>OX439476.1:22303354-23529187 GCA_949320105.2 Crepidodera aurea
AAACTAGACTATTGGCACGCCATCGGCAAACACCCTGTGCAACAGGTGAAGATGTTGTGTGATTATTGTGATAGGTGCATATTTCATTTATATCATAGTAGCTTTTTGAGGAATTTTTTAAAAAATGTGGTTTTTGTGCTAATATTTCTGAAGTGCTGTTTTTTCATTAAATCTGCTTAAAATAGGAATAACTTGTCAACGCCGCGTCGGATTTACAAATACAAAAAACTACCGTAAATCTAATATTAAGTAGAATCAGAAGACGTAATCGTATACAGGGTGTTCAATTTAAAAAAACCAAATTAATTTACATTCCACAAAAATTAGCCACCCTGTATACATCAAAATAATTTAAAATTGTAGTCCGAGTGACACTGTCTACCCCTACAAAAATCTTGTTGATATCTCTTTTAGTTTCGGTGCTAGAGATCAAGTGGAAATAATTGGCGCACCCTGTATAACTTATCTTAATAAATAAAGGGTTTCTTCAACTGGGGAAGTAACTATCGGTTCGAAAACCTATTTAGCTGGGTATCTTCTTATCCAACTCAGAGAAATCGTGTTTTGGTAATTCACATTAGGGCCCTGGGACATCATTCACGTAAAAACGTGACACTAGAGATGGGCGAAAAATAACGGTATCATAGATATGTTACAATTTCGCGCGCGTCATAACCTCATTGTCGGCGTTGCCAGGTGTAATTGGTGAAAATATTTGGATTAAAAATAGTAGGAAAAGGTAAATGAAACACTTTTCTAGAAAAACAACAGTTATATATTTTAGTAAAATTTATAACAACATACATAAAAATACTTTTCTCTAAATGATTAATTAAAGATCAATTCATGCAAAACATAAACGTTGAATATGACAGTCCAAGATATTTTACAGTACTTTTTCATTTGAAAGCGGAACATTTAACTTTTTTTTAATTAAAATATAATTTAGAACAACATACTGTGCTATTTCTTTGGTGTTCACACAACCTTACAGTCAGAATTGCCCATAAACAAAAAACCTAACTCAACAAATTATTATTAAAACCATAATAAATTTCGCTGTGCAGCGACTTAAGGTGGCTGATCAACCTGTGCTTGTGCGTAAACAGCTGACCGCAAATCTGACATCTATGCGTGGGATTTTTGCCGCATTCTAACCTCAAATGTCTGGCTAAAGTGTATTTTCCTTTGTACATTTTCGGACAATTCGGACAAGGAAAAAACATGTGGCTGTTGAGGCTCAAATCGAATATTTTTCCTTCTAGCGGAAGTTTGAAGTTGATCGAACTTTTCTCTAAGTCTGAAATTAATAATGGATCAGAAAAGGATGAAATCAGCGAAAAGGACACCAGAAAAGGAGTTTTTTAAAAGTATACAAAGATGCTGTAAATGCTGAAACTTGTAGATCATTTCCTGAAAAATTAACGAACCACTTGCAGAATTATTGTAACCGGTAGTAACAGTTTTGGAATACTGCAAGTATTTTGCTTATTTGTCTTTATACCCAACAATTTTCCAGTTTCTAGTACTAAAAATTATTCAGAGAAATATAATGGCAGACTCACGTAGTGCATTTTTATTTAAAATAACGTTTCTTTCTTACATGATAAATAGCCTATACTTGAACCTGGGTTCGTAGTTATTTAATATTCCAGAAGCACGACTATTGTATTTTAGGTCAATTTATCTGGGATTATAAAAGGGCCACCTACTGTTATATGCCCGGTACACTGAGTGGCACTAGTGCTATCGTTTGCCTACAACCTTAAGTATTATTATTGTCTCCTTGTATAGTCTGGCCACGTAATAAGTCAGAAAGAAAGGAACACACCGTCAAAGGTACCACCCATAGATTTAGAACAATAAGATCAAGTTTGTTGACATTTCGGCTGAGGACAACAACACGTAACAGTCTAAACGCTGTGTTATTGAATTTATATTATCAGTTTCAATGTTGTCAAAGTTATCATATTTTAAAATTTTCTTTTTCATATTGATTTATTGGTTTAAATTGATTGAATAGACAAATATGGTTCAACAATGTGTGGTATGCCGCAAACTGGATAAAAAGCATTTTCGTACATTGGAACCAAATTGTATAACTCACTCCCTAGAACATTAAAATTAATAAATAATAAATATAATTTTAAAATCCATTTAAAAGAATTTTTAAGAAATAGTAATAGAACCATGATTATAAATTTAATAGAAACTCGGTAATAATCTAATCTATTCACACATTTAATTATTACTTTCACTCACCTCTCCAGTTTCACTATAAAAACGATTTTTTCTCTAGCATCAATCCTCAGAATGATCCCAAAAAACACTAATGATTCAAAGTATTCAACACAGTTCTAGTTTTAGTTAGATGTATTTATTTAATTATAGTATTTGCATGCTTTTATATTCTATATATATATATTTTTTTTTTTTTTTCGAAACAAGTGTTCTCACTTATCGATTTTTACTTTATTTATGCACTTAACTTCATGTACCGTCATATATATATTTGTTATTATTAGTATTATTGTATTGTAAACATAAATAAAGTCTATTATTATTATTATTATTATTATTTCATCGGTAAGTTATATTTAAGGTTATAAACATAGTTCAGGGGCGTAGAATTTAGTATTTTATCGACTGTATAAATTCTTTAATAATGCATAAAGGATTGTTTTAACTTATTGCAACGACTTATAATTATGTAAGTTTCATATATTGTGTTAAAAATTAAATCACATTTTGTTTTTCTGTCAAACTACCTAAGTATTTAGGTAATATTTTTCATTTAAACAGTTATACGAAGACATGACTTTTAGGATTCCTGCAAATGTTGAAAGGAGAAGATTTGAGGCAGTGAAGTTCATACCTACAAATGATTATATTTGTTCTTTATTTCCGTGATAATGACTTTGAATATAAACCAAGTGGAAGGAAATATCGAATATATTTATTTGTTTTTTAATAAATTTAGGCTATAAGATTTAAAAATACTTTTGCGAAGCTTTACTAGAATACAAACATTTTTCACTTAAAATATAAGGTACTTCCAGTAATATTGTTTAAACAGTATGGCTTAAATTTATGTAATGTAAAAGGTCAAACCAATCTTTTGAGAATATGTTGAATATTTTAAGCAATCAAAAACATTTCCATAATACCGACTGCTTAAACTCTAGTGATTTCCCATGAATCTTAACTTTTATTGAAAATTTTTGTGTTCTGTAATTGTAGTTTTAACTAATTACTTATTTGATTCGATTTGTATGTCGTTTCACTGTGAATGCCTTCTCGCCTGCTTCGTGGATTATGAATGTATATAATTTTAATGTAGCGTAGTGGAGAAAAAATAAAATAAAACGAGGCGTGCCTCACAAAAAAATAGTAGATGTAGAAATTTGTTACTTCTACCAACGTTTTCGTTAGTTGATATTTACTAACTAATTTTTTTCTGTTATAGGTTCGATAAGATTAAAACAGTTTATATATTTTTCAGGATTTATCTAAACGTAGAAGGTTCCTACTATACCAACATTATTTTTTTTTATTTCAGGATGACACAACTAATAATTCATCAGTGTTTAATTTGTAGTTAGTTCCCTATTCCTACCTCAATCCCGAATAGCCTGATAGTCGAACAGCCTGATAAAAACAACATCGACACATTTGCAAGGAAATGATGAATTTTCCCTTGATCCTGCGTTGACGAACACTAGGTGTTCAGAGCAGACTAGCGAAATAACTGATCCTAAATTTTTTTACGATTAATTTGATTAAATAAATATATTTTCATTAGTATTTTAAATTTCACATCCCATTCCCCTCTGTAACGGTACGCCCATGCATCGAAGCATAAATTCGTTGCCATGTTCTGGACTTTTATATATCTATCTCACTTCATCCTTGGGCACGGAATATTTGAAACTTATGAATGACTTGTTGGGGATGTGGTACCACCTATGTCGCCCTATTTGAGTGTGACGCCGCAGCGCCGGCGACCTTAAAGAGAAATACAGTCATAAATCCCATGGCTCCTTTCTTCAAAGGAAAGCCGAGCGCTTCGGTCTCAGCGGTACCTTTGACGGTGTGTTCCTTTCTTTCTGACTTAGATAGACTGTAGATAACTTTGAAATTATGGATACACATCCGAAATATCCAATGTACTTAACACGTTTACAAATTGATATCAATGAATCGGCAATAAAAATAACAACTATAAAAAATATTCATTTATTGTAAATAATACTCAACATTCTCGACATCTTTATGTACATTTTTGATGTGCTTGTTCATGTCGAATCGATGTTTGTGAGGGGATCCGCAAACTGGACAAGTAAATATTGGATTGATTCCACATTCGTATCGTTTGTGTCTATTTAATGTAAAAAGTCTTTTGTAGGAACGTCCACAAACACATTTATACATGTAGCCTGAAAAAAATAAATAAAAATATCACAGAAATTTAGAAACAAATCAAAATTATTAAAAAAAAAGAAAAATTACATATAACTGTTTTCTTTAAACTTTTATTATCCATTTCTTCATGATCCGTTTTTCCGACAGCTAATACGGTAAATGAAACATATGGAAGTGTTCATTTTCATCGGTGAAAAAACGGATTTAAAAAAAAGTCTTGTCGACGAAAAATTCTGAAAGAATTCGTACATACATTTTTTTATACATATTACCGCTGTAACAATTACGAAATTTATTATACAAAAATACAAGGTTCCCACAATGGAAGCGAGAAAATTTTCCCTAACTTTTCCAGGTTTTCCCTGATCATGCACAAACTTTTTTCAGGTCAAGAATCGACCTTTTATAGAGTAATACAAATAAGTAAATGAAAAACTTGTGTTTATATACATGAAAATAAAGGCATATAATGACACAAAATGAAAGAAAACTAATTTGTCAATTACATATAACCAGCGTGCATATTTGAATCGCTCACTGCAGAAAGGCATCATATCCAATGTTTTACGAAAATTGTTTTTTTTTATTAAAATTGTAACAGGTCCTGGACTAGATCCCTTTCTGAGGTAAACGTAATATTAAAGGCGATGCCATAGCTAGACTATTGTGTGGACGTGCTTTCTTTCTGAAGTAAAAGATGCGTATTGCTCCTAATTACAATTTTAATAAAATAAACCATTTTCGTAAAACATTGGATATGATGCCTTTCTGCAGTTAGCGATTCATTTGTGGATGTGATAAATTGTACCAAATGTGTTGAATTCACAAATGAAATGTAAAAGGAAAAAACCCATTGATGTATTTTTTATGTATCAGACAAGAAAAAAATACAAAGGGAAACCGAAAGTAGAAGTAAACATCGAGAATGCAACAGGGCTGGCTGAATTTGTTTTTTATCTGAAATCAACTGATGTGGAATTCTGTGCAGCCATTTGGTTTTCCATATACACTGGTTGAATTCCCGACTTTTCCCTGACTTTGTCAACAGTTTTTGAATTCCCTGACTCTTCCCTGTTTTCCAGGTATGTGAGAACCCTGAAATATTTTTTTTAGTGATTTTGGGTGAAATAAAACACTAATTTATTGACTTCTAATATATTAGGTGCACAAAATTGTGTTCAAATTCATGTTCAACTACATATCCATGAAACTGACTAAGCAAAAATACAAAATACAAACTAGAGATTATTGTTTATTTTAAAACTAAGCGACATTTATGGTAAATTCGAAAAATCAAAACAGTGATCAAAAAAGTGTACTATTATTAATTGTATTTTCTAAAATATATTAATGAATATGTATATATGGGAAAGTTTAGTACGAAAAATATATAAAGTATGGCACGTTTGTTTTTTGAAAAAATAAATAAGCTTAAAACTAGAGAATATATGGCCAGTAAGTCGGCCAAGACTTGTATCACTGATTTTTTCGATAATAAAAATTTCGTTAATAGTAACAATAACAAAATGTTCCCATATACTTTTGTGACAAATTGTTTTTAAATGGCGCGAAAATAAATAAAAATAAATAAGTCGAATAAATACTAAAAACTAGTGGGGGATTACATCAACCAGACAATTAAGCCATTAAATATTACTTATTAGTTACTAATTATATATACAATTATCTGGTAATTTTAAAGTGACTTTTCATAGTTTATTTTTGGTAAAAAAAATCACTTTAATGTGGTATAAGCAACAACAAAAGGCCTATAACCTAAAAGCTGTTGTTCATGAGACAGGGCCACTTTTTTATTTTCAATAAATCTAAATTTAAAAAAGTTTTTATACTTAAAGTTAAAAATCCTTCAGTTCAAAGCCACGCGGTTGAGTTTAATTTTAACTTTTCAGTATATATACAGGGTGTATCATAAGGAATGGTCAATATTTTAATCATAGGGTCAGGACCTCCAAATATTAATATTTTACCAAATAACTCTGGGTCAAATGTTATCTACTACTAAGATACAGGGTGTTGAAGATAAAATTTATTTTTAGTATTAATTTTTTTTTATTCCTGGCACTTTTGAATTTTTTTTAAGTATTTATGATAAATTTGAACTAAAAAGGTATACTTGTTTTAATAGCTCATTTCCTGATATTTGCATTTAAAATGTTCTAGCCACAGTATCTATTTAATTTACTTTAACATATTTCAACATAGTAGGCTTTGAATCTAAAATGAAAATGAACAGCTTTCAAATAATTAATTGTTAGATGGCAGCAGCAAGTCCAGAAAAATGTATTTGTGCATAAACACAAATCATATCACTCATTTCTGAATTAGAGAAATGGTTGAAACAATTAATTATTTGACAGCTGTACATTTTCATTTTAGTTTCAAAGCCTACTATGTTGAAATATGTTAAAGTAAATTAAATAGATACAGTGGCTGGAATATTTTAAATGCAAATATCTCGAAATGAGGTGAATTTATGCTATTAAAACAAGTATACCTTTTTTGTTCAAATTTACAGGGTGTATCATAAAGACTTGAAAAAAATTCAAAAAAGGCCAGGAATAAAAAAAAATTGATACTTATCTTCATCCAGTAGAGTGTAGGTGGCGCCCTCTTCATCTAATCTCAAAATTGATAACACGCTTATGATTTACTAACTTAAAAATATAACCATACCAAATTTCAAGTCAATATATTAAATAATAAAGAAATTATTGCAAAAAAACGAAAAATAAATGTTATCTTAGTAGTAGATAACATTTGACACAGTTATTTAGTAAAATATTAGTATTTCGAGGTCCTGATTAAAATATTGACCATTCCTTATGATACACCCTGTATAAACATTATTTAAAGTAAATTCATACATTTTTTGAAAAAAAACCGCCAAAAAGTCAATTTTTAGAACTTTGTTTTGGCAAAAATTAAAAAAAAAATAAACCAAAAATTTTAATTTAAATTTTGAATTTTGATCCACATTACAGAAAAGCACCGAATATTGCAATCTTTGCAATTGCTGTTTAAAAAATTATTCAAAATGTTCGTTTGCGTGATATATTTCGAAGCAACGTTCAGCACATAGCCCAACATTGCAAGTATTTGATATTTCACGACTAAATCGTAAAATATTAATTCACGAAAATACGACGATGGATCGCAGTCAGTAGTCACAAGTGCAGACGGCGCGCTTTTTTGTTCTCTCGAATTAACTTGGGCTCACACGTTAAGGGGTTAAATAATTGATTTTGAATTCTATTTTTACCGAATTACCCACATTTGTGAAATGGATAATCTCCACTCCTTTAATTTTACTGTCAATATTTTTGGATTTACAAAATAATTCAAAAAAATTGCAGACAATTCTCTAAGATTTGTATGCATTTTGAATTTAAAGTAAATAATAATAGCCGTCCCTCCCCCGCACTAGCTGCAGAGCTTCTGGGGTTCACTCGTAAGGGAGTGAATTGCAGGGCGTATATTATTATTATTATTATTATTATTATTTTAATTATATTTAAAAGTATATAAATGAAACTCAACATTATCTTTTTTAGTATTTAAAGTCAGTTTTTTATTAAAATCCAGATTTACCGAAAAAAGTGGCCTTAAAAAGTTGTTCGTTTTTTTTAAAAATATTTTAATGTATGGCAAGTATCAATAGAGTCAAACCTCCTGGTTTAGGAATACTAAAATTTGACTTAGTGAGCTAAGCTACATAATATTCACACATTGGAATAATATATTTTGACTAGATATAAGTTCATCTATCTAATATCAGATCTTCACGTCTTTGGAACTGGTAACTAAAACTATTGTCATTTTTGGTATAAAAAAAAGCGGTAGATATTATTAAAGTAAATTCAAATTCGTTTGTAAATATTTTTTGTGACCATTCAAACTTATAAATGAACGTTTAACAGTCCGTTATAACACTATTTAAGACATATGACACCTAATTACAGCTGAAAAACTATGTCAAATACTTAATTAAAAATTTACACTACGTTTTTCATTTTGTTTCAATCTCATAATATCAATATGGCAAAATAAGACTAGACGTTGAGAAAAAATATGGCACGAAAATGTGTTAGTAAACTTATAAAACTAAAGCAGTCCATACACTATTCGACAAATATAAAGGTTAACATACACGTAAATTTAGAGAGAACTATTTTATTCAAATAAATCGTCGAAAAAGGTAACTTCTATAAGACTAGAATAAAATCATTCGATGTTAAACCTAATATTTTTTTAGAGATTTTTTTTATAAATCGATGCTAGGTAATATTGTAATAATTTCGCTTTCGGGTTTGGGATGTCTCTGTCTCAATTTCTGTATCTGTATGTCGTGAGTGTGCCTCATGTGCTTTAATAAAATATAGCCGTGCTTGAATTTCTTCTGACAAATCTGACAAGTGAACGAGGGACTCTGTCCACAATCGAATCTAAGATGGCGGCCCAAAGTTTTCTTCTGCAAATAAGTTTTCTGGCATCGCGTACAACCGTATCGAATATTTTCGTGATTAAAGACCTTCAATTTCGTATACTCCTCGAATGTGGCTGCGTAAAAGGTTATACCTGCAAAAACATACGAAAAAAATCATTTACGGAGCAGAAAAACGTACATGCTTCGGGCTAGGATACTCACACTGATGCGGTTCAAACTAAGCACAAAAAAAAATTAAAAGATGCACTAAATATCGAACGTCAAAACAACGATAAGCAAAATGCAAAAACGGCATTCGTGGTAGATGAAAAAAAATTAGAATGTATAAGTTTCTACAAAAATAAAATCACACAATACGTTCAGTTATGAATCAAATAAAAAATATGTTAACCTAAGCATTCATAATATAGAAATAAATACATAAATTATAAAACATATTTTTATCAGTAAAAATCTTTATTTATACTTTTTCAATAGAAATAATAATATTTAAATTATTGCCGCAAATAAGCGTGCCAAGTTTTATCAAAATCAACCAAATTGTTTTTTGAGCAATTCATAAAAAACTCTTTTGTTCTAAAATCAAAACAAGTTAGGACCCAGGATTATGGGAATAAAAAATCTTATTTTTTCCTGAAAAACCGATCCTGAACGTTTGACGGTTTAACCCTTGGTTCCCCCGGTATATTTACCCCATCCGTGCTGAAAAAAGTATTTATAGTAAGTATTATCTACGAGAAGTGGTGGGCCCCCTCCGAAAAAAATTCCTGGCTACGCCACTGAGTAACAGTAATATTTATTTGTGAAAAATATTCAAAATTTTCTTTTGTGTGATATATTTGGAAGCAAAGTGCAGCACAGCGCAACATTGCAAGTATTTGATATTATTAATCGGCATGTCGACCAATTGTCGTATTATCGGTAAAATAGAAGTTTAAAATAAAACAAAATTGGAATGTAGCGTCTATTATTACGTAGGTAACATTAAGTACAATAATTACATTAGAATAAACATTAAAATTACACACCAAATTGCCATAAAATACTATTCTACACAGGGTGAGTTTAAAAATCAGATTTACGCTAATCTTTCATATCAGAACTATTTGTTGTTGATAAGATTTATTTATAAACTCACTCTTAAATATTGTATTACTATTATTAAAATTATTATTATCCATATTTAAACTATAAGTGATATAATTCATTTCAAAGTGACTTACTCGTTTATACAGTGTGTCTACATAAGTTGGAACCATAGGGAAAACTTTTTTATTATTAATTTTAGTAATATATAAAAAATAGTCAAGGGGGGTTAAGTCGGGAGATCTGGCAGGCCAACGCAAATGGCTGTAATTGCATATCTGAATGTGACTTTTAATTTTCTTAATAACAATTTTCGATATTGTCAAAAATAAAAGTGATCAAACTATATTTTTTGACGAACCTCGTATAAGACTGAAAAAATGTTGTATTTGATGATTGTATTTTAGGTTTTAGATCATGCAGAACTTTTTATGAGGTACAACTTTTTTTCCTAAAATTAATAATAAAAAAGTTTCCATACGATTCCAACTTACATAGACACACTGTATATCTCTTATAGTGAGTCAACTATAATAAGCAATATTTAGTGCCGAATATTTATCACATAATTTAATGTCGACAGTCATCTACATTATTATATGTCTTTATATGCATAATCGCAAACTATCTAAATCTGAAAATATTGCCTAACCAAGAACCAAATAACCTTTTCAGCGTTTTTAAAATACATCCTGTATCATCCAGTTTCTAATAATTAATTAAATCTTATACAGTGTGTCCAATTAAGTCGGCATCATATTCTTAGTTTTATGAAAAAAGTTCAATTTGTTTTTAGTCGTATACGAGGTTTGTCAAAAAATATGAATTTTATGCAAGAGTAAAGTACCTTTATTTACGAAAATAGCGACAATTGTTATTAATAAAAGTTGATCACAATTGAAAACTATTGTAAGATATCCAATATTATCCATCTGCCATGAAAAAACAGATTTTGTTATTATAACTGGTTTTTGTTTTCATTTGAAAATTTCTTTAGGTATACCGAAAATTATTAGATATCGTTTTTCATGGGAAATGGACAATATTGGATATCTGACTATAGTTTTCAATTATGATCAACTTTTGTTAATAACAATTGTCGCTATTTTCATAAATAAAGGTAAGTACTTTACTCTTGCATAAAATTCATATTTTTTGACAAACCTCGTATACGACTAAAAAAAATTGATATCTGATGGTTCCATATTAGGTTTTAGACCATGCACCACTTTTTATAAAGAATAACTTTTTTCATAAAACTAAGGATAAAAAAGTTTCCCATATGATGCTGACTTAATTGGACACACTGTATATTAGTGGCGAGACATCCAGAAAAATGTCTGAAAAAACCGTAAAGTTGTTCCTACTTCATACAAAACCGAAAAATAATATACAAACTCAACAGTCCTGAAAAATAATAGGATAAATCGGGGAAAAGTTTCATTGAGTGAATATTTCGTAAAATTTGTAACAAATATAAATATCAAGGGCGTAAATATCAATAAAACAACCCTGCGAAGACGTCTAAAAACCCGATGAAGTGGGGCATTTTGTCACCAAAGCAGTTTCTTCAACATATTTTAAAATTAAGTATATATTGCACAGACTGACGATTTAATGATTGAGCGAGAAAGATTGGCTTTAATATTCAATGAATAATACGTTGTGTAATAAGTGTGGTGAAAGTTTTTACCGAACACACGCACAGCGCCTTAAAAACTAGAGTAAAAAGCTTTATGTTATTACTTTTTCTATTTTCTATTTTTTTTATCCTTAATATATTATTTTAGCACACGTGCGGAAAAGTAGAAGTTATCGCACGCAAATTAGTGCGGTAACTAGCTACTTACCGCACAATCGTAAAAAAAATACATAACAACAACAAATCATGTTTTCCAAATGCAATTTGGCACACGTGCGGTAAAATGACAGTTACCGCACTCGTCTGAGTGCGGTAACTAGCTACTTTTTGTAGAAAAAACAATCAAATGCACCAGAGATTCAACGCAAAATCCAGTGGTGTATCTAGAATATACTTCTAGGAATATAAGAAACTAGTTACACAAAGCATTGGGGTTAAGTAAGACACAGTCACACATATTTTTTTAAGTGTCAGTCTTCGTAACCGCAATTTCTTGCCCATTTTTCCCCAAAGAACGCGAAGCCCTTGCGGATTCACTATTTGCTTCCCCATCTCCATAATGCAATTGGGGCATAAGTAGATTAGGCATAGGATAATGCATCATTGGATGATAGTTATACATATTCCTGGGAAATATGGACAAAGAAGGCAAGGTCGGAAAATTCGTGGAAGTGTTATCTAACAACACGTTACCGCTATTACTTTTAGATTGCAACGTTAAGCTAGGTGAAGGCTCATTTGTACTTTCTGATTTAGTGACAAACGGTAAAATTTGTTTCAGTAGTTCAGGATCACTATTTTGGCCGGTCAGATCAACTTCATTATGTACCACTAGATGACGCTGTAAGTGTTGTTTTTTCTTGAAGCCTTTCTTACATATGGGGCAGAAATACGAAGGTGGTTTTCCGCATTCTTCTCTTTTGTGGTTACAGAGATTGGTTTTGTGTTTGTACGATCTACCACACTGATCGCAAGTGTATCTTTGCAATGCGAATGTACTCCAGGCTAAAAATAATATCGATTAATATGGAAATAATACAAAAAGAAAAATAAGGCCACCCTTCAGACTTATTTTACAAAAAAAAATTATTTGTAGCTGCAGACGTCAGAATGAATCACTTTCTACGTGAAATAGTCTAACAAAATACCACTCGTGATTGAAATCGACAAACTTTATAGCCAAAATTCAATCAATTGTGGTATTACTAGTGAAAATTTTTCTTTCGAGGTCTGACTTCATCTGCAATCTTGAATTAGAACCGCTCCATCCCAATATTAAATAAAACACAAAACTCTATATAATATAATATATATTGTTAAAAAAATATATCTACATTATTTGAAAAGAGAAGTGCCTCAATTGCCGGTACCGTCTGCCGTTTCTGACCAGTCATTAACTGATAATAAAACAAAGTATAACTAAAATTATTGTGTAAGTAATATTTTTCTTTGTATATCGACTGGCAGATATCCAACAAATGACTTGGACCTGGGGAGAAGCTTCTATTAGAGGATTTAGATAACAGTGATGATAAGAAAATTCAGCAAGAAGAATTGAGCAAATCATGGAAGATGAAGGTTCTGAAATTGAAGACTCTAAAGAAATTGAGTAGAGAGAGAAAGATTTTAATACTGATCAATGCGGAGTCATCCACAAGCGAAGATAATAAAGATTTGTACGTAGAGATGAAAAAGATAAAGAATAAAGAAATTGATTCCAATGTCCTGGAAGAAGAATATTCTTACACTAACAAAATTTAATTTTAAAACTATAATAAGTGCGTAAATTTGTATATTATTGATTAGGTATCTGAAAGACCGAAATGACAGAGTGTTAAAGGATTTGAATCCGAATTCGTTTATTCGCTGGAACTGGCAATGGAGGCATATTCTCATTTTCATTAAATTTAGGCCACAATGTTTAAATCAGTCTTTTAATTCATTATTTTGCTTCATGATAAGATTACATTGCTATTAAACAATACAGTATGACCAAAAATATCGCTACTTTTATTCTAGATCTAGACACGTGTTTCTTTTTGTTTATGCTGTCATAAAGAAGTGCATATACATTGTAAATTTGAAGCAAAATTGTAAAGGCACAAAAGTTTATTCTTTGGTAGAAAAATAACCTAATTTTTAATAAAAAAAAATGTATAAACTAGGGATTATACTAAAACCGAATGCTTATGTTAATGTGCAAAAAAACTAAATCCTACAAAATACAAAAGTTATTTTTATTTGAATCACACAATTATTAGAAATAGGCTTATTTTGGCAAAAGCTATTGTCAATAATTTATTAAAAAAAATTATAAGAAAATATTTAAATATATAAATTATAAATTCATATAAAAAACTAACTCTAAATATAGAAAATCGCAAATTTTACACGTATTGTGTAAAAATCATGTCATTTTAGATAAAGAATGAAAAAAACCTGTGATATTACATTTCGTGCAGAAGAAAAACCATTTTTTAAATCAGACTGAGATTGACTTCGGGCGTTAGAGCGTCCAAAGTTTCTTTCTTTATTTCTTGTTTAATCCCGTGTCTATTGATCATATGTCTGGATAGATGATATTTTCTCCTGAACAGATTGAAGCAAATTTCACATTTGAATTTCGGCTCTACTCCGATACATTCGCCTTTTTGATGTCTATACAGATGGCGCTTATTCTTATAGCTTTTGTGGCAGACATCACATTCATGCCGATTCTCGTTGTTTACGGTATTTTCTTTCTTTTCCGCTAGATTTAAAGGCATATTTCTTAAAAGAGAAGGTACCAAGTTGCAGTAATTTTGCATCAGCTGGAAAGGTAGCAGCGGATTTTCGCAGGATTGTCGTAAGATGTTTTTCATGTGGGCTAGAATTGATAATGGGATTTTTTTGAAATGGAGTTTTAAATGATTATCTAAATACCTACTTTTTTGCCAAACTAAAATCGATACCTCAAAAAATAACAAATCAATAAGGTATTCATCTATTTTGCATGCAAAAAATTACGCCCAATTATAGGAACTACGAAAAAATATTATTATTATTCTATGATTTGAAACAGTATTTATTTTCTCCACTGAATGTAGTTATTCTGAAACCACTTATAATAACAGAAAAGAAACATTCTCGCTCTTGAGATTAAAAGAGAAAAATCCGAAACGCTTGGCTCTTATGTATTTTATACGTATTTTATTCTTACTCTAGAGTCAGAATGTTCATTCCGTAATTGTTTAAAAAAATAATGTTTGCCATGAATGTCAAATTAACTGTCAGTATTAGTTGACATGGTCTTAATATTGGTTTGTAAAAACTTTTAATTTATTAAAAAGGAGTAGAAATCAAACGATTCAGATGTAGAATTTGAAAGTACTCCTCCAGAAATAAAAAATATGCCGATAATATAACTCAAAATTTGCTTTGAATATAAAAATACTACACAATATGCTTATTTAACAACTTCTCAAAAAACCATTGGTCAGCGTTGTCCCACTTACTTTGCACCTAGATTGTATCCTATTGCCTATCGATATCAAAAATATCAGATATTTACGAAATTATAAAATTAGCATAAGGAGGTGGATCTCAAATCAAAATAGATGTATTTTCAATAATTTAATTGATCTCAAGTATTTACAGTAATTGTGTCATTGCACAACGTAGATATAAGCATTTGATTTAAAATTTCTTAATGTTATTACTTATTTAAACAAATTAATTTTACTTGTTCAACAAAACATATTTAATTCCTGCACACAGGCATGACAAATGTCTCAGCATTTTTCTATGTTTATATTAATTCTTTGTATATTATGTAATTATGATAAATTTCAATAAACATTATTATTATTATTATTATTATTATTATTATTATTATTATTATTATTATTATTATTATTATTATGTTGAGTGATTTCTTATCGAAATAACATATTAACTTGCTGAGATATGTGTTCTTTTTTAAACCAAGTGACATTTGTAGTTTCTGCTACAATGTCAAAATAGTTATAATTTTTGTTTGATATTTGACATTTCTTACATTTGTGTTCTATTGCTTTTTAGTGTAGGGTCAGTTGTTCAACAGTGCATGGTACATGCAGGTACAGTGAACCACCCCCTCCATTAACTAAATTTAAAATATTAAAGTTGAAAACGTAAGTGACATAAGACACTAATCCCAATCCCCCATCATTCCTCAGTTTGCAATCGGCAGCGAGAACGTGTTGTTGTAGTAAAGAGGTTTGCGTAATTCTTTGATAAATGGTTTTAAGTTAAGTTATATTTTTCAAAATTTCCTTGTTTATATCACAGCGGCTATTGTTCCTAATTTGTCGTTAGTAATGATGAATGGGTTCGACATTTGAGTATAAAAACTAATGATATTAATGAACATTTCGATTTGATCAATTTTATCTTATCAAAAAGTAGGAGTGGTACACATACGCTGAACCAAGTCTATCCTTTGAGATACTAAAACAAATCAAATTTATTTATGTATCACTCATACAACGATCGTATATTTACATAATTATTACATTATTATTACTTTGGTTAGCATCTTTAGTTGAAGAGTGGCCTAGACACTAGTGCCTGTTTTGCCTAACTCCTCATTAAAGAAGCCAACTTAAAGGATTATTAGTCGACATAAATATTAAAATATAAATATATGATTAGGTTACTATAAAATCAATATATTATCGGCGAGAGGTATGCAGATTCAGACAAATGGGGTTTAAACTGGGCATAGTTAAATCAGAGGATTTGACAAAATCATTATTTTAACGTGATTTTTAAAAGAAGAGTATTTTTTTATTTCTTTAAATGTGAGGGAACTAAACTCGGAACTAATAATAATAGCCGTCCCTCCCCCGCACAAGCTACAGAGCTTCTGGGGTTCACTCGTAAGGGAGTGAATTGCAGGGCGCATATTTATTATTATTATTATTATTATTATTATTATTATTATTATTATTATTATTATTATTATTATTATTATTATTATTATTATTATTATCAAAAACTCTAGGTTAAAATGTACTAAAAGTAACACTTTGGATGTTTCCCTTTTTAATTCCCTTCAAAGGTACTTTTCTCACGTTAGACTTGAAAACATGTCAAGAAATCTATTTAAAAAATTTGTAAAAGATTTTCTGTTAAACTATTGCTTTTACATTACGGACGAATTTTTAAAAGAATTAAACTAAATTGTATATGCCACTGTTTCTGAAATTCAATGCTTGATTTTAATTTTGGTTTTAATTTACTTGATGTTATGTGTAGTTCTCTCATTTGTATATAAATTTTATCATGTATTATATTATTATATTTAGGACTTATGACTTCAAACGTACCTTGTATGTAAAGTGGTCAATAAACTATACTACTACTATTATTAATTAAACAGCTTAGGTCCAAAATAAAAAAAGGTTCTTTGAGTGATTTGTAGAAAAAAGAAATGTTTGAGGTTTTTCTTGTTAAAGGATACTGCTTATAGAATTTTTTTTTGGAATAGAAATTGCAGTGTTTCTTGGGAGCATTTACCTGATCAATTGTATTTAAGTATGTAATTTTTGAGTAAATCACCGTAAAAAAAACTTCGGTATTTCGTGAAATTTTTTTTCATCATGTTTTTTTTCGATTATTTTTTTCATCTGTCAAAACAGTCAGATTTTGTGGTTTCAGCCAATAACAGCTCAGGATCCTAACCAATCACTGTGTTTTATACTGATAAAACTGCTTCTTCGTAATTGTTTTTTGTGTTTACCTTTTTTGAAATGTCAAATATAAACATTTAACAACTATTATTTAGCATTATCTATTATTATTATACTAAAATGTATTGCAAATCTATGTTAATATACAAATTTCAAAATTTATTTGTAAACTAACCTGTTTATTCGTTTATTCACACACACAACATCAGTTTTTGAATGCCCAAATACTTAAAAATCCATAAATCTCTTTAAAACTGACAAATGTCAAACTCTATATCCGAATTAAGCCAAACGCAATCACGTATGCATTGGTGGCCCTGTATTTAAAACTATAACAGCTCATGATGTTTCAATTTAAATTGATAAAGATAATATTGAACATTTGTGTGTAAAGTGTCTTTTGCATAAATGACTATATGCTCTGTTTTTAATACAAAATGATTCAAAAAATAACCTTCCAAATACCACACGTCCTCTCAAATTTTATAGATTAAATTTTTGGTCTCCATACGCGTTTATTTTAGGCAAAACCACTTAAGCAAACTGATTTGACTGCGGACTCGTGATTTTATCAATCAGTTTGTTTTCGTGGTTTTTCCAAATAAAGCCGTTTTCGTGAAAACCAAAAATGTAATCGATAAAATTTGGAGGACTGACACAATCTTACAAAAGAAATATGTTTTCGTCAATTTTTTAAAGATTTCCTAAAACTCTGTAAACTCTTATTTTATTATAAAAAAAAATGTGTTAAAACTTTTTATGAGGAACCAAAGAAATAAAACTACCGTAAAAAAACAAAAATAATTTTAATTTTGAATTGGCCTTTCTTCTCCGAATAATTCCGATATTGTTGATAAACAATTGTGTCTAAGTTCATATTTGTGGACGATTTTTCCGGACGCATCCGTAAATATTTTCGCTTTGCAAAAATTTTTAACGCAAATCCATCGTAGCATGCTGTTACGGTAGGTGAAAGCCTTTCTAAATCTGTACCCGTTCACTATTAACATTGTTTTTCCCTTTGAACTTTGAACTTCTCCTACTTGAATATTTATAAAATGGTTGGCAACTAAAATCAGAAACGTGGTATAGATTTACTGGAACGCGTTTACGTATAAGCATTGACAATAATCATGAAAACGAATCAAAAACAATTTTTATTGATTTTTTTTTACCCAAAACTGTTTTCATCACAATTTTTCTTGATTGACATTTTTTTTCATAATTTTTTTTTCAAAATAATTCTGGCCAATTTATCTGGCCAGCAGTGACCTTAGAGCTGAATATACATAAAGATATATATCAAAGTCTTCCACATATTAATATAATAAATTATAACTGCCTGAGGTTGTGAAATAAATCACACTTGTTCCCGTCTGGACCACGTCTGGACTTTCGTAATTCAATACCTGGGGGGGGCATATAGCCCAAGGAGTAGTTGTTGAAGTCCAGACGCTGGTGCAGTGTAGGACATTTTAATGTCTTTGTTCTTGGGAACAAGTGTGATTTATTTCACAACCTCCGGCAGTTTCGTTACGCCCATGGTCGTTTTTTGATATTTTTATGGTTCAAAAAACTCCACCGTCATTATAATAAATTATGTAGATAGAATTAGTGGGAAGCAGTCAATTGTAGATCAATTAGTACGATTTCTTGGTTTTTATCTACGTTAAGCTTTCGAAAACGTTTATTTTCTTTTTCAAGACAAATAACATGAAATTCAGATAAAATTATATACAAAAAGACACATTAGTGTTAAAAGAAAATAAACATTTTCGAAAGCTTGACATAAAAACCAAGAAATCATACTAATTGATCTTTACACTAATTCTATCTACATAAATTATTGAACAGTCACGAAAATATCCAGTAATAAATTATATACTATATATAAATGTGTGTTTTTCAGTAAATTGGACTTGTGGTGTATATTATTTATATATTTCCTACTGTTTTAATACCTTTACAATTTTTGATCCTTGATATAACGCTTGTACACCGAATATGCGTCCTCAATACCTGTTTTAAATCTTCATAGTTATTTTTAACGTAAAAAAAATTATTAAATACGGCCCAGAGTCCTGAATTTATGACCCAAAGGTAGTGAGTTTGAATTGCACCGAAAGCAAAAACCATTTTCTCATTTCTTGAATCGGTTAAAACTAATTTTGATATACTAGATGTAATTTCCGAGTCGACCATTCATTATGATTAACAGTAGTCAGAGTCGTATCCAGGTTGGGCGCAATTTCATGCTATAATTTGGTAGGTACTTGTTTAGTTTCAATTTTTGTAGGCGCAAAATGAGGTGTTTCCCCTGGACGCCAATGTTCCAATGTTTTCAAATACCTACACGTGACTGTTTTAGTACACAGGGTCGCATTAAGCGTTTTATAAAAATAAGCTATCGATTTCACTCTTAAGCGATGCACATACAGCACAAGAGTGAATCAAAACAACCAATACAGGTAGATTTTACGTTACTTCTTTATGTTGAACGTAGTATAGAATCTAAATAATTTCACTTTATAGTTTTTATTTGCAAATTAAATTAAAGTATCAACATATTTAATATTTAATTGATTTATTGTATAAACTAACTATCATATCCCTAACTACCCTCACATATTTTTCGCAATAACGAAACACAGTTATGTTTAAGATTATATGTGTATATTTGTTTGCCAGAAAGATCAGTAAAAACGATGAAAGCCTTGCAACAATCTTTAACGCATCTCCATCGTACCATATTATTAGAATATACCGAAGATTTTCTAAATTTGAATCCGTTTATCCTTAACATGGGGTTACCCACTCTACTGAAAATTTCTTCTATTATCGTATCTTTTATCCTAATAGCTGGAAAAAAATGTAACGAATGAAAATTTATTATTTTCGAAATTTCCAATGGTTGTTTGGACAGTTTTTTAAATGTAAATTGCCTTAATATAAATAAATATTTGCTAGGATATTTTGGAAGGTTTTGCATCTCTGTTTATTATTTTTGTATAGTTATTAAACAATTATGTTTAAGATTATATTTCAGGATCACTTTTTTAGTGGAATCAGTATAAATTCTGGACTTGCAATAATCTTTAACACACCGCCATCTTATGGTGTGATTTGCATAGACGAAGTCCCTTCTAAATTTGTATCCATTCACAATCAACATCGGGTTACCACGTATATTCGTAATTTCCTCCACATTTAAATTTAACGAATTATTGTCGGAGTCTGAAAATTGTAAAAATAAAATCGATAAAAAATTATAAATAAAATAAAAAGACCATTGTTTCCTTCAAAAAAAATTTTTTGCAATGAATTAAGCATAGAGAATAAGAAAAATTAAGAACAGAGTAATATATTTTTCTACGATTATAAAGAAAGGTCTCAAGGAATAATGGAACAATTAAATGGCCACCTAACAGTCCAGATTTGACCCCTATGGATCCATTTTTTTTGGGGATTTTTAAAAGACATTGTCAATGGTAATAATAATAGTATTCAAGTCATTAAAGACAGGATTCAACTTGAAATCAACAATCTTGATGTAAATAATGAAGCCATTTCCTGTACAATTATAAATATAAGACGACGTTATCAATTATGCATTGACAATAATGGTTGATACATCGAACATCTTTTAAGAGTTATCATTTATTTATATTTCCTAAATAAATCTATTTTGTTTAAATATTTGAACTTTTTCTTCCTCTCTGTAAACCATTTTGATTATTTCATTGCAGAAATGACACTTATCAAACATAATAGTTGTCATTTTCAGGGCTCACTTTAATCATATTAACTTTTCCATATTAAGAGTAACTAGTTTAATTAATAACTCAAAAATGGTATAGGGTAACATATGGTATATTTTTGAAATCCGGGAAAAAGTATCATTCCAAAAAATTAATAATATACAGGGCATCCCGTTTAAAAATATATTATTTTGTTGTATTCCCTGAAATCTGCACGCTACTGTACTTTTGAGAGCATTTTACCAAAATTCAGTCATAACCACACAACTTTTATTTAAAACTTTTTTTGGGGTGGGTAATTTATAATGAATAACCCTGTACAATATGCTATTGTATATTTTTTAAAGAAGAAAGAATATGAGCCTACGTTCTTGGAGGAAAGAAAGTGAAATAGTTTTAAAGCTATTTTTATTTATTAGTACATTTTTATTTACAAATGACTGTGTTCCAAAAGTGCTGTCCCGATGATTTGATTAAACTCATTCGTCACAAATTTGGCGGTACATGTTTCCCTAACGCACCTCCATCTTAATTGATCTTTAGTAGTTTTTCGAAATTTGTAACCATTTACCAATAACATTTTGCGTTTCCTTTGACTCAGGATTTCTTTTATCTCTAGGAATTTATAATTTAGACCTGGAAATAATCCATAATATGTAGTTTGGCCTTTGTAATTGTGATCGAATAATTTAATATTGTGCAAATTAATTAGTTTTGTGAAATTAAGTTATAGCCATAGTTAAGATGGAAAAATAGAAAAAGAAGGCACTGAAAATGCGTTCAAAGCACCGTCATATCCCAGCGACTTTAGAAAAACTGCAAAAAAACTATTTTTTCTGATTAAAATCGACCATAGTCTTTAAAAAAAAGTATACTGAAGGAAACATACATTTGGGATGAAAGAAAGTATGAATTTTTGGTACATTTATTGTTTACCTATTCATATAATACTTAAATTAAATTACAGATGGTTATGTTCCAAAACAGCTCTGCCTATAATTGTGTTACAGTGATTTGTGGCAAATCTGGATCTGCAACCGTAAACAACGCATCGCCATCTAATTTTTTTTGTACTCGAAGCTTTTTTACGAAATTTAAAACCGTTTACGAGTAGCATTTTATGATTTCTCTGACTTAAAATTTCCTGAATTTCTAGATTGATAGTCGAATAACCTAGAAACAAAAAAAAACTAAAATGGTTACGATTCGTTCATTGACAAAAAACAAAATATGATATACGCGTCTTTAATTGCAAGGAGATTGTTTATAAATGGAGAACACAACAGGGCTCAATAGTGTACCTTGTGGTACACCGTGCAAGAAAACTGTTTTTAATAATATAAACAGGTTTTAGAATTTTTACAATTATTGTTAGTAAGTAGTACATTGACTAGAAAAATCACCGAAACTCCAACAAATTTAGATACTGAAACTAATTAATTATCCAAATAATTGATTTTGGATAATTAAGTCTGTGTTGGGAATCTTCTATAACTCACAAAATTTGTTTGATACCTTACTAAATTTCTCTCTCTCTTTCCACTGGATTAAAAACACTTAGTTGTTAAAAAAGTTTTTTTATTGACGTTTCGGCTTTCTATATCGAAAGCCGTTATCAAAATGACATAAAATAAATAAATTTACTAGAAACAGAACACTTGATAATCTTGCAAAAATATAACATCAACATAGTATACATAGAATAAGATTTTGAGATTGAAGATGTCAAAATCTATTTCAATCATATTTTTGTGACGTTTCTGGGAACGAATTTTTTAAAGGATAGCGCATTTGCATATTATAAGAGAATTTATACTTCGTCATAAATGAAGTTTTCTTATTAATATTATCATAAGAAAAAAACCAGATAAAAAACTTATGATACTATCCCGATATAGAGGGTATCATAGGATAGTATCATAAGTTTTTTATCTGGTTTTTTTTTTCTTATGATAATATTAATAAGAAAACTTCATTTATGACGAAGTATAAATTCTCTTATAATATGCAAATGCGCTATCCTTTAAAAAATTCGTTCCCAGAAACGTCACAAAAATATGATTGAAATAGATTTTGACATCTTCAATCTCAAAATCTTATTCTATGTATACTATGTTGATGTTATATTTTTGCAAGATTATCAAGTGTTCTGTTTCTAGTAAATTTATTTATTTTATGTCATTTTGATAACGGCTTTCGATATAGAAAGCCGAAACGTCAATAAAAAAACTTTTTTAACAACTAAGTGGTTTTAATCCAGTGGAAAGAGAGAGAGAAATTAAAATACAAACCACTATGAGCTTCCGAAAGGACCTTACTAAATGTAAAATTTATAGGAAGGTACCCAAAGTCATATATTTTTTTTTCGAAATTATGGACGATTTTCTACAGTCCTTGAAAATTCATTTATTTTTTAAATCAACTTAACACCTTTCCCAGACCCCCCAGTAGAAGGGGTGTGCCGCGGCTATTGAATATCATTTGATATTGTACCGTGGGCTTCAAAAGTTTGTGAACTGAAGGTAATAAATATTCATCAAGTAGGTGTATATGCAGGAACGACTTGCCTGAATGGATATTTTTGGAAAATCAAAGGTAAAGAAAAAATCTGCTTAATTAACACATGGCAACCCTTTTGAGTCCTCGAAATTCTGAAGTAAATGCTATGGAGAAAAGGGAATACTTAATTGGAAAGAAGATCGGTCAAGGTTCGTACAGGTGTCTGGTCTTTGGGTATAATTCTATTTATAATGTTGATGATGATGTTTTATGATGCCTTTCATGCGAAACAAGTGCAGTATTGTATTTATTGAATAAATAAATAAATAAATAAATAAAATAAATAAATAAATCTGAGATTAGAAAAAGTATACACGATATTATAATAAAATTATTAAAAAGAAAGGCAATGATTACTGGTTATAACTATAAACTTTTTGTTGTTTTTAACACATTTATTGATAAGATATTCTTCTCGAATTACAAGTGATTGTGTTGGAACACGCCAGGACCAACAATTTGATTGAATTCGTTCATAGAAAATTTCGCTCTACAGATTCTATTCGCACACCTCCATCTCCATCTATTTTGACTAGGAACGTATTTGTTTTTTTGAAACTTGAAACCGTTCACTAACAACATGCGGTGATTTCGTTGACTTTTAACTTCTTGTACTTCTATGTTGTGTACAAAATCGTCAGGCACGAAACCTAGAAAATACCAATGGGTTACTTGGCAAATCGTTTATTTATGTGTGTCGTTTTGTGAAAATGGTTTTTTTCTAGTCGAATGCTATTTTCCTAGCCACATGGCGTTTACACCTATTTGGGTGTAAATAGGTTTTGGAATAATGAAAATAAATTCAGATATAAAGCGCCAAATGAATACCTCTTGCTGATTCGCTGAGTATTCGAGTATGTTAAGTCCTTTTTTATCATTTTTTAGGTTCAGATATAAGATATTTTTGTCTTGTTTGTCTCTTTTTTTTCTAAAAAAACTCATATTTTTCCGCCAAAATCCAGTCAAAATTTTTTTTTATCGATTTTGACTACGTCAATCATTTTTTCTACATTCATTGCCCCTTTGTGCCAAATATTAACTTTCTAACATTTTTATTATAGAAATAAGTTTTTTAATTAGTGTTAATCTGTTAGATACACATATGGGAGTGCCACAAGGGTCAATTTTGGGGTCAGTGTTGTTTGTTTTATATGTTTTTATTGCACAAAAGCGAGTAATACGATATATGGCTGACATTTCACAAAGAAAGTCCTTTAAACCATATTTTAAAAATTATGGAAAACTCCCACTTCCATCTTTGTACATTTTTAAAAACAAAAGTTATTTTGTGACTAACAGACATGTTCATAGTTATCAAACAAGACTAGTTGATGAGCGTTGCATGCCTTTTGCAAGGCTACATATAATGCACCAAATTTTACGGGTCCAAAATTGTTCATTAATATATTTTTCTTCTGGACAAATGTTTTTATTTCATATCTGAATTTTTATATTTTTAGGTTTAGAACTGCAGCGTGTTTGTATTAAGTTTTTCCTTACAATTGTAATTGTCTTATGATTTTTTACATATCCATGTATTTTGAACCAATAAACGAACCGTTGGTTAGAAATTTTTCTACGTAATTTTCAACTCCAGTCTACCCATTTCTCAAAGTATGAATTGGCAACACTCCTCCTAAGAATTCGATATTTATATATCGTAATATACTTAGACATACTCGATATGTAGGTCCCCTTGATTTTTTTGAATGAATTTACTTACTAGACAAATAAAGTTTGTTGAATTTCCCTCAAAAACAAAACAAAATAACTTCTTAAAAACAATAATCTTTATTTAAAAGATCTGAGTTAACATTTTGAAACAATAAACATGGAATAACTTAGAACGTAGCTATAATAGAACATATTTCTACCTTTACACCAAATAGGTTTGTGTTTGTTATTTTTAATGAAAAATTGCAATCTGAAAATGAGCTAAAATTCAAGAAACTCAAAAAACCATAGCTACGTTCTTTTACAGAACAAATGGAAGCAGGTCCAGAAGGTCTATAGACGCCTTTCAATAACTAAGGAAATAAGGAAACTGTCTAAAAATTCCTCTTAAGTTTAGTCAGTCAGAAAAATCACAAAAAAATTAAGTAATAAGACTAATCTCACCACGATATTACAGTTTATAAATTTTATTCCCAAATTTAAATATTTAATTTGTATCTTGGTATATTTGTCAGGCTCGGGATAAAAAATTGAAAAAAATAATAGTTACCGTTAACGAAAGTAAATTTTTACTTTACAGTTAATTGAGAACTTGGGTAATATTTCCTTTATTTGCGCCATATTGCTGAAAAATCATATTCCCTACCATCCCTAAGTCTAATTCATCATGTTATCAGTTATCAGTCTTTTGAAATTATAGACTAGGGCCAAACCGACTAAGATATACGTTTTAAGAGTTGGATATTTGTTTTTTTACGACTTATCGCTGAAATATGCATTCTATCGAAAAAAAATTTAATATAAAAGTTATATTAAATTGGGAAAATGGAACCTTTGGTTTATCAACTAAGTTGAAACACTATCGTCGACCACTAAACCAAAACACAAATTTTATCAGACTCTCTATCATCAACTCCTGATGATGCCAACATAGTTGGCGAAACGCGCGTAGAGTGTGATAAAATTTGTCTTTTGGTTTAGTGTTTCAACTTATAAAAGTTATAAATAATTAAAAAATCTAAATCTTGATTGATGCTTTCAACATAACCTCAAAATTCTCGAGATAATCCATAAAAACCGTTTTTCTCGACAATTTTGAGGTTATGTGGAAAAATAGGTAATAGAAAAGTTGTAGATTTTTTAATTGTTTACAACTTTTACATTAAACTTTTTTCGATAGGATGCATATTTCAGCCAAAAATCGTAAAAAAACAATATCCAACCCTCAAAACGTACATTAACCTACCCCCACCCCCATTCCGGAACTTTTACGCAGCCGTCTTGATTTTTCTTAAGTTACTTATAATTTACCCTAAATTTTCCGAACAAAAACGATTGGCCCTGGTCTGTTATACCAAAAAATTACAATTTAGATAATCACCGTACGTCTATGCCTCCTAAACCTCCATCCGTTAATAAATTTTAGGAATATCTATTTCTATAAAATTTTCTTTCACGTGTCTCCTGTGATTATGGGGCATATTAACGAACTCGATTTCTTGCCTGGCGTAATTTATATAAAACCCAGAATTACAGTTCGGTTCGATACAATTCCAGCGACATCGTTGGTTCGTTATCCGTGTAGAAAATTTTCTGAATTTGCAACCGTTTATAATCATAATACTTCTATTGTTTCCGTCTAACAATTCGTCGATGTGCAATAGTTCAGGTTTGATATCTACAAAATAAAACAATTTTTTTTGGGAAATAATAAGCCAGAAAGTTACAAAATAAAATATAAAAACCTTTGGGGGGGTAAATATGTAAAAAATTGTTTTTCAAAATTTTATATTAATTTGTCGATCGTCTAATGAAATGAAAAAATGAAACCACTGAGTTTTAAAACGACCATTTATAGTGGTAGGGAAATAATAATTTTATATGGATGTAAGAGCTAAGTCAAATTTAATTTTTTAGATTTTATACATAAAGAGAAGCTTGTAAAAAAATGTTCAATAAATTTGGGCTGGAGTATCGATCCCTACAGTAGGGTTTTTTAAAACTGCATCCTAACCTCAAAAAGCTAATTCGCGCTCATTATTATTTTTTGTATTGGCAGTGAATAACCAAAGAATCCTCGTATTTTTATGTCGGGAAGACATGGTAAAAATTTTTTAAGAAAATGTATTTGTAATAACCCAAAATCGGCATTTTTCGAAAAAAAATTAAATTGGCCGCCATTTTTGGCCAAACAATAGTAGAGAAAAAAATTTTATCTTAAAAAGAAGGATTTTGTGTTTACTTTTGTCTAAGAAAATCCAACATTTTATTTCTTTATTTAAAGTGCCAAATTTAGGGAATAATAAAAAAAATCGATTTTCATTTTTTATATTGATTTATATCGATTCGTTCCCTCACAAAAATGTTACTTTAGAACCTGAAATATTTTTTTTTATTTTTTTAAACAATCAAGCATAAATATCGCGATAAAAAAATTGAAAAAAAATGAAAATCGAATTTTTATTATTTATTATTCTCTAAATTGGGCACTTTAAATAAATAAATAAAATGTTGATTTTCTTAGACAAAAGTACACACAAAATCCTTCTTTTTAAGATAAAAATTTTTTCTCTACTATTGTTTGGCCAAAAATGGCGGCCAATTCAATTTTTTTCGAAAAATGCCGATTTTGGCTGGACAAATAAATTTTTTTTTTTAATTTTTACCATGTCTTCCCGACATAAAAATACATATTTACTCCAATTTTTAAGAAAATTCGAGGATTCTTTGGCTATTATTTTTTGAGGTTAGGATACATTTTTAAAAAAAAACCTACCATACGGATCGATACACTACTTCATCAATGTCATTTTAATTTTTTTTATTTTTCCACGACCCTTAGTGCCGGAAATATTTAAAAAATAGTGAAGCAATCCACTCGAAAAATACCAAAAATGCCATTTTTTGGCACATATATCGCGAAGCTCTTACATCCATTTTCAGAATATTTTCGTCTAATTTCACTCCACTATTAATGTAGAAGCTTGCAATTTTTTTTGTATAATAATAAACATGTGTTTAGATAGTGTTCATAGAATAAAAATTCGATTCAGTGGTTTTCTATATAAACTATTTGTGAAAATGTTTCTTGAAATGTTGCAGGCCCCACCCCCAATGAAAAAATCACATATACAAATAAGTAACTAAAAGGTAATAAAAATATTATTTCAAAAATATTCCGGACCCCCCGGAAGGTTCGCCCTCCCCAAATCACGGCTCTGAATCCGGACCTGAAATGTTGTTATATTTTTTAATGAGATTTTTGCGGATGTATAAATAAAACGAATTTATAACATAAACAAAATTTATTAATCCAAACATCTAAAACTATTTCAAACATTGTAGAAGTTAAAAATTATAAAACCGCTCGTATATCACATTTATTTCGAACAAATTCAGAAAACAGTTTGGAGACAAACTTTTTTTTTAAAGAGCAAAATTTACTATTAAATTTAAAAATCATTGACTCATCCACACTTGCTTAATGAAGAATACAAATTAGAAATACCGGAAAAAAATGGCAAACAAAAATTTTAAATTGATTATTCTTTTCATCTGTCAAAACAGTCAGCTTTTGTGGTTTCAGCCAATAACAGCTCAGGATCCTAACCAATCATTGTGTTTTAAACTGATTATTTTTTTCATCTGTCAATACAGTCAGATTTTGTGGTTTCAGCCAATAACAGCTCAGGATCCTAACCAATCATTGTGTTTTATACTGATAAAACCGCTTCTTCGTATTTGTTTCTTGATTAAACTGTGTTTACCTTTTTGAAATGTCAAATGTAAACATTTAACAATTTTTATTATACTAAAATGTATTGCAAATCTATGTTAATAACCAAATTTCAAAATGTATTTGTAAACTAACCTCTTTTTATTAACGCCAAAACGCCTTTAACATTTTTACATACCTCACTTCAACACTAAACTTAAAATTAATTAAATTAAGAAAGACTTCATTTCATTCTTCTTCTTCGCTTTTATTTACGGCGTTTCGCGGGGTAGCCAGTCAAAAAATCGCCTTGGTGGCCCTGTATGTAAAACTATAACAGCCTAACAGCTCAGGTTTCAATTTAAATTGGTAAAGAAAATTTTCAATATTGGCGTGTAAAGTGTCTTTTGCATAAATGACTATGTTCTCTGTTTTTAATACAAAATGATTCAAAAAATAATCCTTTCAAATACGACTCGTCCTCTGAAATTTTATAGATTAAATTTTTGATCTTCATACTCAAACGCCTTTATTTTAGGCAAAACCACTCAAACAAACTGATTTAAGATAAAATCACTCGTCCTGCGGACTCGTGATTTTATCAATCAGTTTGTTTTCGTGGTTTTTCCAAATAAAGCCGTTTTCGTGAAAACCAAAAATTTAATCGATAAAATTTGGAGGACTCGTGGTATTACCTTTGATAAAACCGCTTCATCGTAATTGTTTTTTGATTAAACTGTGTTTACCTTTTTTGAAATGTCAAATATAAACATTTAACAACTTTTATTTAGCATTATCAATTATTATTATACTAAAATGTGTTGCAAATCTGTTAATATACAAATTTCAAAATTTATTTGTAAACTAACCTGTTTATTCGTTTATTCACACACACACAACATCAGTTTTTGAATACCCAAATACTTAAAAATCCATAAATCTCTTTAAAACTGACAAATGTCAAACTCTATATCCGAATTAAGCCAAACGCAATCACGTATGTCGTGGTGGCCCTGTATTTAAAACTATAACAGCTCAATATTTTTTGATGTTTCAATTTAATTTGATAAAGAAAATAATGAACATTTGTGTGTAAAGCGTCTTTTGCAAAAATGACTAAATTCTCTGTTTTTAATACAAAATGATTCAAAAACTAACCTTCCAAATACCACACGTCCTCTCAAATTTTATAGATTAAATTTGGAGGACTCAACAACCATTTATTTTTTATAATTAAAAGAATATAGACAAGCCATATACTATAGATAATTCAAAGACTACAGACAAGGCATAGACTATAGAAGTCATAGACTATAGACAAGACATAGACTATAGACTGACTGTGAATATAATTTTATTATAATTTATTTACAAACGTTATTTTGTATGATATTTTGTACAAAATGATCCTCACTGGGCGAAAAATTCCATCACAAATCAAATTAGAATGGCTCCAAAGCCGTATGACGTTTTTTAAATATATAAAACTTTGTCTTTTGTCGACCTCCCTCTTCCCCGAAAAATCTTTTCTGGACGCTCTTGGAAACCAGGTGATATTCTCTAAATTTTCTAAATATTAAATCTAAATTTTTTTAGTAAAAAAGTTCATCTACACGAAAAAACATCTTTGAAAACTAATAATATCCAGATTCTTACGTCTATAGTTCGTTTATAATAACAATATAAAAAAACGAAAATTCCAGGTAGTAGAAGTCTGGGAAAGAATCTACAAAGATTATTTAATGCAAATTTAAAGAAAGAAAATATTTATGTATATTACCAACTAATCTGCATTTATGGATTAGACATTTAAAGAAAGAACGTTTTCAGAGCAAAGATATGCAAAAAATGAAAAAACAAAAAGTATCTTTGGATAAAAAATTCTAAAATACCTAAGCAATTTTAAATTAGGGTGATTTCACCAATTTTCGGCAATTTAAGAAATATTTTCGTCTGATAAAAATCACTATTTTATAAAAACATATCTAAACATTCAAAAACATATCCTGCAATCTTCAATCCTTAAGTACATTTTACAATATGGAATTCGTTAACACAGGCTGGATAAATTATTTATCCATTATATATCGTTACAAAAATCCGGATATCGATCCTTATATTCGTGCTGAGTAAGCAAATGTTTCTTCATATTCGACTTTTGGTGGAAAGATTTCGGACAATAAGAGCAGACGAACAATTTTTCTTTGCCACATTCGAATTTTAAGTGACCCATCAAATTCTTCTTGTACTTGTATCGTCGACCGCACTGGTAACAAGGAAATTGTGCTGAAATAATTGTTATCTAAAGCCTTTTTTTCTAGTTAATAAAATGAAAAGCCTCTAAAGAGCAAAATAAAAAACAATCGTATAATATAAACATAAAAATTGCCCTTATCTCCCCTGTTTCGTACATAGTTCTTTGCAAAGTATAAAGAAACAAACAAGAAATTGAAGGAGAGTGACCCCTAAGTCGTATGATCTTTTCGAAAAGATTTATGAACCATTTTCTTTACCTAATGTCTCCTTGGAAATGCAATTTTTGTGGAAATGATCTAAATTCGTTCAATATTTAAAATTGTGCCTTTGGATCTCCCTATTGTTTTATAGTAGATGCAGAAAGCGAAACATTTCAATTTTAATAAAATAAATTGCATTTGAAAATGTGTTGGTCAAAAATATTTTTAACACGTTGACTGCCATGGTGATTTTCAGGAGCCCTGACTAAAAAGCCAATTTATTTAAATCTAATTGTACTATTAGTGGAGCGAAATTAGAATTTTATATGGATGCAAGGGCTAAGTCAATTTTTTTTTCAATTTTTAATATTTTATTGTAAAACATTTTGAATTGGCCGCCATTTTTGGAAAAACAATACTATTTTATTTTAAAAAGAAGGATTTTGTGTGTACTTTTGTTTAAGAAAATCCAAGATTTTATTTCTTTATTTAAAGTGCCCAATTTCGGGAATAATAAAAAAAAATCGATTTTCATTTTTTATATTGATTCGTTCCCTCACAAAAATCCTTCTTTAGAACCTGAAATATTTTTTTTATTTTTTTAAACATTTTTGGACTGAAATACAGTTTTTCTAAGAGAATCAAGCATAAATATCGCGATAAAAAAATTAGAAAAAATGAAAATCGAATTTTTATATTTTTATTATACCCTAAATTGGGCACTTTAAATAAAGAAATAAAATGTTGCATTTTCTTAGACAAAAGTACACACAAAATCCTTCTTTTTAAGATAAAAAATTTTTCTCTACTATTGTTTTTCCAAAAATGGCGAAAAATGCCGATTTTGGGTGACAAATACTTTTTTTTTAATTTTTACCATGTCCTCCCGACATAAAAATACATATTTTCTCCAATTTTGAAGAAAATTAGAGGATTCTTTGGTTATTTATTGCCAATTCAGTAAAAAAAATAATGTGCACGAATTCGTTTTTTGAGGTTAGGATACATTTTTAAAAAAAAAAACCTACTAAACGGATCGATACTCTATTTCATCACGGTCATTTTAATTTTTTTTTTATTTTTCCACGACTCTTAGAACCGTTTTTGGGACATATCTCGCGAAGCTTCAGCCCAAATTTATTGAAAAATTTTTTACAAGCTCCTCTTTATGTATAAAATCGAAAAAATTTGACTTTACATCCATTTTCAGAATATTTTCGACTAATTTCACTCCACTATATTTAGTTATCATCAAAGTGCATGGAGAATGTGTTCAAAAATGATCTTACGAAAGAAAAATTTAAAAAACAATAAAAATATTCTATTGCCTGCTAATTTTGAATATAGTTTACGTTCAGAAGATATATTATTTATATTTACAACGTGTTCACTTCCCTAATATTTCAAAAATTATTTCTATTACCAGTTAATTGTATATACAGCAAAAAAGAAATATTTATTTTTGGTTTTGGACCAAAATAATATTGACAATAAAAAAATCTACTGCTTACTTCCAACGAAATGACGTCCAGCAACCAAGTAACTGTTTTTAAAAGCTTTGTATAAAATTAGTAGCACCAATGGACCAACACCTCAACTTGCGCGCAAATAGTATGACCGAAACCTTACCTTTCAACACCTTTTCGTAGAAAATAAAATTTCAATCTCAATCTAAATATTTAATATAATTATTAACATGTTCATTGGGTTTGTGAACACTTTTAATGTGAGTTCTCAAATTCGATTTTTGATGACAGATTTTTTCGCAAATAATACAAGCAAAACGAGGTTGTTTCCCACACTCGTATTTTAGATGTGCCTTTAGATGCATATGCATTTTGTATCGACGATCGCAGTTGGGACAGATGTACTTTTTCCAATCTGAAATATTTTCAAAAATTAATTTTCTGCTATTTAAACTAATTGGATGCCCTTAATGATCGACTTCCTGGTAGTGATGATTAACTATGATATAATTTTATCGGAATACGTGGGCGTAGCCAAAGGAGGCAGCTGCCCCCAGTAACGCGCCGCCCAATACTTACCGGTGGTGAAAAAATACTCCAACACCGGTGGCGAAATGTTACTACATCTACGAAGCAGAATCAAATTAAATAAAATGCATTTACAGCTGTTTAAATGATTAAAAATAGGTATACTGGATTCTGACCTCATCTTTGGTAATTCTAAGTCCCAGATTTCGAGATATGGCACCCAGATGGCCAAAATGAAACCACGAAACAACCGAAAGTGCGTATTAAGTACTTGCTTGTGTTTGATTTTTTGTTTTTTTAAAAATTTGCAATATTTTTGTTTTAAAAATTTATGTTTTTGTTTCATACATTTTACAGTGTTTTTTTGTTAGGTACTGTTGTTTGTTGTTTGCTTCTTGTACAATAAAAAATTTAATAACACTTTTTTGCATACTTTTGCCTCCTAAAAAAATACATATGAGTCCTAACAAGTCCAAAGAGTTTGTCATACATTTCAACTTTGAACTACGAAGGAATGAATAAAGTAATTAAAAACAACAATTCTGCGCTAGTTATTTATTACAATAACATTATGGATATTATTTCCCCCCTCTTAATATAAACTCTGGCTACGCCCCTGTCTCAGAAGAAAAGCAGCATATTTAAAAATGTTGTCTATTAATAGAAAAATTCAATTTGCTTTTTTTTATTTAAATTTGGTATCAAACTAATTCATTTTTTCATTATTTTTTTTAATTATTCAAAATTTTTCGGAGCAACGTGCAGCAGATAGCCCAACATTGCAAGTATTTGATATTTCAGGACTGAATCGTGAAATAAAAGAAACAACAAATTCACGAATCGTCACGAGTGCAGACGGCGCTCCATCAGTAGGTTCTTTTGTTTTCTGGTAAAAGGCCGTATTTTATTTTTGAATAAACAAAAGTTATAACTTCCAATCCTAAGTAAACTGTAAATATCAATAAAACGATTTTTTTTCTTGGCTTTCATTTTGTTATTTTCAATTCTCGATTATATTACTTATTAAGGGATTAAATAAAATACGAATTTTTTTATTTTCTTTATTAAAAATATGTAAATAAATTGTTATAAGCCATAACATATTTTTATGTACATTCTTCAAAACTTTATAATATGTAGTGCAAATACTAACTAAAAATACCAGCCATGATAATTAATAAAACAGATAATATCCCTGTAAATTTCATTTTGGATAGTTTCAAAATCTTATTATGCATTATTTACTATATATTATTTGGAAGAAAAAAAAATTGGGTGAAGAAAATTTCTTCAGAAAACATCATAAATTTGGGACCATTCTTATTTGATTCTCGCGAAATTGTACGTCAATTGAGGAATATAAATTTACTACAAAAAAAAAGTGCACGATAGAATATTTTGTGTTCAAATAAAAGTTTTTCATAATTTAATATTTTAAATTATGAGAATTACTAAAAAGGGCTTTTATCAGATTTATTTATTATCGAAAAAATAAATATACATAATAATATGACTGAACAACCCGAAGTAAATATACTCAAGTATATGACTAAACTTTTTCTACGGCTATTATTAATATATCTTCAGCTTCTTTGAGGAATAAATATTGTTGAGTAATTTCCCTCTGAAGTTAAAATACCTTTTTTTATCGCCCTAAATTTAGCGATTTTTCTATTTTTCTGGGAACTAGACAATTGTCATTATTAAAAAAAAGTACCTTTTTATTTTTAAAAATTAGAAATTTAGTTTGTTTTTCATTTTATTTGCATCATTTATAAAAATTAAGCAAATTTCTCATAAAAACCAAAGAAAATATTTTTTTATAGTTATACAGGGTATAAGTAAAAATATCAGAATGGAAATTCAAAAACACATTAACTTAATGTCTACAGGGTGAGTCACGGTAGACGCGATGGTCCATTATGGTTAAACGGTTAATATTTTGAAAATTTTGTTTATTCATGGGTATGTGGGTTGATAAAGGCTACATTTTAACATTATTTTGAATTATATAGGTTGTCCCAAAAAGTGACGTATCAAAGTTATATATTTTGTTGCATTTATGGATTATACGTTAAAAATAAGTATTCCCTATACCTAAGCTTTTTATTTTTCGAGATATTTTGATATTTCTAAAAATGGAACACTTACAAGAAATCCAATAACTTGGAAACCTATCAAATCAGCCAAATCCAATTTTAACTGAAAAAAATTAGACTAATAATTGAAAGCAACAACGTATTTAGAGTTGTGTAAAATTATACAGGGCGTCCAAAATGGGGCGATTCTCTAATGACATATTCAAACGACAATATCGTTCTTATTTTAAATAGGACACCCTGTATTTTATAATCCTATTATGTAGCAAATTCCATTACCTTTTAAAAATTATAAAGGTGTACTATACCTAAATCTATTAATTTTGGAGTTATTTTTATTTTTGTTGAATGTTACATTATTTTTCCACCTAATGCCTAAATATAACATCCTGTATTTGATCAGCTTAGACTATGATCCGAAAAAATTACAGATGAATCCACTTTTCATAATAATGGATTAGTTAACGGTCATAACTTTCATTATTATGATCTCAAAACCAGCATTTGTTCCACACAATAGATCATCAGAATCAGAATTATTGGCCCATATTTTTGCAAATTTTTGCAATTATTAGAAAAATTTCTGGGAACTGTTGGAAAATGTATCATGATATTAGACAAAAAATCATGTTGCAATAGTCTAAGCTGATTAAATACAGGGTGTTATATTTACGCATTACGATGGAAAAATAATGTAAAATTTAACAAAAATAAAAATAACTCCAAAATTAATAGATTTAGGTATAGTACACCTTTATAATTTTTAAAAGGTAATGGAATTTGCTACATAATAGGATTATAAAATACAGGGTGTCCTATTTAAAATAAGAACGATATTGTCGTTTGAATGTCATTAGAGAATCGCCCCATTTTGTACGCCCTGTATAATTTTAAACAACTCTAAATACATTATTGCTTTCAATTATTTTTTTCAGTTAAAATTGGATTTGGCTGATTCCATAGGTCTCCAAGTTATTAGTTTTCTTGTAAGTGCTTCCATATTCAGAAATATCAAAATACTTTTAGTTTATCTAATTTTTAACGTATAATCTATAAATGCAACAAGTTATAGGGTCTTCCATAAGAAATAATGTAACTTTGATACGTCACACTTTTTTGGGACAACCTGTATAATTCAAAATAATTTTAAAATGTAGATCAATCCACATATCCATGAATAAACAAAATTTTCAAAATATTAACCGTTTAGCCACAATGGACCGTCGCCTCTACCGTGACTCACCCTGTATATTAATGTTGGCGTCTTAAATTTAAAAAAAAAAACCACATCCATGACCGTCGCCAGAGGCGGATCGACAGGTTTTGAGACCCCAGAGAATTTTATTCACTGTAAATACAAAATAAATAAAAATATATAAAAAAATAGTGAAATTTTTAAATAAAAAAAAATCGAAATTTACGAAAAAAAACATTTTAAACGAGGTAAATGTGTAAAAATTCATGAAAATAGTAAAAAGGTAAAGAAAATTACGTAAAATTAGAAAATTGTTAATAAAATCGTTTTCTTCGTCAAAAAAATTATCAATCAGATTTTTACCAATTTTTCACAAGAAAAAAAAAGTTCAGTAAATATGTGGAAAAAGATAAAATCCTCTCTTAAAACAAGTAAAATCCAATTTTTACAGGAACGTACTGAAAAATATCAATTATAAATCAAAGGTTCAATTAACCAATATATTGATCGGTTTAAGTTTATATGAAAAAAAAAACAGTTTGATAAAATTTAACGTCTGGGATTTCTGTAGTTCATAGTGGCTTTTGGTACTTCAAATACTCTTCTTGTTGTAAATCAAAAAAACTTTTAATTAGTATTTGAATTTTTTAAATTAAAACTTTTTTGATTTAACGAGAAGAGTAATTAATGTATGGGTTTATTTTTTAATACACAACATGTTTAACTACTCTGTTTTTACCCCAACATCCAAATTCACCAATTTAAAACGCTTGCAAAATTGAACCTAAATGGGCAAAAATTATCAGGTGATAGGTTTCTTGTGATGCTCGTTCCAATGAAAGAACAAATCAACTTCTTGATCGAATTCGGCATGGCAAAAAACGCAAGTAAAGTGCTTAGTTTCGTTTACTATAACCTCTATTTTTGATGGAGCCTCTTGCCAACAGGTCAAGTAATGCCTTTTAAGGTGGTACTTCCTCTTGAATTTTCTTCCGCATTTATGGCACTGATTAACTTTTTGAGTGGTGTGATGCTGTTCCATGTGGTGACGTTTTAGGTGTTCTTTTCTTGAGAAACTTTTTTGGCATATTTGACAGATCCACGGCAGTGCTGTTGACGAAAAAGTTTATTGTGAATTCCAAAAAATAGCGATAACGAAAAGAACGAAATACTTTACTTATAATTAAAGCCAAACAGTACAAACACAAACATGTCCAAAAATTTGCCAAAAAAAATGTAAAAATCTGGAAAAAAATCATGGTGATATAGATTTTTTGACTAATAATAATAATTCTTTATTTTCGATAAGAGAATTACAATTGTATAAGATTAAGAAAAAATAAATACAAACACGCTATAATTCTAAATAGATTAAAAAACCAAAAAATATAAAATTCAGCTTTGGAATAAAAACATTGTTCCAGAAGAAAAATTTTCAAATCTTCTAAATATATTAATATTTGCGCAACTTTTTAGTTCAATCGGTAGTTTATTGAACAATTTTGGACCCATAAAATTTGATGCATTATAACTTATATGCAGCATTGCATAAAGCACGCAAATCTCATCAAATTGTCTTTTTCTACGATCGTGCAAAAAGTTATTACTTTTTGCACTCTCAACCGTGTTAAAAGTTTTACTTTGTTGCACTAAAGCAACAAAGTGCTTTGGTACTCTGTAATTAGGAGTTCGGTCTGAAGAAAACATTTTTTCCATACTTATAAACGTGGTAACTGTAGGTACTTAGGTACCATTAAATATTATTAAAAACATTATTGTTTGATATTAGAAAGAAACATTTTTTACTGTAGTTTTGATTAATCCAAATCTTGTTACTAACGAAAGCATATTCGTAGTTAGCTATGGATGGCGTCTGACAGTGACAGTTTACGTAATTCATCTCAAGTTGTCAATTTAAAATTTTAATATTTTGTTAGCTATTAAAAATGTCTGATTCGAATAGTGAAGAAGAATATATTTGTACTCCTCCAGATTTAATTCAAACATCAAATGAAGCCACAGCAGATCCAAAAAAAAATTATGAAATTTGTTATAAACGCTTTACAGACTGGTGTTAAGAACAGTAGTGAGAACGTCCTCCTAGCGTATTTGAAAGAAAAATCGGAGATACTAAAGCCATCGACCTTATAGTCAGAATATTCAGTGGTGAAGGCTGAAATTAATTCGAAAAAAGTAAATAACTAGTTTAATAAAATTATCGTTAGTTTAAAGTTAAATTTTATTTTCGATCGTAGAAAAAATGTGTGCTACACGTGCAAAAAGCATATTTGTTGCACTCAGCATGATTGCACTTTTTGCACTAGGTACTAAATAACTATTTTTGATGACTATGAACATCTCTGTTAGTCACAAAATAACTTTTTTTTTAAAATGTACACGCAAATTTCAAAAATGTACAAAGATCAAAGTGGGAGTATTCCATAATTATTAAAATATGGTTCGCAGGACTTATTTGTTAGCCATACATGCTTTTATGCAATGAAAACACTTGAAGCATGTGTAGTTACCCCAGAGACATACTAACAAGATTGTAGCACTTCTCGTAAATTAATAAAATAGTTATTTATGTGCCAAGGACGAAAAACTGTCTATTATAGTCGAGTCTGCAAATTGATAGCTGAGGCTAGCAAGCAGGCGAGACAATAGACAGTTTTTCGCCGAGGCGCATATTACTTTTTTTTATTTTTCGTTCGCAAACACTTTTCGTCCGCTGTGATCACTAGGATACGGCACGGTGCACGCTGTGGTCACTAGGATACGGCACGGTGCACGCTGTGGTCACTAGGATACGGCACGGTGCGAGTCATTTGAGGACGAAAAGTACTTGCCTCCAAAAATAGTTGGAAATTAGTACGTAAAATGTCATTTTTTGTAGAGATCGACGAAAAAGATATTTTAGGGAATTCATTTTCCCACAAGTTTACTACTACAATAATCTCAAGAAAACGAACATTTTCGTGTATACTATCAAAACTGGAATTACCCACATCAACAATTTTTTTCCAGAAGAGAAGAACTTTTAACTTTTAACGCATCACTGTTATTTGATGAAATGATCACAGAAAAATCATCAACGTATGCAACATTTCCTATTAAGTAACTGTTGACATATAAAACAAACAATATTGGCCCAAAAATTGACCCTTGTGGAACTCCCATAAGTGTATCTAACAGATTAAAGTGAACTTCTTTAGTTTTGTTGTCTAATTTAAAGTTTAGAGATACATATGGTTGTTTAAGAAAGGTTGAGATCCATTTTAAAGAATTGTCTCTAATTCCATATGTCTCAAGTACAGACAATGACAATCCATGATTGACGCAGTCGAATGCCCTACTCAAATCACAGAATATCGCCACAGGACACTCGGCTGCTTCAATATGTTCAATAACTTGATTATAAAATGATATCATGGCTGTTAACTATTGATTCCAAAATAAAGTTTTGTGTCAAAAGTTTTTAGCGAGCTGTGGCGATTTTTTTTTAATTTTTAGGGGATATACGGGGCTGAAAAAAATTGTGGTGAAGGATCTCCTAAAACCCTATCAGAATTTCACATCGACAAGGTGCCGAGAAAAAAAATACGAAAAAAAAGTTAATTCAGGAATTCCTAAATTCCTATCAGGATTTTTTAGAGGATTTCACATCGACGAGGTGCCGAGAAAAAAAATAAATACGAAAAAAAAATCGCAATTTTGACCCCCTAGCCTCCTATCAAACATGTTTTTTTAACCCAACAAGTTAATTCAGGAATACCTAAATTCCTATCAGGATTTTTTAGAGAATTTCACGTCGACGAGGTGCCGAGAAAAAAAATAAATACGAAAAAAAAACCGCAATTTTGACCCCCTAGCCACGTACCAAACATGTGTTCTTTTAACCACAAGTTAATTCAGAAATTTGTGATGAGGGCATTTTGCATATTGCCAGATCTGTTTTAATAAAATAAAGAAAAACTGAATTTCGAAAGAGAGATTCTGACGTAACTACAAAAAATCGTAAATACTTTAACTTTTCATTTCCCTAGAGCTTGTGGGGCCACACAAATTTGAATACTTTGATTTGTGTTTTTTTATTTTTATTTTTATTTTTTATTTTTTTTTTATTAATTTATAAATCTGTTTTCGTTGCTATAACAAAATTAATTAATATATCGAAAATAGTCTTGTAATTTTTGGCTAGCAGAAAAGGGATATTGATTGGAAATTGAACACTTTCTTTTTGCCTCCCTAGAGCTTGAATTACTATCGGAAATATTTCCGAAAGCATGAATTTTTTAAAAGTATCCCGAGTCGAAGACGAGGGATACTTTTAAAAAAGACCGGTGTATTTTTATAATTTGACACTTGACAGAAATACTATCGCTGTGGTACAGCCCAGGGTAGGAAAATGCTATCGCCAAGTTTTTTGGTTGCTATAGTAACGAAAGCTTCTTATTGGTTAAAAAATGTTGGTGTGAAATTTTCTTTGAAAAAAACTACTATCATTTGAATCCAACACACCTACAAAAGACCTGTATCAAAGCAATCAAATGAAAACAACCTAATCTAATTATTGAGCCCACTGAGCAAGGTGAAATTTAGTTCTGCAACTACGCTTCCAAAATAATCGTAAATTATCATTGATTTATATTCCTGTCACTAATCTTACCCTTAAAAATTCATCGTAACCTGACTTAACACGATTTCGGTCTGTATGACCGAGAAAAACGTCTTCTAATTAGGTCCATAAGACCGAAGAACTCGTGAAAGATTAAGTCGGACACAGGGCGAGTTGGCGCAGTCTAAATCGAAGTAGCTAAATGATGTTCGGTCCTTTGGACCGACAGAAAAAGTATTCATGAATCCGATGCGATATTTCCCTGATATATTTATTTGTTGTTAAAACTTTCGGAAACAAACAATGCTTGACCAATTTGTTTTTAAATTATACAGAATGTTTATTCTTCAAAATAATTCATAATAGAAAATCTCAAAGCATAAAATAAGTTAATAAAATAAGTCCCGCCCAACTGTAACAACACCTATTGGGATATTCAGACGACCGATTAAAAATAAAACAAAACTGTATTAAAAATAAATAAATGTTTGTCAATTTTATTCTCTGTATAAAATAAGTCTTCTAGTCTTAATGACCTCCAAGTTCACCCCGCCAATTACTTTCATCTTATGATAACTCACACCTGTCTGGTTTCGTCTCAGACACCAGTACAGTCCGATCTAAAGTTGCCTCAACCAAACCTGTACTTTCTGTGAGAAAACGTTTCATTCTGGATCGAAAATAACTTGGTAGTCTGGGTAAATTGCGCCTAGCAGCAAACTTCTGAGTATGCCATTTTCGATTCTAGCTGAATCTTGCAAAGGAAGCCCTGGAGTTTTTGAAACGAATTAAAATAAATTCAGAGTGAAATATTTCCTTCACCGTTAGTTTGGGGGTTAGAAATAAGCTGAATTCTTAATCAAATTTATGCACCCAATAATGCTGAAGCAAAGCGTAGCTGAATTATGTACATAGAATTTTAAAGCATTCAAAATGTTTCCTGAATTGTTTTAATTTTTTTTTATATACAGTGCGACTCAAAGTCTGCACCATATGGGAAAAATTTTTATTATTCATTTGACAGAATATTCTTGATAAAAGTTGGTGCATTGCGTAAAACTGCTGTCAAATTTCTAAATGGTATACAGGGGCGGGCAAAAAATAGGAATTTTAACCAAGAATAAAGTACCCTTATTTTTGACAATATCAAATAAATTTATTTAGGAAAGTTGTTTAAGAATTAAAAATTACACTGAGATTTAAACTCACAACCTCCTAAATTATTTTTTTATTAGGTAGTAATTATTTTTCTTTTGTAATTTAGTTTTTAATTACTACGGTCATTGTTAACCTACTGATATCTATTATTTAGTTGCTTCGTTTTATTTGTTAACTTAATAAATTATAATGGTAGTTTTTATGTACAAGTCTACAGGGTGAAATTTCAACTTTGCACCAAGAAAAAACAAAAAACCATAAAAATTTTAAAAAAAGGCCGAGAATGGTGTAAAAATAACGAAGAGAACCAAATTTTTTTAACCAAAATAGTGATTGAAGAAATGATATTATTTTGAGCTGGGTTAAAAACAAAAAAAATTTATTTTTTGCGTAATTCTAAACAACTTTCCTAAATTTTTTTTTTGATATTGTCAACAATAAGGGTACTTTACTCTTGGTCAAAATTCCTATTTTTTGCCCGCCCCTGTATACCATTTAGAAATTTAAAAGTTTGACGCTTGCAATAACAGTTTTACGTAATGCACCAACTTTTATCAAAAATAAAATTTGTTTCATTAACTCATCAATACTTTATGATCCAAAAATGTGTGCCAATCTGGATCGTTTTTTACACAAAATACAATTGTTTTTTACTACATTCATTTAGTAATTTTTTGTATGACTTAATTTTTATTTTTGACCTTAAATTGGGACAGATGTTTGAATTTTAAAAAACCACTTCACAGAAAAAAAAATAAAAATCGAATACACATACGATTTGGGTAAAAAAATAAAATGTCAAAAAATAAAGGGCCTATTTAATTTAATATTTCACATTCAATTTTTTTCAGAAGAAATCGCCCGCCAAAATTTTAAATGTACATTTTTTTTGAAATAAGTGAAAAAAGTAACGTTAGATTGCGAGAAAGATATAGACAGTATACTTTTAATTTTCTCTACACAATTTCATTCACAGAAATTTCTTAAATTCTCAGACCTTTGGCAACACTGTAACCGAAATACGTTGGAGAGGCGAAACAAAAAACAATCCCACAACGTGGTCATTTTTTGTGTTTATAACTAAATAAAAATTATTAAATATTTTGTTTTTATTTAAAACGTAATTATTAAAAATTATTTAAAAACAAAAGTTGATTCCAGAGAGACCACCATATTGTAAAAGTTGATTGGGAAAGACCAACTTTTGTAAAAAAAAGGATTGAGTGACACACTATATAAAAAAAGTTGAATGAAAGCCAATATATGAGAAAAGGATATTAGAGGGAGGCTACCTCGTATAAAAAGTTGACCACCTTGTAAAAAAAAAAAAATTGAGGGAGGCCAATCCAAAAAATATACAAAATAGATACTATAGTTGCCAACTCATTTATATAAAAATCGATATTAATTTTTAGTTTTCCACGTAAATAAAAGAAAAAAATTTGACAGTAGAAATATTGGTGAGTGCTTTCGGTCAGAATTATATCAGCAATTTAGTAACTTTTTACAGAAAATTATTTTAAGCGTCTGATTATGGGGACATTATGTTGGCTGAAACCAAATGTTTTTTTTCAAATTTGACAGTTACATGGTGGTCGACGTGTTAAGTAAATTAATGATACAAATCGCACATACAGTAAACCAGTAAAACGCGTGAGGCTTGTTGACAATTTTTATTATAGTTGAAAGTTACCTCCGAAAAAAATTGTTTTTGATTTTTACTAGAGATTAATTATTCCAAATTTAAAAATATTTTCACAACACAATTTTCCTCTTGGTTAATAAAACCATCTTTTAATAAAATAATTTTTAATATTCGACTTTTATAAGTTTTTATGATAAAAGATGAAGATTGTGTGTAAACGGGCAAGCCACTATATAGTTTAAGAAAATTTACTTGCACCTTATTTTTCAAACAAACTATATCTAAATAAATTAATTAATTGACTTATCTATATACATTTTCGACGATAATTTTGCCTTCAGACTAAAATATTTTTTAAGATAAAACCACTTTAGGGCTCAAAAAAACATTGAAATGGTTAAACAAATATTTATATTTACTTTTTAACTAAAGAAATAGGCAATTTTTACAAGGTTTGTATTAAAAATTTCAAATGTAAAAAAAATTAATGTTGAAATATTTCCCAAAGTAGAGTTTATAATTTTTTATAAAATAAAATTCAAAGTGGTCTTCCCTTATAATATAATATCCAAACGAATTTAACAGTAAAACATGTTTCGAGCTTCTAGAAGCCCATCTTCAGTTACAAATAAGATATGCTTCGGAAACAAGAACATATTAAACTTAAATGTTTTTATTAATAGAAGCATTTGATGTTACACATTAGTTTAATGTTCTTGTCTCTGAATAATACCTCTCATTTGTAACTGAAGATGGGCGTTTAGAAGCTCGAAACGTTTTACTGTTAAATTCGTTTGGATATATTATACTAGAGACTACTTTGAATTTTATTTTATAAAAAAAATTATGTAACCAAATAAGTGGTAACTTATTAAATACAAAATAAATTTATAAATAAGTCCCTAATTTGAAAAAGTGGCAGGCCGAATATTTTCGACAACAGGTCTTTCAACTAAATTTAATTTAGTGTGTAATTATTTTTATAAATTTTCCTATTACACTAATCGAAATTCGTTTCTATTTTTATTAAGTCAAACTCATGTTTTGATTTTAGTTTGTTTTCAAATAAAAAAATATTAAAAATATTTATTTTGATTGATCAGCATATTAAAAAGGAATAAATAAATATAAAAAGTCATCTTTTGTGAATTCAAAATGTCTTATAGCCAAAAGAAAGTTAAATATGCAACCAAATCAAAATTGATTCATTTTCAATTGTATTATTTTTTTTTTCAATTTAAAACTAAGAAATGTACAAATTTTTTAATCAAAATAGAAAAATAAAACCAAATTTTGTATTTTTTAAATAATAAATTTCGATTCTCCATCAATTTTCTTATGCCAATTTACCCATTTTGGTTTTAATAGAATTTTGGGTCTTCTCAAATAAAATATTCAAATCAAATATAAATCAAAAATAAAAACGAATAAAACCTAAAAACAAAGAAAAATGTTAGAAACTAAAATAACTCCAAATTTCAAAAAAATTGAAAATGCCTCAATGAATCTTTTCGATTTAAAATTTTCCAAAAAAAAATTCTGCAACTTACCTTACAAGGGCCTCTCATTTCCTGCAACCTCCCCAGAAACTCCATAGAAACACGACATTGGTGATAAAAATCTTTGGTATATTTTCTTTTAGACATATTTTTTTACACTCATGGTCCAATATATTAGGAACCAATTGGAATTGTAATTTACTTTTTACCCAAACCGTGGTAACTTTGTTTTGATACTCAAAAAATGGCTCTAAGTTGTAGTAAAACGTAAAAGACCAATTCCAAATTCAATTAAATCTAAGAAAAATAATAACCGGTCTTAAATCTACCCTAGAAAATAAGAGATAGCCCTGCCCTAGATAGATTTTAAATCCGGTTGTTCTATATTTACTTAAAAATGGCACACATAATGACTAGAATATGTTATAGGGTCACTTCTAAAAATCAAAACAAAATCTACAGTGACCATGTTTTCCTACAGTTAAATTTTAAATTTGTACTTTACACTATTTACAGTATTATTTTTTTTGGTAAAACTGGTAACTAAGTTTTTAAAAGTTATGAATTTTCTTCATAAAAATAAACTCTTTGGGTAATAAAATAATCGCGAATTTATCAAATCTCAAATTCCCTACTCTATCTGAAGTTTAAATTTAGAAAATCTAAATAGATAAAACTGACAAATTATTTTTTTTTTTTTGGAAAAGTCAAATTTTGAAAGCTAATTAAAGTTGGTCGCGATTTTTGAGAGAAAATCGGCCTAAAATTTCTCAACTTTGGTTCTATAAACCGTAATGCTTTTGCTGAATTTCGGTAACATGCTATGTTTGTTTTCGAAATGTCTTTTCAGATTAGACTGTTGGTGAAATTTTCTGTCGCAAAAAGAACACTGGAACCGTGCAGCTTTTCCACATTCGTACACCATGTGTCTACGCATGTTTCCACGGTGTTTGTAGATTTTCCCGCAGTTGGCGCAGGGAAAGCCACTGGGGAAATCTGGATCGATATGTTGCAGGATCCACTTTCCGCCTGTAAATAAACACTGCTGTACTAGCGATTTAATGTTCTATGCACTTTTTCTTAGCTTAGATCTTTTCGGTCCAACATTCAGTATTAAGAATATTCTACACCATTTCTTTTTAAATTAAAATTAAATTTATAAAAAGGTCCTGCAATAAGCTAACAATTTATATAAGAAAAATTCATGAGATGTAGAATATCCTTGAGGTAAAGGTTTTCATAATTAAAACTCGGAAAAATTATTAATTTATATATTAACGTTTTTTTAAAACATATTTGTATTATTAGAAGTCTTCTTTGGCCACGTGATAGTGATAGGAACAATGGAGTGGTGTCTGTAACAACAGAGAAAGCGCTCGTTTAATTTTAAGTGTATTATACTTTTGATAAAACGATTTCTTCAGATTTGTTATTTTAATGAATACCAGAATGAAATAAAAATCCATTAAAAAATTTCGAAAGTTCAGAGTAATTATAGTTTGTCAATTTTCAATTGCATAAATATAAAAACAAAATTCGCAGATGTGTCGCTTTGTTTAACTTGTCGGCACATCTGGGAATTTTGTTTTTATATTCCTGCAATTGAAAATGGAAAAACTACTTAAAATTTTCCAAAAATTACTTTTTTTAGCGTTCAGGAACGAAAACTGTAAATTCAGAAAAAAAAATTTTTTAAATGTTTTTTTTTAAATTCAAAGCATACATTTTCCTGAACAAATTTTAAAGTATTTCGAAAATTGAAAGTAAAATAATTGTAAAATCATTAAACTTAAAATTACAGTTCAATTTTCCAGGTATTTGTTATTGGATAACTGTTGAATATTTTTTAAATAAATTAAAAACTGGATTTTTGTAAAAGAAAAACAACCAAGCTGTATTTATGAATATAACAAAACGTTTTCCTGAATATTACTGCGTACTGTTTTTTCAAGGCCGGCCAGTTTCTAAATATAATACCACTTATATATTATACAGTGTAGCAACGAAAAACCTTGTTATAAAGTATTAACAATATTTTTCATATACCTTCAATGGTTGTAAAATAGAAAATTCCCTTAATTTCAGAGAAAATATTTGTGAAAATTCTTAAAAATACAAACTAGGGGGACACACCAGTACGCAGCAAATCTTTTTTTAATTCAGAATCCACAGTATTTTAACAATTTTTTATCAAATATGTTTAAATACAATCGGAAAGAAAATTGTTTGTAACGTTGTTAATAATCAAATTAATTTTTGTCAGAAGAGATCATAATATAAATTCGAAGACACATTTATAAAAATAATGCTTACGTAAATTTAAATAAGCAGTTTTTAAAATAAGTCGTTGAATTCGAAGCCTGATGTTTCCTGAATACTTTTAAAATTGAAAATAAAACAAAGTACATGCCAATTTTTTTTCTACATGTTTCGTATCTAAAATTTCTGACAAAAAAAATTCTTAATGTGGATTTCTTTAAAGGACCCCGCAATAATCTTATGGAAATTGGGTTTCGGTCAAATTTTCTGAATTTTTGATGTTGTATACTTTGTCATCCTGAAAACAAAGTCTCAATGGGCACAAAGCTTCAAACTCAATATTTTGGCAGCTACGGAGCTCCAAAGCGCCACAGATAGTATTTATAGATGTCAAAAGCATATTTTAATTATTTAAATATATAAGTTTATGTTTTTGAGGTAGCTGAATTCAAATCTGTCAATTAATTGTCAAAGTAGAATATTTACTTTTTTATTCTACTTTGGCAATTAATTGACAGCCGTCAACTGTCAACAAAAACTTAATTAAAATATGCTTTTGGCATCTATAAATACTATTATCTGTGGAGCTTTGGAGCTCCGTAGCTGCCAAAATATTGAATTTGAAGCTTTGTGTGCCCATGGAGGAAGACAAAATATACAACATATCAAAAATTCAGAAAATTTGACCGAAACCCAATTCCCCATAAGATTATTGCGGGGTCCTTTACACAATTCACTTATTTTTTAAAAAATTCTGTTTTAAATACACGATCTGAAGAAATTCTGAATTATCAAGTTTCTTAGCAATCATAAATACTAAAATAATGAACAAAACAAGAAATATTACGTAAACGCAACCTGTTTTGCGAAACTTGTTCTATGAGTATGATTTTTTTTAGTAATAACTTATTTTCGTGCTAATTTAATCCAAGCAAAATCAATAAAGTATGAATTTCCGAGGATAAACGCTGATTGCAAAACAAGTTTCTACTAAAAAAATATCCAGAACAAATAAAACTATTACAGATAAAATATCTTTAAATGAATGATATTTGTAAAAAAATATACTCACATGAAATGGATGAAGGCGCAGCAACCCGATGGCGAAGGATCCAAAACGTGATGAATGTGGGGAACTCATGAGGAAAGTGGAACTTTTGGACTTGGATGAGTATAAAGGAAGATGATTGAAAGACTGAAGATCTTCTTTCTGGCAGTGGATCTCCAACAATCAGCTCCATCTCCACGGATTTAAATAAGTAAGAAGAAAATCGTCCCACCTCCACCCAGTCCGGGTGTTTCTTGAAGAGAAACACCGGGCCTCCTTACTTTTATCTAATACAGGTACCATTGTAAAAAATTATGATCCCTGTACAGGATTTTCGTGATTGAATTTTTTTTCGTGTACTCTTAAAATATCTCTGCGCGCGAATTTTCGAAAACAGACTGAACAAGTAAATTGTTTAGCCACTCCACATTCGTACTTTAGATGTCTGTCTAACGAATAAGGTACTGAATAAGCTCTGCCACAACGTAAACATTTGTAAGGTAACGGGTCTGTAAATAAATACATTCATTCAGGACCAAGAATTTCTTAAGTTATTTTTTCCATTCTGATCTTTTCGAATGGTAGACATATCTGCATCTTCGGGTATTAATTAAGTATAATACTGAAAGATGGGGATAGCTACGCGGTGAAAAAACATCAACATGGCTAAAATCGACCTCTACTTGTTGGCCCTCTACTCACAAAGCACGCGCACCCAATTAGACCCATTCATTTTACAAGCGTTTATATCGTGGTAAACTTATTCTACTGTTATTCATTTTGATTGAATTTAGTTGGGGGCTTGGATCATAAAAGGTTTAATTGCTGTGAGCCATTAAAAATTTTATAACCGTAAACGAGATTTATTTATTTATTAACAGTCGGTGACTATAAATAAATGAATGATGTACCTGTAAAAAAAGCTTAAACTAACACTTTCCTGGAGCATCTTCGATGGCAACCAATTTTTTTTAATTATCTCACTGGTTATTTATTTATTCACTTTTAATTTGTATTTAAATACACCAAGAAAAATTATTGGTCTAATGTATCTTATTTCAATTACCTCACTGTGTGGAATAACCGCACAGCTACACAATTTTTGTTGTAAATGAACATTTATATATTCCAAATTCGGGATACTTAAAATAGTATCCCCCAATTGAATCATTTTGAAAGTATTTTTATTACCTCACTGTGTGAAATAGTCGCACACAGCTACAAAGTTATTTAATTTTTCCTATTTTATATATCCCAAAATTACAAATTTGAAGTAAAATTAATAATTTGGGATATTTAAAATAATGTCCCGCAATTTATATCTAATAAGATTCATGGTAATTTTTTATTATTATGAATCTTACTGAAAATAGAAAGTCGGGGATAGTTGAATACCTCACTGTGGGAAATAGCCCCCCCACAGCTACATTTCTTTAAAAGATGTGAGTGGTAACTATTTTATATATCCAAAATTAATTCAATTTTAAAGCAAAACTGTAATAATTTGGGATGTTTAAAATAGTATGCCGCAATTAAATTAGTTTTTAAACTTAAATTTTTAACTAATGAAGAGCTTTATTTTTATATCCCAAATGAATCCGATCTTAAAGTAAAACTGAAATCATTGGGGATAGCAAAATAATCTCGTATTGGTTGGTATTTTATTTGCAGAACTTCTCAGTAATCAGAATATTTGGATAATTTATTTTTACAAAATTTTGTGTATTCCAAATTACTGCCAATTTTAAGTAAAAAGATAATAATTTGGAATACAAAAAATATCTGCTTATTATACAAAACACTTTTAATATATTATTAACTATTTTATATATTTCAAATAGTTTCATTTTTTAAGTAAAAATGTAACTATTATAAAATATGAAATAGTAATAATTTCAATTTTAATATAAAATTAAACTTGCATCTTTTTCTGTTTTTCACTTGGACAACTGCAATTTTAAAATAAAACTGCAATCTTAGCAGGAAAAATTGTTATATATTCCAAATGACTCCAATTTTAAAATAAAACTGTAGTTATTATGAATACTACCAATTTCTACCTGCTTTTTTATTTCCTGTGGTGAAGAAAAAATTGAAAATAGTTTATTTGCAATAAAATTGCAAATAATTACCTCACTGTATATATTGTTTTATACACAGCTACAAGATTCTTTTAAAATCCAAATTTTTGTAATTAATCTCTTGAAAAAAAATCCCAATTACCTCACTATGCGATATATTCGCATAGCTACAGTTTTTATCATTTAAAATCTTTGTACAAAAATTTTAAATTGCCCGATTTACTGACAAAAAAAAGTAATTTGCAATAAACAAAGGCGATTTAAAATTTCTGTTTTCTAGTTAATTATTGAAAAAAATTGCACTTCACTGAAATTTTGTTGTGTAATAGCGTTCACCAAATTTATTGGCCAAAAAATGACCAATAATTGTTTAATATAAATTTCAAAAATGAAATTTAAAATCCCATTTGATCTTCTTTCTTCTAAAAATTGAATTTTCGAACGCAATTACATACAAATGTATGCAATTTTAAATAACCTTACATGAAATCATGTAATGTTGATAAAAAATTTGTAAAAAACATCACAAATTTTCTGAACGATTATGAAAATTTTGAATATACTTAAATAAGCAGATTCGACAAGAAATGTGTAGTAAGTCTAAATTTAGACTTACAACGAAAAAAATGCAAATATACAAAATAAAAAATATACAAAATATATAAAAAGCATGCAAATAATACAATGTTAGACCAAAAAGTAAAGAAATACATGAGATAGAAGGCCAACATTTTATTAGAGTAGTCCAAACGATATTCCATAAATATTAATGAATTACAAAAATAAAAATCCTGCATGGAATATCATTTGTCCAGGACCAAAAAATTACAATACCCAACAAAAACAAGCGCTCGCAAATTGTATGGCAAAAGTTGTAATGTACAATTAATCTTTTGGAGGATAAAATAAAAATTTAAAAAAAAATTAATTTGAACAGAAAATAAAAACGTGTAACAAGTGGGAGAATACAACACCGAGACTCGCAGTCTCCGAAAAGAAACCAAAGTGTCTTCCAAGTCTCAAAAAATCGCCAAAAAATTTCAACTAATTCAAACCTAAATGTTATGAAATTATCAACAAATGGTACATATCAATCTATGTAAGGTAATAGAAAAATTATGTGCCAATTTGCAGATAAAAATTCCGTTTATTTAGGTACTTTTTATATCAATCCAAAACATTTCGAACTAGAATTTAATCTGGAAACAGTTTGGTTTCATATATTCCATTCTCCCCCTTCTTACCTTTGTAGACGACTGTCACTAGGTCCTGAAAACCGGAATTCATTTCAAAAAGAAGGACAATTAACTGGATAATCGTCTTTAATTTCGAAAAGAAGGACAATTAACAGAATAATTGTCACAAAATAACCTAATAATGCATTAAACAGTATAATGCAGATATAATAATTGTATATTCAGATTTTGTTTTTTTTTTGTTAAAATGGAAAATTCGGAACAATTTTATAATTTGCCAAAATTGGTGGACATATTTTTTTAATAGATTTTCCGAAAAAGAATGAAGATAATATTAAGTAACTATAAAAATAGGGAATATTTTTATTTTTTTTTTAAATTTGAGGGCGCAATTTTTTTGAACTAACGCGCATTTTTTTAATTAATTCACAATTTTTTATAACCTAATGCGCAATTTTTTTAGCAAAACTACTTTTATACCTAAAACGAAAAATATTCAGGACCTAGAATTTTTAAGACATTTCTGTGACCTCCAAAATAAAAAACTGGTGATGTGGTGTAGGAAGCTCTTGATCTTGATGGAGGGAGAAGGTAAAAAAAATGTGGGGAAAACCAAAAATTAAAAAACTACAACTACTGTTTTCTAAAATAAAGCTAAGTGTTAAGCGAAGAGGATAAGATAAACCAAGGACTACCCGTTAGGAAAATTAAAAATATAAAAAAATATAAATAAAAGGTTAAAAAAACCAGAGACTGGAAGTCAAGGTGTGGTGTTAAATTTTGCCATACCATGTGCGAGCGAATTTTAAATTTGTCTCCTGTAATGAACTAATAAATGATTGAATTTTCCATAAAATGTAAAAAAAAAAATTAATTTTATGCACTTTTTATTTTTTAAACTTTTTAATTTTTGTAAACGTTTTAATTTTTGTAAACGTTTTAATTTTTGTAAACGTTTTAATTTTTGTGAACTTTTTTATTTTGTCAACTGGGTATTTTAATATAAATATATTGATGAAAAAAAAACAAATCTTGTTATTTGTTCAGAACAGTAGACAAATCTTTACAATTGAAACAAAAATCTTACCTTGTGAGTCTCGATGTGCACCGACGGCCTCTTGTGCGGCCAAAAATACTTCATCTTGACTTTGATTACCCATATGCCAACCTCCAAATCCTGCAAGGTTCCATATGAAAATGGGAATTTTTTTAAAACGGATTTTTGGGAAATTTGTAAGTGAGAAATTCCAAAATTTATTTATTACTTAACTAATTAAAACACGAGATAAATATAGCAAAATTATAGAAGCAATATATTCGTTAGAAATTAATTTTTAAAAAATTAGTTAAGAAATTAATTTTTTAAAAATTAGTTCCAAATGAATTTTTTAAAAATTAATTCTTTTAATTCATTAGAGATTAATGTTTGAGAAGAAGTCATAAAAGCCCTTACACTAAAAAAAAATTTCACAAAATCTAATACTCTTCTCATACTTATTGTATACATTTTTTACATAAACAAAAATCTATTTTTATTTAATCTCAAATTAAAAAGCTCTAATTTAAAATATTAAAAAATTGGAATCCCTCTTAATCGGGATAAATTAGTATAAATTTTTTAAAAAATCAAATCTTTTTTACGTCCTTTTGAATTATGATTATGGTGTTTTTGCATTTTAGGTCTTGAATTAAAGAAAAAATATTTCTTAAAAACCAACGTTTCGTCAACTTATTTTGACATCTTCAGGGCACTGTAAGATGAAAGGGGTGTTACAAAATATAAACAAAAAGGAAAAATTCATATATAAAACAATTTTATCATATATGTAGTTTCCTTCTTTTATTTTTAATTTGTAACATCCCTTTCATCTTACAGTGCCCTGAAGATGTCAAAATAAATTGACGAAACCTTGGCTATTAAGAAATATTGTTTTTTTTAATCAAAGACCTAAAATCCTAAAACACCAGTCATTAAAAAAAAATTTTTAATATAAATATTTCTACAAACAATTTCAGTGATCTCGAAAAATAATTTTAACATTTCAAAGTAAGAAATATAAAATTATCTCTACAATTCTGAATTTATTCACAGAACATTTATGAAAATGGATGAAATTAACTGGAATATTTTTCTTTCTTACCAAAAACAATTCTGCAAATTAACGGTATCATAATGATACTAGAGAAAATATCAAAAAATTGTTACTTAATTATCAAAAATAAAAATTCTATTTAACCAAAATAAAGTAGTTTCAGTTAAAAGAATTAGTAACCCTTAATAACAAGCAACAATTCGTTTCTTAATTAATCAAAAATTTCGCCAAAATGTGCAACTACTTGATGACTAAAGTGAAATAGATTTTTGCTAAATTATGTAATATTGTAAATCACTCCAAATAACGAAAAATAACTAGTAAGTAGAGTATAAAAATGTAAAATACAAAAAATATTGTATTTCACGGGTAGAAACTGTACTTAAATGTATTTTCGTAATATTTAGAGCAAATACATATCACATAAAATAATAATAACAACCCTTTACACTTCAGAAATGAGACCAAGTAAGAGCTTTTGGCAAAAAATTTCGATCAATGTAATTATTTTCCAAAGCGTCAAAATGTTCACACCATGAAAATTTATATCTAAAAAATTTACTGAATTAATTTGCTTAGAAAATTTCAAGAAATCAGTTAGAAAATAGAGAATTAGGTAAGTATTAATCCTCTATAAAGTTAACAAAAATTTCAGTAAGATTTCAAAGCAAATTAAAAATGTATTAAATTTTATTACGATTTTTATTTAATTACTTTAAAAATAATCGAAAAAAAAGATTCCAATTAAAAACTTTTACCTAAACAATTAAATATGACATGAATTTTTTTTTTATTTTTGTAGCAATAAAAAAATTAAATTAGGGCTTTTATTTTGAGATTTTATAAAGAATAATTTGCATTTTGCAGCTTATTAATTTTCAATTTTGTTAAAAATGTGTATCAAATAAAGATTGAAAAGAATTATTTCCCCCCCTGACCATCTTCAGGCGTTAAGCTAGATTTAAAAAACCCGAAAATAAAAATTAAAAACAATTTTAAAAACGAAAAAATTACATACATTAAAAAGAAAATTATAGGTTTTAGTCCCTAATTTATTTCAGTTTTCAGTATTAATTTAAAATTTTTAAAAAAATGTTATTAATGTATATTGAAAATAAAAAAATATATTTTATTGAGAATCGGTTAACGATAATTTTGGAATTTCTCAACTGTAGGAAAAATTGTCCGGAGACGAGGTAATTACAGGGTGATGTTACAAACCTTGACTCGATCCTTCCCCTGTATTTCCGTGACTAGGTCCTGCTCCATCATCCATTTGATCCATATTACTTAAATCGTCATCATCTAACGTCAAATCCTCGATACTGTCCTCGTTCATTTCTTCTACATATTCAGACTTTGGTTCCAACATCAGTTCTGTGTGTGTTTCGATCTTTTCTTTTATAATAGGAACTTGGGGCATATCGTCTGTCTGTTTATGCCTCGTGAGTATCTCGGATTTGGTTTCTACTTGTTCAGGCACATCGGCGTTCATTTTCGTAACGGCAGGTAACGTAGGAATGTTTTGGGCGGGTGGTAGGCTATGAGATTCGGAAGAATTAGAGGCATCGTGGTTGTCTAACTCCTCGCTCTTACGCCTTAACCTTTTCTTTTTCCGAGGCCCCGGCGACATGCTGCCCTCCCTCGAATCGTCCCGGGCTCTTTGCTCTATTGTTAAACCTTGCACTTTTGGTAAGGTTGACGCGGGTTGAGGACTTTTCGGGGGCGGAGGAGCCGGTGCGGGTTTTCTCTCAGTTTCTCCCTTCCTATTGTCTGATAAACCCTTTATTTGTAAAGATTCGGCCGCTTTTAATAGAGCTCCTAATTGATCTTGAGATATGTTCACTTCCCCCCTATACATGTAGTCCATCATCGCTTTCAGTTCTTGGAACTTTACGTCCTTTAGGATGAGGATCGGGTGCTTGTCAAAATGTTTTGATAGCAACGCCTGTAACCAACAGACGTTCCGGTTAAAAATGCTCAAATATCAATTAAAAAATATCAAAAACGAGAGCATTTACCCAGTAACACAAACTTTAAAAGTCTATAGACAGTACCATAGACAAATATTAATTAGAAAAGTCTAAGAAAAACACCCGCAAAAAAAATCCCATAGACAGTACCATAGGAATTAATAAGCTATGACAGTATCAGAGAAATAAAAAATGTCCCATAGACAGTACCACAGGAATAAATAAGCAATAGTATCACAGAAATAACTTAATGAATGTCCCATAGACAGTACCATGCGAATAAATAATGCTATGACAGTATCACAAATAAAAATGTCCCATAGGCAGTACCATAGGAATAAATAAGCTGACATAATCACAGAAATAACGTAATAAATGTCCCATAGACAGTACCATAGGAATAAATAAGCTATGAAGGTAATTTTTTCTAAAGTTCAATACTTTTCATGCATAATTCGACACTTTCTATAGACAGTACCATAGAATTTAGAACTAACGGCAATTTAATGAATGCATAAAATCCCGTTAGCTAACCTATAAATGTCATAAAAAAGTCATAAATGCATAAATTAAAAATATATATAACCATAAAATTGAATCGACAGTACCATCCAATAAAAAAAATTCCAAACCGCATGGACAGTACCATACGCATTGTTTTCTGCTAATGTGAACAGTATCACATTTTTTTTAAAAACAAAAAAAATAAATTCAAACTTACTTCAAAGTATGGACTACACGCAGATAAAACTACTTTGTGTGCGTTGAGGCATTTTCCTTCTGCTGCCAAAGTACAGTCTACCAATGTACCGTTTTCCAATAACGTGTCAAAAACGGCTACCAATGTCGATTGATGGTTGTTCCATCGTAAACAAAATTGCTGATCGTCATCCATTTTTTTCTATAAAAACAAAACGAAAAAATATTCAATCACATTTAATTAAGCTCTCCGTATTTTAACTCAAGAAGTTCCCGGCCCGAAGTTACAAAATGGAGTACCACTCAAAATTGAGTAGAGGAAGAGGCTTAATGTTCGGTGCCTTTCACCTCTAAACGAATTTCCATTGGACGGGATCCTTCAAAGCACGCAAGCGTTGTAAGCTCTTCGGATCCACGTCAGCAAAAGTGGGGGAAAGGAAAGCGAAGCCTTTGCCTCACACGGCAAAAATGGCTGCTTTTCCGAGTCAGCATTGAAAAATGGCGAAGCATCGATAATAAAAATTTAATATTAAATACAAACACCTAGAAATTTTAACAAAATTTGATCGCAAACGAAGTTTTAAATAGCCGGGCATGTTTTGTTTATATTAGAGCTTTAAATAAAAACAAGATATATCCAGAAGAGAAAGCTCGGGTGGTACCCTCAGGAAGCAGCCGGCATAAAATCAGAATTATAAGTCGTTTTCGCGAAAATTTCACCGTAAAAATTATACAATTAAGTAAAGGATGAACATAGTTACCTATTTTGGCACACTAAAACTAAATATCACAAAATATTTCACTTGTATTATAACTTATGAAGAGACGACGAAAAACAGTGTTAAGTCTTCATAGGGCGGGATTGAACTAAAAGCGATCGCTAGGATGGAAGCGATTTTGGAACAAAATGAGTGTCCGGGGCATAGTTAACGCAACTCGGATGACGTCGTCTCTGCACTCAGTTGTAATCTGCGCAGCGTTGCCGGCAATTGGACCAATCAGAGAAGAAGCTTTCGCGGCTATGTGGCATAGCGGACAAGCTTCAGAGATCCGTAGCGTCAACTATGCCCCGGACACTCTTGCCGAGCACGTAGAAGTGGATAGAAGAGAGAGAGGATGGTGAAAACTTGAAAGAGAGAGCGTAGAGATGAGAGGAGAGAAACGAATTTGATCCACAACAAAATAGTGAGCCTGTCTCTTCTAATCGTACAGTCCGTTTTCCACTGTGGCCTGATTTTATTCCTTCATCCGCGATTTTAATCGTGTTTGTTTTGCATGTTCACTTGTGACTACTAATCACGGCTAAACAGGTAAGACCCCTGTTTAATGCCTAATTTCCATTAGATTTGCCGGATCACTTGTATAATCCAACGTTTTCTTTCAATCAAATTCGACAGTGTGGAGAAAGGACTTGTCAAAATAAATACGATAACACAACTTCGAGTAAGAGAGAGAGGTTCTAAATAAATTTCTTTAGGCGCATGTTTGTCTTCAATCTGTAATGCAAAAGTTAAATTTAAAACACTTCAGTGATAGAGTAAAACAGATAAATCAATTTCTCGTTTCTTTCTTGATGTCCTATTTTCTTATACACAATCCCATACATACATTCTGTTTACGGGGGGCGTACCAAAACTTTAGTAGGCAAAATATTTTAACCTAGTTTTATTTAAATAAAAAAGCTATTGTTGATTAAGCATTTTTTACTTTCAACTGGTTTATTTACTTCAAAAACAGAATGAAGGCAGTGAAAGTGCTGAACTCTTATTTGAGCGTTGGTTGTTGCATCGTCAGTAATTTTGCCTCTGTGTAAATAAACGATATTTTTGATATTTATTCTTTTAATAATTCAAGTTTAAGAACTTTTCTAAATTTTTAACCCAACTTTTATGTGTCAAAATGACTTGTAAATTCTTTCCTTCTTAGCGATAAAGGGGATTTACTGGTTATACAGGGCGCTTTCAAGGATATCGTCACTTTTATTTGGAAATATTAATGAAATGTACACTCTGCAAATCTCTGAGGGTTAATCTTTCATTGGAAAAAAGTTTTCGTACAGCATAGTTTTGTTGCAATGGGAAAGCAAACTGTCAATTCGTTTTATGTTTGTCATCAAACGGTACATTACTTATATGGGGTAATTTGTGATTTTTCGTTTTTATTCAGAGAAAGGGGTCGTTGTGCCTCTTTTGGGTGCAAAAAAATGGGACTTTATAAGTTTCCTAAAGGCCCTTTATCAGAAGAAAGAAAAAAATTTTGTCTGATTAGACCGCACGAAACTGACAGCTAATGACCAATTTGACAAACACTCTCTGTCGGATGAGTTTCCCGTAATCATCCCCATTGATCAAGTTTCTGGTTGCTTCTATTTTGTAGACAGGTTGATCCAAAATATGCGCCATTGATTTTACTCTTTTAAAGCTATTTTATCTCATTCTGAGAAAGAACTTTCAAACACTTAATTATGTAAACAATTTCCTATGCCTAAAAAGTGCTTGTACCAAAATTTTATTATTCATTAGTTCCACTTATAGTAATTACAGCAAATGGATGAAAACCCACCGTCTTATACAGTGTGCCCAATTAAGTTGGCACCATATGAAAAACTTTTTTATTATTTGTTTTATGAAAAAAAGTTATTCTTGATAAAAAGTTGTGCATAGTTTAAAACCTAAAATGCAACTATCAGATATCAGATTTTTACAGTCGTATACGAGGTTTGTTAAAAAATATGAATTTTTCTCAAGAGTAAAGTACCTTTATTTTTCAAATTTGAAAAAAAAGTTATTAAAAAAACTTGTTTATAATGACATCTTACTTCAACATACCAATTTTGAACAAGATATTTCGACTTTAAGAAAATTTTCATTTTTAATATTTTTTGATGCACCCCCGTAACCGACAATTTTGAATTCATTGAAAAATTTAAGAATATCCACCGGGAACTTTCAAACCCATACAAGAGTTCAGTATATAAGCAAAAAATTGCCCGGATTAAAATTTTTTTATTTTCCTTGTATCCCACTAAATATTTTGCAAATTTAATTCCTGCTTATTGATTGCAGATATATTTTTTTTAAAAAATCAATAATAAAGGAATTTTTCATTTATTGTCAACTTTTTCAGACATACTAACCACACCATCGAACAATATTAACAAAAATTGGTATGTAATTCTTGTCTTTTCGTTCCTTTTAAGCTTTTTCAATGAATTCAGTCAGTTACGGGGGTGTATCAAAAAATGTTAAAAATTAAAATTTTCTTAAAGTTGGAATATCTTCTTCAAAATCGGTATGTTGACGTAAAATATCATTACAAACAAGTTTTTATAATAACTTTTTTTTCATATTTCAAAAATAAAGGTACTTTACTCTTGAACAAAATTCATATTTTTTGACAAATCTCGTATATGACTAAAAAAATTTGATATCTGATGGTTGCATTTTAGGTTTTAGACCATGCACGACTTTTTATCAAGAATAACTTTTTTTCCTAAAACAAATAATAAAAAAGTTTTCCATATGGTGCCGACTTAATTGGACACACTGTACTGTATGGCGCCGAACCAATAAAATCTACTTTTCTCTAATCGAACCAGATATATATCCTTTAAGACAATAGAAAATTGTAATCAACAACATAAAACTTTTTTATACTAAAATTTGAATAGCACTCATACCTACATTATCAATTATAGAGTCAAAACATAAATTTAAATAAACGTTTGTGACAGCCTAGGTGCGAATTCAAGGTCAGCAGACCAACATACTATAAACTGCTACAATCATTTCAGCGAAATACTACAGAATTCAATTATAGAAAGCTCTGTTACAAATTTTATATCGGAATTTTTTTATCGGATTAAATATATCTGTAAAACAACAGGATACTAGCAATAGAATGAACAAAGCTCACTACTATAGTATAAATTGTAGTTATCGATGAAATGTTTTTGAAAAAATGCAAGCCGAAGAATTAAAACATTTTGAATTACTTCATATTTGACCTTGAGATTACATTTATACAATTCAATGGGCAATTAGAGTTAAATTTCAACTTTTATTCGTTTGATACAAATACAAACCACCCTAAGGGTAGAAACTCATAACGCATTTTCCCAGAAACCGTATTTAGGAGGCCCTAAAAATAAACATTTTCATTACAATGGAACTTTCCATAGCTTCCCGGCGACCTCGTATACAAACTCTACCTCTAGCCGGTCGTTTCGTTCTCTTCTATCGATTCCAGTTTCCGGTTCTTTTTTGTTATGTTTTCGTTCTCGCTCTACCCGGTTTTCCGTTTTTGCTGCGTTCTAGCTGGTACAAACAGTTGCCAAGCGGCCGGCCATTCTACGAAAAATCAATAATATGGCCACGTTTTATGGCAGAGCCAACAGCCCAGCGCCTCAGCTATCTTTCCGTCTGTTTTCTATCTCGTTTTGTTCGTTTTCCGTCTCAGAAAACCCGGTACTGCTAGGCTGGCGGAGCTTGTTTATTGTTAAGAATTTGTAAAGTGTTGACTTTGAACGCGTCATGTGTTTGCTTATTGAATCTATCGTTTAGAGTTCTGCTTGTGCTATGAAATAAAAAAAATATATAAGAAATCGGCTTCTCAAGGTCACAATTATCCATAAATCGACTCTTTTATCATAAGGAATTGTCGAATAATCTTTAGATCAAAATTTAAATATGCCAAAAAAGGAAAATTGTTTTTTATCAATACAGATAATTTCACGAGAAGAGCTGAACAATGCTTAGAGCATTTTAAATTTCTTGAAAAAGGAAAAGCGAATTCTGGCATCTTTTCTTACGTAAAATATACGGGAGGTTCAAATAAACAACGATATATTTAAATATTAAAAGTAGATTACTCAGTTTTCAACAATTACTTTTCACACTAATCATATATTAAGCTTCCAATCTGCACGTAAATAGGCAACACAATATACACAGAACATAGGTTTCGCTGATCAAGTTAGCGATGTCTGTCAAACATTGTAGTAAAATTTGAATTCGGTAATATTGCGTATGTATCTATTTGTCAATTTATTGTACTTTTAAAAACCAAAAATTATGGATGTAAGTGTGATTAACTCAAATACACCTCAAGAAATTGTTAAGACTCCAAGAAATGCTTCCAGAAAAAACAAAAAAGAAATATGAACATTTTCATAGTTGGTCTGAGTTTTATTATCGTGTAATGGTAAAAAAAATAAAAATCCAGGACGAAAACAACATTTAAATTCAAACAATTTTCTCTATACACCAAACTATGAAATAGATGTACGTCTGAGTCATTTTTGAACATCGAAACAAACTTTCTATGCCCCTATGGTCTGTATAGTTATCGACCCTTTAATTCACTCATACCCTGTAAGTTGGGACGTCGTTAGTCCCTATTTCCCTTTACCCTCCTAACAGAAAACCTTCATTGTATTTTTCCATTCCTCAGGGTGTTTTTGTAAGTCTCTCCACCCTTATACGCAATCGATTTATTTTTTACCATGTGGGGTGAGCAATGAGTCAGAGATAGTTGTGGAAGATAGGGATTTACACAGAAGTTTAACGACTGATAGAGAAATAATTATTATTTATTATCAGTACTAATACATATAAAAGCAATTTTGAATGAAAAAATTATTTTCACTTGCATCAATAATCCGAAAATAACGAGTTTGGTTTTAAAATTTGGACCAGAGGAGTCAAACTTTCGAGAAAATTAATGAAAGACGAATATTCACGGAGAAATTTATATATGACAGGATCGAAATGTTCTTGATACCTCTGAAATTAAAGTATCACGATAGTTTAGCGAATTTAGCATTACATCATTATTCTAACTAGGTCGAGATCACGAAAACTATAAAAAAATGTCTTCGTTGTTTCGAATATTCTGTAGATTTATTATTTACAAAATTGCTGCACGAGAAAATCGTAATTCTTAGCTGTTTTCAAAGAAATAATATAAATTTTACGTCTTGTATGGCCCAAAAAGATTTCTTGTAAACTTTATAATATTCAAAACTTCCCTTAAATTAAATAAACGCTTTAAAATCTACATCTACGAATTTATTCTTATTCTTATCCGCCGTGTAAACCTACCCAGACATCTGCCGTTCTTCAACTGAAGCCCACCGGGTTCAGATTTCTGATCGCGTGAATGCCTGGGGGGTTGTTGCTATCTAACGTTTCCAGCGCCCCTAGGGGCAGCTGACCCTCGTTTCTGCGCCCCAGCCGGGTCTGCACCGTCGCGGTACTATTTTATTGATCCGAGGGGTAGCTGAGGTCGCTTGGGTTTTCGGGGTGGAACTGCAGGGTATTCACTAATCAATGATTTTTGTTGTCAGAAAAATAAGCTCATGAAAACGTAGACGATGTTTTATTTTTATTCTTTAAAGACAGCTAAGAAAATAGATTATTGTTGTAATAAATGCACAGAATGGCGAACAAATGTTTCGATCATCATTTAGGTAATCATCAAGGCTAGGGACGAGCTGACATCCAACAAACATTGTTTTATATAATTTTATAACTTTTTTGGATCAATACAAACGTTTCCCTAGAAGTAAAACGATTACAATATTTCCTTAGAACTCCGTGGTAAAATTACTTTTTGAAAATCTCTTTTTTTTTAAAAAAAATTCAAATTAAATCTCATCTACATGGGTAGAAAAAAATTACATACTGAGACAAGTGCATTTTCTATTAGCTACCAAATAAAAGAATGACAATGACAAAATTCACTCGAATAGTTATTTGACATCTACACAATGTTTCTAATTCAAGGCCAACTTGAAATATTTTTATTTGACAGCTACGCACTGTTTCTAATTCAAGGCCAACTTGAAATATTTTTATTTGACAGCTACGCACTGTTTCTAATTCAAGGCCAACTTGAAATATTTTTATTTGACAGCTACACAATGTTTCCAATTCAAGGCCAACTTGAAATATTTTTATTTGACGTCTACACAATGTTTCCAATTCAAGGCCAACTTGAAATATTTTTATTTGACAGCTACACAATGTTTCTAATTCAAGACCAACTTGAAATATTTTTATTTGACAGCTACACAATGTTTCTACATCAAGGCCAACCTGAAATATTTTTATTTGACGGCTACACAATGTTTCTAATTCAAGACCAACTTGAAATATTTTTATTTGACAGCTACACAATGTTTCTACTTCAAGGCCAACTTGAAATATTTTTATTTGACGGCTACACAATGTTTCTAATTCAAGACCAACTTGAAATATTTTTATTTGACAGCTACGCACTGTTTCTAATTCAAGGCCAACTTGAAATATTTTTATTTGACCGCTATGCACTGTTTCTAATTCAAGGCCAACTTGAAATATTTTTATTTGACAGCTACACAATGTTTCTAATTTAAGAACAACTTGAGATATTTGTAATAAATAATATTTATAACTTTAAACTTGCATTGAACTATAAATATTTAAATTATTTTCAGGCAGGATGGATGATCAGCATTACTGTTTGCGATGGAACAATTACCAAAGCAATATGACATCGGTCTTTCACCAACTTTTGCAAAACGAAGACTTTGTAGATGTAACGTTAGCTTGTAATGATCTCTCTCTAAAAGCACACAAGGTAATGTTAAAAAAATCGTAAAGTAAGGTCCATCTACAGTTTTTGAATCAAAAAGTTTTATTAAACTTCTAGACCGGGGAAAATCGATTTTAAATTCCCGAATTCATTGAAAATTCTTAGCAGTATGTGGGAAAATTATGATTTGTGGCTGAAATATGCATCCTATCGAAAATGTAAAAGTTGTAGATAAATAAATAATCTGAAACTTTTGTATTGATCATTTTTCAACATAACCTTAAAATTATCGAGAAAAACGCCAAAAACAGTTTTTATTTTTTCCTTTTTTAGTTTTTTTCGATAATTTTGAGGTTATATTGTAAAATGATTAATACAAAAGTTTTAGATTTTTTAATTATCTACAACTTTTATATTTTTTCGATAGGATGCATATTTCAGCCACAAATCGTAAAAAACCGATATCCAACCCTCAAAATGTATATAAACTATTTAGACCTTCGCCCTTTTTTTTTTCTTGTGATGCCAGTATACGCCACTGTTATAAACCGTTGAGATCAACCTTCGTCACATGTTTCTCCCTTATTTTTCCAGGTAGTCTTGTCTGCCTGCTCGTCGTATTTCCAAAAGCTGCTTCTTGAAAACCCCTGCAAGCACCCTACGATAATCATGCCCCAAGATGTCGGTTACGAAGACCTCAAGTTTATCATCGAGTTCGTATACAAGGGGGAAATCGACGTTTCGCAAGCGGAACTTCAGGTAAATTCACAAATCGTAAAATAAAACGTTTAAACGTAAATATTGGACGGGAATTCAAAATTTTCTATTATAAAAATCGTAGAAAGTCGATATGTGAAATTAGGAAAACTAAGAAGAACTCGTATTTGTGGAATTATCGGACAATGAAAACTATTTCCACCATGAAACAGTTAAAACCTATTTAGGTATAAAATACATTTCAAGTAGAAACTTATATAAAATTTAAATTCCTAATTTTCCACAGTTGTTTGTCTACAAAACAATTCGCTTTTTTCACGTGCATTGTTCGTTCGTTCATTTCTGTTTATGGTTGATATAATGGAATAAAAATAGAAAGGAAATGCAAACGTGTCCGTTTTCTACAATGTTTAAGAGTGTTACAGTATTTTCAGTGGCGTATCAGAGGTTTTCTATAAAAATTATAATTATAAAACAAATAAATAATAACTTTGTGTATGTCCAAACATCGAAATTTTTTTTTCGCCATTCTCAAGCAAATTAAGAAAAACCATTTTTCCCGTCTTTTGAAGATGAAGGGGATGAAGACTTTTGAAAACTAATTTTTATGGGTTCAGGGCACAGAACTGTATCCCAGAGATAGAAGGGAAATGTACAATATCAACAAATTACTCTCAGAAATTTTTTTAGTATACATTTTTTTTTTGTATAAATAAAATTTTGTAATATGTGCCAACGCGGTCCTGCTATAACACAGTCAAAGCGCATTCTCACCACTACACTTATTCGGCCATGTTGTGTAAACGTTTTTCAAATTAAATAGAAATCTTTCCTCCCTTCTATCCCTGGGATACCGTTCTGTGGTAGAACTTTCCAAACAGTTACTAGAAATTTTGAGGTTAGCAGAACGCACCATAGAAATCAGAATATCTAGAATGCTAATTCAATTGGTCAGAGACAAAAATGTTGTAAAAAGTTCAGAGTTGCCTTTAATGCGCACGCGCGCGCGCCTTCAGTTTATTTCTGAACAGGGCCGTCTTCAATAAAATATTATGCTGTTGTTGAAGTTGAATTAAATTAATATCTAATTCAAAATTTGTATTTGGCACTAGCGTTGTTTTGAATTTATTGGTAATTTTCAACAGCTATTTGAATGGTAAATTTAGAGTCATCAGCGACTGGAAGTTAAGCTAGCAATCTTCCATTACACCAAAAATTGCACAACAATACCATAAACCGTCTCTGGCAGAGATTCCAATAATGTCATTTGTCATCATGAAGAAAAAGCGCTGTTGCACAGTCTATATCTTTTCAATGAAACCTGCTACATCATTGTACTCATTTTCTCGCGAATTCCTCAAATATCACAATTCACTTATTATATTTATGTGTCTAATAATCATAGAAAGTACCGTATGAGTCAGAAAATAAGGTTGTTCCTCGGAATATTTTTATTGTTCAATTATATTAGACTTAAAATTCGATCGACAAAATATTTCGGAACGCGGCAATGTTCTACGTGAAACAAACTAATGGTAAGCATGCGCATATTTGTGTATGTGGCGTGTTTTACCTGTGGAACTCGATGGAACTAGCATTGAAGGTGAAGGGGATGAAGAATTTTGAAAACTAATTCTATGGGTTCAGGGTCAAGGAAATCCAAACAGTTACTAGAAATTTTGAGGTTAGCAGAACGCTCACGAAATCCTTTGGCAAACCCTGTACTCTTGCACGCTACTGGGTTACCGTTCATTATTTTCCCATGTGTTCATATTTCTCTAGGGAGTTTATGCAGTGTGATTCCATGTTGTTTTTTCCTGTAATGTGGTAACTTACAATGAATTTATTCACCTTTCTACTTTTAATGGCACGTTCCGTAACGGAGAACGCAGAAAACACGAAAACAGGACGATTGCTGTCAGATCTGCCGGTCGTTGATCTTTCATAGAACATCTTTTTTCTGTGATACGTAACTATGTTTCTCATTTCGTGTAATGCGACTTTAATGATAACAATTATTGTGTTTTGATAGAAATGTTTCCATAAAGTGGATATGGCCCCCTACAGTGATGCCGCTAGATTATTTCTACTTTAAAGATTTAAAAAACTAAAACAAAATACTCCCGAAAATCTTTGATGATCGTCCACAATTTTTTTTAGAATAACAGATTAACTTTAAAACAATCTTAAGAAGTTAAATATTATCTTTTTGAAATACATCATTTACATATCTGCCCCAATAAGATTTTTTTTACACTATTACTAAATAAATTAAAAATGTTAGTTAATAAAGCTGATAGTGGACATTCTTAGTCTAAAAAAACTACAAAATTCCTGGCACTAGTCATGACAGAAAAAAGTCTAAAAACCTATTTGTCAAAAGGCTTCCGAACAACATTAACATTAGATATTTAACTTTACCTATTTTATTATAGTTTTAAAAACTACGCTTACATACAAATCTACCTAGTTATCAATTTACCTATTTATATAACTTATCTAATCATTGTTGTGCTAATCTCTTCCAAAGCACAATATGCATGGATATTATCTCCATCTCTCTTGTTGTTTGTTGACATATCATTTATTTCATCTTTCCAATGGATCTAAAATTTTCTCCACAATGCACGTGCTGCCATCTAACAGTAACGTTTAGAATTTACTATTCGTGATTGTTCTCACGCATCCAGTTTTATATTTATTAATATTTGAAGTCTGTTTGTATTAGTTGATTTTTATTTACATATTATTTAACTTTTATTGCCTATTCCAGTTGATTAAAATATTCTAAGCGAAGCGCGTGCTGCCATCTATTAAAAATGTCTAAAATTTGTAGTTTATGCTTCACCTCACGCATGCAGTTTGGATATTTAGAAGTATCGGTCAGTCGCCATTTTTAACGCACTATTTTAAAGTTTTTATCTTATTTTACTTTATTTATTAACTTTAACGTTCTTATTTTATTCAAAACATTTGGCTAACAGAAAAATAATAAAAAGTAATAGTGAATAGCGAGTTTTAAGTTTATTTTGTTTCTTTTTAAAATAAAATGTCGTCAAGTTTTGCCATCTATTGACGAAATGCTAAAACGCGCGAGGGTTGTTTTTAAAACAGGGTTAAGAAACTTCCTATTTTATAATAGAAGTGAAGTTTTTGTGCTGAAAACCAGCAGGTATGTAAATCTATAAATAAATAACAAAGTTTTACGTTATCTTTAGTAGTTTTATCTAAATTGAGGCATTTACCGATCATCTAAGTCAACTCGATCGAATTCTATAAAGATGTTACGATATTTAACGTAGTTTTAGAATTTACGATGCTTTTCTGAATGAGCTTCTGCCCTGAGGCTGAAAAAGCAAAATGGTTTTTTAATTAGGGAATAAAGAAATAAGGGAATGATTAACTCTGTTTAGTTTTTTTATTTTTTCGGCATTTATAGAAAATAGACGTATTTTTGAACTTATAAACAATGGAAACTATCTGAGATCCAGATGGAATTTACAAAATTGTTGCAGAAATTAAACTTAAAATATGTAAATAGAGCATATAATCATGATAATGTTTAACTCAATTTATGGAGAAGTAAAATTTCAGAAAAAGTTAAATGATAACGGCTAACGGCCCCAAAGTCGTTTAATTTTTTTAAGAATGAGATAAACTCATGTCAATATGCATAAATTCTTCAATTAATTGGATAATAATTCACGTTCTCATTTAATAATCTTGACTTCTCTTAAAATAAATTTAGTCGCAAATTTTACTATTCTGGAAATGTTCTTTATTCATTTGTGTACCTGTTTTTAATTCTCTAACGTTTCGACTTCTGATGTTGGCGACCCTCTGGACAGATTGTTGGTAACCCTGATGACAGATGTCAGATACGTCGTTGACAGGTCTACAGGACGATTTTCTGAAGCCGTTTGGTCTTATTATAATTTTATTTGCAAACAATTTGTTGATATCTTATTTTTGTAAAACGAAACAGTTTCTACCATTTGCTTTTTTCATTGTAAAATTTGAACAAATTGCTTCCTTTATTTATAAAATGAGGAACGAGCCCTGCTGAGATCACTAAAATCTCTAATTATTTAACTATAGAAAGAATGATTTACTGCTACGTTTCAGTTAATAGTTTAAATATTCCTAAAAAATATAAACATTTAAAAAATTTTAACAATTTTTTGTTCTGTACGGATCCTTTATAACACTCTATATATAAATAAAAATCCTTCTCCTCACCTCCCTTGAAGACTACAACCCTGTTAAGGCTCAACGAATCAACAGGGGAATTTGCTCCCTTTTCCAACCCCCGCCAACGCTCGACTACAATAAAAATCAATCGCATAGCGCCGTGGTCGAGGCAGGCAGGCAGGCTCTCTCGTATTCCTGCGAATCCTGCGGGCGGCGTTGCCGAAGTTCCCAACTTCCTTGCGACGTTGCCACAAGAATTCGTTCGTACAGATTGTCCCTTGTGGAGCTTTGTATTCAACAATAAAGAATTTCTTATCGGTGGTACGGCTAATAGCAATTTCGTTTAGCCTTAATGTATTGCAAAAGTATTTTTAAACTTTTGAATAGTTTTTGATAGACGCGAAATGGTTGTGTTTTCTCAGATTAAGTCGTTATTAATAAATTATGAAATCACAACTTTAAATACAAATCTTTGTTTCTTATAAATACCTTTTATAACAAGGTCTGTTAAAATTGTCACTTCTTACAGCTGTGATCAGTCAAAATTATTACTTCTGATAACTGTCAACTGTCAGAGTTGTCACTTTTGGCATAAATGGTAGACGAGACTATGTTGGAAAAAAGTTACTAAGATAGTTCTACATATTGTCATAAAAATATGTTTGACAAATTAGAAAATCTATAAATAATTAATTAATTAACCCCTTAAGAGTGTTCCATACCTCTCAACTGTGTCAAATTCATACTTAACCTTGAAATCCTCGCCCCTTACGTCTTCGATATTTACCAATTACCCAATGTTAAATTTTTCAAAAATGGTAAATACAAAAGTTGTTCAGTGGCAAATGAAGAACGGCGGATGATTACTTTTATACGTATATAACTATGAAACACCCTGTATATATATAAAAAAAAGTGATCATCCGCCAATCTACGATGCACAGTAAGCGCGGATACAAAAAAAAAAATTTTGTTGAGTATTAAGCCCGCAATTTTAACATTAGCATTTCCAATATGGCGGAGGAGGGTATAGAACCCCCTTAACGTTAGGGCGCTCGAATTAACTCGAGCGCAAGCCAAAATGCACACTCGAGATAATTCGAGCATAGTTGTACTTTATGTTACTGTAATTTTTACACTCGAATATAATCGAGAATTGAAAATAACAATATGAAAGCTAAGAAAACAGAAATTAATAAAATTATACTCTGGTACGCGACATCCTGTATACTATTACGCAACATAACCATAACGGTTAATAGATGCGAGCCGGTATATTTTTAGAACGGATAGTAGGTCTCGCAGTTACGCGGGACTCGCAGGAGCTTTACTCCTGCCGGAGCTCAAGGATGCTGATGCTGGAATTTGAGATTTTAACTGAATTATTTAGGGGTAGAATTCCGGGCCGCTACGCTCGGTGTCGTGCCAAACTTACACAAAAAAAAATTTCTAAACCACATTTAAATGTTCTTCCTCTTTCGCTAGATATTCAACTTTATATACTTGCAAGATTCACGCCAAAATTGTTTACTTCTGCTACGTAAAAAGACCATGCGAAAGCCAAATCAAATTATATTTAGTGGGAGAATATTTATAAAGTTTATTAAAGGTCATAAATCAAAATTACCCGACGATCCTGATTATTACCTATTGTTCGAGATGTAGTAAAGCACTAAAATTATGGTTATACTATACCAGAAGTGTTTAGTGATTTTCGTTTAAGAAATCTGTGGTTGGAGACTGCATCACGATAATGCACCAGATCACTTGTTTGTGAGCTTTTGGAAAAAACGAAACTTTTAAGTTGCCTGATTGACCGTACTCTTCGGATCTGGCTTCCAGCGAGAAAACTAAATAAAAAAGCAAAGAAACTCCAAAAAATACTATTTGATCAGAATCATCGATCCAGAATTGTCAAGGAAAACAAAATTATGTGACAGAATCAGTGTTCTTTCACTTTTAAATTTGTTTGATGGCACATCGTCCAAGGACTTAAAAGAAAAAGACCCAGTGACTTACAATAAGCGAATTTTATCCTCCAGCCTCGGAAAGAACATTCGACGGGAGAAAGAAGGAAACAGTTGAAGTTGAAACAGACGTGGCCACCGAATGTGGGTCAAGAAAAGCGGAGGAGTCTCAAAAGAAAAATTAGGAAAAACTTTTCATTCACTTGTGTCGCATGAAAGATCGACGTGATGAGATTTTGTTCTTGTTCTTTTTTTTTTGGGGGTTTATTCAATTTGGGAAAAGCCGTATTTTGGGATCGTATTTGTTGATTGTTTTTATAAAAATTGGGAAAAGTTGAACGAATGAGAAAACTGAATTTCTAAGATTTTTTTTGCTAGTTGTCAATCTTTATTGGGTTTGGAGGAGGCGACAAATTCGAATTTTAATTTTTCGACGATCTGACATTCCCGTCTTTGTTTCGCCATTTCTCTAAAACTAGCAGCTGTAGATTTTTCATTTTTTGAGGAGATGTCAAGAAAGGATGTAGAAATGTTTTTCTGAATACCGCTTTTTAATATTTTTATTGGTTTTGACAGTAGGAGGCCAGAAAGTGGAAGTTTAGATTTTCGCTGTTCTTACATTCTAGTCTTTGTTTCGCCATTTCTCTAAAACTAGCAGCTGTAGATTTTTTATTTTTTGAGGAGATGTCAAGAAGGGATGTAGAAATGTTTTGTTGAAGACCACTTTTTAATATCTTAATTGGTTTTGGCATGAGGAGGCCAGGAAGTTTAGATTTTCGCTGTTCTTACATTCTAGTCTTTGTTTCGCCATTTCTCTAAAACTAGCAGCTGTAAATTTTTCATTTTTTGAGGAGATGTCAAGAAAGGATGTAGAAATGTTTTGCTGAAGACCACTTTTTAATATCTTAATCAGTTTTGGCATGAGGAGGCCAGAAAGTGGAAGTTTAGATTTTCGCTGTTCTTACATTCTAGTCTTTGTTTCGCCATTTCTCTAAAACTAGCAGCTGTAGATTTTTCATTTTTTGAGAAGATGTCAAGAAAGGATGCAGACATGTTTTGCTGAATACTACTTTTTAATATTTTTATTGGTTTTGATAGTAGCTATCCAGAAAGCGGAAATTTAGATTTTCGCTGTTCTTACATTCTAGTCTTTGTTTCGCCATTTCTCTAAAACTAGCAGCTGTAGATTTTTCATTTTTTGAGGAGATGTCAAGAAAGGATGTAGAAATGTTTTGCTGAATACCACTTTTTAATATTGTTATTAGTTTTAACAGTAGGTGGACAGAAAGTGGAAGTTTAGATTTTCGCTGTTCTTACATTCTAGTCTTTGTTTCGCCATTTCACTAAAACTAGCAGCTGTAGATTTTTTATTTTTTGAGGAGATGTTAAGAAAGGATGTAGAAATGTTTTGCTGAATACCACTTTTTAATATCTTTTTTGGTTTTGGCATGAGGAGGCAACAAAATCAAGGTTTAGATTTTGAAAGATCTGAACCATTCGGGAACATAATATGTATGCAAAATTTCACATTTCTAAGTTATTCCCTTACTTCAAAAGAAGATGTAAAGACAAAAATTAGATAATTACGTGCTTATTATCTTGAAAATAATTCGGAGGGGGAACAGACCCTGGTAATCCCCTCTCGCTACGACTTTGAATGAGAATAAGTTTTAGTTTGATTCTTGGCGTCCAGTGCGTTCAAGATTTATACCCATACATCCATATCCGACTCCATACATGACCCCATTTTTTCCACCGCGACATTTCCAAAATTTTTCTATAACATCCTTCGGCAACACCGCGTTTCCATGCGTTCGCCAATCGCCATTGTAGGTTGCACGAAAACCTCCTCTTCTGCCGGTACAGCTCTGCGAAACCCTTAAAAAAAGAAGAAGCGAGACGGAACGTGGGTGTCGATTGAAGGAAAGAACGAGAGGGAGAAACGGCTTGGCAAAAAAATTAAAGCGGCAGTCCTTGTGGGGAACGTCGTTTGGTCCATGATGGTCTATGCGTTATCGTCGTATTGATTTTTCATTTAAGCTATGGATGTTGAGTTGCTTGAAGATCGTATCTCCGATTACAAGTTTTCAGTAAACTAGAAAATATTTTTTTAGTCGTATAAAAGTCTTCTTTAATAAAGAACGAAGTAGCAATTTCGGGTACAACTCATGACCAAAGACTCGTGGGTTCCAATTCTACCGAAGACAAAATTGAATCTCTGATTTATCGGGGAAATTAGATCTTCCAACTACAATTGCGTCGTGGGAATCACCAAGTCTATAGACAGGCGAAATTAATATTAAAAAACATTTGAAAACTTAAAAATTGAAATAAAGTGTAAATTTTTATACCTTTGTTTACCTCATGTCATCAACTGTACGATTCGAATCCGTTATATAGGAGCCTATAACACCGGCCCTCTTCACTTTATTATACTTTGTTTTGAACATGTCAGATTCTGTATTTTTTTCTTGATAATGTTTTATTATTAGCCGAAGGTAAGCGCAGGACTACATTTTTTGAAGGAGATCATACCCGTCCTTGTTATTAGACTCCATAAGCCAGACCTTAGGTCTTCCATATATTGGGAGGGTTGTGGTTTTTCCTCCCCTGTCGTCTAGAACCTTAGCCTTAGCATAAAATGTGTACTAAGGTTTCCTCATCTTCTTGGTAGAACCGATGCTATTTATATGCTTGTTGAGTCTACAGTGCCCTGTCAGGCTTAGTAGGTCTCCGTAAATGTTGACGATAGTTCTTTAATGAACTCTTTGGCCTGTCTCATTCCCGGCGCCTTGTTCCACCATTCTCGAAATTGCAGATACTGTTATATGTTTTTCTCAGTGCTTTCGCTATACCACAGAAAGGTTTTGGACCAATCGGGTCATATCTTGCCCCTTTTCGGGCTAGTGAGTCAGTCTCTTCATTGCCCTTGTAACCTGTATGGCCAGGTACCCAGGCTAGAGACAGTCTGCCCAACTCTTATAGGGTTTTTAGGCAATCCCATACAAGTTTGAAATTAACTTGCATGGAGCTGATTGCTTTTATAGCCGCTTGGCTGTCAGAGTATATGGCAATGGTATTTTTCTTAAACTCTTGCCTTACTATCTCTTCTGGACAGTGACGTATTGCTGCAACTTCTGCCTGGAATATCGTCACTTGTTTCCCTAGGCTAAGTGAGACTTTTGTCTTTGGTTTGGCTATGTAAATTCCTTCCTCGGTTTTTGAGCCGTCTGTGTAACAGGCTATTTCGGCATTTATTGGAGGTCCATTACTCCATGCCTCTCTGCCTGTTATGATTGTTTTGAAGTTTTTTCCGAAGCTATACTTAGGAAGCATCTCGTCCGATGGCATTCCCATTATGGGGTCGATTTCCAACTCTTTGTATAGCTTGTTGTAATTTTTAATTCACACTAGAGGTTGGGTGGTTAAATTGGTTATTTTTCGATGTGGGTATTAATCTTCTGGCGCACTGGTAAAATTTTATAATTCTTATTTTTTTTGGTACTTCGCTCACGACCCTTTCTTCACTGAAGTGAGCCTGCATCCAAAAGAGGATTGTATAAATCCCACGGCAGGTTTAAGTCTCGTATAATTCGTGGGAAAAGATGAATTTCGTGCCTATCAGGCGATGAATATTTTCCCTATAACCAAAGAATATATTGTAGGTGGTTTTATAGCTACAAATTGAGGTCCATAGTAAGTCCAAAAATAAAAAAGTGACTTTAGTTGAAGGTAGATTTGGCTTCCTGGTGATAAGAAGAAACATTCGTCATTGATTGAAACAAATGATCGATCGATATTAGTAGAATACGTTCCCATAAATGACAGAAAGAAAATGTACCAAAGGGCAGCCGCCTTGGCAGTCCTCGTCTGCAAAAACCCCCAATTAAAAGCGAAGTCGTAGCGTAGTGCGTGCGCCGAGCATTTCTCGATCTATCACGGCGGCAGAGCGGTTCGTTGGAAGCACAGGGGGGAACAAGGGGGGCGCAGGACGGACCAGCCCGCAGCATCCACATCCATTCCCAACCCCCCAGTACCCAGTAGGCAGTAGGCCTGACAACCACCGGACAAACTGAAACGCGTTACTGCCCGTACCCGTGGCACGCAGAATCCGCATCTCTCTTTTTTCTTAAATTTGCCGGCCGTTCGGTTCCTGAGCCGACGAAGGTCATCCTAAGGTCACGAAAACGTAAGTAACTACCTGGTTGTGTTCTGTCTTGTAAGTATGCATGTTATTGTCTTGCGTCGTGTTCTTGAAGTTCCACTTGACGGGACAGTGCCGCTGTGGGCTGAAATTGAGGGAAAGAATCAAGTAGGTTGGGTGGACTGGCATATAGACGTGAGTCGGTTGCGCGGTATTGTGTCTGCTTAAATGTTTTGTTTGCCCGTATTGTGGATTGTCACGATGCTTTAAAGCCAAAGCCGTTGGGTGAACGTAAACTACCTGTTTTCCAATCCAATGAATAGAGCTATTGAAAGTTTAAATATTTGTGTTTTAAGAAAACTTACACTTACTTCTGTGTAGGTAAAATTTGACAAATGATGGTATATACATCTGTCAAAGAACTTAATGCACTCAATAAAATTGGTATTCTTCATAAAAGTAAGTGGTAGATTGTTTAAATATGTATTTTGTGATAAAGAGAAGTTGACTATCTGACTAAAAAAGCACATCCATTTCAACAAATGAATTACTTGACGTTTGTAACTGACAAATGGCTACCATCTGTCAAAGTCTAGATATGATATGATATGAGATAGAGATGACATTATGAAGTAAAATTTGACATTTGTCACACTCACACAAACAGCCAACAATGAAGACCATTCATATAAAAGTGATTTAAAATTTAAAAAATATTTAGCTCACGACTGTACATTTGTAATTAATTTTTTTTAATATCTCAAAGAATATAGGAGACAACTGGCTTTAACACAATAATCAATCACCATGTATATGTCAATAACTTACATATAAAATTTGGTTTTCGCCCTGTAACTATAAGTTGAGGAATTATATAAAATCATAAGAGGTGATAACAACGATTTTTATATCTTAACTATGTACTCCTATTTTTTTCTAGACCTACTTTTAAATTTAAAATTATATGACAGCTGGAAAAAAATCTACAACGGTTTGTCAAACTGAAAATTGACCTCTGCCTACTCGATTTCATAATAAAATTATTAAGAGAGGGGAGGGATGATGATTACCCCTTGTTACTATGATTTTTATTGTTATTTTTCAACACTAATTCTAAACGTCATACAATAAAACTAATTAACAGTTGTAAAACATTTTTACACTTCAGAAATAGTATATTGTACAACAAGCGCGAAATGATATGCATTTCCCACTAATAAAGTATTGAAAACTTTGTAGAAACTTCAATATTTTACGAGTATTTAGAATAAAATAAACTTAAACACCTAGTTTCAAAGATAATTTTTTTGGATCATAGTCTAAGCTGATCAAATACAGGCAGGGGCGGTCTGGCCCTGTCGGCTGGTCGGTGATCGCCGAGGGCCCCAAGCTGAAGGGGCCCCGCTTCTTATGATTCACTCTTTGATGCTTATTAAAATGAAATTGAAACAGATATTATATCGGTATACAACGGTCAAGCAGCGCGCAGTTCATTTAGCTCGTACATTATTATTCAAAAAAACAATTTAAATTTAATTTTAAGGTACTAATTTGCACGTCATAGAACTAGTACTGGTAAGGTAAACAATAGAGAAATTTTCACCAACATTTTCATAACTTTAAGCTAATTTTAAGTGCTACACTAGCGTTAAAATCAATCTTCAGACATGCAGTTTTCAAAAATTTTCCGGGAGCCCCGCAAACAGTGTAAGCCGAGGGCCCCCAACTGAGCCAGACCGCCCCTGAATACAGGGTGTTATATTTAGGCACTTCACTGCCACTATCCATATTTTCAATTTGATTCGTTCAAACTTATTGAATTTATTGCATTTAAGAACTGTCAGTTGCTGTCAATGAAGTTCTATCAAACTGTCAAAGCCACCTAGACGCAGTTAATGTCATACACATAATTCATTGATTAAATGGAATAACGATTGAATGACAGTGTAGTTGTCTATGAAGTATGTAGGAAATGAATCATTTTCTTCGGGTTCGGCCGTAGAAAATGTTTGTTAATTGATGGCTGACTTTGAATTTCAGATTATTATACTGTTACTTATATGTTATTATCTTTAATATCGATGTATTTAATATCTAAGTTTTATACAGTGCGACTCAAAAAGTCTGCACCATATGGGATTTATTATTCAATTGACAGAAAATTTTATTCTTGATAAAAGTTGGTGCATTGCGTAAAACTGCTATTGCAAGCGTCAAACTTTCAAATTTCTAAATGGTATACGGGGGCGGGCAAAAAATAGGAATTTTGACCAAGAGTAAAGTACCCTTATTTTTGACAATATCAAAAAAAATTATTTAGGAAAGTTGTTTAGAATTGAAATTTACACTGAGATTTAAAATCACAGCCTCCTACGCAAAAAATCTATTTTTTTATGTTTTTATTGTTGATATTATTGAGCTAGGCTAAAAACAGGAAAAAATGGATTTTTTGCGTAGGAGGCTGTGATTTTAAATCTCAGTGTAAATTTTAATTCTAAACAACTTTCCTAAATAATTTTTTTTGATATTGTCAAAAATAAGGGTACTTTACTCTTGGTCAAAATTCCTATTTTTTGCCCGCCCCTGTATACCATTTGGAAATTTTACAGTTTGAAGCTTGCAATAGCAGTTTTACGAAATGCGCCAACTTTTATCAAGAATAAAATTTTCTGTCAAATGAATAATAAAAATTTTCGGACTGTATACACTTCCACATAATTTTTTTCATGCGGTTCAAACCGCGCTACCGAATAAATTTTCTCCAGGAAAAGTCCCACATCGATGTGTATATTTTATTTATCCAGAAGAAGGTCAGCGGAGACGTTAAAAGATAGTAAAAGTTTTCGTGGAGAGTCGCCGACGTCGTAGAAAGCGATATTAAAAGAAAAGTTGAAGGATAGACAGCATAAAGAGGAAGTCCGATGTATACGCTTAGCAAAACAAACAAGGTGTTAATGCACTTCGTTGGTAGTTCGTAAAGTGCAACCAGGTGAAAAGAAAACAACGAGAAGCTAGAATATGCTCAACGATATGTACAGGGTGTAGCAAGAAAAGAGAGCGCGAATTTTTTTCGATATTCGAGAGGTGTGCGTTTTAAAAACTTAATCATTCTGAAATCTTCCACATCATACTTATCAATTTCAGTAGCTGACGATAGCAATTTAAATTAAAAAAAAAAACTGTTTTTAGCGATTTTCTCGATGACAGATATATTAAATTAAACAATATAAAATACAAAATAATATTAATAATAAAAATTAAAAATGAAGATTTACCCTTCCCAAAAATCTAAAAACCGTATAACCGTAAGTAGTATCACACAATTTAGAAAATGTGTAATTTGATAACTCAAAACATACTGATGAGGCACAATAATGCCGAAACCGGTCTAAGAATGGCCAGCTCCTTTAATGACAAAATCGAAGTTTTTGGGTGAAAGCCCCGACTTGGTCGGGCACCAAACCACGTCTGGACTTTCGTAATTCAATACCTGGTGGGGCATATAGCCCAAGGAGTAGTTGTTGAAGTCCAGACGCTGGTGCAATGTATGACATTTTTAATGTCGTTTTTCTTTGGAGCTTGTGTGATTTTATTTCACATCATTTGTGCAACACGGCAAATTGTAATTTTATTTTATATTTAAGAAAAAACAGTTTGTCCTAAGCCCTAAAATCACGTTACTTACGGGTAAACCCGTCTTAAGCAAACAAACTCAGTAAAAAAAAGTTTTCTGAAGAGGTTAATCGAATATTGAATGACCAACAAACAAACAAACAAACTTCGGTATAGTCGAACTCAATCCTTTATGAGAATGAAAAAACAGCAAAGGATTACCGCCAATAGAACAAATGCTCATGAATCTGGACATTTTTTAGCACTTTAAAGTCGAAAACACCGTACACTGTCCATATAACGAGTCCGACTAAATTTATTATCAATGTTGATGACAGTGATTCCGATGGTGAGGGTTGAGATAGGGTAGGTAAGCTTAATTAATTTATAATATTTATGACTTTATTCACCGTGTTTTTAATTTTAGAATTAAAATTTGAGACAAAATTTTAATTGGCAACGTTTCTGAATCTCACAAGAGATCAGAAAATGAAGCTATAGGCCAGGTGGAGTGATCAACCTCTATTCAAATCTAACATGCGTTATAGAAATTAAAATGTAAATTCATATTAACGAAAGTTAATCAATATAGAAATTTTACGCAAATTACCCCTAACGATCTCCAGTAACTTGGTTATTGAATCTTTGCACAGTGGTCCTAATAGACAAAATATCATTTTATTTTTATGTATATGGACAGTGTACGGTGTTTTCGACATTAAAATACTAAAAAATGTCCAGATCAATCAGTATTTTTTCTATTGGCGGTATCCTTTTCTGTTTTTATAGAGTTTTTTCTTTCTCATAAAGCGGTGGGTTCTACTATACTTTCAGATTTAAATTAGTAAGACTTACCTTTAAAAATTAACAAATCATACTGAACTACGAAATATTTTTATTTAAAAATAGATTCTACGTAATAAAAACTTGCACTTCAGTAATTCACCACCGCGACGTATTAGCAAGAATAATACTATTGTGTATTGAAGCTTACTTTTTATATTAGAAGTCTCAGTGGAATTAAATTAGACGAAAATATTCTGAAAATGGATGTAAGAGCTTTAATTTTAATTTAATTTTTATTGCTTCACTATTTTTTTTTAATATCTCCGGCTCTAAGAGTCGTGGAAAAATAAAAAATAAATTAAAATGACCGTGATGAAGTAGAGTATCGATCCGTATAGTAGGGTTTTTTAAAAATGCATCCTAACCTCAAAAAACGAATTCGCGGACGTTATCTTTTTTTTTCTGAATTGGCAATAAATAACCAAATAATCCCCGAATTTTCTGAAAAAATATGTGTTTTTATGTCGGGAAGGCATGGTAATAATTAAAAAAAAATATATTTGTCCAGCCAAAATCGGCATTTTTCGAAAAAAAATTGAATTGGCCGCCATTTTTGGAAAAACAATAGTAGAGGAAAAATTTTTATCTTAAAAAGAAGGATTTTGTGTGTACTTTTGTCTAAAAAAATCCAATATTTTATTTCTTTATTTAAAGTGTCCAATTTAGGGAATAATAAAAAAATAAAAATTCGATTTTTATTTTTTTACAATTATTCGTCGCGATATTTATGCTTGATTCTATTAAAAAACTGTATTTCAGTCGAAAAAATGTTTAAAGAAATAAAAAAAGTATTTCAGGTTCTAAAGTAAGAAATTTTGTGAGGGAACGAATCAATATAAATCATTATAAAAAATGAAAATCGAAAGTACACACAAAGTCCTTCTTTTTATGATAAATAGAGCCGGAGATATTTAAAAAATAGTGAAGCAATTCACTCGAAAAATACCAAAAATGTCGTTTTTCGCACATATCTCGCGCAGCTCCATCCCAAATTTATTGAAAATTTTGACTTAGCTCTTACATCCATTTTCAGAATATTTTCGTCTAATTTCACTCCACTATTAATGTAGAAGCTTGCAAAAAAAATTTGTCTTAGCTCTAACATCCATATAAAATTCTAATTTCACTCCACTATCAATGCATGCTATTACTTTCTATTCCCGTACATTGATGGTGATTTTAGTTAAAGAAAAAAATCAAAAGTTTAATTATGTATTTAACTTATCAATATTTTGTCACAATAAATGTCCGAGTTGTCCGTCCCCTAGAGCGGGCCCTGCACCCCCCTACCGGAACTTTTACGCAGTCGTCCTAATTTTTCTTAATGTACTTATAATTTACCCTACATTTTGGCCTTGGTCTATTTGGAGATATTTTTCAGACCGTTTCTTTGTTTATTATTGGTATTATAAATTACAGAAATAAAAAACACAGTTCATTGTTTTTCGAGACAACCTGTACGTAAGTAACAAAAACCCTGCCGACTTTCCGAATCCGCTAGCAGATCTGGAAAAACCTCTTTAATCTCTCTCTAAAATAAAAAAAAATTAACTTAGCTCTTACATCCATTTTCAGAATATTTTCGTCTAATTTAATAATAATAATAATAATAAAGTGCCTTTATTTAGTATTGTGATATACAATACAGTAAACAATTTAAAGAGGCGAAGTCTAGCTACTAGCTACTCCACTTAACCCCTTTATACAAAATATACACTAAGAAAAAACATTAACAAGGAAACGATAATACATATTTAGTACACTACAATACTGTATTTTATATATCTATTTGGTTTAGTAATAGTAATATAAATAATTCCAGACTTTTAATCCGTTCAAAAAAAAATTAAGTTTGGCATAAACTCTAAGTAAAAACAAGTATCTATGGCAACCCTGTTCAACTCTTTTCCTGCTGTCCCCATGAATCCCGTGCCCTGTGCGAGATGCGAGTGTGTGTGTGTGTGTGTGCGAGAGAACGTCTGGACCAATCAATACCGGGTTGTGGGTTCAAGGACGTTGCCTTCTGGCTTCTGCTTTCCGCTGTTCGATTCAGCTTTCTTCCACCGACGAGGGTCCTCTCATCACTCGAATGGATATATAAGCGTCCTGTACGGAGGATTCGGAATATTGCATCAAGGAGTTTACGATGAATTGTATAAGAACTTGCGAGCAAAATTATTAGAAAATACATTAAAAATTTGCCACAAACGAAGAAGACAGAAATAAGCCCCAGCTTACTGCTAATTATCCATATCTTACGACCGCTCAGAACGTATAGAATATATTCCAAAGTAATTCTCCAAGCCCCATTTGGTTTTGTTTCATTACGAACTAAATTTCTGTGTGTTAAGCCACCTTAATTTTTTTCTGGTAAATCTCCCCCTGTTGAGAAACCTTTTAATTAAGGAAGTTCTACTTTCATCTCTTCTAGAAGAGTGTACGATATTTTTTTCTAAAAATTTTGTTACGATACGCCACTGTGGTTCTTTCGAGAACAGCCTCTACAAGAGAGAGCACATGCCATCTCAAGAGGGGGTAACAAGGAGAAAAAGGGGTTGGTTGCCAACAGCCAGCAGCTAATCGTTACGTTACATAGAAAGTCGATTAAAGAGGTTTTTCCAGATCTGCTAGCGGATTCGGAAAGTCGGCAGGGTTTTTGTCACTTACGTACAGGTTGTCTCGAAAAACAATGAACGTTGTTTTTCATTTCTGTAATTTATAATATCAATAATAAACAAAGAAACGGTCTGATAAATGTCTGAGGTAATTTTAATTTCAAAACCGTGTATATCTCCAAATAGACCAAGGCCAAAATTTAGGGTAAATTATAAGTAAGTTAAGAAAAATCAGGACAAATGAGTACTAGTTCAGGAAGGGGGGTGCAGGGCCCCCTCTAGGGGACGGACAACCCGGACATTTTGGCTGGACAAATACATTTTTTTTTAATTTTTACAATGTCTTCCCGACATAAATTCGAGGATTCTTTGGTTATTTATTGCTAATTCAGTAAAAAAAAGAATGTGCGCGAATTCGTTTTTTGGGGTTAGGATGCATTTTTAAAAAACCCTACTATACGGATCGATACTCTACTTCATCACGGTCATTTTTATTTTTTTTTATTTTTCCACGACTCTTAGAGCCGGAGATATTTAAAAAATAGTGAAGCAATCCACTCGAAAAATACAAAAATGCCGCGAAGTTTTTTTTCCAAGCTTCTCTTTATGTATAAAATCGAAAAATTAAAAAAAAATTGACTTAGCTCTTACATCCATTTTCAGAATATTTTCATCTAATTTCACTCCACTATAAAGAATACTTTTTTTGTAAATTTCGATAATGTCAATTCAGTTTTTCCCCAAAAAAGCGATTATGGAATCGATTTTTGCAAAAAGTATAGAGAAAAGTGGCTAATTTTCACCCATTTTCGCAGTATTTTTTGTTTTTGTTTATTTCGGTATTGCTAATTGATTTTTACTGGAAAAATCACTGAAAAATTCACAATTTTTTAATTTCCTATTTGTCGTTTTGTTTTCTTATTTGGAATTTTGTGTTTAAATAATAAAATAATATTAAATAAAACGCCTCAAAGTCAGTAACCACACGTTTAATATTTAAAAAATATAAGGGCAACTAGTTTCGGCAAACTGCCATCATCAGGCCCATATGGTACCGAAGTTAAACATCAAAGTTAAAATTCATTGAAGACTTTTTTAAATTATGTAACTAAAAACTAATATTAAAGAATGGTAGTGAAAAAATATTAGTTATTAGTTACATAATTTAAAAAAGTTTTCAATGAATTTTAACTTATGGGCCTGATGATGGCAGTTTGTCGAAACTAGTTGCCCTTATATTTTTTAAATATTAAACGTGTGGTTACTGACTTTGAGGCGTTTTATTTAATAAAACATTGGCCACATTTGAGAATAATGGATAACTTACTAAGTTTAATAAAATAATAAATTTTGGCGAAACACTGAATCTTATAGATGTTTGGGCGTAGATTACGGTAAAAATAATATGTACGTTCAAAAAGTTGTGCGTCAATATTTAGTAATACTATTTTTTACGTTTCCAATTTTATTCAATTGAAAATTAGGCTTTTTTTAATTTAAATTCGTATAAAATCGAAAAATAAATATTGTGTTTTGAAAAAAAAAAATAACGTTTTCACCAAGTTTCTTAAAAAAAATATTTTTGCGGGAGATAAAAATTATAAACAAATAAAGCGTTTTTTAGCTAATTTTGAGGATATGTTGATAGATTAATAATACAAAAGTTTTAGAGTTTTTACTTATCTACAACTTTTACATTAAACTTTTTTCGATAGGATCCATATTTCAGCCACAAATCGTAAAAAACCAATATCCAACCCCCAAAACTTATATTTACCTACCCCCACCCCCCTAACGGAGCTTTTACTCACTCATCTTGATTTTTCTTAATTTGCTTCTAATTTATAATAAATTTTCCTCCCACCAACATACTGTTAAGAATTTTCTACCGGGCGACATGATACCAAATATTTCTTCTCATAGTAACGATTGAAAAGCTATTTTTAAAGTTTTTTTTATCGAAATCGATAAAAAAAACCCGCTTCATTGTTCAGAAAAAATATTCATAGAGATCCGGATTGAGAATTGGAATTGTCAGGAGTTCCGAATCCTGGGCATGGCACGCAACACCAAATGGAAAATTGGCGACGAGGAGAAAGTGTTTTGACTCTCTCTATTTCTACTTCTGCTTTTACAGTGTTGCCGTTCACTCTAAATTTAAAATAAAGACAAGAATTCTCTTGTCGAACATTTTTTAGAAATCCCTTACAAGTTTAAACCTTATAGCCCCATCGTTTTGCTGCCTCTGTAACGAAATTTTCTTTGAATCACTGAATTTAACAGCGCCCCCTATTAACATCCTTTTTAAAAACATCCCTTGCAGCACACAGTCTGGATAAGTTCATTTTCATTTGAGCTAAAAGCGATTCTTTGGCAGCGAAAATAAAAAAAAAGTAAATTGAACCCTTTTGTAATAAAATTTAATGTAGTAAAATCTTTTGCAGTCTCTGTTACGTACAGCGGACCAATTAAAGATCAAAGGATTGTGCGAATCGCCGGACGACAGAGAAAATAGAGAAATCACAGCGGAATTGGCTCTGCAGCTCGAATTTAAAGGTGGCAGGAAGTCGCCTTTGCCCAAATACTCTAAGGTAATTAATTGTGTTTTAATTTAAAGCTATAATTAAGTTCGCCATTTTAAGAATAGTAGAAATGTTGACCCTTTGAGACTGCAATCTTATAGAAATTGTTATAAGTAGATATAGATTGAGAGAACACTTTGCGGTGGGAGTCATTGGCTTCCAATGTTTAGCATTTGCAGATGGTACTGCTATGTTAGCAACGAACGATATGCACTAGAGCAGAAAAAGAAAATAGTACACAAACTCTTTTTATTACAGCCCCAAGATAGCAGTACTCCAAAGGCCAAATACACCAAACTTACTCATCATCCAATCGAAAATAACCCCGCGAATGAAAGTGTCAAAGGCGAAAACAAGGACGGGGCCGAGACTGGAGGTGAAGAACCATCGAATGAAGAAACAGAAGAGAATGACATGCCAGTAGCTTTAGAGGAGCCGACAAGGAAGAGGCCACAACAGCCCGAGCAAACAAAACCGCTAAACATGAGCAGCCATGGCCTACTATCGGGACAGGTAAGAGCAATCGTCTTGTCATTTAAAAAATAAATAAACATTTGTTCATATCTCAGGAGTTGAGACGCGCTGTTGCACTTTCCCAAGACGGCCGATGCATTGACAACACCGCTTTTTTAAATAAGTGTCTGTTTTGTTCAGTGGACTGTATTATTATTTTATTTTTTTATCGACAGACAATATTCTCCCACTTCGGTGTCGATACAGACGACTTCCCGCCCGAACCGCCGGCCCCTTCGGCAATTCCCGTCGGTCACGTGGACATGTCGACGGCTGCGAGCGATCATTCTCCCACCAGAACGATCCTCACCGGCCCCATGCACCGTACGGACATCTCCGATTCCACGAAGTACACTCTCGATATCAAGAAAGAAGCGGACATCAAGTTCGAAACGTTGCGTTCGTACGATCAAGACAGTCTGCTCGATATGGAGAGTCACTTATCGGGTCCCGACCATTCCATGGATAGCCAGGACGATGAGAGAGGAATGCACCAGATGATGGGGCATGCGGATTTTAGCGGGATGCCTGGAGTTTCTAATAGATTAGGTACAGTAGATGAAATTTCGCTCGAAAAATTATTTCTCCTATTTATTATCTTTGTTACTGTTCTGGATTTGTACAGACACTGTATATTGTCAACCCAGACTTTGAAGAAGACACCCTGTAGATGTCCCTGTTCCCGTTTAAGTGACATTGGATTTAAACGAGCAATTTCTTCAGTGGACTGTATATCTCTTTGAAGAAGACACCCAATCAAAAACTTTGTGTTTACTAAGCATGAAAGAATGAAATGAATTTATTAAACTTAAATCTCGTACTTGAGTAAAATTATTTTACATCGACATGCATCGATTTAGCTTAATTGAAGATTAATTTAATACTGACTCTAAAACTTTTAAAAGAGATCACGTATGGGTGTTGCTATGCAGAAAAATGCATGTGTTTCGTTATGTTGTTGTTTTCAGCCAATGATATTGGTTCTTTTCTTTTGATGCTAACTGTACATTTCTCAAACGTGTTTACTTCCGTATGTAGTGCGGATGAACCTTATTGTCTAACTGTATCGAGGCTAAATGTTTTTTTATGCAAGCTAAATTAAGTTTTCGTACGGGCTAGTATGATATAATAACGAAGTTTTTAGTGTGGCTGATTAACAGCGCTTTGATACAAAGCCAAAAACACAAGTGGCGTGCTATATTTATTTTATTTGAATATTTTTCGATTTCGAACAGTTACCGATTTGTTTTACCACCTTTTTCCGTATGGCGTTTCTATTTTATTACAGATGTAAATAGTAGCGACGACCACGTACCTGGATTGAAAAATAACGGCCATACCGATAACATAACACCATCACGAAGCCATGGTGGTGGTGGACCAAAAACTTGGACTCAGGAAGATATGGATATGGCGTTAGATGCCTTAAGAAATCACAATATGAGCCTAACAAAGGTAACGAAAGTGTGTTTATTTATTTCTCGAGGAGTAAAACCGTAAGAATATTTCGTTTTTCAGGCCTCAGCAACTTATGGTATTCCCTCCACTACATTATGGCAAAGAGCACATAGGCTAGGAATAGATACCCCAAAAAAAGAAGGACCTACCAAATCTTGGACTGAAGAAAACCTAAATAATGCCCTAGAGGCTTTACGGACGGGAACGATATCTGCTAACAAAGCTAGCAAAGCATTCGGTAAGCGTTACCTCTCACCTATCATCTGTCATTAACGTCAAATGTCACCTATCATCTGTCATTAACGTCAAATGTCGCTAATAATTCAATGACAGTCTTAATAATTTTTTTGTTTTTCAGGTATTCCCAGTAGCACTTTGTACAAAATAGCGAGAAGAGAAGGAATAAGACTGGCAGCTCCCTTCAATGCGGCCCCTACCACGTGGACGCCAGAAGATTTAGAAAAAGCTCTGGAGTCCATACGAACCGGCCAAACTTCAGTACAAAAAGCTTCAACCGAATTCGGCATACCGACAGGAACGTTATACGGACGATGTAAAAGGGAAGGTATCGAGTTGTCAAGGTCAAACCCCACTCCTTGGTCAGAAGATGCCATGGGAGAAGCACTTGAAGCTGTTAGGTAAGTTAGAAATTGTAAAAGTCATAAAACAGAATTATCTTCTTTTTTTTTTTCTTAAAAAATTTCAATCATTTGTTGAATTTTGCAGAAATTCCTGTTAATATTTTATTAATCAAACTACCACGTTACAACATTTCTATATTACATTTTCTTACAGATGTCATATGTCATTTCTGTATGACATTATTTGTCAAACTTTCTGTCATTCTTTATTTATGACATTATTTGACAAACTTTCTGTCACCCTTTTTTTATGATATTATTTGTCAAACTTTCTGTCATTCTTTATTTATGACATTATTTGTCAAACTTTCTGTCATTCTTTATTTATGACATTGTTTGACAAACTTTCTGTCACCCTTTTTTTATGACATTATTTGTCAAACTTTCTGTCACCCTTTTTTATGACATTATTTGTCAAACGTTCTGTCACTCTTTATTTATGACATTATTTGTCAAACTTTCTGTCACTCTTTTTTTTTTTTTTGAAATTTTAATTGATAAGCCATTTTATACATTGTCGGAATATTTTAACTCAGTAATATGAATTTAACTGGAATTTTTCTTATATTAATACATAATATTTTAAGGAGTTTCTATTTTTATGTATTTTCTATATCTTTTTTTGTATTTTTTTGACGTATTCTATATCTGTAAAAGATCCAAAGAATAAAGAATATTATTATTATTTTATGACATTATTTGTCTGTCATTCTTTATTTGTGACATTATTTGACAAACGTTCTGTCATTCTTTATTTATGACATTATTTATCAAACTTTTTGTTACCCTTTATTTATGACGTTGTGTAAAACTTTCTGTCTCGTTTTTTCTGTTGTCAACCATACAACCCAATTTTGGCTTTCAGATTTATCGACGGTCACTCTAATTTTGCAGGTGTCAAACTTTCTGTCATTCTTTATTTATGACATTATTTGTCAAACTTTCTGTTACCCTCTATTTAGACATTATTTGTCAAACTTACTGTTACCCTCTATTTAAGACATTATTTGTCAAACTTTCTGTCTCTCTTTTTTTTTTGTTGTCAACCATACAACCCAATTTGAGCTTTCAGAGACGTTGCTATTTATCGACAGTCACTCTAATTTTGCAGGTTAGGACACATGTCGATCAACCAAGCGGCCATCCACTACAACCTGCCTTACTCGTCGTTGTACGGTCGCTTTAAGCGAGGCATCAAGTTCGATCCTGATCAAGTGGACCTAAATCAGGACAGCCAGTTGCAGATGGATCACACGTTCGGCATGGAATACACTACCTCTCCATCTCAGATCCAATACCAAAATCAAAATAGCTGAGATACGGCCTTCAACTTTGATTGCTTTTGAGAATTAGATCAAAAATAGAGAAAATTTTTGAACGCGGGACATATACTTCGGTATAGAAATAGATCATCTTTAAATTAGTTGTCATCTGTCAAAAATGTCATATGTTGAATCTGTCAGAAATGTCTCTTGTCACACGTTGATTTGAGGGGGGAAATAATCAGCCTGTTGAAAATAAATTCGGGGCTCTATTGAAGCCTGAATAAATTACCATAGAGTGCCAACTTTTAAAATTGGGTGTTCAATCCAATATTAAGCCAAAACTTGTTATACTTTTACTATTTCTATACGGATTGTCCCGATTCAAGTATTAAAAAAGCATCAAAGTGTGAAGGAATTTTGTAAAGTTTTAAAAAATTTACCGTAACTAGGCTGTTGTGCTAAAATTAACTAATATTGTAAAATATTACCATTATTTTTAATGAAGTTAAGTTAGAACAAATTTTGCCTTGTCTGACAGTTTATTACAAAAAAAAGTGCAATATTATTCTATTTAATATTGAACTAGGGACTAGTTGTACAGGTTAGTTGCATATTGTAGTTAATTTATTGAGTGAATGTCAATCAAACGTTAATTAATTCTACAGTAATTTTATTCCGCAATATTTTCCTTAAAATTGCGACAAATTTGGGAATACGGCAACATTGCATTTTTTCGAAAACTTCGTAAAACTGATCATTTATTTGGTGTGATGCTTTCAAAAACGATTTTAACAGTAGAAAAACCTAATTTTTGATTGATATTGTCTCTTGTTGCAAATATATAGCATATTAATCGGTTGTAAATATTATTTTATTTGGTTATATTTTGTATTAAGAAAAACGTTTGTTGCTCATTTTTAGTTTCGTTGACTGTAAAAAAAACTCATGTACTGAAAAATGTTTTTTGTTGCTTTTTGTTTAAAAAAAATAAATAATGTATAATTTGAATGTTTTATTTTAATTCCTGACAAAAAAGTGCAAATTGCCCTTGGAAAATCTGCACATTTTTCAACGCACTCTAGCGGCGTAACTCTTGGTCGTAAAAAAATTGTTGTTTACGGAACTTGTGGGAAATTTTGTCACCTTCAATTTTGTATAGAATAGTCTTTTCGAATACTTACCGAGATTTAGGCCAAAAACTAAAAAAAATGACAATATTTGCACTTTTTTTGCAAAGAATAAAAGGAATTAGGACTGTACCTAAACTTTTCCCTAACTTTACTAATTTGATTAGCTTATTATGTTAAAAAACAAACAAAAATTTGTTAATATTTTGTCTTATATTAATTCAAACTTAAAATATTTGTTTCCAGTTTTACACAAAACGTAATTAACATAAATATACCAATTTTCCTGGCTGTATGTATCCATAAGCTCTTGTAATTTAAAGTTCAACTCTGGTAATATTTGATTTAATTGCTCCTCTAAATCCCCAACACACCAAGCTATGCTCATGTGAAATGAAGGATCCTAAAATAAAAGCTAACCAGCATAAAAAATCACGTTTTTAGGTAAAATTATTTACTTACATCATAGAATAGTGGTAATTTAAACTCCTCCAAACATTCATTTAAAACTTCAACCAATTTAATTAGAGAATCATAACCAGATCTAATTTGCAAACCTATAAATGTTCTAGTACGTTCTTCATTACAGTATATCCTTAAATTACTAAATAAAATCATGAATCTAAAAAAATGCATTTATTATAAATAATCTCTTGAAATGAAAGAAAAAAACATACTTGTTAAAGTGGCCTGTTCTTAATTTTATACTATCTACAAAGGAAGTGATCCAGTGGTGTCTTAATATCACAGTTTTTGTCAGACTTATATGAAATTCTTCAGTAGTGTTGAGGTTTATGTTTTTAGGGGTATAATTTAAGATTTCAGTTACTAAATCTTTTACACCCTCTTGTTGTTCCACTAAAAAAAATAAAATTGTAAGAACGCCATAATTTTTCCTATTCTTTAAAAACTTACAAGGAATGTACACATAAGTTGCCCAGTTCCCCCTTTCATGTGCAAACGTTCTTTTGCGCCCTCCATGTAAAGTAGGATCATCACTGTGTTCCTCAGTTAATGTATTATTCTTTAGTAACGCCTCCGGTAGCGGCAATCTAAAAATACTTATTTAAAGATACCTAAGATACCCTAGACATAAAAAATGTACCTCTTTTTGGAAGATGAATTTTCACTATCTTCTTTTAAAGTTCTTTTTGTAGATACCCTTGGACCTGGAACATCATCGTCCGAACTGTCTCCGCCGTAAGCGTTTAATAAAGACAGTGCCCCTTTATGGAACATTTTTAATGTTTAAAATATTTACAAAATTATTTTTGAATTTCTTTTTGGTTAAGATAATATTATGACAACTGACAATGTCTGTAACAGACAGTTGTGCCAACGTATTGACCAAGAATAAAGGTACCCGTATTTAACTGAACATTTACTAATCGAAACTCTTTGCATCTATCATACATATTTTGTAATAATAGATTCTACTTTGAATAACAGATAAATATTAATTTTTGTCAACAAATATGTAACAAGAAATGTAAAACCAACAGTTCTTCAAAACAAACTTCCACCTCTATCTCATGTCTAACGTCAGTCTGGCCAACATTTGTTTTGATTTAAATGTTTTTGATATTTGACAATAATGAAATAATTATGGGTGGAGGTGTGTTGAAAGGAATTTCACATTAAATATTCTAAAAATCTAGTAGAACCGACTACTAAATAGTATGTAAATTGATTTATTTGATAAAGAACCTCAAAATGGCTCCAGCAAAGGACGCAAACATAGTTAAAATAGCGGTGGAAATGACCGACCAGGTCCCACAGCTAACAGAATTCAACCAATTACAACCCCTTGCAGGGATTATCCAAGAATTGTGCAATGGATGGAATCTCACAGATCCAGAGCAGTATGCTCTACAATTTAATGAAAGCAACAACAATAATTATATCACAGAAAAAAATAGAAATGAGATTAAAAATGGCTCTGTATTAAGATTACAATCCTCACCTTCAAAGACAGCTCAGGATATTTTGCTGAAATTAAATACGGGTTCTCCAGAAGAAAAGGCAGCTGCTATGAAGAAACTATCAATTTTAAGTGCCGATATTACCTTTGCATTAGATTTTATAAACAAACAGGGATTAACTTTATTAATAAAGCAGATAGAAGCGGCTAAATGTAAGGGTGACGGTTTAGCGCATACTTTACTGTCTTTTGTAGAGTTAATGGAACATGGAATTGTATCTTGGGATATTTTGAATGGTGAATTTATATCTAGGGTAGCTAGTTTTGTTAATACTCCACAGGAAGCCCAAGTTACCCAGGCAGCTTTATCTATTTTAGAGAATGTGGTTCTAAATAGCACTGAAGGGTATGGCCAGGTGAGTAATTTTATTTAAATGAATTATTTACTAAAACTAACGTTATGACATGACAGAAAACTAAATAAGACTCAATCATTACCAGAGCTGGGGAGGATTCGAATCCTTTTTGAGGATCCGAGACCGGTGATTCGAATCCTTTTTGAGGATCCGAGACCGGTGATTCGAATCCTTTAAAAAAAAGGATTTGTGATCCGGATTCGCTGAAGAAATCCTAAAGGATTCGTATTCGAATCACCAATGTTAGGTTCGGATCCTTTTACATAGTCGGATTCTCTGTATTCGAATTAAACTAATAATCGGATGATCATTTGAATGATATCACTTGAATGTTTATTTGGCCGGTTTCTGTGGACCTATGCCACGGTTACCCTATTATTTTAAAGTCAGCACAATTTTTAAAGGAATTTTTTTTTTTTATTTCTACTAACCCATTAGTGAGGTGAACTGATTAATTCTGTAAAAAGGAGAAAACCCGCGTCATCTTCCGTTTTCTTGTTCATAGCGAAAAAAAAATTTTTCACGCTTTTGGGGGTGGTTTTTGGCTATTTGGGGATTAGAGTCGGCTTGGGGAGAAGATCCAACATCATGGGAGATTACTCAGGTTTTCTAGTTTATAGGGAAAAACAAATTTCTCATCTTTTCGGCCGTTTGAGGGGTGGTAAAAGAATTGTTACGTTAGTTTTGCCAGTAATGATTAGAAATCATACAATCTTACATAATACACGATTACATGGTATTACACTGACATGATCCATGATTCGTGATCCGAAAAATGGATTCGAATCCTTTTTTTTTTTAGGAAAAAGGATTCCTATCACATCTGGTGATTCGGATCCTTTTTTGAGGATTCGTCCCAGCTCTGATCATTACAAATTCAACTTTCTTAATCTATCAACCGTTTTTTTATAACGTAGGTTGAAAGGGAAATCCCAATTGGTTCTTTAGTTACCCATCTTCAATCCACGCCAGTCGTGCAACAGAATGCAGTAGCACTTATAAATGCTTTACTGTCTAGGGCAGATATAGCTAAAAGACGGACACTAGTAGCAACTTTAACGTCTAAACAAGTCAGGACGGTCATTCAGAATAATATTTTGCAAACTGGTGCGGCAAAGGGAAACGAAATGGCTCACCAACTCTATGTCTTGCAGACACTGATGTTAGGACTTCTGGAACAAAGAATGATGACCAAAATGGACCCGCAGGACCAAGATGGTCACGATAAAATAAAAGAACTGCGTCGCATCGCCTTCGAAAGTGAAGGCGCATCGAGTTTAAGAGGTCCTGGAGGTTTTACTAGAGATTACAAAAAATTGGGCTTCAAAAACGACATTAATCCTGCACTGGATTTCAATGAAACTCCTCCAGGACTTTTAGCTCTAGACTGTATGGTTTACTTTGCTAGGAATCATCCAGAAAATTATACAAAGTTAGTTTTGGAGAATAGTTGCAGAGCTGACGAGCACGAGTGTCCTTTTGGCAGGGCTAGTGTCGAGTTGGTTAGGATTTTATGTGATATTTTAAAAATTGGTAAGCTGATTTTTATGTATAATAATGTATAGGTGAATCAAAATGAGTAAATTCAACTTTAAAGGTTTTAAGTCATGTGTCAAAGTCACTTGTCAACTTATCAAAAGCAGATGACAGTGAAAAGTATCAGATGACAGTCCAAACGTCAAATCATGTTTTTCAAAGATGACAATGTATTTTAACCTTTTATAAATGTATTTATTCACTTTTAAATATTGTCAGGATTTTATGTGATATTTTAAAAATTGGTAAACTGGATTTTATGTAATAGATAGAATAATAATAATTTATAGGTGAACCACTTTCATTTTTGACATTTTAAATGATTAAATTCAAATTCAATCATTTTTATGTCATGTGCAAAGTATTTGTCATTTACTGAATGACATATACAAATAATTACTCCATCAGGCAATAATTTCATGTGTCAAAGTCACTTGTCAACTTATGAAATGACAGTGAAAAGTGTCAGATAACAGTTCAAACGTCAAATCATCATGTTTTTCAATGACAGTTAATTATATGAGGATGATTTCTAGGTGAACCACCTTCAGAACAATGTGTGACTTATCAACCAATATTTTTCACCCACGATCATCCTTTTGAGGAGTGTTTCTGCATTTGTATAGTCCTTCTAAACAAGACATGGAAGGAAATGAGAGCTACAGCCGAAGATTTTCAGAAAGTTGCTAGCGTCGGTCAAGAACAAATAGTTAGGGCATTGGAAACCACTCCAGCATCTCTAGATCAGTTAAAGGTACTACTAATACGCAACTAAAAAATATTTTGTTATTTACGTTATTCTAATTTTTTATTTTGTTTTAGATTAAGCTGCATACATTGACCTACAATGAGATTACGCAACTTTGGCAGTCCGAGAGAAACACCAGAGAGGAATGGGAGTCTCACGCAAGGCCCGTGGTAGAACTAAGGGAGCAGATTACACCTGATATTATGGGGTTGATCAAGCAGCAGCGACTGGCGTTTTTAGTAGAAGGTAAAATTTGAATTAAATTTATTTTAAGTTATGATGTAAAAAAAATAAATTACTATGCAGGTACGAGATTTACGAAATATTCGCCGCGCGGTCAACGAATCAAAGACAAATTTTGGTACATGCGTCTTTCTCCTAACCACAAGGTCCTTCATTATGGCGATTGCGACGAAAAAAGCGCCCCCTCGACAGAAGAACTGCAATCAAAACTGGCAGTGTCTGATATAAGAGCCCTTTTAATCGGTAGAGACTGTCCGCACATGAAAGGAAGAAAGGCTTCCCATCAATTAGCATTTTCTTTGACGCTAGAAGGTACTTAATTAATTTTTTTCTCACCCCCATATTTGATTTTTAATTATTCCGGTTTTTTCTCAGGGGTGGACTTGCAATCTCTGGACTGCGTGGCCCCCGACGAACTTGCTTTGGCCTACTGGACTGACGGTATCAATTCCTTAATAGGTCACAGAATGCAAAGTAAAGAAACTGAAAAAGATCTGGACACTCTTCTAAGTATGGAGATTAAATTGAGATTATTAGATGCCGAAGGAGTGGCCATCCCTCAAGATCCTCCACCAATTCCCCCTGATCCATCACATTATCATTTTTGCTACGATTTGAAATAATCAGTCTCAGTGTATTCCAAAATGTTACCAATATTATCATTTTTAATTCAAATTTAAATATTTTTATGTCATGTGTCGAAGTCGTTGTCATTTACTCAAAGACATATACAAATAAGTACACCATCTGTCAATAATTTCATGTGTCAAAGTCACTTGTCAATAGCAGATGACAATGAAAAGTGTCAGATAATAGTTCAAACGTCAAATCATGTTTTACATTCAAAATAATTAATTACATGACAATGTATTTTAACATTATGTATCGATGCAATTTTAAATATCGATTTTATTAAATAATCTTAAGCCAAATATTTACACTTAGGATAGATTTATATTTTTTAATAATGTGATTTTTTTTATTGAAAGATCTGTATTTTATTTAGATTATATATTTGTGAATTTTTTTATAAATATAAACCAGTGTGCATGAAAAATATTTTGTATCATTTTTTTTATTAATTGATATTTAAAATGATAAATTCAAATTTAAACTTTTATATCATGTGTCAAAATCATTGTCATTTACTCTGAGAGATTATATGACAACATATACAAATAATGAACCTTATTTTTACTCCATCTGACAATAATGTCATGTATCAAAGTCACTTGTCAACTTATCAATAGCAGATGACAGTGACAAGTGTCAGGTAACAGTTAAAACGTCAAATCGTCATGTTTTTCAAAGATAATTAATTGCATGACAATGTATTTTAACGTTTTAAAAATTATTTATGCAATCTTAAATATTGATTTTATTATTTAGACCAAATATTTACACTTAGGATAGCCAATATTTATAAGATTTATATTTTTTTAATAATGTGATTTTTTTATTGAAAGATCTGCATTTTAGACTGTATTTTATTTAGATTATATATTATTTGTGAGATTTTTTTATAAATAAACCAGTGCATATGAAAAATATTTTGTATTATTTTACAAATCGACCAGTATAATTTTGTTAACACATTGAGTGCCACGGTAATTTACAGTAATCCGGTTTAAAAAGCCAATTTAATTTAATCATATATATTTTTTTATTTTTGTGTCAACTACATCGACTACTGTGGTTATTAGCCTCGCTTTCTGTGTAGGCTTTGTTACTGTTTCCCAGCGCCACTTTAGGAACAACACTGTTAATTACAACCCATGAATGGTCGAGTGGGGAATCACACCTGATATATGAAAATCAATTTTAATTCATTAAAAATCAGAAAATAATTTCTGCCTTCGGTGGGATTCGAACCCTTGGATTATGAGTCCAGTGCTCTACCACCACTTCCCTTAATCATATATTTATTAACAACTCTAATTAATAGGTCTTTATCGAGTGTGTTGTTTATTTGTATATTAATTTGTGCCCAAGCTAGATAAACGTCAAGAAAGATTTGCTTATTAAATTATTAACTTTTCATTTATTTATCTCGTACTAAAAAAATGTAAATTTTAATCAACAAATCTTTTTTTACTTACATAAGTACAAAAATAATCAAAATTCTGAGAATGAAAATGGGTTATTTGCAGAGTTACCATCCAACGATGTCTTATTTTCCCCTAGCAAGTAATAAATGCTTGGCTGAAGACCGTTTCCAATGAAATTGTCACTTTTAAAGTGAATTTTTAAATATACGACGGTTTTTAATTTATTTATATCACGTTACTGCTAGGGATATATTTTTACATTCTCATTTCCAAATTGCTGAGCACTTTCAAATAATACGGATCAATATTAATCCCACCACCAATCAACAAATTGAAATTTATTTTCCAATTACTCTTGTAAAATTTGGTTGGCAGCAATGTCAAAACATTTGCTACACACCATGCGCCATGTTTGATTATTTGAATTTAAACCAACAAGTTGTATATCATTTAAGTTAAGTTGCTGTAAGTAATTTTGGTTTTAAAGCTACGAAATATACCCAAAAAATGTCTGAGATTGGTGAAAAAATGGAAATTCATGGTAGCGAATCCGTTACCGAAGCAGGAACAGTAGAATCTTATGAAAATTTAGACCTCGAAGAGGAAGACATATTTTTTCAAGACATCGACTTACTTCAAGAGCAAGGCATTTCCGAAGAAGACATAAAGGCGTTGAAGAAAATGTGTATAAATACGATTAAAGGTTTACAAATGACTGTACGTAAGAAATTATTAGCTATAAAAGGATTCAACGATATGAAAATCAATAAAATCAAAGAAGCTTGTTGTAAAATAGCTTTGAGTAATGGCTTCATGACTGCTCTGGAAGTATGTGATCAAAGAAAGCAGATTTTCAAACTTCAAACCGGCAGTAAAAGTTTAGAGTAAGTACTAACATTACTATATGTGAAAGAGTACTTTTATTTATTTAATAATAATAATAATTTAATTTTTTTTAGTAAATTGTTGGGTGGAGGTATCGAGTCCATGTCTATTACTGAAGTTTTTGGGGAATTTAGAACAGGAAAAACTCAATTGTCGCACACACTTTGTGTTACGGCTCAAATGCCTGGTTCAAATGGATATTTAGGTGGGAAAGTTATGTTTATTGATACAGAACATACTTTGTATCCTTTTAGACCGTCAAAATTTAACCTTGAACCCTTTTTACTTAATTATTTCCTTAACAAAATAAAATAGCCGTCCAGAACGTTTAAGACCAATAGCAGAACGCTTCGATTTGGATCAAACCGCAGTTCTAGAAAACGTTTTGTACGCCAGAGCTTACAATTCCGAGCATCAGTATGAACTTCTAAACAAGTAAGTGCTTAAAACCTAAAAAAATCTTTGACAGTTCGTTTATTCGATTATTTGACATAATTTGATATCGTTTGGTCTTCAGTCCGACCGGAATTAAGGACATACCACGTTTAGTCATCGGTCCGACCATTTCTCATAATTTTAGCGTTGCTGCCAAGTTTCACGAGGAAGCGGGTATCTTCAAAATTTTAATAATCGACTCGATTATGGCCCTATTTCGTGTGGACTTCAACGGAAGAGGCGAATTGGCGGAACGCCAGCAAAAACTTGGCCAAATGATGTCGCGTCTTCAAAAAATCAGCGAGGAGTACAACGTTGCCGTTTTGTTGACCAATCAGATCACTTCCGATTTTGCGCTGTTGTCGAGCGAGGGAGACGGTGCGAAACCAGTAGGAGGCAACGTTTTGGCGCACTCATCCACAACCAGGATTGCGTTGAAAAAGGGTAAAGGAAATAGGAGGGTTGCTAAGATTTACGATAGTCCTGATCTGGAGGAGAATGAGGTGTCTTATGTTATTACGAACGGTGGGATTGATGATCCCAAAGATTAGGGGATGGTATTGAAATATTTTAAATGTGTCAGTGTTACGTTTGAGTTATTTATTATTTGTTTAAAAAGTGGTAAAAGTACGTTTTAATTTGGTTATAGTTTCGTTATTTTATAGTAATTTCTTAAGAAATAAAAGTATCTTTTAATAATCTTATTTTAGTATACTTTTATTTTTTTAATTTCGATATATCGATTCGTTTAAAAAATCGTAGGGGCCAAACGAGCGGGGTTACAGATCTGAAATCAATTCCAATCGAGAGAGGAGGGTTTATTTTATTAGGAAAAAATTCTAGACCGGTTTCTGCCTTTCGGTTTCGTGAGACTGGTATTTCTGGTAAAAATATGAATCACTGAAGCGATACGGCTTTTGGAATTACCCTGTATCAACGGCGGCTCCAATAGCCCCCCCCCCCCAAAGTCTGGCAATAAGAGGATATTTCTCATATCTGCTGCGTAAACCAAATTTTAATTTTTTTGAATTTTTTTTGTAGATTCTAGGTCCATTTATATCCTAAAAACTCACTTTTTAGTTCAAAAAACGGCCCAAACATTTTTTTTCGGTAATTTTGACATTGCCAATCGTTTCTTGTACAAAATTCATTCTGCGTAAACCAAATTTTAATTTTTTTGAATTTTTTTTGTAGATTCTAGGTCCATTTATATCCTGAAAAACTCACTTTTTTCCTCAAAAATGGCCCAAATATTTTTTTCGGTAATTTTGGCATTACCAATCGTTTCTTATACAAAATTCATTCTGCGTAAACTAAATTTTATTTTTTTTTGTAGATCCTAGGTCTATTTATATCCTAAAAAACTCATTTTTCCCCCAAAAGTGGCCCAAACATTTTTTTTCGGTAATTTTGACATTGCCAATCGTTTCTTATAAAAAATTCATTCTGCGTAAACTAAATTTTAATTTTTTTGATTTTTTTTTGTAGATTCTAGATCCATTTATATCCTAAAAAACTCACTTTCTACCTCAAAAATGGCAGAAACATTTTTTGTCGGTAATTTTGATATTGCCAATCGTTTCTTATACAAGATTCATTCTGCGTAAACCAAATTTTAATTTTTTGTAGATTCTAGGTCCATTTATATCAACAAACCCAAAATATTAAACTTTTATATGTTTTAACCCTAACAGCCGATGACGTTGCCCCCCCCCCAAAATATCTGGGCTGGAACCGCCCTTGACCTTTATTTAATTTATAAAATTAAAAATAAGACTTTTCATGAAATACAATAACGTATTAGGTAAAAATATGGACCACTGAAGTGATATAATTTGTGAAATCACCCTGTATTATAAAAAAAACAATCATTAAGTTTTACAAAATTAAAGAATGACACGTTCGTGAAATAAAATAACGTATTTAGTAAAAATATGAATCACTAAAGCGATATAAGATTTGGAATCACTCTGTAATTAATTTATAAAATTAAAAATGAGACTTTCATGAAATAAAATAACCTATTTGGTTAATAATATGGATCACTGAAGTGATATAATTTTTGGAATCACCCTGTATTATAAAAAACTATAATTAAAATAACGTATTTGGTAAAAATATGAATCACCGAAGCGATATAAGTTTTGGAATCACCCTGTATTTAATTTAAAAAATTAAAAATGAGACTTTCTTGAAATAAAAACGTATTTGTTAAAAATATGGATCACTGAAGTGATATAATTTTTAAATAAAATAACGTATTAGGTAAAAATATGAAATATAATTTTTGGAATCACCCTGTATTGCAAAAAACAATAATTAAAATTGTCCTCCCAAAATTAAAAATGATACGTTCATGAAATAAAATAACGTACCTATTAGGTAAAAATATGAATCACTGAAGCGATATACCTAATTTTTGAAAAAAACTAGTTTAGATCGACAGTAAATATAAGTGTAAGTGTCCAAGAGAATTATAACGTGAGTAGTAAAAATTTATCTATTTAAACGATGTTGTACTGGTAATAATTATTTTGTTCAACGTTATTTCTACTATTCGTTATAATTTAGAGCTATTTTATATTTGCTTTATTACTAGCGCCTTTATCTCTTTATGCTTTGTTCAATAAAAAGTTTTTGGTGAGGCGAAGTCCAGATTAAACTACTCTAGAGATTAACAATTTACCATTTTAACAAAATATAGTATTAAATCAATATTAAAAAACATATAACCAAAAGTGACAACTTTACTCTTAAAACATTTTATTTCAATTAAATAATTTGGTGGGCGATAATGGTACACTGCTTTATGCAACTTGATTTGAAATGTATTTATTGTTTTACTGACGACACTGTAGACTTCGATAAAGAGTCGTTCGTCATTACCTTACTATAATAGTCTAGTTCACAAGTGCCATTTCCCTCGAAACCTGATCGCTACCACCGAAAATTATGATTTTGGGCTCATTCGATTCGGAATGGCATCTAGAACGTTCTATCAAAATTCCAAAAGGGGCTGAAAAAAATGCAAAAGTTATAAACAATTAAGTAAAATAAAAAATAAGGGTTTTGTTTTTTTGAAATATTTCAAAAACTATTTGAGATAATCGAAATTTGAAAAAAGATCCTTAAAGAGCAGAAAATTTCCTAAAAAAAAGTCCTACCTCCCGGAACTGTACCCACAACCCTTATAATTTTAATTAAGCGGCGAAAATAACGGTAAAAACGCGTAGTTCGGCTGCCGCGTGCATCGCCCCAATCTGACACGTGAACTAAAAAAATTATTTTAACTGATTAAATATTAATATTAAGGAATAAAAAAATTTGGGTACTAAGTAGACATATCAATAAACAATAATCCGTCAACAAAAAATTTTTATCACAATTTTTTTATTAGTTATGCTTTTGTTAATTAGTTAATTTTCACTATTTTAATGTTAATATAAAAACGCTGATTATTTCAAAACAAGAAATCTAGAATTTTTTTTGAGCTAATCTTAAAAGAGTTTAGAAGAGATCCCCGTTGGAAAAATTCAAAAATTTTGATTTTTCGTTTTTTTATTAACAATCAAAGGCATTAAAAAATTATTTATGTAAATAAAGCCATTAGGAAATTTTTTTTTTCCAATCATTGTTAATATTTTGTTTTCTTATTGATAAAAGCCATATAACAATAATTTTTTTTTATTTTTAACTAACATTATTTAAATAATTGTTATAAACAAATACATTGTTTATAATATTTTTGAAAACTTTTTCTTTGGAATTTCATCCTTGATGAAAATAATGATTTTAAAAAAAAATCGTTCCTTAAAAAAAATTTTTTATTAACAAAATTCGCACTTGTTAACAATATTTTTTGTTACTAAATATTAATATTAAGGAACCATTTTTTTTAAAAATCATTATTTATTATGTTCTTTCGTATTATAAAAAAAAATAATTTTTTATTAACTTTTCATTTGTTTATTAAAAAAACAATTTGTTATAAACAAATGCAATTTTACGCAATATTTTTTTTTAAATACTAAAAAATATTACAAAGACAACCATATATATTTTATTATTGAAAACAATTTTTAATTATTTTTTATTTAACTTTTAAAAATATTGTAGTTGTAGTTTTCTTTCTGTTTTTACTCATGCCTTTGATTGTCAATAAAAAAACGAAAAATCAAAATTTTTGAATTTTTCCAACGGGGATCTCTTCTAAACTCTTTTAAGATTAGCTCAAAAAAATCAAAAAAAAATTATAGATTTCTTGTTTTGAAATAATCAGCGTTTTTAAGTTAACATTAAAATGGTGAAAATTAACTAATTAACAAAAACATAACTAATAAAAAAATTGTGATAAAAATTTTTTGTTGACGGATTATTGTTTATTGATATGTCTACTTAGTACCCAAATTTTTTTATTCCTTAATACTAATATTTAATCAAAGGTAATACCACGAGTCCTCCAAATTTTATCGATTAAATTTTTGGTTTTCACGAAAACGGCTTTATTTGGAAAAACCACGAAAACAAACTGATTGATAAAATCACGAGTCCGCAGGACGAGTGATTTTATCTTAAATCAGTTTGTTTGAGTGGTTTTGCCTAAAATAAAGGCGTTTGAGTATGAAGATCAAAAATTTAATCTATAAAATTTCAGAGGACGAGTCGTATTTGAAAGGATTATTTTTTGAATCATTTTGTATTAAAAACAGAGAACATAGTCATTTATGCAAAAGACACTTTACACACAAATATTGAAAATTTTCTTTACCAATTTAAATTGAAACCTGAGCTGTTATAGTTTTACATACAGGGCCACCAAGGCGATTTTTTGACTGGCTACCCCGCGAAACGGCGCCGTTAATAAAAGCGAAGAAGAATGAAATGAAGTCTTTCTTAATTTAATTAATTTTAAGTTTAGTGTTATGTTATGTAAAAATGTTAAAGGCATTTTGAAATCAACTAATAAAAACAGGTTAGTTTACAAATACATTTTGAAATTTGGTTATTAACATAGATTTGCAATACATTTTAGTATAATAAAAATTGTTAAATGTTTACATTTGACATTTCAAAAAAGGTAAACACAGTTTAATCAAGAAACAAATACGAAGAAGCGGTTTTATCAGTATAAAACACAATGATTGGTTAGGATCCTGAGCTGTTATTGGCTGAAACCACAAAATCTGACTGTATTGACAGATGAAAAAAATAATCAAAGGTAATACCACGAGTCCTCCAAATTTAATCTATAAAATTTGACAGGACGAGTGGTATTTGGATGGGTTATTTTTTGAATTATTTTGTATTAAAAGCTGAGAATATAGTTATTTATGCAAAAGAAACTTTACACACAAATGTTGAAAATTGGCTTTATCAATTTAAATTGAAACATCATGACCTGTTATAGTTATAAATACAGGGCCACCAAAGCATACGGGATTGCGTTTGGCTTAATTAGGATATAGAGTTTGACATTTGTCAGTTTCAAAGAGATTTGTGGATTTTTAAGTATTTGGGTATTCAAAAACGAATGTTGTGTGTGTGTGAATAAACGAATAAACAGGTTAGTTTACAAATAAATTTTGAAATTTGGGTATTAACATAGATTTGCAATACATTTTATTATAATAATAATTGATAATGTCTTAATTAAAGTTGTTAAATGTTTATATTTGACATTTCAAAAAAGGTAAACACAGTTTAATCAAAAAACAAATACGAAGAAGCGGTTTTATCAATATAAAACACAATGATTGGTTAGGATCCTGAGCTCTTATTGGCTGAAACTACAAAATCTGACTGTTTTGACAGATGAAAAAAATAATCAGTTAAAATAATTTTTTTAGTTCAGGTGTCAGATTGGGGCGATGCACGCGGCAGCCGAACTATGTGTTTTTACCGTTATTTTCGCCGCTTAATTAAAATTATAAGGGTTGTGGTGGACTTTTTTTAGGAAATTTCCAGCTCTTTAAGGATCTTTTTTCAAATTTCGATTATCTCAAATAGTTTTTGAAATATTTCAAAAAAACCAAACCCTTATTTTTTATTTTACTTAATTGTTTATAACTTTTGCATTTTTTTTCAGCCCCTTTTGGAATTTTGATAGAACGTTCTAGATGTCATTTCGAATCGAATGAGCCCAAAATCATAATTTTCGGTGGTGGCGATCAGGTTTCGAGGGAAATGGCACTTGTGAACCAGACTATAAGATTACAGAACATTGTCGTAATAAAAAATTAAAAGTTTTAGAATTTTTGCTGAAATAAACCTTTTATATAGTAAGAATTATTAGGATTCTTTCTATAGACTAAAAATAAAAAATGCTCCATTTAATTTATTAATAGAACTATTTTAATTAATTCAACAAAATATAATCACTTCCGTATTACATGTGGTCCCCATGATATTTGTGTGATAAAATACTCTTTTTGATAACCTCAACGATGAAAAATTTAATTATAAATTTCGTGTTTAAAATTGTAAGTTAAAAAAAAAGAAACGCAATTAATCACATTTTCGTTACTTTTACTTTTAGATAAACTTTGTTTAAATTCCATTTCTAATTATATAACTGCGTTTAAATTCCTAATTCAAATGTAAATATTAATTATCGACGCATTTCTATCAGTTACATAACAAAAAAAATATGTAGTTTTAATAAATAGATTTTATTTTAGTCTAAACTAAAGTCGTGTTTTCAAAAAATTGACATAACAAAAAATATAATAATAATTTGCTATAAAAACAGATCAAAATATATAAAATAAAAAAATAAGAGTGGTAATATTTAATGTGGGAAAATTCGGAAAATGGCGAGAAAGTGTGAAAAACTACGACAAATCCTAAAATCGAAAGCAAAATAAAAAAAAAAAGTCCGAAATTGTTAATTTGAAAAATATAAATGTCCAATCCATTGGTAATAACGAAATTTACGAAAAAAAGTAGGAAAACTAATAAAAATATGTAGAAATTAAGTCAAATCCTAAAATCGATGCCAAAATATTTTTTTCGGACGAAAGTACATTGGACATTCTTAATTTCAAAAATACTTATTAAAATATATTCCTTTTGGCGAAGCAAAAATTAAAAAAAAATGACATGTATTTTATTTTCAGCTAAATGTAGAAAAATTATCAGTAATTCCAAAAACCCTACTCTCAAATTCAACGTGGCACTTAACGTGTTAACGGTTTTTTAAAATTTACCTTTTTAACTATATATCTAAATATTTGAAAAAAATAATAAAACAATGTCTGATTAATATTATAGTAACAATATATTTATTTTAAATAACTTTAATGTACAATTTAATAAATAATATAATAACGTACATAATTGTACAATGTAAAAAATAATTAGGTACAAATTTAAAACGTGACATAAACAATAATATAATAATAATATTTGCAATAAAGAGTCCAGTTTATATTTTCTAAAAAAGAAAACCATAACATATATAATAAAAAAAGCTTCATAAACATAATTTCACAGGTCCTTCTAAAAAAAGAATAAAATAGAAAAAATGTACAGGATGTGATTACAATTTGGTTTTTTAATAATCAAGATAAAAAAATAATCAAATTTCAATAAAGAGGTCCAAAAACAAAAAAAAAAATAATTTTAATTTATTTTCTTCAAAAATTGTCCACTTGATACACATGGGGGAAACAGAAAATTTATTTCTTTTTGCTAAAACAAAATATTTAACAGCTGTCAAAATAACCGCCATCTAAGAAAAGGTTTAATGTTCCATATAGGTGAATAACTACTTCCAAACGACACACCCTGTATATGAATTTAGGGTTTTAATATTTAACGTTTTATTTTTATGCTCGATCTTAAGGACATCCTGTACATATAAATCTTACTTGTAAGTTATTTTTAAAAAATTTAAATTTTAAAAACAGCAATTTTAAAAAAAATAAGCAATTTTATATACATTACTCATATATGACAAAACTTTATTAAAAAAAATTTGAAAAAATAAAATGTGTAAAACTGTAGCAATTCATCAGGAGATCGATATTATTTCCCATAATTTCATGAAAAAATAAAAAAAAAAATATGTACAAATTTATACCAGGGTTTTGGGACTGGGTACTTTTTTTAGGAATGGATAACTCCGTTTTGCTTGGCTTCTAACGTTTTGAGTACTTCGAGTTCTTTCTTTTCTTTTTTGCTGTTTCTGTCCTCGAATTCCAGGCGATTTCTGATTATTCTTTCCACTATTCTCTCTGTCGTCATGTCGTTCCCCGATTTTACTACTACAAATTTGTCAACCTGGAACAAAGAAATATTCTTGCTATCATATTTGTGACATGTAAAAATGTCGTAGGGTAAATGGTGTGGGAGAGAAAGTAAACTCTACCAATAATGAATACAATACTTGACATGTGTATGAATTAATCTAATCTAATGTCTACAATAATATACATGCATTGACCTTTATCCGAGAGTGAACTGGAGTTCACCCACGTAAGATCGAGGCCCGACCTTGCCGTACAAGTCGGTGTCTTGATAACAATAACATGACCCGACAGTAAACTTAAACAATAATAATTATACACTATACGGGGTGCTCGATATACATTTTACATTAAACCCCAGACAAACAAGTCAAGTTCAAAACGGATATACATTTTTTATTTTTGAAATTTCACCAGAATTTGAATGGGAATGATTGGTCCCAAGAATTCGAGGATTTTTCTAATTTATGATTTAAATTTAAATTAACTTTAACTTAGCAAATAGTTGTACTTGGAAGGAAATGTTTCAAGCATCATTTAAGGAACTTACAACACGAAATCCTAACGTTCAGACTCTGAAATAGACTCAAATCATAAAGAAATGCAAATTGAAAGAAGATCCATTAAAATAGAAATAATAAATAATAAGGAAGAGAAAGAAGCAACAAAAACAATGAAATATGGACTAAAAGGACTCTGTGGAAAAAAATCCTAATCTAAATTGCGTGGAGAAAATACCGATTTGGGAAATTTCAATGTCCTGCCTTTTGGTGTACTTACATTTTTGGGATACTGGTACGGATCATTCCCATCTTCGTCCAACATCACTGGAGTATCACCGTGGATGACCACGTCGACCTTGAAATGATCCATTAGGTTTTTGGTGACGGTATAGGGGGCGCCAATGACTACTTCGGAAACGTACTTGCACGCTAGGACGCTTAGCACCCTTTCGTGCAAATTCATTATGGGATAATTAGTGCCCTTATACCTATTGACGACGGGATCCGTGTGTAGGCCGACTATGAGGTAATCACCCTGTAAAATAGAAATAAACATTGAGGGAAACACAGAAAAATCGAGTCGGACGGAAGACTAGATGCTGGGGGATATAGGACCTCTAAGTTTTTGGTTCAAATGCATATCTTACCTGTTCCTTTGCTTTTTCGAGGAAATCTAAATGCCCCACGTGAAAGAGATCGAACGCTCCCGCTACGTAAACGATTCGGTCGCCTGGTTTCGGGGATTTACCGTCTGAAAACTGGATAATCTTCTGCGTGGTCGGCAAAAACTGGGAACAACCTGTCCAAGGAGACCTAGCGAATGAGTCCTGACCCAATGACGATGAATGCTCCCTTGCAACATCGTACTCATACTGACCTTGTTTAAAATGATTCTTGGTTAGGAGCAACATCCTACCGACTAAATCCGTCGTCGAAACTCCCGCTGTCCGTTGCACCTCTCTGAAAGAAAATGAAAAGTTGTTTCAAGAGGGAACATATCAAGAGGGAAGCCAAAAGACATACGCTGAAATAAGACGCTCCTTTTCCCTAGTTCCTGGTTTTCTTTGAAGAGTTTAAAATATTAAGAAACGTCTTAAGCGACTGTTAACTATTATTATTATGCATTTATTAGCTATTAAATAATCGTTATTCTAAATCAATGTTACGTTCCTGGTAGAATCAGGTAGGAAACGGATTACTACTTACTCGCTCGTTAAAATGTACTTATCAGTGAAACGAACAAAGACAGAAATATAGATTTGTAAAGCTTGCCATGAGTTTTATAAAAGAATAAGCAATAAATAAATTAAATAATTTGAAATGGAGAGGAAATGATTATTAAGTATTACTTATTATTGATTTTTTTTCGAAATAATATTGTTTAATGATACTTTTGTGTATATGGAGAATATAATAATATATAAGTATGAAAGATAGATGAAATGTGTATTTTAATGTTGGTTTTGAAAAGGCGAGATATCGAAATTTAAATTTGCATTTTTATGGATTTAATAAAAATTATGGTCGATTTTCTGACGTCATGGCAAAATTATTCATTGGAATTTCAGTTTTCCGCGATTTTATGTCAATACCAGAGGTTTTCGTGAAAAAAAATAAATTAAATGATAAAAAAATGCCTCTTGCATTTTATTTTCTTATCATATCAGTACATACGTGGTAGAAATAAACGCATATTTTGTTGTTTATAATATATATATAATAATCACTTGTAATTTTCCCTATATTTAAAATTTCACTTTATATAACTTTTGATATTTTTAACCTTTTACACGAAAGAAAAATCTAAAAAACCTATACAAAATATACAGGGTGCGGCAAATAAACCGTCGGTTAGAAAGAACTCGAAAAGTAAAGGTATCTGAAAACAGAAATTTGGAATGTAGGGATTTTAAAGGGTGAATTATTTAATGAAAATATTGGCATCCTTTTGCTACTTCCGGATATACCGAAAATTGGTGTTAACTTCTGTTTTTTTATGGGATATCCTGTATATTTTCCAACTTTAGGAATAATTACGTTTTATTCTGAACAATTTTTGTTAATACTTCCCTATACCTATAAAACTGCACTTTTTTACCATTAAAAAAAATTTAATTTTTTCTAAAGGTACTTTTAGGTAAGGCTTAAATTTGTGTAAACGACACAACGTTCTGCCATTTATCTTGTTAAATTCTTATTTTTATTATATTATATTATAACAGTGCAGATAACTTTGAAAATGGTAAAAAGTGAAATAAAATAATAGTAGGATGAAACCCATTGGAAAAAGAAGAAAATATAACAAACATGAAAGGAAAAATAATTTACAGGCGCTCTGGGGTCGGGGGGTGGAAGGGGGGAGTTTTTAAGAGTAGAAAACTGTTTATCTCGATTTCCGGCAAAACTACAAGTCCTATGCAAAAAAGTTAAATGGCAAAGTTGTAGTTAATAAAAAGATCTACAACTTTTGTATTCACACTTTTTTCACATAACCTCAAAATTTATGTGAAAACTTGGTTATTTGAATTTTTCACATAAATTTTGACGTTATGTGAAAAAAGTGTAAATACAAAAGTTGTAGATCTTTTTATTACCTACAACTTTGCCATTTAACTTTTTTCCATAGGACTTGTAGTTTTGCCGGAAATCGAGATAAACAGTTTTCTACCCTTAAAAACTCCCCCCTTCCCTCTTCCCGACCCCAGAGCGCCTGTAAATTATTTTTCCCATCATTTTTGTCATATTCTCTTCCTTTTTCATCCTGCTATTATTTTATTTGGTTTCAAAAATTATCTGCACTGGTCTATATATAATAACAATTTTGTTAACTGATGAATTAAAATATTAATAAAATAATTACGACTAAAAATAAAACAAAAAATTTTTTTTTGACTATACTGCAACTATTTACAAACCTATATCTTCCAGCACTTTTAACAAGATGATAAGTATCGACTCCGTCAGCTGTCAAAGTAATGTCGTCCCCGTGGACACAAAATTCGCAATCGTTTTTATCCAAGGTATCCAAATTGGTGACGTAAGGTGCTCCCTCTACCACTTCGTCCACCCATTTTATTCCTCTGACCATCTTGTAGCGCTCCTCCGCCGTAAAAACCGGGGGGCCCTTGTGTTTCATTATTTCTTCGTCGGTGTGTACGCCTACGATGAGGTAATCTCCTAGGGCTTTCGCTTGTCTGAGGGAGTTCGCGTGACCGAAGTGGACCATGTCGTAACTGAAAAATTTAAGAAAAAATAAACATGTAGGATGGGTTAGTTTCATCGACAGATTGCTGTACGAGGTTATATTAGATGCTACAAGCTCTTGGCCTTTTTAGAAGGTTCAGAGATAATAATGTTCTTGAAAGTATAAAAAACAAGGCCACTTGAAGAAGCCAAAAGGTAGAAACCGGTATAGAGATGTGGATTCAAGTATTGTTCGGTTAAAAATTCAAAACAGAATTTTGTAGCATGAGAAATTGAAGAAGAATGGTCCCAAAGTCGTATGTCTTTTTTGGATAAAGTTATGGACGATTTTGTGAATTTTAATCTATAAGCAATTTGTCCGCTTGACCTTCAGACATTAACGGATAGAGTAAAATGAACACTAAAGTAAATAATCACACGGTATGCATTAGGATTACATCACTAAAAAACGGTAATTTGGTAGACAATTAAAATATTGTACAAAAGCATGAATGTCGAAAACACAGTTAATGATCAAGCGATATTTTATATTTATTAAAGATACAAGGTAAATTTTAATTAGCGGTTTGAGAAGCAAGCGAAAAAAAATCAATAAACTATTGCATATATCGAGTAAATATATCAAACACAGAGTAAATAACTCAAAATTTTATAAAAGAAAACATTTTTAAATATGATGTATTTATTTTATATTATTGTTGTTTTAAGGTTATAATTACTATGATTACACATAAAGCAAAATGAATAATCTGCAAATAAAAATACTGTAAATCTAGACGAACATCACACAAAGTTATTTTTAGTTTAAATAAATATTTACTTTCTTACATACAGGAAAATATTTTTAAGACCCTGTTTGGGTCATGGCCAACAACACATTTTTTGACAACCGATTTTTTTTATTTGGATGAGTTTGAGGTAAATATTGTCTTAAAATTGTCTTTTTTTTTTAAATGTTATATTAACACAAATATAAGAGAGAGGGAAGCAATATTTACAGAAACAAATCCTCTGGATTCTGTTTTGAAAAGCGAGATAAAAAAATTTGATGCGGAATTTTAAATTCTAGGAAATAAAAGGGACATTCCCTATATACAGTGGCAACCAAAACTAATTCAAACGATAAAAAACTCTCAATAAATCTCAAATATAATGTACCTACGCCTATGGTGGGTACCCTTAAAATAAATCCACCCAGTGGAACTTAATAGTGGGTGGTATTTTCCGGGGGAATTCGGGTTTATGAATGAAACTTGCTTAGCGTAGGTGGACTAAATTTGTCTAGCAGTAAAATCAATACAAGTTAACAGCTTAATACAAAAAAAAACTATTATAATCAAATTTATATGGTATTTTTTACCTAGAAACTTTGAAAGCTATGTATAATATTTGTTCATTACCGATAAACTCTCTTACACATACAAAATTGGTACTCCCAGTAGGAATTTAAGGTTATGTTGTTCATTATCACTTTGACAGAATCCTAAGGGTCCCGAAAAATCTACTTTTTTAACAATTATATATGTATTTAACGTAATAAATGTATTGAATGTATCACTCACCACCCATCGCACCAAACCCTTGTGTATTTTTGGTGTCCATTCTGCATTTGTGTATTTTCCGGCATATTTTGAGGTTTGTAAAAAAGTTTTAAATATAATCTTGTTTATGATAGAATCACAGCACTCTTTATCACTAAGAAACTAGCATTTGAATTAGAAGATGCTATCACTACTTTGGTATTATTTTCTCCTACTAAACTAATTCGTCTTGACATTTTAAGTGGAATTATCCAGACAGATATTATCAGCGTTGCCACATCTCCAGTTAACAATTTCCTAGTACTTCCAAAGTTTCAGTTAAACCTAAAACATTATTTAATTTTTTACGTTTTATTATAATTATTATTTTAGAAAATGCAGATACTAATGCAAACGAATTTTACCTTTGTCTAAATTGCTCCCACAATGGAAACGAGAAAATTTTCTCTGACTTTTCCAGGTTTTCCTTGACCGTGCACAAACTTTTTTCAGAACGAGAATCCACCTTTTATAGAGAAATACAAATACTAAATGATAAAGAAAACTGATGAAAATCTAATTCCTTGCAAGGAATATCTAAAAAGAATTTGACAAATTATACCAAGATATCTTTGATTCATAAATGAACTGTAAAAGGAAAAAAAACCATTGATTTATTTTTTGTGCAGTCATTTGGTTTCCATATACAATGGTTGAATTCGCTAACTTCTGCTGAAAAATGCCAAATTCTCTGACTTTGTCAACACTTTTTGAATTCCCTGACTTTTCCCTGTTTCCCAGGTCTGTGGGAACCCCGTCCTCAAACTATATTTCCACTGAATTCCAAATAGAAACTTTCTATAAATAAATAATAAACCAAAATATCAAAAATTCCTACATTCTATACTTATTTTAGAAAAAATCTTTGTTATGTATAAAACTTTAAGCACTTTGGCAACATTGCGCACGATTTTGAAAAGACGCATGTGCCTGACAGTTTGAAATCATCACACCACGTTGTCCCCCCACTCAAGGTTTACTCATATCGACTTTATCGTAAAGTATCAGTGGCGTACGTCAAGGAATTATAATTTAATTTTAATTTAATATAAATCAATTCTAAACGCAAATTTTTGATTTTAATACTAGAGTAAAGGAAAATTTAATGCACGAAAATATTGTTTCAAATTTTGTTATAGTGTTTTTGCTTATCTTTAAAATTTTTTATGACTTAAATATTAAAAATGAAGTTGAAACGGGGTTATTGGTTTTATCTTTGACCTTTAATCGGATGTTTTTAGTGCTAAAAAATTTAATAGTTTTATCGAGAGTACAATTGTAAGAATAAAAATATTCTTGGATGCGTACTAAAGATGAGTCATAATCGAAGGTTATCAAGTTAATTGTTTTAATTTCGGCCCAGTCGTTAATGAATGTTAAAAAAGTTAATGCCTTGGTTTTTTAATATAAGTAATACTTTAGGAACGTCAGGAATAAAATTATCAAAAAATTTAATCAAGAATGTGTAGAAAAAGAGTCTTTCATTTATTCATTTCCAAAAAAATCCTTTGTTCATAACAAAAATCTATGTTTATAGAGTCAAATACTCGAAAAATATTTTCTAGAATATTTTCTGGTATTTAAGAAATTATGGATTTTATTCTAGATTTCTGTTTGAATACATTTATAGACGAACGCCAATCATTTTTGAAACAAGAAAAATTCTTAGCAGTATGTGGATGGTCGGAAAGTTTCATATAAAAGTTGTAGATAATTAAAAAATCTAAAATTATCGAGAAAATCGCTAAAATAATTTCCGAAAAATATTTACAACCGCGTTTGGAATACTCGTAATTTTTAAAATATTGTGATAAATATGAAATTATAAGGTTTTAATTTTTTAAGTATTTTATTTTTCAATTCTAACTTTGACATCTCTCAATCAACTCTGTCACATTTTTTAAGTGCGCTCCACATAATTTTTTCCAGTAAACATTTTACTCTAAACTATAAACTTTATTTCTAAATTTCTTAATATCCCTCATCAACTTGTTCTAATATCAAATTCCATTTCCAATTCCCCCACATTATTAAAATTTATAATTGCCTCAAAAAAATACTAATCTATTTATTTCTCTCTCATTTACAACCCACTAGCTTTCTTAACTTATTCTTTGTAACTTAGTATTTATATGACATCCTGTTATAACTCTATTTCGTCCTTTCTAATTCCAAAATAACACTATTAACTGATACCATAATAAATATTCAATTATAATTTTCTTTAATATTTTCCTTATATTTCCGTCAAATTTCACGATCCCATCACATATATTCAACAGTATCCTACCTACTCCTTGTACCTGTATTCCATTTTGTTGTACCTCTCTATTCAACGTGTCTGTCATTTTATTAAAATTTTCCCCCCATTCATTACTAACTTTCTTCAATTCCTCATTGATCACTAATTTTAAATTATCCAAGTTTTCTCCTTGTACTCGATTCTGCAAACTTATACTACCTATCTGTTTTCCAATTGTGTCTGTATTTCTCCAATTTTATCGCTATTTTCTTGTAGTTCTCTTTTCATTTCTTCTTCCAAAGTTAGAATTTCTCTCCCTTTCATAATCAAGTTTATTTTTCATTTTCTTCTTTAGTTTTCTTTTAGTTTCTTCTTGTGTAATAATGGCCATTTCCATTTCGCCTTGTTTATTTCTTATCTCTTTGTAGTTCTTGTTCTTCTATTTTCTTGTTCACCGTTGTATTTAAATTATCAATTTTATTATTTTGTTCTTCTATTCTATTTTCTATACCTTTCATTTCTTCTTTCATCATATTCCCCAAATCTTCTTTGTTTTTATTAATTTGCTTTCCCATATCGGTTATCATTTTTATTAGAACCTCCATTTGGTCGTGATTTATTTTTTCTTGTTCTTAACTAAATTCCATATTGTTATTTTGCTTATTTTTTATTTTATTTTCATTTTTGGACATTTATTTTTTGTATATTCACAATTTTTGCCCAAAAAAATTTCTTATTCGATATACATTTAGCATTAAACTTTAATTTTAAAAGAAATTCGTGGGAAATTTTCCATGGATTTGTTTATTATGTAATCGACCTGTATCCGATATAATTTGGAATTAATTCTAATTGTAAATCGATCCCTAACCCAACCATGACCTGTCGGAAACGACTAAAAAAAAACCCTGTCCCTAATTGATAGTTCCTTATCAAGTAATACAAAGTGCGTAGATAAAAATAGGAACAATATCTCCACGTTTGATATCAAAAAATGAGGTGATGTATCGACATCCACTAGAATATCGAGCAGTGGCAATACGTATTAATGTCCACGCCAATTAAAAAATCGTTGTCAATAACCTCTTTAATAGAACTAATTATAGACAGATTTTTGGATGCAGCTTAAAGGCATTATGTATTAAACGATATCAAGTATACAAACCCTCAAAATGTCCCGGGATATGACTTAATAGTTACTGAGATATTCAAAAACATCCCAAGAAAGGCACTAGTACTGTTAAACTTTCTTGAAGTATGGAAATTTGCTCTAATAATAATAATGCTTTGAAAAACCACCAACAGAATCGACATTTTCTCCCCACTTTATCTAAAATATTCAAAAGTAAATCAGACAAATGTTGATCTGGCATACTCGTAGTTTTATTTACATAATTCTTTTCCATTGCTCGATAAAATTATGCAGTCGTACTAGTTTTTATATTTTAAATATAAGGATTACTACAGACCGGATGAATCAAAGTTCATTTGAAATCATATACAATTTCGGATCGCCTCATTTTAATTATATATATGCATTTATAACAAATAATTTAATGGTAATGATGATAACTGAGGTCTTACAAAAAATGTTTTTTGGAGCTTTTGTGCCTTTGGATATTTTTTCTAGTCCTGTACTTTAAATTACTTATTAAATGGGCGCTATTCGTTTTATATTATACCTCATTATAGCACGCTTTTCATTATACAACTGATTTTGACCAATAGAAACCCCTGCTTTCTATTATAAAACTGACTTTGCACCAATAGAAATTTTTACGTTGTAATCTAGTAGGTTGTCGATAGATATTAAATATTATTGACAGCTAATGTCAAAATTATTCTTGAAAAAGTTTATAAAACTTGTTTATTGAAGGCCAAATATCGCTTAACATATCGTATCCCATTTTATAAAACAACGTTTCGTCTTTGAAGGGCTACCCTCAACTATTTTTTTTAAATACGGACCTGTACTTTTTATTTCATTTATTGACCATATTTTGGATGTAAATTTTCAATACGAAGGTGGAATTTTTTTGAACCATAAAAATACCAAAAAAGGCTCATGGGAGTGACAAAACTGCACAAAGGACGTGCTTGCGAGCTTGTGTGATTTTATTTCACATCCTTTATGCAGTAAATTTTCAAGAAAAATGCACGTAGAAAAGAACAGAATTTAATCACAAAAAAGCATATCAAGATGGCTTTGAAACAAAAATTATCCTTTATTTTGACGTTTCTTATTCTGGTTGATTTTATGACGCAGTTCAATTTATTAGTTGGTTGGATAGAGAAAAAAATGGGGATTTCAAAAATGAAATAAAACGCACAGGAACGTATTTAAAAAAAATAGTTGAGGGTGGCATTTCAAAGACGAAACGTTGTTCAAAAAAATTGTATACCTACGCTATGTTAAGTCGTATTTGTCCTTCAATAAAAAAGCTTAATACATTTTTTACTAGTTTTAAAAATTAAGGTGTTAATTAAATAAAACGAAAATCGTCAATTTCCGTTTTCCCCAAATATCTCTGAAACGGGACCTGGACACGCGTAATTATATTTTGAGATGTTTTTATCTAGAAACACTAAACCTAGGGAATCCTCATTATTGTTAGTAAATTCAGATAATTCCAATGTATTTTTTTGTATTAAAAATATTTGGAAAATTCCCGAAAAAATCTGGTGTTGATATTAGGAATTGTCGTAATTTTCTAGATTTTTTTTATTCTTTTGTCGTAATTTTTCCTCACATTTTCCTCAATTTTCTCCACTATTTTTGTTCACTTTACGTGGATTTTTATTTAGGATTATCATTGTTCTTGTATTTTTTTAAATATAGAAAAAGGTAAGGTAAAAATTTCCGATTTAAAACTATCAAACGTACATGTATATAAAACACCCAATATTAATTTGTTGTATACATACAAATTTCCTCAAAACTAAGACTAAATCTCGAGTAAAATAAACTCAAATAAAAAGACGAAAACGAAACTAAAGAAAATCTAAAAGTGCCCAAAAAATTCGCAGTGAAATATTTACTTGTTATAGTTTTAAAAGTATAGTAACCTACTGTTCCATTGCACTTTTGTTTCATCCAAATTGAGCCAAATTGTGTTTCGGGACAAAAACACAGAGAAAATTGTTAAACATATAAAATATTTTGCGCAATAATCAAAATTTGTAATGAACGTTTTAATGGTTTTTCGAATGGTTTTCTCTAATCTACTATTGGTGTTCATTAATTCTGATTTGAATAAGCCTGGATGTTTCTCCAATATATTTTTTGTATCCTGGATTTCTTTAAAAGGTTTTGTATTTACTAAACAATATTTAATTTCGAAAAACACAATCAATTTGTCTTGAAAATACGCATCGTTTTCCCCATTTAACCAACTTTGTATCTATAATGGTTTCCGAAATCCCAATAGTGTTCAATTAAATTTGCGCCACCCTGTATATAAAGAAAACTATCTAAAACGGACGTACACAAAGTAAAGAAGTATCATATTCAAATTTATGGAATAATTTTTTTTCAAATATTTCAAGTAAAGATACATAATTATCAAACAAGTAAGGAATTTATTAATTAATTCCTTACTCGTTTGCTAACTTTGTATTAATCCCTTAAAGGGATACGAAGAAGAGAGTGACATCTTGACTAGAATCAGTCAAATAAAAACTTTGCAACACACAAGGCAAATTGAGTGTATGCAACACCCAATACATCGGGAATCGTTGCTTTGTAAACTGTCAAAACTCTTCCAACTCCCCCCCCCTCCCTTGCCTGGACTTCACCACCTTTTAAAATTTCACTATTGGAAATATTAAGTTAAAAGAAAAAACACTAAATAACATTTACTTTTAATAAATAAAAAAAATATAAATAAACTCATTGTATTCCTTAAAAAATATCCACCTTCCCAAAATTGGAAATTTCTCAGTTGAAAAAAAGACTTTTTATAAATGCGTGAAAAGGCATTTATGAAATTTCTTTATAAAGATATTTCCAATAATCCTCTTAAGCATAAAATAAATAAAAATATGTACAAGTACTACATCTAAAGAAAATAATAAATAAATTTAAAAATAAATTAAATAAACCTAAAACAATTAAAAACAGAAAACATATTTTTAAAAAATACGTACAGTAAACTTGAAACTTGAAAAATAACAAAAAATACTTTTCATTTACAAGCATTTCACACGTTTAACACTAAAATTTAAACTTTTTTGTTACCAAATTCTGATATTTTTAATTTATCTGCATCTGAAAACAAAAATTTCCCATTTCATCTGGAACCTTTCGACTAACTGCTATCTTAAAAACTCCCTTTACCCCGATATCCCCCTTATTAAAATAACTTTGGTCACTGAGTAGTAGCTCTCCCTGTATATCCCGAATCCGAATACCTCCTGCTGTCCCTAACTAATTGATCGATATTTTTTCCCTCGCTATTGGCCCCGATTAGTGCCGAATGCAGCTTTGTAGCCAACCAACACATAATGAAAGCTGATAGAAACAGTAAAGCTCCCAAAATGGCCGCCACGACTAGGAAAGTGCTGCAACTACCGTCTATACCGGGATTTCTGTGGTAGAATTCTCCAGGCATGAGGACTGTGTATTCCAAATTGCCTTTGATCTTCGTAAATTGAGTAGCGTTGTGTTTATGCCCTTCAACTGGAAACTGTCCTTGTTCCACGATTTCTATTATTTCTGCGTTTCTCTTCTTTCTGCCGTGACCCGATGGTTCGTATAGGTCCAGGCAAAAGTCAGGTTGACAGTCTACCGCTTCCATGCAAGCTTTGATTTGGGAATGTATCCATAAGGTCGAACGTTCTTTCATCGTACTGAGGAGAAAGGCTTCGAAATCTAAGAAAACTTCGTTGGGACGTTCTCGGTATCTCGCTGGCTGGTGGGGGATAATGGAGGAGAAGTCTCTGTTTCGACAGCTGGAAAATGTTTAAAAAATAGTTTAAAAAAATTAGAGGAAAGAAAATTATAAGTAAATTAAGTACCAAGATAAAGTTTTGAGGGTTGGATATTGGTTTTTTACGATTTGTGGCTGAAATGTGTATCCTATCAAAAAAGTTTTATACAGGGTGTTTCATAGTTAAACCGACATACGTTAACTGTAAATAGAGGGTACTTAGGTGATTCCAAATAACCTTGGTTACTGGGTCTAACGCCTTCAATAACCGAGATTTCGACCAATATTTTGATAAGCCGTAACTTTAGAACCACCCTGTAGATTTCTCTCATACTTGGTACAGGTATAGTGCGTTAATAGCCCAATCCTATAGTGTAAGAACTACAATTAAAATCCAGATCCGGATTATAAAGAATTTGTAAAATTTGAAAATCCCCAAAACAACACCATGTATATCAGATTTTTGAAAATTGGGATGGATATTTGAAAAGAACCGTATCTGGATTTTAACTGTAGTGTAGTCCTTACATTATACGATTGGGCTACTAAAAAATGATAACTGTACCAAATATGAAAGAAATGTACCAGGTATTTCGAAAGTTACTGCTTGTGAAAATGAAAAAAATGCATTTGTTGTAATTTGACGTTAAAACGCCAATAGTAGAATGGGATGTGCAGTTAAAAAAATTTTTCACTTTAACTCATTTTTTTCCGTTCTTTTCAAATATCCATCCCAATTTTAAAAAATCTGATATACAGGGTGTTGTTTTGGGGATTTTCAAATTTTACAAATTCTTTATAATCCGGATCTGGATTTTAACTGTAGTTCTTACACTATAGGATTGGGCTATTAACACACTATACCTGTACCAAGTAAAGAGAAATCTACAGGGCGTTTCTAAAGTTACGGCTTATCAAAATATTGGCCAAAATGGACGAAACACCCCGTATCTCGGTTATTAAAGGCGTTAGACCCAGTAACCAAGGTTATTTGGAATCACCTAAGTACACTCTATTTACAGTAAACGTATGTTGGTTTAACTATGAAACACCCTGTATAAAAGATGTAGATAAATAACAAATCTAAAACTTTTGTATTGGTCATTTTTCAACATAACTTCAAAATTATCGAGAAATAGGCTGAAACCCGGTTTTTTCGTAAAAATGATTTTTTTTATGAAAATTTAAGAGGACGAGTGGTATTTCGAAAGCATATTTTTTTAATCAAACAGAGAATATAGTCATTTAAGCGAAAGACACTTTACACAGAAATGTTCAATAGGTATTTTCTTTATTAATTTCACACAAATCTATTAATTAAAGCAAAATATATATTTCTCAATTTTATTCGAATTTAAATTGAAAAAAGGTTAGGCCTTGGTCTACGGTTTAATTTCTTGGAGGGAAAATAATTTTCTGTATGACAGAACTTATAATAAATTTTAATTTTAATACCCGGATATCAGAAATAAAGGCTCTTATTTATGAAGCAAACTCACTTTTTTTTAAACATTTTCTCGTTCCTAGTGAGCTTTTGAAACATCTTGTATATTGCTTTCGCTATTAGAAAAGAATAACTAAAAGTTATAAAATATCTGCACAACATTTAATGATTTTGGCAACGTTGCGAAGCAGTGGCGTAGCCAGGAATTTTTTTCGGAGGGGCCCACCATTTCTCGTAGATAATACTCACTATAAATACTTTTTTCAGCACGGATGGGGTAAATATACAGGGTGACCCAGGGTTAAACCGGCAAACGTTCAGGATCGGTTTTTCAGGAAAAAAATATTTTTTATTCCCATAATCCTGGGTCCTAACTTGTTTTGATTTTAGAACAAAAGAGTTCTTTTATGAATTGCTCAAAAAACAAATTGGTTGATTTTGATAAAACTTGGCACGCTTATTTGCGGCAATAATTTAAATATTATTAGAATTACATTATTAATTCCAGTGACGTTCTACAAGGTAATTTAATTGATATTGGGACAAATCATTGTACGCCACTGTTTTTTTGTATGTTCGTTACTTTTCTTGCATTAAACAGTTGAACACACACATTTTTTGCTTCTTCAATTTTATTCGTATCTCGCTTAGTTTTTGAGAAAAAAATTAAAAACTCGGAAATAAAAATCTTATTTTTCCCGAAAATCCGATCCTGAACGTTTAACGTTTAACTCTGGGTCACCCTGTATACAATACATTATTTTATTTAACAACAATTTGTTAATTATTAAGATAAGATTAAAAGACAACTAATTAATATAAGATTGAACTTTGAATGGGCAATATGCGAGTTTGTCTGACATCAAAGCTAGATCAGTTAATGAATTGGTAGATGTATTATCTCGAAAATATGATTTTAGTCTTTTCATCGTTGAGAAACTTCGTTCAGTTCCTTCTACATAGGCAGTGGTAACGGGTAAAACGGCTAAAATTTGGAATAACGTAAAAATGTTCGGAAACAAACAAGGATCTGCTACATTTAAAGTATCGACTGCACTTTGAGGAAGACAAAAATCTACTTTTTGGCATTTCACTGTCCAAATATCCCATTCACTGCGTAGAATAACCGTGTGTATTGTTTGTAAATCATCTTTAATGTCTTTGTTCTTGGGAACAACTGTGATTTATTTCACAACCTTAGGTAGTTTTGGTACGTCCATGGTCCTTTTTTGGTATTTTTATGGTTACAAAAAATTTCACCGTCGTTAGAGTTTTCTATAGTTTTGCAAGCTTTAATTTTATTATAAAAGTGAAGATGGCGTTGCACTCACCTCCTCTTTCTCGACTTAACCGTTTGTACTAAGAGTTGGTGGGTTCAAAGTGGTCTTCAGAATTTCTTTAGAGATAGAAATTCGAGCTAGCCTGCTTCTTATTGAAGAGGAACAATAATTCCGAAACCGGTCTAAGAATGGCAAGCTCCTTTAATAATAAAATTAAAGTTTTTGGTTTAAAGCCCCGACTTGGTCGGACGCCAAACCACGTCTGGACTTTCGTAATTCAATACCTGCGGGGGCATATAGCCCAAGGAGTAGTTGTTGAAGTCCAGACGCTGGTGCAGTGTAGGACATTTAATGTCTTTGTTCTTGGGAACAAATGTGATTTATTTCACAACCCTCGGTACATCTGAATATAACTTAATCGCTGGCTCAAAAACGTAAAATAATTATGATTTATATAGTTACCACATTTTCTTATAAACTTATAGAAGTTTCGGAGGGGGGCTCCCCTTGGCTACGCCACTGTTGCGAAGTAAAAATAATCGATTCACATCAATTTTAAATTAAGCGTCATCTGATTCATCTACTAGAACTTTTAATATTTGTTTGGAAAACTAATGTTTATTGTGACAAATTACTATTTTCTTAATACCGAGAAAATATTCAGGTCACTGTTACCCATCCGTAATTATTAAAAACGGCAAAAAAAAGTTACGCACACTGGTTAGCACAAATTATTCAAATATTTCTGCACGAAAACGCTTCGCCATTATATAACTGTCAACTTTAGCAGAATGTCGTTAGCCTAAAGAAATATGGGAATAGTTGCGGACGTTATTAAATGCAAAAAAATGTGATGGTATGTAAAGAAATTATTATTTATTATACGACTCAGAGGATTATTTAATTGATATATTAATTTAAATTTTAATTCTGTCGGGTTTAAGCCAACCAGATGGCTTGATTTTGACAGGTTGCTATGACGACAACCTGAAAAAATTTGGTCACGAAGAATATTTCTCATACCTTTGAATTTAAGCCAGCCAAATACGTTACATATTTTATATTTTTATGATAATTTTGAATATGCTTAGATTCAGTACGAAAGGAACAAAAATTGTACGATTTTCCATTCATTTTATGATGTTTTCTTTGCGACTCTAATTCTAATATGGCGAATAATTCCACCAAAGCGCTGCAGTCACAGCCAACTTCACAGATTTTATGTTATCGCGTAAAATTACCATTGATTTTGCATGGGTCATTATTAATTTTCCTTTCTCTCTAGTAGTATAAAATTTTCGGAATTATTATTTATTACTATTTACGAAACTTACCCATCTTTGACTAAAGCTACGCTCCCGCTCATATGAGGATCATCGGGATCCGGGCTGACGGTGACTTCCATCAATTTGACGTATTTCCAAGCAGAATCCGGACTAATCCTCGCTCTGAGCTGTAATTTCGTACCTATAGGTACGGCCTGATCTACCGGTAGTTCGTTTGCTGATGATGTATTGCTAATCCTAGCTGCCGGCGCTTCTTTGTACAAGGCTACTTCGTATTCGAGACGGCCGGGGGTTTCCTCTACTACGCCTGATACTCTAGCGCCATGAGGACTGAAAATAGAATTAAGTTGAATGTTTGCAATCTGTACGAAGTTATTTTTAGCATAAGAAGAAGATCTATTTTCTGCGGATGTATTATTTAAGGAATAACTGGTAAAAGGATTGAATTTTCAGAACTTTCTACTTCTCAAATGAGATGAGATTTGTTTTTGATTCATAGCAAATTTTTATTACCCGGGGGTGGTTCTGTGGGGGTGCGCGGGGGCTGAATTGGGGGAGAAATGGCAGCGTGCGTGAAAGTCGCTGTAGCTGATGCGGATGTTGATATTGTGCTCAAGGCCATTGAGACTGCTTCTGGAAACTACAACAATAAAGTGGTTATTGTTTCGGAAAACACTGATGTCTTAACAATTCTTGCTGCTCGGACTCCACCGAAGTGTTCTTGCTGAAGCCGCCTTCCGCTAGAGTACCTGATGTTGTGTATTCTTCCGAAAGCTTAGCATCCAGAAGCGCGTGCCTCAGGTCTCATATATTATTTCTACATGCTTTCACGGGATGCGACACAACCTCAGCATTTTTCTATCGAGGGAAAGTAACATTCTGCGATTTGTTTAAGAAATCCGATGATTTACATGGGTTTGCAGAAATATTTAAGTAAACACATGTAGCCATGGACAATTTAATAGATCACGGGCTTCGTCTAGCTTTGGCACCCAAAGATGAGCACACGAGCGATAAACCTGCGATTGAGCTTGTCCAAAGCTATCTAGCAAAAAATGTATGCTGAAGCCTCCAATAATAAAAAAGTCGATCTTGCACGCATAATTCCGACTGCCAATGCGTTAACCGAGCATATCAAGCGTGTCTATTTTCAAGTACAGGCTTGGTATGGTTCACAAGGTCAAGACGAGACCTTAGATCCGTTGGAATAGGGGTGGGAATTGGTGGATGGAGAGCTCAGTCCTGTCACCATGACCCAGGAAGCCGGTCCCGAGGAAATTTTGAGCAAAATTTCTTGTTCTTGTCAAACCGACTGTGGCACGAGGTGCGGGTGCCGCCGAAAGGGGTTGGAGCGCTCACTTGCATGCAAGCATTGCGATGACAATTGCTCAAACCAAAAAGGCACTTCCAACGGGGCCGAGGATACTGACGAGGAAGAAGATGAAGAAGGGGGAGAAGATAAAGAAGAGTTTGAACAAGATGTTTAGTATTTAAGTTAAAAATTGAAGTTGATAATGAATAATTCAACATTAATAAAAACTCCTATTTGTTATTATTTTCATAATTTGTGATTTTTCACTTTCTCCTTTACCATTTACCCACAGCGGGACCCCCGAGCGCCCCCGGGGAAATCTAATGCTAGAAATGAATTCGGCATCCCCGAAAACCCCCGAGTAACGAGTTTGGAGCTACTTTCACGCACGCTGCCATTTCTCCCCCGCGCACCCCCACAGAACCACCCCCGGGTAATTCTAATGCCAAAATCGAGTTCGGCAGCCCCGAAAACTCCAGAATAATGATTTCCGATCGATTTTTCCGAGTTTCCAGTCGTTCCTATAATGGTGCAAGTTATGATGCAATTGGAAAATGCATTTTCCGGCTCAGAAGGCATTTTTCCAAAAACGCGCCAAACCAGACCATGTAAACTTTTTTCCCTGGACCTTCCTGAACACAATGCAGAAAACCGCATCTCGATATCTGGTCTATGTAAAAAGTTCCGCTATTTTTCCTAACTTCCCTGGACTATTATTTTCAGAAGTTATCTAAAAAATTTTCTATACAATTTCGTTTTTCTGGATTTTTCGAAAATATTTTTAAAATATATTTTTACGTTATACCTTCGTTTGTGAACTGGATTCATTTACTTCATCTTGCAAGGATATATTTTATTTCATTATTCCACAGGGTGAGTTAACATTCTTCGGCGACCGTTAAAAAAAATCACAGACATACATTTCAGGTGAAATCATATGGAAAACTTTTTTATTATTAATTTTAATAAAAAAAGTTATTCTTCATAAAAAGTTCTGCATAATCTAAAAGCTAAAATACAATCATCAGGTATAAAAATTTTTCAGTCGTATACGAGGTTCGTGAAAAAATATTTATTAAAATGAATTGATATGATTACGAAAATTCTAAGATTTTTTACTTTTTAATATTCTTTCTTTATTTTTCATTTCATATCTAACATTTTTCAAAAATCGTAATCAAACATCTCACCCATTTTTTTAAGTCCCTTTTACATATTTTTTTTATTCTTTTCAAATAAGCTTCCCATAATTTTGTCTCATTTCTTAAACCATAACCTTCCCAAGGTTTGTTTTCTTAATTTATTTTTATCTTGAAAAGAAATAGGAAAACCAAATTTTAATTTCTATTTTTTTCACTAATATCTTGTATTTTTCTTTGATTTCTTTTCGTATTCTTAAATTTTCTTCCAATATACAAAAATATTTTTATTATTTTTGATGTCTAATTCTCTTCTTTATTTAATTTGTTCTCAGTTTCTTTTACTTTCATTTCTTTTTTCATCATATTCCCCAAATCTTCTTTGATTTATTATTTGTTTTTAATCATTTCATATTTAATATTTCCCAAATCTTCTTTAATATTATTTATTTTATCTTCCATATTCCCAGTTTTGTTTTCTATGTTCCTATGATCCCTACAAAAATATTTTTTTAATTTAATCTTCCATCTGTGATAATTTCTTTTAATTTTATTTCTCAACATCGTTTCTCTTTCTTTCTCTTGTTGTTTTATTTCTTCATTTTTATTTTCCATTTGTGCTAATTTTATTTGTGAAATTTCATCAATTTCTTCCCTCCTGTCTTTATTCTTTAAAATTTCTTCTTTTAATGATTTGTCTGAATTTTTAACATTTTTCTTATTCTTCATTCCATCCTCTTTTATTTGATATAGTTCTTCAATAAACCCTGTTTCTATTACTTTCTTATTTTTCTGCTCCTGTAATTCTTCTACCTCTATTATTCTTGCAATCATTTCTTTTTTACTCTTTTCTTGTTTCCTCTATTCTATTTCCTACACTTCTTATTTTTTTTTTATAGTTTATTCTAAATGCTATTTGTCTTCAATTCTATCATACCCATTCGAATACCTGTTTTTATCTCTTCCTTATTTCTTTCCATATTTTTTTCAATATTTTCTTGATTTCTTTCCATATTTTAATTCATGGCAATCAGCATTTGCATAATTCTTCTATCTTCTTTTTTTTTAATATAAATTAATTATTTAACCTTATTTTAGAGCTCCACGTTGGGCGCCAATTGAAATAAATTGATACGATTATGAAAATTCGAAGTTTTTTTTACTGTTTAATATTCTTTATTTTTCATTTCATAACTGACATTTTTCAAAAATCATAATCAAACATCTCACCCCTTTTTTTAAGTCCCTTTTACATCATTGTTTTTCCCATAATTTTGTCTAATTTTTTAAACCATAACAATATTTTACTCAAGTACCTTTATTTTTGACTATATCGAAAATTTGTTATTCAGAAAAGGTGATCAGTAACGAAAAGTTACATTCAGATGTGCAATTACATCCATTTGCGTTGGCCTGCCAGATCTCCTGACTTAACCCCCATTGATGTGGATCACGTGGAGGGTATTATTTCTGAAGAATGTCAGAAAATTACGCCAGATATGATACGGAATGTATTAAGGGACTTTTTGACAAACCTCGATTATGACTGGAAAATTTTTATATTCGATGGTTGTATTTTAGGTTTTAGATCATGCAGAACTTTTTATAAAGAATAACTTTTTTCCTAAAATTAATAATAAAAAAGTTTTCTGTGTTATTCCAACTTACCTAGTATATATTATATATATTTTTTTTGAAAGAGAATTTCAAGCTAGAAGCCAGTGAGGCACAAATTAATAATAGTATATACAGGTTATATTTCACCGTAAAATAGAAAAATAAGAAAATTATAGTTAGCGGCATCGCAGGTGAGCAACAGAACGCCGCCCATCAGAGCTGAACTGAATAAAGTTGTTCAAATGCGTAAGTGGGTCTTATTTTCAATTTAATTTTTTTATTCGATTTTAATGTCAAACAGTTATTGGTAGCGTTTTTTTTTAATTAGAATACCTTCCAAAATTCATAGTGGATGGTTAAATGTGGATTCAGATGTTATGAAGAGTTAAAAATTAATTCTACAGATAGTACTTTTTATTAAATATTTATTAAAATAACTGAATGGTCGTTTGTGAGGGTTATGACGATAAATGACGTTTCGGCCTTATATTAGGCCGTCCTCAGAGCTACAAGGATATGAAACAATTGTTAGACAACTAGAAATATAATTAACTGAACATAAAAATCATGTATTTGTTATTAAAATTATATCAACAAAATCCCTTAATCCCTTAACGTATACGCTCGAGTTAATTCGAGCGCGATAAACTGGCCCCACTCGAGATAATTCGAGCAGCAGCAGATAATTTTCACATTCAAATATAATCGAGAATTGAAAAAAAAATAAGGTTCTAAGATGTGTTTTCTAAAATAAAACAAAATTGATTTTTTTTTAAATGTGTGCGTTAAGGGGTTAGATAAGTCCATGCTTGACCTCGTGACAGTAAATACAGCATAGCCAGTACTCATAAAAATGGTAAATGGTACTTACAAACTACCAGCGAATCCAGCCGCCTTATTTTCAATAACTGTAGGTTCGGGAGGCTTGCACATAATAATCAGTTCTTGATCGGATTGCATTACCACACCTGGAAATTGTGGGAACCACACCCTGACGTGGACAAACCCCTAAAAAAATCGGAAGCTTGATATTGATCTCTAAAAATAGTACTAAAAACTTACATTTCTTTTTAAAACTCCGCATCTGCCAAAATCCATAATTTTCAAGTTATATTTTAATCCCGTAGTGTCATTAGGATCCGGTCTTATTTGACAGGAAGAATCTGTTTCTGCATCCACGCCCCGATCGTCCGCAAAAAGCGGATGTCCTTTAAATCCGTCTGGCTTTCTTAATTTAGCTATTATGGAGTCCCTGGATCCCACGCTGTTACTTATGGCGAATGTACACTGGATTTCGGTAACTGAAACAAATAAATTTGGAACTTAATTTTCGGCCTTTTGGAAAAAAAACCTGAGGAAAACCGTCGAAGAAAAAATATTTTAATTAACGGAAAATTTTAAATGCGTTTTTAAGGCACTTTCGATCGAGCTAGATAAAAAAACTAGACATTTTTTAAAATCTAGGGACCAAAATCTATAAGATAACATCAAAAACAGACATCGAATTTTTTTCCGAGGACGATTTGGGTCATTTTTTTAACTCCCATCTCAACTATCCGAAGAGATATCTCAAAATTTAAAAAAGATTCGGAATCTGCTCGTCCAAATCTACAAAATGACCTTTAGTACAATTCGATATCGTTAATAATAAAGGAGATACGACACATGGACTCAAAAATCCATATAACTCCCCCAAAATCGCCAGAATTTAAATTTCGAGATATATAACGAATTAGTACTTCTATTAACTACATTTTGGCTGAGGGAAATTCGTCAATTTCAAACCGCGATATGTGGACAACCGGTGATATTGATGGGTGATTTTTAATGTACTCGTCGAGCACTATAAGATAGAATTCTTAAAATTTTGAGTTTTGGTAGTTTTTTTTTTTTTTTGAAAATTTTAAATGCGTATTTTCATAAATTTTAAAATGCCATATCTCAGCTTCCCGTGGACCGATTTTCAACTATGACATATGATTTTTTATCTACTCGTCGAGCACTATAAGATGGGCTATACGAAAATGGCGAATTCTTAAGATTTTGTGTTTTCGGAGTGTTTTTTGAAAATTTCAAATGCGTTTTTAAGGCACTTCCGATCGAGCTAGATCAAAAAATTTTACATTTTTGGAATCTACGCTTCAAGGACTATAAGATGGTATAAAAAACAAACAAAAATTTTCCAACTTTGAAAGCCTTTTTGAGGCACTTCCGTTGGAGCTAGACCAAAAAACTGGACATTTTTGAAATCTACGGATCAAAATCTATAGGATAACATCAAAAACAGACATCGAAATTTTTTCGAACGAATTAGTGCTTCTAATTCAAAAATTTTTGAATATCGATAAAAAAAATTTTCCGAAAAACCGCGTAACTCCACCCAATATTTCTCTAATTTCAATTTGTCTAGGCGGGACCATTTGATTTTTATCAAAATATACAACACATAAACATTTTCGGAAGTATTGTTTTGTTAAAAAAGCGTAGAATTCACACAACTACAAATTCCATACCAAATAAATTTGTTTTATCTGATGTTCTTGTTCTTGATTACTTTTCCCACACCTGGTACACTTTTGATTCGAGATTTCAAGAAAATTCGCTATTTCACGCCCAATTATAACGGCCTTAACCTGAAGTGGGTCAAAGGCGCACGCGAGACGCATCAACTACTTTTTTAAGCATAGACCTAGTGAGCAAATTACCCTAACATTAGTCTGTACTTAATAACACTATACGCTGAAATTAATGCATTAGGTAGACAACATCTACTCAAGTAAACAAACTGGATTGTAGAAGAATTATTATTCCACCAAAATAAATTAATTTGTTTGAATTAAATATGGCTGTTAATCAATTAAACGATTGCACAAATGATGTGAAATAAAATCACACAAGCTCCCAAGAACAAGGAGGTTAAAAATGTCCTACACTGCACCAGCGTTTGGACTTCAATAACTACTCCTTGGACTATATGCCCCACCAGGTATTGAATTACGAAAGTCCAGACGTGGTTTGGTGCCCGATCAAGTCGGGGTTTTAACCCAAAAACTTCGATTTTGTCATTAAAGGAGCTTGCCATTCTTAGACCGGTTTCGACATTATTGTGCCTCATCAGTAAGAAGCAGGTCAGCTCGACATCCTGTCACTAAAGGATGTCTGAAAATAAATTCATTGGTGGGGCATATAATCCAAGGAGTAGTTGTTGAAGTCCAGAAGCTGGTGCAATGTAGGACATGTTTAATGTCCTTGTTCTTGGGAGCTTGTGTGATTTTATTTCACATCTTTGTGCAGTTTTGTCACTCCCATGGTTCAAAAAATTAAACGATGTACAAAAAAAGCTTTTATCGATTGCATAAAAATCTGTGAATTATTTTTTTATAAGTAACGAATCAGATTATATCTGGTGACATTAACAGATTATATAGATTAATTAATACGTCTATAAATTACATTGACGTGCAGGGGATATTAGATACAAATAACCAAAATTAACATGGGATTAATTTTTTTTAATAATATTACTTATAGTTTCTAGCTCTAAACAAAAAGCATAGTCTGTTATTTTTGCTTTATCAAACAATGAACTGAACACTAATTTCCCAGGATTTTGTTTATATATAGGGGAAGGTTTTTATGGAAAAAGGATTTGAAATTCGGGAATGTATTGTATCAAACTTACCTTCATAATCTTGGGCAATTATTGTAACCTGTAACAGAAAAGTTCTTTAAGTTTGACATATAATTAAAATATAATAAATGGAAGAGAAATTTCACATTGAATCAAAAATGCGCCAATTATTTCCACTCGATCTCTAGCACTGAAACTAAAAGAGATATCAACAAAATTTTTTGTAGGGGTAGACAGTGTCACTCGGACTACAATTTTAAAATATTTTGATGTATACAGGGTGGCTAATTTTTGTGGAATGAAAATTAATTTGGTTTTTTTAAATTGAACACCCTGTGCACGATTATGTCTTCTGATTCTACTTAATATTAGATTTACGGTAGTTTTTTGTATTTGTAAATCCGACGCGGCGTTGACAAGTTATTCCTATTTTAAGCAGATTTAATGAAAAAACAGCACTTCAGAAATATTAGCACAAAAACCACATTTTTTAAAAAATTCCTCAAAAAAGCTACTATGATGTAAATGAAACGTGCACCTATCACAATAATCACACAACATCTTCACCTGTTGCACAGGGTGTTTGCCGATGGCGTGCCAATAGTCTAGTTTTCAAATGGCAATAACTTAATTTTTTCAAATATTTTTCTTCAGTTAGAAGCTCTCCCTAATACGCATTAAAAAAATATAGGGTTTTGCACATCTAACTTTACTATTTACTTTAATAATTGACGTTAAGTGACAAACAACATATTTTACACAATTTTTAATAAGAAATCAAGTTCCCTATGAAAATGACAGTAGGTATATTTTGTTATGGCATTAATTGTCAACATAAAATTTTGTATTGTATCACGTCTACTATATTTAATCGGTATTGTGTATAAAAAATGGATTTTAATAAGAATTATAGTGTTCAAGAAAATATTGATATGATATGGATACTGGGTGAATGTCAAAAAAATGCGTTTCTTGCTAGTAGGGTCTATCGTCAAAGATACCCAGAAAGACGTCATCCACAAAAGGATACTTTGAGAATTTAAAGAATTTGATAGAACAGGAACCGTCAAGTATGAAAAACATTCACGTGAAACTGCAGCTGTTACTATTGACAACGAATATAAGGTAATGATCAGTATAGTTGAAGATCCCAATATAAACACAAGGCAATTAAGCAATCAGTTAAATATTTCCAATACCACAATTAGACGCATAATAAAAAAGAATAAATATCACCCCTATCATATCCTGCTTCACCAAGAATTGTTACCACGTGATTTCACGCGTAGAGTGGAATACTGTGGATGGTTAATAAACAAGATAAATACAGAGCGTAACTTTTTAAACAAAGTTTTATTCTCCGACGAAGCCACGTTTCCTAAGAACGGTTGTGTAAATAGACACAACTTCCATTATTATTCGGACCACAATGAACATTTATTTAGAACCACATCACAGTATCGATGGTCTTTGAATGTGTGGGCGGGAATAATAGGTGATTATGTAATTGGTCCCTATTTCTTTGATGGGACTGTAAATGGAGCTATATTTTTAGAGTTTTTAGAATATGATTTTCGCAACTTATTGCAAAATGTGCCTCAAAATTATCGCTACGGAATGTGGTTTCAATTAGATGGTGCCACACCACATTACCTATTAGATGGTCGCAATTGGTTAAATAGGACCTATAAATTGGCCTACTAGATCGCCTTGCCTTACACCTTGCGATTTTTTCTTGTGGGGTTTTATTAAAAATATTGTTTACAAAGAAGAGGTTACCACAAAAGAAAATATGAAAGAAAGAATTACTGCAGCATTTAGATAGGTGACCCCTGCAATGCTAAGAGATGTGCGTAAATCAATGAAAGCAAGAAAATGTATAAATGAAAATGGAAGACATTTTGAACACCTACTATAAATTTTAACTTTCACTATTGTAGTTTTCTTACGATTAAACTTTGTAAAATTTTGTACTCATTAAAAATTGTGTAAAATATGTTGTTTGTCGCTTAACGCCAATTATTAAAGTAAATAGTAAAGTTAGATGTGCAAAACCCTATATTTTTTTAATGCGTATTAGGGAGAGCTTCTAACTGAAGAAAAATATACAGGTTGTCCCATTTGAAAAAATTAAGTTATTGCCATTTGAAAACTAGACTATTGGCACGCCATCGGCAAACACCCTGTGCAACAGGTGAAGATGTTGTGTGATTATTATGATAGGTGCATGTTTCATTTACATCATAGTAGCTTTTTTGAGGAATTTTTTAAAAAATGTGGTTTTTGTACTAATATTTCTGAAGTGCTGTTTTTTCATTAAATCTGCTTAAAATAGGAATAACTTGTCAACGCCGCGTCGGATTTACAAATACAAAAAACTACCGTAAATCTAATATTAAGTAGAATCAGAAGACATAATCATATACAGGGTGTTCAATTTAAAAAAACCAAATAAATTTTCATTCCACAAAAATTAGCCACCCTGTATACATCAAAATATTTTAAAATTGTAGTCCGAGTGACACTGTCTACCCCTACAAAAAATCTTGTTGATATCTCTTTTAGTTTCGGTGCTAGAGATCGAGTGGAAATAATTGGCGCACCCTGTAGATAAATACTTGTTAATACTTCTATTATTTATTTGGGACTCAACGAGAAAATTAAATTGGTTCCGTTAGAAGTGTGTGGAATTCTTTATCATGAATTTTATTTAGTTAACCTCCCTGAAATATTTTTATAATCCTTTTATTAAGCTCCAAAGACTAAAGTGTTTATTATTATTTTTTTAATGTCAGTTAAGTGATAGATAGATGGTAACACATTTGCATAAATACCAATCTGATTATAGTACCAATTATATTATAAAGTGGCAATAATAGTATCTAAATATAAATATAATAGATTTGTAATTCCCAAGCTTGTGAATCCGCTAAATCTTCACAGTATTGATTATCTAACCTAATTTTCTATTAAAAAAAGTGTTACATATTCAATCGCGTACTTATTAAATAGAAAAACTTTTATACGGTTAGTTCAATTGTGCGATTAAACAGTTAGTTTTTATATTGAAATGTTTCTTTATTTTTTTTAATGGTCTTTTAAAACCTTTTCATCGAGATTGCTGTAATTGTTATTTTATAATGGATTTTTTGACGGTTTTTAAACAGAAAAATTCAGTTTGGTTAATTGAATCTCGCAGAAAAAGATTTATCGATATGTTTTTATCTATTTTAAGAACATTATCGGTGTTTTAAGTGCTTAAAATTTTTTTTTATTGTGCGTGTTTTCAATTAGATCCGTTTTAACGATAATGATTTTGGTGGTTTGTCGAACGGTAATGGGAATAATTAAGGCGGTGTTACACGATGCGTCAAAAATCGCACACAGGTCCCTTCAATTTACTTTAAAACCAGAAGTACGTTAATTCGAAAATTAAAACAGAAAATCCGCAACTGATTTACTTCAGTTGAAATTGTTCATATGCAGGACCCGCTCTAGCTTTTACGTCATCCCGGACAAAAAGGCAAATTGCTGCCCCATAGAACATACTTTTTTAAAATATATATATATTTATTTTAAATTATAAAAAAACTTTTATTTAAAAAGATACATGTAATATAACATTAACAGTCAAGTAGCATAAAAATGCATTACTGCACAATCTAACAAACAAAACTATATCATATAAAAACTTCCGGCACCATTTTTTTTTTAATTTGCAGGTTTTCATCGGTACATTCACCCCCGAAAATCTCAGCTGGTCTCAAAAATGTGTTTTTTTTTCGCCTATTTTCGCCAATATTTCCGAAAATATGACACTTAGAGAATTTTTGTATGGACGAAAATGAAGATCAGTTCCTTACCTACAAAAATGATCCTCATCATTTTTGTCAAAAATATGACACTTTTCGACATAATCGGCTCCAAAACGCACCCCTATTTTTAGCTCCTGCCCTGCATTTAGAGAGCACGCTCTAAAGGAATGACACTCCCAAGCGGATTACAAATTTTTCAATAAATCACGTAAAAATTAATATTTTTTCATGATTCAAAGTTCAGATGAAAGAAGGAACCTGAATTATTGAAAAACTGGGTCAAAGTTTGTTTTTGCTCGATATTTTGAGCCTCCTATAAATTTATTCATATTTTTTTTATCAAGACTAATTTCACCGAATCCTTTTGGATAATGGGGCTTTGCAAGTTGTTAAATATATTCAGAAAGATTCAATAAATTATTTTGCAAAAAATATTAGTGTAGCGAAAAAAATATAGGTACTTTTGTAGGTAATGAACTGCTCTTCATTTTTTGTATAAACAAAAATGCTCTTAGGGTCATATTTCGGCAGATATCGTCGAAAATCGTATTTTCGGGAACTCTAGAGCCATTTTCCCACCCTTCCACAAATTGCACGTAGCTGAGATTTTCGGAGGTAAATGTACCTATGAATGATAGACTTGATGCCCAGGTTTGGGGTTTTTCTGGCGTTAATTTATTGGACTATATGCTAAAATCTTTTTTTCTCACTTTTAGGTCTGCAAACTTTTTTATTATCTCTTTCATGTTTATTTGATCAGCAATTTTGCTCAATCGATAGAATGGCCAAACCATTAAAAACAGTAAATACGAAATGCACATTGCATGGTGATTTTAGTTAAAGAAAAAATCAACAATGATAAATTTCGTTTAATTAGATATTTAACTTATCAATATTTTGTCACATTAAATGCCAAAATCCCGCCCTTTAGATTTGCCGCCCCGCACAAATGTCCTGGTTATCCACCCCCTAGAGCGGGCCCTGTCATATGGGTTGTATTGATTGGGCGGATGCAAAATGCGGACCAAAAAGAGTGGACTACCTGGGACCTGTCGTAATTTTAAGTAATGAGAGGGTCTAATTGGTTTTAAAATGTTGTTCGTTAAGCAGATAATTCTATCAACAGTTACTTAAAAAATTAATACCAGCTAATGCTGCAAAAGTTGTACGAAATCTGGAATTATTTTTTTTAAGTTGTACGCAATGTGGGAGATTTTTTAGCTGTACGGAATCAGGGGAACACCATACCTACATAAGCGACATGCGCTTGAGGGTTTTCCTAATTTCATCTAGGATTACGGTACCATTTCTAATGGCATGTAGTCCACCCTTTTTGGTCCGCATTTTTTTTAAATCCAACTCTTATGTAAATATTCTGCCAAAATCATACATAAAATTTAAACAGAAAGTACAGGTACGTTTTGTAGATATTATTTTGTTTTTAATTGACCCATTTAGAAAATCGTATTTATCTACTCAAGTAAAATATCTCGTATATCATCATGGCAGTATCCGTTACAAAACGGCGTGATTAAGAATTTTTTTAATAACAATTTGCGTCTCGGGATAATATTAAATGTTTAATTATTGCCGATGTGCTGATAAAATAAGCAATTTTTCGCGTTTTGATTCCCTTGAACATATAAACAGGTACTATCATTATAACCGTAAATGTGTTCGATAAATTGGTTTAAATAATTTCTTTAGAACGTTGCATTTTTTATGATATAATCAAGAAAAAGTTAACAGTTTTTTTTTAAAGAGCCGTATTTATATCTAACGTTATTTGTGGATGATTTTTATATAATTTTCACGGTTCAATAATTAAAAACACAGTACATACATTATTTTATGCTAGACGGAACTTTAATGATATCCCAGACATGTTTTTCTACGATTACCTACATATGAAATGAAACGTTTTGGTTTCAGTATACCCTCAACTTTATAAAATATACAGGGTGAGCCAAACGACATTAGCTTCCTGTCGAGGATTGTATACTATTTTATTTTTAACAACATATATTGCAATTGAAATACCTGACACTGAGATCTACAAAATTAGGTAAAATTCGTCAAAAAATATGTGAATTTGCGAAAATAAACGTTTTTTCTTACAATGGTGACATGGAAAATTGCATAAGCAAACAAATGATATGGTGGCTCTCTTCAGTTATGCCGATGACACAAATGTCTTACTAGCTAGAACTATAATCTATTAAAAAAAGTGGCTATCGAGAAAATTTCAAATTGGTTTGGTGAAAACTCCCTCTTATTAAATTCAGCTAAAACATGCTGCATTCTTTTCAAGGTATAATTCTAACGTGGGTAGAACATGTACACTCTCTTTGTGGGAAGCTTAGTAAAGCATGTTTTGCACTAAAGCAAATAAAAAAAGTTATTGATCCTAAACATGTCATGTGTGTAGGTATACTAAGGCTTAGGGGTTTGGAATTTTATTTATTGGATTCGAAAAGCCTAACTGATGAAGCCGAAAGGCAGAAACCGGTCTTAGGATGTCGAATCTAATAAATTAAAATTCCTTACTGGTTTACTCACTTTGTATTAATCTCTGAAAGGGATAAAAAAGAAGAGAGTGACATCTTGACTAGATTCAGTCAAAATTTAATGTCAATACTCTCTTCTTACCATAGATGGTAGCACATCTAAAAATACTAAGGCTTATACAAAAAAGAGCAGTTAGAATATTGGCTAATCTGAAGCTTGGTGAATCATATAAAGGGGACTTCAAAAATTTAAATTTACTGACAGTATTTGGTAGTCATGCCTACGAGTGTATCATATTCGTTTTCAAGAACATAAATAATTATATATTAGATCACCAACACAAGGTTTAGAGATAATTTTAGTCTTCCTATGCATAGAACGACCCTTCTGGAAAAGGGATGTGGTTATAAATGTTCACAACTTTACAATATGTTGCCAAGTAAGCCAACGGCGGCTCCAGGGAAGTGGGGGGCGGTAGGGGCAATCCCCCCCCCCCCCCCCCCCATTCTGCGTAAATCAAATTTTAATTTTTTTGTATATTGTAGGTCCATTTATTATCATAAAAAACTCCCCCAAAAATGGCCCAAACATTTTTTTTCGGTAATTTTGACATTGCCAATCGTTTCTTATACAAAATTCATTCTGCGTAAACCAAATTTTAATTTTTTTTATTTTTTTTGTAGATTCTAGGTCCATTTATATCCTAAAAAAACTTACTTTTTTGCTCAAAAATGGCCCAAACATTTTTTTTCGGTAATTTTTGATATTGCCAAACCAAATTTTAATTTTTTTGAATGTTTTTGTAAATTCTAGGTCCATTTATATCCTAAAAAACTCCCTTTTTACCTCAAAAATGGCAGAAACATTTTTTTTTTTTTCGTTAATTTTGATATTGCCAATTGTTTCTTATACAAAATTCATTCTGCGTAAACCAAATTTTAATTCTTTGAATGTTTTTGTAGATTCTAGGTCCATTTATATCCTAAAAAAACTCACTTTTTCCATCAATAATGGCCCAAACATTTTTTTTCGGTAATTTGGCATTGTCACTTGTTTCTTATACAAAATTTATTCTGCGTAAACCAAATTTTTTTTTTTTTTTTTTTTTTGTAGATTCTAGGTCCATTTATATCCTAAAAAAACTCACTTTTTCGCTCAAAAATGGCCCAAACATTTTTTTCGGTAATTTTTGATATTGCCAAACCAAATTTTAATTTTTTTGAATGTTTTTGTAAATTCTAGGTCCATTTATATCCTAAAAAACTCCCTTTTTACCTCAAAAATGGCAGAAACATTTTTTTTTTTCGTTAATTTTGATATTGCCAATTGTTTCTTATACAAAATTCATTCTGCGTAAACCAAATTTTAATTCTTTGAATGTTTTTGTAGATTCTAGGTCCATTTATATCCTAAAAAAACTCACTTTTTCCATCAATAATGGCCCAAACATTTTTTTTCGGTAATTTGGCATTGTCACTTGTTTCTTATACAAAATTTATTCTGCGTAAACCAAATTTTTATTTTTTTTTTTTTTTGTAGATTCTAGGTCCATTTATATCCTAAAAAAAACTCACTTTTTCGCTCAAAAATGGCCCAAACATTTTTTTCGGTAATTTTTGATATTGCCAATCGTTTCTTATACAAAATTCATTCTGCGTAAACCAAATTTTGATTTTTTTGAATTTTTTTTGTAGATTCTAGGTCCATTTATATCCTAAAAACCTCCCTTTTTACCTCAAAAATGGCAGAAACATTTTTTTTTTCGTTAATTTTGATATTGCCTATTGTTTCTTATACAAAATTCATTCTGCGTAAACCAAATTTTAATTTTTTTTTTAATGTTTTTGGAAATTCTAGGTCCATTTATATCCTAAAAAAATATTTAATTTTTTCTAATTTACTAATTACTTGTAAGACTTTTATCTTATTTTTTATTTATTTAAGCTTTGGGGTACCACTCCATTTCAGGATGCTTTGTTGATTTTGATATTTTTTGTTTATAGCATAACAACCGTTGATTATATTATTTACGAATTTTGAGATGACAATTCCACTCATATGTAAAAAAATGTCATATGAAACTTCAAAAATCGTAGTTTGCTATCGGATATTTAGCCTATGAGGAAGGAAGAGAAAATATAACTGGATAAAAAATACGTCAATTTAAATTCATGGAATCGTCTTACCAAATTCCAGATCGAGCTCAGATTTTGGACAGGAAGTTTGATTTCTCGTATTTACATCAAACTTATGAAAAATATCCTGCCAAATCTGAGCACTAGTGGAATTACCTTTGATAAAATTTTCGGTTTTCACGAAAACGGCTTCGTTTGGAAAAACATGTTAATTTAATAACCAAAAAATGAAATTACTAAAGAAATAATTCTTAACTGATATTTACAAATACCGTTAAGATACATCAATATAACATGTCGTTTTTCTCTTCACTTTTTTAACAGAAACGCATTTAAATAAAGCCGTAAAATTTATTTTAAAATAACAGTTACATACCGTATGTGGGTGCAAAAAGTAAGTAGATTTCATTCAACATCGAACATATTTAGATCGAGCCTAAAGCGAATCGATATATGGCGAAAATAGAGCAAAGTATTAGAAATTTAAGAATGTGTTATTTTCTGATGACTATCTCGAAAACGAACAGTTATATAGTCTGCGCTTGAATTGAATTTTGCTGTTTTTAGTTCGAGCCATTTCCATAATCAGATAAAAATTTCAGTTAGTAGAGAAATAAAATAGATTGCGAGGCGTATATCTAACAATGTTGAGAAATCAGGTCAATTGTAACTAAAAGTTCGGTTTTACCTCAAACAGTAAATTTATAAATTAACTATACTTAGCTCTGGGGCAGTTTGATTTGAATTTCTTTCTTTTTAAAAATGAACCAATTAAAACTTTCAAATGTTAAAAAAGTTATTCAAGATCCGTCTCTTCGTTTTTGTTTTTTGATAAAACTCTGTTTACCTTTTTTGAATTACCAAATATAAACATCTAACAACTTTTATTTAGTATTATCAATAATTACTATTATACTAAAATATATTGCAAATCTACGTTAATACCTCAGCTAATACCCAAATTTCAAAATGTATCTGTAACCTGTTTTTATTCGTTTATTTTAAATCGCTTTAACACACATAAAACTCACTCACGCTCAACTTTTGTTCATAAAACATCAGTTTTTGAATACCTAAACACTTCAAATTAGCTAAATTAGGAAATACTTTTGCACACCTTGAAAAGATCACAACAAAATTAAAAAAATATTCATTGGTAGCCTTTTTATTGGTACAACATGTCCAAAAAATGCCATTTCTTCAACTCTTCAGCAATTTGAAGAAAAAAATATATTTTTTTTCTCATTTTTGGAAACGTGTAACTTTTCAAGGAAATACCTAAGGGCTTTTGTTTACATGAAAGACGCCCCTTAATTTCCGAGAAGGATTGACCCTCTAAAAACGTTCGCACTTATTTGGTACCACCCTGTATATTCCTATTCATTTTTTTAAATCCTTCGGCAAAGCAAATACTTTAAACTTTAAATATTCCCAAATGAAAAAAATCATGGAGGACGCGTAAAATTTAATTATTTTTTTAATATATTGTCATTTTACGGTAATCAATTTTGTTTATACATAAAAAATGACTCCAGCTGGTAAACCAATTACGTCTTTGGGAAAACAAACGCAGATAAAGAACGTTCCCGTTGAAATGTAAGATAGATGGTCACCAATCGTACCATATGGTCTATATATAATGTATAAAGAAAGTAAATTTGTAAATCGTTTTGAGAAGATAGAAGAAAAAAAAATGTTATGACTCTTTTGAGAACGATAATTGGTGTTGACTGGTCGAGTTCTGTGTGCCGCATATAATTTCCTTTTTATTCTACAAGTTTACTGTAAACTCTTACTGTTATCTCAGTTATCTCTTCGGTGACAACTAGTTTCCAATTTAATTACGTTACTTTCAACATTTCAACTTGTTCTTACAGTTTTATATCGGATATGTATCGGTCAGAAGTTATAAATAATCAGCGGGAATTTTCAAACTGCCCATATTTATATATTGATGGTTATTGATCGGCGAATGACAGGATATTAAAAGCTCGATATGCAAGTAATTTACAATTATTTTATCAAAGGTAATACCACGAGTCCTCCAAATATTATCGATTATTTTTTTCATCTGTCAAAACAGTCAGATTTTGTGGTTTCAGTCAATAACAACTCAGGATCCTAACCAATCATTGTGTTTTATACTGATTATTTTTTTCATCTGTCAAAACAGTCAGATTTTGTGGTTTCAGCCAATAACAACTCAGGATCCTAACCAATCATTGTGTTTTATACTGATAAAACCGCTTCGTCGTTTTTGTTTTTTGATTAAACTGTGTTTACCTATTTGAGATGTCAAATGTAAACATTTATCAATTATTATTATACTAAAATGTATTGCAAATCTATGTTAATAACCAAATTTCAAAATGTATTTGTAAACTAACCTGTTTTTATTAGTTTATTTCAAAACTCCTTTAATATTTTTAGATACCTCACTTTAACACTAAACTTAAAATTAATTAAATTAAGAAAGACTTCATTTCATTCTTCTTCTTCGCTTTTATTTAAGGCGCCGTTTCGCGGGGTAGCCAGTCAAAAAATCGCCTTGGTGGCCCTGTATGTAAAACTATAACAGCTCAGGTTTCAATTTAAATTGGTAAAGAAAATTTTCAATATTTGTATGTAAAGTGTCTTTTGCATAAATGTTCTCTGTTTTTAATACAAAATGATTCAAAAAATAATCCTTTCAAATACGACTCGTCCTCTGAAATTTTATAGATTAAATTTTTGATCTTCATACTCAAACGCCTTTATTTTAGGCAAAACCACTCAAACAAACTGATTTAAGATAAAATCACTCGTCCTGCGGACTCGTGATTTTATCAATCAGTTTGTTTTCGTGGTTTTTCCAAATAAAGCCGTTTTCGTGAAAACCAAAAATTTAATCGATAAAATTTGGAGGACTCGTGGTATTACCTTTGATTATTTTTTTCATCTGTCAATACAGTCAGATTTTGTGGTTTCAGCCAATAACAGCCCAGGATCCTAACCAATCATTGTGTTTTATACTGATTATTTTTTTCATCTGTCAAAACAGTCAGATTTTGTGGTTTCAGCCAATAACAACTCAGCATCCTAACCAATCATTGTGTTTTATACTGATTATTTTTTTCATCTGTCAATACAGTCAGATTTTGTGGTTTCAGCCAATAACAGCTCAGGATCCTAACCAATCATTGTGTTTTATACTGATAAAACAGCTTCTTCGTATTTGTTTCTTGATTAAACTGTGTTTACCTTTTTGAAATGTCAAATGTAAACATTTAACAATTTTTATTATACTAAAATGTATTGCAAATCTATGTTAATAACCAAATTTCAAAATGTATTTGTAAACTAACCTGTTTTTATTAACGCCAAAACGCCTTTAACATTTTTACATACCTCACTTCAACACTAAACTTAAAATTAATTAAATTAAGAAAGACTTCATTTCATTCTTCTTCTTCGCTTTTATTTACGGCGTTTCGCGGGGTAGCCAGTCAAAAAATCGCCTTGGTGGCCCTGTATGTAAAACTATAACAGCCTAACAGCTCAGGTTTCAATTTAAATTGGTAAAGAAAATTTTCAATATTTGTGTGTAAAGTGTCTTTTGCATAAATGACTATGTTCTCTGTTTTTAATACAAAATGATTCAAAAAATAATCCTTTCAAATACGACTCGTCCTCTGAAATTTTATAGATTAAATTTTTGATCTTCGTACTCAAACGCCTTTATTTTAGGCAAAACCACTCAAACAAACTGATTTAAGATAAAATCACTCGTCCTGCGGACTCGTGATTTTATCAATCAGTTTGTTTTCGTGGTTTTTCCAAATAAAGCCGTTTTCGTGAAAACCAAAAATTTAATCGATAAAATTTGGAGGACTCGTGGTATTACCTTTGATAAAACCGCTTCGTCATTTTTGTTTTTTGATTAAACTGTGTTTACCTATTTGAGATGTCAAATGTAAACATTTATCAATTATTATTATACTAAAATGTATTGCAAATCTATGTTAATAACCAAATTTCAAAATGTATTTGTAAACTAACCTGTTTTTATTAGTTTATTTCAAAACTCCTTTAACATTTTTAGATACCTCACTTTAACACTAAACTTAAAATTAATTACATTAAGAAAGAAAACCAAAAATTTAATCGATAAAATTTGGAGGACTCGTGGTATTACCTTTGATTAAATTTTTGATTTTCACGAAAATGGCTTTATTTGGAAAAACTACGAAAAAAATCAGATTTTATCTCAAATCAGTTTATATATCAATTTCTCACAGATGTATTTGCCTCCATTTTTTAAATTTAACCGGCAAATATATAAGTGCAGGGCCCAATTGATTACTTGTCAATTTTAAACGGATTTACGGCTGAATGCGCTTGTATGCAAGCCATAAACGAGGCGAAGAAGAAGAACTGATTTATGCCATGGAGAGTTCCTTGTTTAGTATTAGTTTTAATGTCTATAATTTGTAATATATTGTAATGATGTAAGAAATTATAGGTTTTACTTTTTAGTATTTTATTTTTAAACTTCCAACTTTTGACAATTCTCAATTAATTTGTTATCATCAATAAAAAACAAATATAAACAAACATCCCATAACAACCCTTTCAAATTTTAAATACCCCTACACATAATTTTTTTTATTAACTAATCAAAAAACCCAACTTATAAATTTTGATTATGTACCAAAAATCCATCTCAATATATACATTTATAGACTGATATGGAAATTCTCTTCATTTAGCTAATTTGAAGTGTTTAGGTATTCAAAAACGGATGTTTAGTTTAGTGTTGGAGTGAGTTAGGTATGTGTCTTAGAGCGATTTGAAATAAACGAATAAAAACAGGTTAGTTATTAGGGTCGGTAGGTTATAGAATATCGCCTGATCCTGATCAGTGGAAGGACCGAGGTGCTTCCCCCAGAATTTTTTTTAAATGTACAGTAATTTAAAACTTCTTTTTCGGCTATTTTAAGTGCCTCTATTGGTACATTTTTCATAATGTTATTGTTATATGTAAATGATTTCAAACCTAATTAACTTAAATGTTACAAAATTGTTTCAAATCTTAAACTGTTGAGGACAATAATAATGTCAGCGTAAAGACAGTATTTTTAAATCTAATTCAATGTATTAAAAACTTTTAATATGTTATATTTAATAAAGCAAAATACATTGCTAAACTGATATTTGGACAATTTTATGAAAGAAAATGTTTGAGAACTTTTACGGAAAAGTGAAAATTAAGAAATATCCCTATAAAAAAGTGAGTGATTGGGTGACAGATTGACGTCAAGTTGTTCAGTTTGAGTGGGTAATACCACGAGTCCTCCAAATTTTATCGATAAAATTTTTGGTTTTCACGAAAACGGCTTTATTTGGAAAAATCTCAAATCAGTTTGTTTGAGTGGTTTTGCCTGAAATAAAGGCGTTTGAGTATGGAAACCGAAAATTTGATCTATAAAATTTGACAGGACGAGTGGTATTTTGAAAGATTATTTTTTGAATCATTTTGTGTTAAAAACAGAGAAAGACACTCTACACTCAAAAGTTCGATATTTTCTTTTACATTTAAACGCCAAATATTACAAACGTAATATAAGTTGCCTATCTAGTAGTGGGCATTTAAGATTATTTATTAAGTGTAACGTTTAGACGTTTTGACATTATGTCAGTTTTAAACGAATTTATGGATGGGGCTGTGTTGTGTGTTACAATAAACGAATAAAAACAGTTTACAAATATATTTTGAAATTTGGGTATTAACATAGATTTGCAATACATTTTAGTATAATAAAAATTGTTAAATGTTTACCTTTGACATTTCAAAAAAGGTAAACATAGTTTAATCAAAAAACAAAAACGACGAAGCTGTTTTATCAGAATAAAACACAATAATTGGTTAGGATCCTGAGCTCTTATTGGCTGAAACCACAAAAACTGACTGTTTTGACAGATGAAAAAAATAATCAAAATAAACTATTGTCGATTCGTTCAAATCAGGCTAAATAATAATAGCAGAAACATCATCGAAATATTTTCTTTTCACATGAATATCTCCAAACGACCTATAATTTTTTTCTAAAATAACATCTTAATTTTCTCCATTGTTTAGAAGTAGGTAACCGGCGCGCTTGCTTGCTTGCTTGCTTGCAATATTTAATAAATTTTAAAAAACCACGAATGTACAGTTAGGAATGCACTAGTTTAAACAAACTAATAGACAATTCCTGGTGTATCGTAATGAAAATCAGCCCATTGAAAACGATATTTTTTTTTCCGCTTTATCAACCGCAAACGATGTGGGCGGTTGAATGAAATCGTTTGTAACTTTTACTGTACCTGTTTTTGATTAGAGATGGTGTAAGTACTTTACTTTCCAGATATAAAGGGAAAGGCTATGCTAGGTAAATTCCCTAAGTGCCGATGAAAAGAAAGTTTTTTGTTAAATCGCGTTGGGAATAATCAAAAGAAACCAAAGGCTCTTTCTTGTACAGGCTAAGAGTAGATGAGCAGGTCAGTTTCAAGCTCTCACACTATTCTGTTTTTTGTAGTTTGTTTTTAGAGAATAAAAACCAAAATTTAAATACAATACAATCTAAGATACAGTCAAATAACGATTAAAGTCAAAGAGTTGAATAAACTGCAAAATTCTCAATATTAAAAAAATTAAAAAATATTTCAAAACGTACCAAAAAGAAACTTTTTTTATGAATTATCTAACTTTAAGACCCTTCTACCGTTTTTCTAAAAAACGCAGTTGAAAGGTCTCTCATTCATTTCGAACATAATTTTTTCTAACACCTCCTTTGAAAATTGACTTTTTTTCCCTAATTTTTAGAGTTGAAAGTGGCACTTTTCCTCTCTAAAAATTAATATATATTTTATTTGTTTATTTGATACAATAAAAAAATTTAACATTAAACATAGATACTAGCAGAAAAAAATAAATATTATATGCCCGCAAATTATATAACAATTAGAATTTTAAATAACGAATTTTTCAGTTCCGTATTGTTATAAATATTCAATTGTAATAATGAAATAGTTCAATAATTCTTTATTTAGTTTAAAAAAAAGTACAAGGCTTTGTAAACACGTCAGAGAAGAAAAAAGAATCTATAAAATACATAAAATACATATCACACAATGTAAAATATTTTTTAAATAACATTAAATTTTTAAATACCTATGTTAAACTTACAAGAAGATATTTCTGTTCTGCACCAAGGCGTAAAATTCGCCTATACTGTACAGATGATTATTTATTAATATTGATTTTAGTTGATTTTTAAATGTAGCAATATTTTGATATCTAAATACTTCAGGGAGCGAATTAAAGAGTTTGTACTTTTTTTTCTGTAGAATTAAATGTAGTAATCAGTTTTTTAATTTTATTAAAAATTTAAACAAATTATCAACAATTACTGAAAAATTCGTTATTGCAAAAATCATTTTTTGAGTTTTTTCAATTTTTGAGCATGTTTTTAAATGGGGACTATTATTTTTTTTATTGTGTCAAAAATTTCACCTAAAAACAAAAAAAATAGCACCTAAAGAACCATATATGATGATATTTTGCCTACCAACTTTATTTTTGACCTAAAAACTTTAATAATTTGTTAATCTGAAATTTTTTTTGTTTATCTGAGTCCTAAAAAAGTATACTTCCACAAACTTTCATCAAAATTAAATTATTTTTTCGAAAATTAAAAATAAAAAACTAAAAAAAATTTTTTTTAATAATTTTTTGCCTTTTCCGCGAAAATTTTGAGGTTATGGTAAAAATGACTCATATAAAAGTTGTAGGTACATTTTTTCTAGATCTACAAATTTGCCATTGGATATTTTTTGATAAGACGTCAAGTTTCGCGGAAAATCGCAAAATACCATTTTGCCCCCCTTTTTACCCCCCTAAAATTGAACCTTTAGCACCCCTCTTGTTGGACTATTTTTTTACGTTTATTGTAAGCTCCTTTACCACTTCCAATCATAAAAACCCTCCAGAAAATTATTATTAATTGGTGGTTGTATTCTGGAGGTGTTAGAAAAAAATCATATGTTTTAAACTAGATTAAAGTGTCTTTTCCTCCCTTTGCGTTTGCTGCCTTGGGCCCTACGGCCCATTGAAACTTGGTGAAAACGTTCTTTTTTTGGTTTTAAATGAGCTGTAATTTTTCAAAGCAAAATTGAATTCGTATAAAGCAAATATTCGTATTTTACAATGAACTCTTTTTTTCTGCAACAATTTTAACGATCTCAGTTACAAGTTTTATGGGTGCCATTTGAAATTCACGTAAAATCGTTACGGCTAGCGTTATGTGGCGAAATGCAGTTATCACGATAGACATTACGTTTATAACTTCATTACAATTCAACCAGAACGAGACGCATGTATTTTCTATTTTAAAATATACGTAAATATATAAATAAATAAAGATTCATGCCGTTAACTCATCTTCATTGTTTATTAAAGACTCACCAAGACTTCGTTCTATGATGAAGTCATTAATTATTCATTGATGGCGTAATTTGTTCCAGTCAGTTTTAATTATATTATTAATATTCCGAAAGTGTATCTATCAGCTGATTTGAGAAATGCGTCTTTATTTTTCACACAAATTAACTATAGTCTATTTTTATGTATGAGAGAGTATTAAAATAATAAAGCGTTCGTAATCCATAGTAGACAGTTAAAATATTTTGTGAAGTTATACCTCGAGTATTTTCGTATGAAATAACCTTTGTATAAATATAATAAATATATCGGGTGTACACTTATATTTTCACCTAATTAACCTGCTTATAACTTCTAAACAGCTGAAGGTAAAAAAGTGCAATTTTTTCTAAAATATTTTATTTTTCCACAAGGTATGTTAAGAACATTGTGTCAAACGGGTTATGTAGGTATAAGGGTTTAAACTTTGACTTTTAAATAACGTTACGTTCATAAATAATAATTTTAATATAAAAACTACTTCTTACCTACAAATCCAAATCAGAATCTAAATCAGAAGATGAACTGTCGCAACCAATATTTACAATGAGTGGCTCGATCATTTCATCAGTAATATTGTCCAACTTCCACATTTTCTCTTCTTCTTTAATCGTATGATTTACTGCCTTTTCCCAGTTTTCAGGATTCACATTATTTACAGCCTCCAAAAACAACTGTTTAACATCACTCATTTTAAAAGAATTATTTTTTCTTGAAACTTCTCCCTTTATCTGTGCCCATATCAGTTCAATCGGGTTTACTTCGCAATGATATGGTGGTGATCTAACCACCGTCATCCCACGATTTTTTGCAATTTCATCAATTTCATATTTTTTTAATTTCTCTTTATGAAGGGAACACAAATGATACAGTTCTCTTCTCACAGAACCGGGATGGAACTTAATATTCTTTGAATTTAGCCAATTCTGTAAATCTTTTTTTAACCACTTGGTTGTGGGCATTTTTTCTGTAAGTCTCGAGTGATAACTTGCATTATCCATTACTATTATACAGTTCTGAGGAAGAAGATCTATCATTTGTTCGAACCACTCTTTAAAGACATCAGCATTCATGTCCTCATGGTAGTCACCGGTACGAGTAGATTCAAAAGTCAATAAACCACCTTTAACAAAACCGTTTGAACTACCGATGTGTACTATTATCAGTCTGCGCCCCTTTCCTGATGGTGGATTTAAACCAGTAGATAAATTATTTAAAAAAGATTGTCTTCGACTTGTAATAGTTTCATCTTGCCAAAATTTATTTGGTGTATGTCCCTCGTTGATCCATGTTTCATCTAAATAAAATATATTTCTTCTTTGGTTTCTCATTTCTTTTATAGTCCTTAGGTAATTTCTTCTCCATACTACAATATCGCTTCTTTCTATTAAAATAGACTTTCTGGAATGCTTTTTCCATAAAAAACCTATTTCTTTTAAAAGTTTCCATAGTGTGCTTCGACTCATTTCAGGGTAATCCTTATCATCTCGAACCGTGGCAAGAACTTTGTCTACTGTCGGAAATTCTTTTCTAAAGAAGAACGCATGCACTTTCCTTCGAAGTCTTTCTTTCAAATGATTTTCTGTTTGAAATTTTGGTTTTTCTGGAGCTTTACGTGCTGTTTGAAACTCGCCACATTTCTCTTCTTTAACAACTCTGTAAATCGTAGATTTCCCAACACCAAGCGTACTACTAACTAATTCCACTGTGTCATCAACACTTTTACATAAATGTTTGTCTGTAAATGATTTGAAACAATTAAATATTAATGTTTTTTCATTAACTGTTAAAGGACCGATTTTTTGTCGTTTACGCGGTACTTCCAAATTTTCCATGATCACACTAGAATTCACAATAGACTGCACACTGCACCTTGCATGTTGCAACTAAACGACATTTAGTAAGCTGTCAAGAATACACAACTGGACCTCCTTACTAAATGGAAAACCTACAATCGCATTTTCGGTGAAATTTGTTGGTAAGGGATTTATCTACTTATAATTCGATTACTGTAAGAAATTCTTGGAATTAAAATAAAACAAAATTGGCAAATAGGTACTTATTGAAAATAATCTTAAGATACGGCTATGTTATCTTTAATACACAGGGCTTTTGGCCTGTCCAAACCTTTTTCTATTGTTCTGTACAGCTTATTGTTATAAAAGACCAATAAAAGACCCAAAACTTGTATTAGCTCAGGTACATTTATGACAATTTTAGGAAATATTTAGATTATTCCGTAAAAATATTTAAAATGACCGTACTAAGTTTTGCATTAGAAATGCTGTTTTATTACGCTCTCTTACATAAAAATAGACTATAAATAGTGCTACTTGCGGTCGTGCCATTTGCGGTCAGAACAATTATCGCCCCATTTGCGGTCAAAGAAATTTTGATAATTTGTAATACGTTTATTTAAAATACACAAAGTTTATTCAGACACTAAATGAACGGTCCCTTCAAAAGTTACGTCATAATATTTCTGATAATTAATGCCCAACTATCTGAACAGTGTTTCTTGTTGAATTATTAGCCTTCCTGTGTGGAAAATATCAAAGGATATAATAAAGTTGTTTTAAAAATCTTAGGCGTTACAGAAAAAACTGAGTTCCCAGGTTGAAATATCCTTTTCTCAATGCTACAATTCGATAGTAGTTGTTCATGCTAATTTTCCTATTTGCTCATTTAGTTGTTCCCATAAAATTTCATTATTTCTCAGTTGAGTGAATCTTGTTTCATACAAAAAAAGTCTTGTAGGTATCCAATTTTTATTGCCGATTCAGATCCCATTCGTTATACTTCATGGTATGAGTTTGTTATGTGGAAGAGAGTGAATGAATAGAGGAGAGCATCTAAATGAGGAAATGAAAAAACATGTTAGAGACGTCGAATTTAAACCGTAACAAAGTTGAAAAAGAGGTTGTTGAGGAAGTCACACGTATTTTTTGCTTCTATATAATACTCATCTGTTGGTTAAAGGCAGAAAGTGAGCAATAATATTGTTTTTAATCGGAATAGGTGTTTTAGATTTTTTACAACTTTTCAAATCGTAAAAAACCAATAACAACCATCAAAACGTATATTAGTTACCCCCACCACCCTCGCCCTCTAACAGAACTTTTACTCAGTCTACCTACTTGATTTTTCTTATAATTTACCATAAATTTTCCGCCCATCCACATACTGCTAAGATTTTTTTTGTTTAAAAATGGTAGGCCTTGGTCTATAAAAGACAAACATTAAAAGATGACAAACAATAAAATTTATGGCTGATTTCTACGTTCCAGTATGGCATTTGTGGCCCCAACAACAAGTTTACTGAAATCTAACAAAAAATCTTCTCTTCTGAAAAATTTCAGAACAGTATCTATAATAATAGTTATAAATTTTATAAATAAAGCAAAATATTTTACACTCCTGAATATGCAGTTATGCGGCGCATTACCTATAAAACACCCTGTATAAGGAACAATTGAGCAAGTTCTTGTTCTTGGAGAGTACCAAAATAAAAATAGCAGTACTTACCACTTGCATTAAAACACAAAACAAACAAGCAAACCCAGTTTGAAGTATCGAATACATCACTGCACAATCAAAAAAAAAATAGTTCACAACAATCTTCTAACCTGTCCAATTTAAAAACCGCCAAAATCCGGTACGCCGTGCGAAATGAGTATTCTTAACCTAGACCTTCCTCAATGCACTCGTACACTACGCCGGGTACCACAAGACGCATGCAAAATAGGCTCGTGAAGGACGTCCAATGCCGGTATATCACCGACACCACCAGTACTAACTCTTGCAGAAGCGTATTTGAAACTGCATTGGTTCTGCGAGCGTCTCAACTTGGATGTTACGCCCCGCTACGCTAGAAAAACTTGGAAGGTACCTACTACTGGCAAAAGGTACTGTTAGATCTAAGACAGTACGACTCACCTGATGATGGCTCAAGGACTGTTAGGGGGTTCGTCGAAGAGGAAACGCCGATATTCGGCGGTTGAACGGAAACGATGAGTTCCAAGAAAAAGAACGAGGAAGTAAGGGTTCATTTATGTATTATACAGACCGAAATGATCTAATATAGAGCGTATTAATACAGTGTGTCCCAAAAAGTTTTATACAAATGGACAAAAAGTTTATCTTACATTTCACAAAAAAAATTATTCTTGATAAAAATCTCTGGATGACTTGTTGATCCGTAATCAGGTACAAAATTTTTAAAACATTGTATGGAATATAGGGAAAACAAAAAGTAATGATTTGGACGGAGAGAAAAATACGTACAAACTGTAGTGGAGGGCAAAATGTTCATTGGATCTATGAATAAGTAGCAAATTACGAACAATTGTAGATTATTGATATTCCCATATAAAAAAAGACAATAAACACTTCAGAAATTGTTTCTTAGATAACACAGCCCCACAAAAAAAAATAGTCTGCGCCAAGAACTTCACTACTATAACTAGGGGTTTTTGGGGTCGCTGAATCCGAATTCGAAGTCTGTTTGACCTCATCAGGTCAGGGTCAAGGACATTCGACGGTCAAATTGAGAAAAACTTCTAGAAAAATTGGAAAAAATTCATACATAGGTTTTCAGGGTCGTTGAATACGAATCCCAGGTCCGCTTGACCTCATGAGGTCAGGTCCTGGACCGGATCTGACCGTCAAATAACCTTGACCAAATCCCAAAAACCCCAGTTAAAATTCGTTTGTAACCCCCCCAGTCTTTGGTTTTAACACTAATAAAACAGACCTTATTTATTTATTTAATTTCGTACCATTAGAATTTTTGGAAAATTCTTGTTTAGAAAGAATTAAGCATACAATTAAAAAAAATACACCATAAAGTTGATTTTTTTGATAGCCCTGTCTCCCTTGTGCCGAAAATACACAATCTATTACGCTAAATCCGTTATATAGACGGTACTTTTTTGGTTCACAGACAAAAGATCCTGTAAACAATTAAAACTGACTCATATATCTTTTGCAAAAGATAAATAAGAAACGTACTCACATGTCTGTAACATATAACCCTAATTTGGAAATTTATTCACGCAAACAAAGTCATCACGTCTTCGGGTTTTAAAAAAACTTGGCCAAAAACGGTATATTCTACATAAAATATGAATGTTTGTTACATTGCAAGCGGGCGACCCGCGAGTCCAAGTGCATAATCGAGCTATTCAAACTTTTATGGTTAACATTCTTTAGTAGCCTGAACGAGAATGAAAAGATTGATAATAAAAAAACTGGAACTGTAATGGTAATTAGTAATTAAAAAAAATTCTTAGCAATATGTGGATGGTCGGAAAATTTAGAGTAAATGAAGAAAAACCGACTCATTTCAAATAAACAATTTTGACCGAAGAGTTGTTATAAAGGACCACCGTTGTGGTACGATGATGAGTACCGTATTCTCGTCTCCATTGTCTTTCTTCTTCAATTGCACAGAATAATTGCTTGATCCACTTTTACTTCTGGCCCAACTAATTTAATTTTCTGTTGCTGATTATTTATCTTTTTTTATCGGTAAATAAAAAATTAACTTGTGTCTATATCAATTTAGGATATCTTAATGAGGCTGTGGAGCGAAATATTTCGTAGTTTGGGTAATAGAAATTTGTGTATACTGAGTGATATTTCTATTTCTATCATTCAAAAAATTTGGGCCAAACATCACATCAAATACTATCAAATACTATTAAACGAGCAAGGTTTGTATGTATGTATGTATGTGTGTGTGTGTGTGTCCAGAGGATCTCGAAATACACTCGTCAGAATTCAATGAAACTTTCAAGGTAGACTAATTCCTATCTAAATCGGCAAAAAATGTAGGTCTCATCTGTGAAAATTCGATCTTCCGAGATATTTACAAGAAAAGGTAAGCTTTTAGTTTTATTTCCTAGCAACGGCAGATATAATAACTTGTTTCTATAGTAATATATACTATAAAGGATAGATGAGTACAGTAAAAGTGGGGATATAACGTCACATTCCATAGGCGTACTTTGCAAAATAAGTTTCTATAATATAAATAAGGTCACAGCATATAAAATATATATACGCACTTCGTAGATTAAATTTTGAAGTTATATTATTTACAAAAAATAAAAATAAACTTTATGCATCTGACACTTTAACATTGAACGAATTAAATTTAACCAATAAATAACAAGGAGGATTATATGTTGGGATTAAACTTTATCTCTTGGCATTAAAAGTAACGCTTCAGTACTTACCTAAACTCAAAGATTAAAAAAAAAGTTAGTTCAAGAACTATCTTTAAAAGTCACTGTCTTCACTAAAACTACTGCTATCACTATAATTGTCTTTTCTGAGGTTTATTATTATCGGTTCTATTAAATTATCCATTAATATATCCACTTTCCTAAATGAATTTTACACATTTTTAACATGACCAATGCATTTTCCCCAATGTTCTCTATTTACATCTGAAACTGCCTTCAAAAATAAATTTCGCACATCAGGAAATTTAAATGTTTTATTGTTTTGAGAAACATAACCTTTTAATAATTGTGACCAGATCAGTCCAATGGAATTTAACTCTGCGCGGTTCGGAGGCAATCTGAGAATTTTAATTCCTTTTTCTCTGGCCATCTCATCTATAATATATTTTTTGAATTTGTTTTTATGTTGCCTTGCTATTACTAATAATTCTGCCTTCAAGGATTTAGGAGGACTGATAATATTTTTAGAAAGAAGCCATTTTGAAATATATATTAATACAAAATTCTGAATCAATTAAAATACATTACGGCTATGAATAAATAAAGTCTGACTTATCTGTCAAAAGAACAGGTTTATTTAGACAAAAACTATATTAGGCCGATTAAAATTTAAATTTTAACTACAAATAAGCATTGAAGGATGAGGAAAAAATAAAATTTCTACCTCTTGAATCTGTACTACGTTTTGCAAATTAAATACTGCACTCCTTTCTTCTGTATAGTATAGTAGTAAAAAGGTTTGACTTTATTTAATTTCTGGCGTTTTAATCTGAAAGAATTCAATTTTAAATTTGCCGCTTTATATAAAAAAGGAAAGGTTCATTTGACGGACATAAATAATTTGCTTGTCAAATGACAGCCATCTCATAAATTCAAAGTTGAAAATACAACGTTGCCAATTCAATTTCAGAAATCATGGGTTTAGGTAAATATTTATAGGAACGTTGAGTAACACTGTTAAAATGGACACTTGTCAAAATGTGACACCTGTAAAAACGTGACAACTGTTAAAATATGATACGTGTCAGAATGTAACAAATGTCAAAATGTCACACGTATCGTACTTTTCTTTATTTATTACAAAGATCTAACCTACCCTAAAGCTAATCTTTTTTTTGGCGGGTGGAAATGCTTTATGCACATCGGGTAAAGGTTCTTCCCTTCCCCGATAGTGTGAGACTACCCCTTACGGCTACTATTTTATTATGCGGACAGTTTTAATATTTAAGTTTTCATTATCATAGAGAGAGAGAGAGAGAGAGATAGAAAAAGAATGAATGCTTGTACACATGTACTATTAACATAGATTTCAATTTTCAAGAAACTTTAAAGAGACATTTAAAATTCTCTATTTTCATAGTACATTTAAGGTTGATTGTGACTTTGTATTTTTCAAGAGCAAATTGTAATGTAATGTACGAATGAACTATTTTTGTAACTGAAAATTTTTGAAAAAATATGATATCAATATCTGCCACACGTCGAGAGTCTGGTCACAGGTTTTTGTGGAGGTTTTTACCCAAGTATGAATATCAGACCTATAATTTTCCTTCACTGCAGATCAATAGATAATAAAATCAATTGAACATAGAGTTTTTCTTATATAGTGATAAATAGAGTGAGCTGAGCGATCTTCTGTTTACGGGACGTGTGCCCTACACGCTGCTGTTGCCCGTCCCGGAAACGGGGTCTGTCCACCGTGACAATTCGCGAAGATCAAGAGTCAGTAGATGTTGCCCTAAAAGGGTGAAATGCATTTAACTAATCTCTGTGACAAGCAGTTGATAAACGTCAACAACAGCTGCAGCCAATTGAAAATTAACACTGACAGCTTTTTTTATTTTCCCGCCTATTTCTGGCGTTTAAATCTGAAAGAATTCAATTTTAAATTTGCCGCTTTTTATCCATAATGACCTACAAATTTTGACAACTACTGACACGCACATCTCTGGTTAATTGTTAAGAAAATGGGACCGGCTGGGATTTTCATGAAATTTTCGCAGATGCTATAAAACATGATAAAATCAATATACTTAGCAATAGAAATTTTTGCGCACATTTTTTTATTCTACAAATGCCCAAGTAGCAATTTATAACCAGAATAAACCTGAAAAGTATAAAAAAGAAAAGGTTCATTTGACGGACATAAATAATTTGCTTGTCAAATGACAGCCATCTCATAAATTCTAAGTTGAAAATACAACGTTGCCAATTCAATTTCAGAAATCATGGGTTTAGGTAAATATTTATAGGAACGTTAAGTAACACTGTTAAAATGGACACTTGTCAAAATGTGACACCTGTCAAAACGTGACAACTGTTAAAATGTGATACGTGTCAGAATGTTACAACTGTCAAAATGAACAAATGTCAAAATATGACACCTGTCAGAATGTAACAAATGTCAAAATGTCGTACTTTTCTTTATTAATTACACAGATCTAACCTAACCTAAAGCTAATCTTTTTTTTTTGGCGGGTGGTAATGCTTTATGCACATCGGGTAAAGGTTCTTCCCTTCCCCGATAGTGTGAGACTACCCCTTACGGTTACTCACTAAAACCACCCCACTGAAACCACTATGCCCTACACGCTGCTGTTGCCCGTCCCGGAAACAGGGCCTGTCCGCCGTGACTATTCGCGAAGACCAAGCGTCAGTAGATGTTGCCCTAAAAGGGTGAAATCTCCAGAAACTAGGCAACTTTTAATGCATTTAACTAACCTCTGTGACAAGCAGTTGATAAACGTCAACAACACCTGCAGCAAATTGAAAATTAACACTGACAGCTTTTTTTAATTTTCCCGCCTACTTTCAAGCCAATCGCCAATCAACTTTCTATTTATCTACCTTTCTGTAGTTCAAGTAGATGATGCCCACTCCGTGATTTTCACGAATTAATTAATAATTTGTCAGGTTATAAATATACTTAAATTATATACTCATTGGACTGCTTAAAAATGTAGATTTGAATATTAAGAGCGAAGCTCGGTGACCAGATATTATACTTAAATTATATACTCATTGGGCTGCTTAAAAATGTAGATTTGAATATTAAGAGCGAAGCTCGGTGACCAGATATTTTTAGGAGAACTGAGGAGACTAAATTTCCATCTGTATTTGATTAAATAATAAAAAATTTGACCTGACAATTATCTGATGCAACTCAAGCATCAATTATTGGCTAAAATGGGAGGATTAGTTAAGTCTGCACTGTATTTATTCTTGATGGAACAATTTCATGTTAAGATAGATATGAACGATAAAAGGATGTACCGTACCTTATTGTACCGATATCCTTATAAAGATAATGATACGTTATAATTAAGTAATCAGGTAATGGCAACGCGATGTTCATGAATACCTAGACTGTGAGAATATAATTGTTTAGAACTGAAAACAATAAAAAAAATTTCCATATGTAGATTACCCAGTCTGTCTTGTATTCATACCACTGGTACATTTGTTATATGTGGGTCAGTCCATTACCATTTGATTGTGGAGTAGGTGGATGCATGTCAGTTTTAGTGGTACTACAATTGATGAATGAATTGCATTTAAAAAAAATAGGAGTTATCATTCTCAAGCTATAACATTTCTGAGCTTCTTACACACGTACATCGGTACCCTAAAATACATAAAATATTATTAACAAATGTTTCAAAAGCTTTATTCAAATATTTACTATTTAAGTAATCAATATTAGAACTCATTTTTAGGAAATATACAACCAGTAACAACTGTGGTGACAACAATTAATCTTATGTGACAGATTGCAAATTAATTTTTGTTTTTCTCATTTCCATGACAACGAAAGGTATACTGATGTCGTGCTCAAAAAATCGCGCGTGTTTAATGACCTTAATATTCATTTATACTTTAATATACTATTTTTTTTTCAAAATGCATATACAAATCGAATTTAACAATTATGGTGGATGAATAAATTGCAAATATTATAAAAAAAGATGTTGATTTAACAGTCAACAAAATCCTGCGCAGTAATATAGGGCTCTCATTCCAATATTTTTTTTATTATGAAAGACGTAAAATATCATCCCACATTATCCGGCAATAAGAGGATATTTCTCATATCTGCGTAAACCAAATTTTAATTTTTTTAACTTTTTTTTGTAGATTCTAAGTCCATTTATATCCTAAAAATCTCACTTTTCCCCCTAAAAATCGCCCAAACATTTTTTTCAGTAATTTTTGACATTGTCGATCGTTTCTTATACAAAATTCATTCTGCGTAAATCAAATTTTAATTTTTTTAAATTTTTTTTGTAGATTCTAGGTCCATTTAAATCCTACAAAACTCACTTTTTCGCTCAAAAATGGCACAAACATTTTTTTTCTTCAGTAATTTTGATACTGCCAATCGTTTCTAATATAAAATTCATTCTACGTAAACCAAATTATAATTTCTTTGAATTTTTTTGTAGATTCTAGGTCCATTTATAATCATAAAAACTCACTTTTTCGCTCAAACATCAAATTTACAATTTTTTCCATGCCCTGTTAATTAAATGGCTTGTGTACCTTATCCTAATTTTGAGATTCGTTAAATGGACATCTAGGCCGATTGTGCCGAGTTTTATGCAACGCTGATTTTAATAGCACAACAGTTTGCTTTTCTGTTATTCACCTCTATAATTAACTTACCTACTCGACAAATTATTTGACAAAATGTTTTTGGGTAACGATTATACATTAGAAACTAGGCCACTTCCCAAAAAACAAAATATACAAGTAAAAATATTTTTAATTATACAGGGTGTTAATGAATACGCGTTACAGATTCTTAGGGCATGTAGAACATGAAAAAATAGAGTGAACATTTTCTATAAACATACAGGGTGTCCCACGACGAACTGTACACAGTCCAACCATAATTACTATGGACCAAGGCCATTTCATATCTGGTATTAAAAAATGTCTTGTTGCGTTTTTGACGGATATACAGGTGAATATTTGAAAATATGTGAATTATTCTGCGTTAAGTATATCCAAAAGTAAAAATCTCAGGCAAATAAAATAGGTTTTTTTTAGATTTTTATTGTTTTTTTTAAAAGCAACACGCTGTAAGGCAGATCAGACAATTTTTATTTTTCTCACTTTAAAGCTTAAGGATGATGCTAAGCAACAGTTAAAAAAAATTGAACGCAGAAGTTTTTGTTTTCTGCAGAAACACACAGAAATACAATATGCTGATGACACAGCCCTGGTTTCTAATCAAAAAAAAAAACCCCAAAGTAAACGCTGAGTTACAACGTATTTTGAATCTTTTTCAAGAGTGGTTTAACAAGTGGAGGCTTCAGATTAATCCTTTGAAAACAGAATATTCATTGTTTGACCACAAAATTTCTAATAACTCTCCAAATATTACTATCGATAATCACATCATTCTTCCAAAGCCTATAGTTAAATACTTAGGGATGCAATTAAACAACAAATTAAATTTCAATCACCATCTTAAATTCGTCAAAAAGAGCTAGACACTTCAGATGTGTCGCATATAAGAACAATGGGTTAAATACAAAGAAATGTGCCAAGATATATGCCGACCTTTGGAATATGGACATCCTGTACTCATAAATGGCAGGGTTCCAGCCCAAAAACAACTGGCAATAGCAGAAACATCCTCCCTCCGAGTTCTATCGAAAATGGGACATCCCGATAACCCCATGCACAACCCTCAAACCAGAGCCTATATAGTAAAATGGGGGTACAGCCTATTCTGGAGCGACTCAACGTTCTTACAACTAGATTTGTAAAGAATCATCATAATATGGACATAATGGCACCGCTGGTTCTAAACAGAACAAGAACACATCCAAAGTCCAAATACCCAAGAAAATCTATAATAGAAGAACTATCCAACCACAGAGATGAGGGCAGTGACAGTGAAGATTGAAAATTAAGTTTCTACAAACATTAGTTTTTACTTTCCCGGACCCTCGCCAAGGGAAAGTATTGTGAACGCGCTAAAGAAAAATTTTGGATAATGACGAATATATCCATTTTGAGGTCCCCTAAGACGATTAAAACGATTTCCAGATGGATGAAGTCTGTCCGTCTGTCTGTGTGTCTGTCTGTATTCTTCCACGATAGCGTCCGCACGCTTAATTCGATTGAGCTGAAATTTGGTATATGGGTTTCGGGTGATTGGGGATTGAACCCGTTAGTTTTTGTTTGAGATCGCCCCACCAGGGGGCGCAGGAGCCCTACGTACATCGCGAAAAAATATAAGACTTAAAGTTTTTATTAGATATTTAGGTGCCTCACTGGCTTGTAAATACATCCTGAAATTGTCATTCCTTAATTTTGAACCTAACCTATAAAAAAAAAATTTAACTAAAAAATCGCAACCCGTGGCGTCCAAACGCTTGATCCGATTGACCTGAAATTTGGTATGTGGGTATCACCCCACCAGGGGGCGCAACATCCCTTTGTACATTACAAAAAAAATAAAAGACTTAAAGTTTTTTTTTGATATTTAGGTGCCTTATTGGCTTGTAAATACATCCTTAATTTTAAAACTTAGCTATGGAAAAAAAATTTAAAATTTAAAATCCAAATGACATTTGACATGTCAAAGAAAAAGTAAACAAAATTCCGTCCCTAAAAAATTGTTTTACTTTTTTTTGACATGTGAAATGTTTTTCCTTTCATAATATTTCAAATGCCAATTTTACTTTAAACAAATTCGAATTTGGACACCAAATTAATTTTTTTAATTTTTATTGTATAACTACCGGAAAAGTCTTGTGGCGACACAACAGATTTTTTTTCCTCTGATGATTAATTTTCATTTTGCGACATCCAAATGTATGTATATTACTTAATACCAAATCAAATGTAAAATTTTACTGCTTGAAGGACCTGGGTCGATGGCCATTGGACTGCTTTGTCAATAAAGTTCTATTATTATTTATACAATAAATTTTTATCCGTGTAAATTTGATTGTTTTTTGCAAGTTTCTTAAACAATCTTAAAAAGAACGGCGTTAACGGTGACAAATTAGTAATCTAATTTTTTCCGGTAATAATATGCGTTGTTGATACATTTCTTTAGATTTCCTTCTGTCATCAAAATGTAATTTTGGCTACCTATCTGTGTACCCGTCCAAATAATAATTCTGGGAACTGTCACATCACGGTAATATTGTTACTTACATGTACGTTTTTACAATACGGTATAAAATAATTGCTTGTTTGTGTGTCTGAAATTTTTATTCGATGTAATTTTGTGTTACAAATTATTGGGTTTGCTTAAAAATTCTTATATAGTAAGACTATAATTTTCTTAGGACATTGAGTGCGACGTAGAAGTAGAAAAAACGGTTGGCCGTAGATAAAATGAATGAATAATAAAAAAGGGTATAATGATACCATTGTGTAAGGATAATATTATTATCCTTATACAATGGTGATACATAATAAACTTAAAATTATTAAAATATGTTATAAACGAAAACTTTTTTGGTAAGTTTGTAGTACTTTGTAAGTATTAGTTGATTTTGTACGTTATTTGTAATAATTATTTTAGGCCTGATGATGGCATATCGCCGAAACTAGGTATACTTAAAACATTAGACCACGATTGAGATATGGATAACTTATTTGATTTTAAATTATATTTTGTTCGTTGTTTCTTATTGAAGTAAGTATGTAAATAAATATATTTCTATTAAACTCACATTGACACGATTATCGGCTAGATCCGTCGCCTTAAGCCAAATGTAGGAGATTTTAAGTAAACCAGTGGTTAATAAGGAGAATAAAAGTTAAGCGAGTTGAGTTAAGTAGTAGAAAAGTCACCGTTGCGGTCTTATTGATCTGTTACGCATTCATTACATTATTTAGTTCCTTTTGTAATGTCCAATGCTCTGCGGTTGATTGTTTATCTTTCAGCGACCCACATACCTACTATCTTCTAGGAACTAATCTTCAGTACATAGTCGAGCGAAATGTTACTAGAAATCCCTAAATATATACAGGGCGATTCATAAATATTGGGATATAGGCAAAGGGCAGGTTATTTGGCGATGGGACCAAATATTCCTTAATAAAATATTGCTGTGGAATAACATACAGGGCGTTAAAGTTAAATTTTTTTTCGTCATCAAGGGACAATGAATATTATTATTTATTTTTATTTATTATTTATATATTAAATAGACTATAATCTCACAACAAAAATAATTCACTGACAAGAAGTGACGTTTATCAGAAACAATTATCTGACAGTCCAACGCACACTTCATAAATGAAATAATACTTGAAACACCCTTCTGAGATTCTGAATTGCGATGTTTATTGATGTTAAATGATGTTTACGTCATATTTTCTAATCAAAATCCCTTAAAAATTTCGCCAAAAAAAGCTACCACTTAATTTCATCATCAGGAATCATTCACGTGACGCCAAATGATTTAAAAAATTGAAACTTTTTCGATTTGACAGGATAGTTTTTTTCCGCACTATTTAAAGAAGCCGGGATACTTATTAATATCCTGTTAAACCTGTGCAGGCAATAAAAATGCTTTCAACGGACGATAATCATCAAAATCTGTTCTGTTAAGGTTTGTTATATATCAAAATTAATATTCCAAGAAAATATGTATTACATATTTTTCTTGGCACAAAAAGTAATCAACTGAACCATCTATCATAATCAACAAAACTGTACATCTACTGCATACCGCTTTAATGAACAAAAGAGTAACACTAATTTATTTATTTATTTTTTAATTTAGTTTAATTAGTAGGTACAATTACGCGTGACTAGATCATCTAGGCCAGTGTTTCTCAAAGTGTGGGTCGCGACCCCCTAGGGGGTCGCTACAAGGTGTTAAGGGGGGGTCGTCAATAAATTTCTTGAAAATACTCTTGTCCCTTGAAAACTACCTTACTTCGGTGCGATAAAGAAGAGAAATACGGGTCTGCAATATTCTTCTTTCTGGGTATTAAAACCACTTATTTTTTTAATATCCAGCAGAAAGAGTATTTGAAGTACCAATGAACTATAGAAATGAGTTTTTCTTTTAATGGAATTTACAGCTTTAATAATGGTTTTCATAACACAGTCCATTTCAGGAGGTAAAGCTTTTGACGCAAGAGTTTCTCAATGTCAGGGGCGTATCGATCCTCATAAGTTTGAGGGAGGGGGGGGGGGGGTGAGTCATGTTGAAAATGTCGACTCGTCAAGGAAAATTGGCCTGCTGTACAATACAGATTTATTTCATCTACACAAAAAGAATTAGCTGCACATAAACAACTTGTGTACCTATGTGTATAATGATTTTTCTTTAATTTTTGTTTACTGTCAGTTGGTTGTACATATGCCAAAACAATACGCCAACCCCACATCTCCCCACGCGACATCTGGCGACCGGGGCCGACAAAAATTGTGTGGTATATTTCCAAGATAAAGAAAAGTGACAGTTCTAGTACACAGGGTCACATTATATAATTTTTGATTTTTTAATAATACCTACTTTAAATTCTATTCTCATTGTAATATGTATTATATTATTAGTTTAACGAAATTAACACTTTGCAAATCTTATAAATTTTTCAATAACGCTGATAAAATCTCTTCTTTTTGTCTCTCTTCTATCAGTCTAGCTTCTTTTCCCACTCTGCATCTTTCCTCTGCTAACACTATGTTGCTTAGCACATCATTTTCCACCAACTATATGATTTTTTTTAAATGATACATTTATGGTAGGCACATCTAGAAATGTTAATGTCTTGTTATTTCATTATGGGTTTTACACGATGCAGAACTTTTTATAAAGAGTAACTTTTTTCGTAAAATTAATTTAAAATTTTTTTTCCATATGGTGTAACTGAAGGAAACACGCTGTACATATTACAATGAAAATAGTATTATTAAAAAATCAAAAATTATATTTTTTTATGAAATTGATTACATACTTATTTTTATAACACCCTTAATGCGACCCTGTGTACTTGATCAGTGACGTTTACGTTTCTTTAACTTGTCATTATCTGTTATTGAAACTTATACAATAATTATATACATACCTCGATTGTCGGCATTTAAAGGTTTGTTTTCGTTTTAGTGCTTAGTGCACCAGGGGTTTCTCGCAAAACAGTTCCTATAATCTCAGATGATCCGTCAGTTTTTAACTCGTAGACGCCGGAAACATGATGCCTTTAGTGATGATTTTCTTTCGAAAAATTGTTAAATTTACCGGCTTGAACCCACATCTTAGCAAAACCGACATTGTGGACGGCTAAAAACAATAACTAAGCGAGTTTTTCAATTAAACTTAAACGAGCGATTTAAATCGACACACGAATTATTGTGTTGGGCTTGCCCATAGTATTTTTATATTTTCGCGCGTGTTAATTTGAATTCTAATTCGTCTTTTCACAATGATTTTCATTCGGGGATAAGCTGAATCGGGAAATGTTTTTACCGACTAGCCGACTTCCCAGTCATATTTCTCGAGCATGATGACTACACGGTATGAAAATGCCGACTCAGACGAAAATGCCGACTCGGTACAAACGTTTGGAGGGGTGTCACAACCCCAACATCCCCGTCTCGGTACGCCCCTGCTCCGTGTAGCATTATTTCTTGTAATCTGACGACAAGACCAGATTGATGGCCTGTCATATCTTTAGCGCCATCTGTGCATATTGCAATACATGTTCCCCAGTCATATCTATTTGTGCGTTTCACAAAAGTGTCCAATAAACATTTTCCAGTGGTATTGGTCTCCAATGGGATTAATGGGAACAAAATAATAGTATATTCTTCAACGAGTTTCCAAAATGAGCGAGCGCAGCGAGTGAGTTTTGGAACCATCCAAGTGAATAATAGCCATTCTACACAAGTAAAAGACTATACTTTCTCCACGACTATGTATAAAAAAAAATCTTTCATTGGGAATCGAACCTCGATGGCTCGCGAAAGAGTCAAGTATCTCTACCAGCTTTCGACCACATTTATTTATGAAAATTTAAAGAACATAGATATAGGTAACTCAATTTTTAGTAGAAACCTTTACATTTTTAAATGAAATTATAACATTATTAGGAATAATAATAGAAATAACATAAATATAGGTACTTAATTTAGAACTCATTCTTTTGCAAAATTTATGGTAAAGTTATTACAATTGCTTATATTTATGATTAAAACTAGCAGTGCTAGTACTGGAGATTCTGTGATAAATTTATTTTTAAATTCTGAGGTAAACGTTTTCGATTTCTTTGCTTGAAATCCTTCTCCTTTTCGTTTAAGGAACGCCCGCAATTTTGAATAATTTTCAATGTGTATTTCATTATTAACATTTAACGTACTTCTTAGTATAGAGTATATTTTCCATAAAGTTGAAGGTTTATATTTTTCGGAAAGTTTTGTGAAATATGCTAGGAGAACGTTTTCCGAAAATAAACTTACTTTATTGGAATTACTCCATACCACAAATGTTTCATAAATCTTATTATAGTCTTGCTTTAATCTCTCCGGTAGCAAATTCATTGTGGATGATTGAGCAATTTGTTTAATTTCGGGAGGCGTACATATTAACTCTTAACTATCGCTACTGTTGTCCATTTTGTTCTCTATATATACGTAAAATTATGATTATATGATTATTTTGACGTTTCAAACGACGCGCTGTCAGAAGCGATTTCCGTAGTTAGGTATTTGACGTTTTAAAAGAGACGATTTGATTTATTCATTTTAGCGTGATTTCTGATAATCATAGAATGTGATTGGTTAACGAGAGTGAATTCTTTTTCATTCTTCACTGGTGTGAAGAATTTATGTCATTATTCAGCTAAATATGTAAAAATAATTTGTGCATTATTATATAGTCGTGGAGAAAATATCTTCTTCAATGCTATTATTTGTATCATATCTTACGCAATAAATTGGGCTGCGGATTCGTTCATTTGATGAAAGAAAAACGTGCATTTATTAAGATTTTCCACAACTTACGCTCGAATATCTTCTGCCATATCACTAATTCTTCTTTGGATAGTATTATTTGACAGAGGTATTCATTAAAGTATCTTGTTGTTCATGAAGGACGTTCAGCTTTCTTTCAAAAAATTCTACTTTTTTTGTCTTCTTTTTCTAGATGTTTGCTATTTAAATGTCGAAGTAACTTTGATGGCTTCATGTTTTGTTTTGACAAGACTTTTCGAGAAATAAAACATTGTGGTTTATTGGAAATAACTGTAAAACCATATTTAAGATATTCATCAGTTTAAAGTCTGTTTTTCTTTTTATTACTGCCACTTTCAAACGTAGATTACTTGTAAATTAGGCACGCTATTTTTGTCGCTATTTTGGTTTGGGTGATGAGTCAGGGAACAATTTTTTTGACAAAAACGGGGATGCGCTTTAGCTGTTTGGGAAACACTGATCTAGACTAATCCTCGTACTTTTTAAAATAATAAGAAGAAAATGATTGTCATAGATTATTAAAGGAATTAATGAAAACTCCATTTCAACATGAACAATATATTATTATTTACAAACAAATATTTAATAATTCTGTGATTCTGATGTGATCAAAGCCCGGCAATAAATACTTTATAATAAAAAATGATATAAATTAAATTTCCTATATTAATTACTCTGACAGTTAAGTGCAGTATTCATGTATCGAGATTAAATATGTAGATCAATCCACAGTTAGGATATTGGTTAAGGTGCAATTTAATCTGGGTTATATTCATTAAATAATCAAATAATTAATATAAACACCGATTGATACATAAATGTAGGTTTACGTTTTATTTACGTATAGAAACTGATCACATTTCATGTGAATACTGTTAAGGCCTAGAATTTAATTATTAAATAAAGGATTGTTTTTTCAAATCGGTCTCTTCTTCCAAGTCTTTCTATACTTTAACGAATTTTCTTAGTCATAAGTAATTTGAATTCGTCATAAAGCACAAGTACAAGCGCTGATCCTGTAACGAGAAGAATATTAGAGCCAAGTCCCTTGTAGAAGCCGGATACTCCTTCAGTCTTGGCGATTTTGATCCAACAGTCTATATCATTTTTGTACATCATGTTTTTTTCACCCAATCCAGATTGCATCATCAATCTTCTTCTGACTGTATCAAAAGGATAAGTGAGCATTGCGGCCATAGTAGTCACAATTTCAGCTAACAAAAATCTTATCATTATATTAGTCTGTTTACATTCAATTACATCAGGATCAATAAACGATACTTTAAGCATATCGAAGATACCAAAATAAGCGGCTCTGTAGATGAAAATACCTTGGACCGAAGTACGAAAGCCTCTGTATAAACCTGCAAGACCGTCAGAATGGAAAGTTTTCACCATACAGTCAAGTACAGTAGTGTATTGACGTTCTTTTCTAGTTTTAGCAATATCAACTACCAAACGTGTTCTGGCGAATTCAAGGGGGTAAGATGCAGTTAATGTTGTAGCTCCAGCTGCTCCACCGGCAGCCAAGTTCCCAGCGACGTACCTCCAGAATCTTTCATCTTTGTTCACTCCTGATAAAAATTTATTTTGATAGAAATCATGAGACGTAAAACTGAGTCCTGCGCAACCGGTACTTCTGACAGTTCCCGCTATATTTCCTCTCCAAAAACTCAAGATTCCCTGCTCCTTCGGGATACGTCTGAATGCATCGATCATACCTTTGTAAGCTTTTTCTTTTGTGATTTGTTTTGCGGCGGCTTGGACTTGCAAAAGAAGCTTTACACGATCCATTGGAGCCATGATTGTTGTGGCTATCGCGGCCGATATTCCACCAGCGAGAAAATCCTTAACAAACGGTATGTCTTCCGTTCCATACTTTTTCATTTGTTTTTTACCATTTTGCAACAAAGGATTTAGTAGTTTTAATATCCAATAGTTATAGAATTTTAATGCAATGTATCTGTAATGTCAATGTATCTGTCAGTGTCGATTTAAACTTCGTAACTTCGTATCGTTATACTCCAACCCAGCAACGTTCAAAACGACACCATGCGGCGCGGCCTGTAAGTTAAGAGATGTATGTTTGTTTACCTAAAGCGACATCATGCGGCGCTGCCCCTAAGTTAACAGTTACGTTTGTTTACCTAAAATTCCGTTAAGGCCACTGGCGGATATGAGGGGGGGGGGGGCATGGGGGCCATGGCCTCCCCCTAGAGTTCTGAATAGTTGATATTGGTTCAACAGCTAGAGTCTGGATATCCAAGTAAACGTTTTGATTGGTTTTCAACAAGAAGAAAACACACGTTATACAAACCAAAATTATTCGTTGTATTGAATATTTTCTCAAAGACTCCCATCCCAAATTTTTATCACTTAATCACTTTGGTTACAAATTTCTATTAACTGATGCCCCCCCTCCCCGAAAAACTCCCTAGATCCGTCACTGGTTAAGGCTCGTTCAGACTTTACACGTTACTTGAATTTAAGTACAATAATTGGTGTGTGTGAACATCATTTCAAGTAACTTGAAAGGTGCTTTCAAGTTTCAAGTAGAGACCAAGTTAACTTTTGCTTTCAAGTTGGGGAGTTGAAGGTCGAGTTGAATCACAGTTGAAAGGCTCGTTCAGACTTTACAACTTGAACAACTTGAAAGGAGTAACCTGAATTCAAGTGAACGTTCATACACTATTTAAATATTTCGTTCAAGTCATTTCAAGTTGACATTTTTACTTGAATGATTTGTTTCAAGTTTACAATACCTCACAATTAGAACCCTCCGTGGGTGGTTGACTAATTTGCCGCAGTGCAGAGCCAGTTTCATTACTTTCAATGACTTCAAGTGCACTTGAACATCAGTTCGCACTATTCAACTGTGATTCAAGTCCCCAACTTGAAAGCAAAAGTTAACTTGGTCTCTACTTCTACTTGAAACTTGAAAGCTCCTTTCAAGTTACTTGAATTCAAGTGAAATGATGTTCACACCTTTCAATTTGTTTCAAGTTGCACCAATTATTGCCCTTGAATTCAAGTAACTTGTAAAGTCTGAACGCTACTTTAGAGACGCTCGTGTCAAGTGAAATCGAAATATGCGCAGGCGTATTTCAAAAAGTGGCGCCTCACGCTTAAAATAGTGTTTAAGTGAGAAATTGCATTTGTTTACAAGTAAAATTGATATGAAATACCATAATAAAAATCGTGCGAAATTAAAAATCATACTATATATATCTTGACACTAAACAAGTCTCAAAATATAGCACAAAAGATACATACATGGATACAATAAATAAATTTAATAAGTCGCCCACTGTTTAACCTACTCCTGCTGCTTCAGTCTGCATAGCAGGACAATTACAAACAGTTGAAAAAAGAACAAACGATGGGGAGTAGCGAAAGAGGCCTCGAGGCAACACTTATTCTTGATACCGAAGTTGGCGTGGCGAGATTTATTTTCACCTGTTGCACTATAACTTTGAGCAATCCAGTTATACGGATGAAATGTTGTTCAGTCAGTTCATAGGTCAGTTATTCAGTCTACTGGTTAAGGACGTTACTTCGTTTTTTTTAAATTAAAGTGGAGACTATAATTTTGTGAAAACATCTTAATTAAGTTTAAGATTAAATGCAACACTATCTTAGGAATTTGTCAGTCGTAAATTTTATAGAATCTCCATTATTCGATGAAATTTAATTACTCTTTCATTTGTCTTCCTTAATTTTTGTTCCCATGCATTAATTTTTTATGCTTTTATTATCTTTATTATCATTCACTTCTATATTCTTCTAGTTTTTATCACATTTTGGCCCAAAAAACGTTTACCTTTCTCACCATTTGTTATTGCGCCCACTGAGTAATGTGAACAACTTCCCGCGCGATTAAATTATTTATCGACGCCCACGTCCAGTGATATTTGATTTGAGAGGAACTTTTTAAAAAAAAATTGGATTAAAAAAGCGTCCAATACTTTTATACATATTTTTTTTAATTAAGAAAATCTGATTATTTGAGAAATGTTTTATTAATTATTGATAATGGGATGCTTAAATTAGGCCCTGATAATATGAGAAAGTAGGTAAATATCTTAAGCTCTAATTACAATAAAATTGATGAGTATGATATCAGTCAATTACAGAACAATGTAACTATTAATCAAGATGAACTATGAAAAGTAACTGACCACAATTGGAACGTTTAATTGATACTCTTTTTAAGAAGGTTAAAAAAATATTGAAAAGTTCATGCGATTCTTAAATAAATAAATAAGATATGTATGCAACATACTATACTGCCCCCGTGCAATTTGTGTTGCATACGTACCGTAAATTATTACAACAAAACAAAGGACATATATAAATATATTTTTAACAATGGTATTGTTGAATAAAACAAGTTGAAAATTCAAATATACAAAAATTAATAAATTTATGGAATGGTCTTTGATGTAACAATTATAGGTAACTTAGCCTATTAATCTGAGTCCACTAAAAGTAGAATGACAGATATCAAAATTGTCTCTATTGACAGTAACGTTTGTCATTTTGGCGGTAAGTTTATGTTTTCTACATCTAAATAAGATGGATAGTGCAACTGAAGATATATATTTTCAAAAAATAAACGAACTTATTCAAGATGAAGACAAAATCGTAAGCAAACTGCTTAAGTTCTTGAAATAACGAGATATAAAGTTATTATTTTGTAGGTAACACTTCCATATTTAGCTAAAACTTTAAATATATCAGTACAGGATTCCCAAAATTTACTTTCTAAATACATGAAAGACCAAAGAAAACTGAAGCCTAATGAATTAGCCGCTACTTATATTATCACAGGGAACCTAACTCATAAAGGAACGTGTGTTGTATTTGTTAAAGAAAATGACCTCGAACAGAAGAGATATTTGTTTAATAAAATCCAAAGCGAGGTTTTGTTTAGTATACAAAAATACAAGCAGATTGATTTTAATATTTTATCTTTGGTAGATGATGTAACTAGTTCATGTGAAAAACCTTTGTAAGTATTTAAGCCTATTTTTATTCAGGTAAATACAATTTTCATATTTCGGCTTTTAGATTAGGATCTATACTGAGTAAAAATTGTGTTAAAAGAGTATTAAAAGTAAAAAAACTTCCGCCACCTCCACAAAATACTGTAAAGGGAAAATCTTCATTTTTTATGCCTAAAACTCAGAGTTCTAGCTCAGTAGAAAAAATAGAAACAACCATCAAGCAAGAATCAAAGGTAAAGAAAACTTTATTTAAATATAGTAGAAAATCCCTGAAGAATACAAAGTTATCTTAGTAGTATATAAAAATTTAAAGTGTGGTCCCAAAACTAGAAGAAAATGGAATGTCTGGTACTTTTTTGAAAATCAAATACAACTTAAATTACTTTAGTTGAAATTTAACTTTAGTCACTATATAAATTATTGTTATGGGGTTCTGGTAGGTATGATAATAAATTTTTAGCCCTCTCAGCAGAATGGAATTGCTGGTATGTTCACTAAAGCAGCTGCTTCCCAAGCTGCAAAAGAAAGAGATACAACAGAAAAAAAATCATGTAACTCATCAAATAAACCAAATAAAGGAGGACTTTCGACATTTTTATCCAAAGGTTCTAGTTCTTCAAGTGTAAAGAGTGAAAATGGTATTAAAAACAGTTCAAGGATTGGTAATCAACCAAGTGAAATTGAAGAATTCATGGAAGTCGATTTTTGTGAAGAAATAGAAGAAAATAAGAACAAAAAGAAAGATAAAGAAGTCAAAAAGTCTGAAAAGAAGGAAGAAAAAATTACAGAAAAAAAACAAGAGAAGAATAAAAATAAAAGGCACAGAGAAAAAAGTGAAGAGAAGTCTACTAAAAAGAGGAAGAGGATAATTCATAGAAATGATTCTGAGAGTGATGGTGAGTTATCATGAAAGATATTCAAATTTCTGGGTTTTGTCATAAATTTTTATTGCTAGATATGTTTGAAAATGATGATGATGCTGATATTATAGAAAAATCTGATGAGGAGCCAGAAAGGGTCCCATCACCTGTTGCAAAAAAACCGTTGGCACCAAAAAATAAAATAAGGAAGGCTATAGATAAAACTTATGTAGATGAAGATGGATTTATAGGTAAGAACTGATATTTTTTAGTTTTACCTACTGAATAGGTAATATTACGTATTGTTTTAGTAACAAATACTGAATATGTCTATGAGTCCGCACCAGAAGATGATGAAGAGATAAAGAAAGAAATTGAAGGTACAAAACCAAAATTAGATAAAAAAACCAGTGCCTCATCAGAAAATGATGTTTCCCCCAAAAAAGGAGCTAAAAACAAAAAAGGGAAAAAAATCAATACACAAAACCAACCAACTTTAATGAATTTCTTTAAGAAAAAGTAGAGTTAGAATAATAAAATTTTATAAAATATTATCCATGTGGAAAACTTATTTTAATAATAAATTAATACGATTTAACTGAATTTTTATTTAACCTCAACTTTTAGAATATTAATTATAAAGTAAAAAACAGCCTTTTTAAATTAGATATATTTAAAACTAATCTATTTACAAACATGTGCATTTTTGCTACAATTTAACATTTTCATATAAACTTGGTGAAATGGGTTCTCCCAAACCTTGAATAATTTCTATAGTAGGTTTTTCATCACCTTCAGCTATTTTGTAAGTCTTGTTTAAGCTATTTTTGTTATAAAAAATATCCAATTTCTGTTCATCTTTAAGATTTTGACCTTTTGCTATGCAGTTTCTTATTAATAATTCTTTTAGTAATGGTGGAAATTCCATGGTTTTTGGTAGAATTTTGTCGTATTCATAAACAGCTGATTTACAGTAGTCTGTCTCTTTGTCTTTTGGTATTAATTGAAAATCTGTTTTGTAACTTATGTGTTCAATTTCCAATGGTTCTGGGTATGTTTTACCTCTAAATGTTTCTTCAACCCATACTCTCACTTTTCTCATGTCCTAAGATTAATAAATAAAAAAAAAAAGATCATTTATACATGAATTAGTTACTTACATCCATAGATGGTGTTTCTGGATTGGAAAGGGTCTCTACTTTTAGAATCTTCATGTAACTCTTTTCTGGATACCTTTGAAATCGATTTCTCACTACAATCCTTCCAATGCCATAATTCTTTAAATTACCTACAATTTCCCATAAGGATTTTCCTTTGAAATCTGTTGTTCTACCAATGTATTTAAAAGGCATTTTAAAAAGCTTTAATTCAAAAATAGGGTTAGAATATAGAATCTTCTTCTTCGCTTCGTTTTGGCTTGCTTACTAGTGTATTTGCCAGCACATTTGTTTGTAACGCAGTTGTCTTGCTTGAGGCTGGCCAAGTTCTCACATCGGTAAAAACCAAAAATAAAAAGAAGAAGATTCTTCTTTTATTTAGGTCTGATCTTTTCTGTAATTAAAATAATTAACTAGTGAGCTTAAAGTAAAGGGTCACTCACCAACGAATTGATTATATGAAGAAAGAAGGAGGAAGGGATCAAAGCGATTTTAATTTGGGATTCGGCTGTCGGCTATTTTTGAGGTGGGTTCAAGCGGAAAAAAGTATTTAGTGATATTTTATTAGAATGAAACACTTCTAGTATAAATAACCTAAAAAGTAGATAGTTACATTAATAGTCATTTATAAATTTACACTACAATAACTGCCGGTTAAAACAAACGCAATTTTCTCAACAAGTTATATTCAGTAATTTTTTCGCACTCTTTAAGCTCTAGCTTAATTAAGTAATTAAGGACAATTAAAAGTGCTTCCTTGATCCTCAGTGACATACATTTTTAGTACCTTAGTGTGAAGAAAGAAAAATGAGTACTCCAGTTAAAAAAGTACCGATCCATTTACAAGTAAGTACCTCTTTTACACATAATTGTTTACTTACCGCTCCAAACCCATTTGTTACTCTAACAATTTGTTCAAATTACCTATTGTGAGAATTTTAACCTTTGCGAGAATATAATCGATATCCCAGAACGTGCCTAGAAAGGGTTTAGAAATTTTCTTGATGAATTTTTTATTGTATTCTTGAATAAAATCAGTTTTATTATAAGACGCCGACAGTTAATAACTGAATATTTATTTGTTTCATACACAATAAAAAAAATCTTAAGTAATAAGATTTTTGTATTATTGTTAATTAAAATTAATTGATGAAGTTATAGTTTTTAAAATAATACTGTAATAAATAAGATGAAATCAATACTTTTATTTGAGAGTTATTGATTTTAGGACTACTTATTTCATTAATGTATATAAGACAGATTATATGAACCACACTATTTATTATTTTTAAATATTTAGTTCTAAAAATAAAAGTCACCCTTACAGTGTTACTTTTTTAAAAATAGATGTGTCCGTACCTAGGGACCGTTTAATATGTTTTCAGTAATCAAACATAAATATCTATATACTTTTAATCCATAAAATCATTCTTTATAAATAACTAGGTTGGTAACTAAAATATTTACCGCTTTAATGAAAATGTTTCTTAATTATTATTGTAAAGTTTAGGTTATTAAAATAATTCCAATAATAAGAGTTGACTTTAACTACTTGCATTTATGGTACATAGTTTTCTGAAAATCCTTTTACAGGTTTTAATTTCTGTATTCAGTTTATCACCATAGGGCGACAAATTAATAATTCAGTTGGGATCCGAAAGTGTAGACTGATATCCAAGATATTGTAAAATACAAATAGATCAAACATAGTTATTATATTAAAACACAAAAAAAGAAATGTAATATACTTGAAATGGACTTCAGAGGGATTGATTTTTTTTTTAATTTCGGCATTTTCCTTTGCACAAGTGTTGGGATCGACTATACAAACATTTATATGTTTTTTAGAACGAAATAAACAGTTTACATTCCTCGTATCTATTTGACATCTTTTTAAAAAAAGTTCCAAAGCGTGAACGCATCATTTCCCTAGCAAAACTGTAAAGTGTAAAGAAAATGCAGACAATTTGTGTACTGAACCTTCTATAATTTACTTCCTGTTTGAATAAATGAACCTATATGTTTCGTTTTAATAAAGGAAGTGCACATCTATTTATGGGTATAGGATTATTAATTTTGCCTCTGTATTATTCTTGAAGATATCATTGCATACACAATTAGAATTCGAATTCCTATTGCAAACTGTTAGCGTGAAATTCATTTACATCCGAATGAAATTAAATTAATTTTAGACACGGGATGGATCTATGAATGTTTTCGTAAACTGCTAATGGATCAATGGCAGTTGAATAAATCGATTAAAAAGTTAAATACGCGTTTTACATGAAATTACGTTTGCATTACAAGTCAAATAACACTAAAACATGTATTTTTAAAATCAATTTGCTACCTGTTGACGAACGTAAACATTTTTGCAAAGCTTTTTATATCAGAATTGTTTAATTAATAACTAAGGTCAAGATTTAGTACATTTCTTCTCTCACCATTCCAATTTATGCCTGACGTGGAATAGCATCTGTTAAAGATTAATAACTAAATAAATAATTTAATCATTTATAGCAGCAATCTAATAATCCATATAATTTTTATTCTATTATAATAAAAATTGTAAATTTTTTTATTGGTTTATTAAATTATGATGTTTCCTTTAGTATATAATTATAAATATAGATAAGGAGAGTGTTATTCTGATATTAACATGTAAATAATTAAATATGCTAAGACTTAATTAGCATTTTTTTATATACAATGTCAAGAGGGGACGTTTAACTCTATAGCAAATATATAAAATATAAACCCACATTAGTATTCTTGATAGTGTGTTGTACGTATCAACTTGTTTTGTAGAACATCTTTATAGTAATTTAATTCCTCCCATATTCTTTTAAGTGCTGAACGAATCCGAAATGGACGATGAGGTTGGTGACTATACCTGCATACATTTATTTTATTGATAAATTACTGTAAATTCACAATAGAAACTCTGTCCTATTTCCTATTAATTAATTAAATTGTATATTCTTTTATGTACCTACTTATAAACAAATAGTTGCTGTGTAAATATCCTATTATTGCGTAAATCCAAACTAAGTAAAAGTTTGTTCAAACAAAGTAATAGTGTCAAGTCAACAAACGCCTACAAAAAAATTAGAAAAACATTTTGGTTACATAACACTTTTTTTAACAGATAAAACATATGTAGCGCAACAGCTCGAATAAATTCTAGGAATAAATTTCGTTTAACAGAGATTTTAAAACCTCAATTGAAAATAATGAATTTACATTATGAGGTACAGGTTAATTAGGTAAAAAAAACTTGTAGGGTATATAAATTTAAAAAGGAATAAGATAAATCTTTTTCGTAAGACTATTTTTTTAAAATTTTTAGAGTTCTCAAAACCGCCTGCTCATAAAGAACGGCAAAATCGTCAACGAAGACGACGTAGCAGACGAAGACATATACATAGAAGATGGCATCATCAAGCAGATCGGTAACAACCTCATTATACCGGGTGGTACAAGAGTTATCGACGCCAGGGGCAAATACATTTTGCCGGGCGGTATCGATCCACATACCCATTTCGATTTTGAGTTTATGGGTACAAGAACAGCAGATAATTTTTATAGCGGGACCAAGGCGGCTGTATCAGGCGGAACCACCATGATCAGTAAGTAATATTCATCCTGTACGCATTGTCTGTACCGCTTTGACGCCTAAAGTCGCTGGTTTTTGGGTCGATAGTGACCAACAAAGTTTTTACTATATTATCGATGATTTTTGAATAAATTAATTGCTTATTTCAGTTGATTTTGTGTTCCCCAAAAAGGGGGAATCCCTCCTGGACGCCTACTACGAATATCGTCAAAAAGCCGACGGTAAGGCATGTTGCGACTATGCTTTCCATGTCTGTCTGTCACATTGGTCGGAGCAAGTCAAAAGAGACATGGAAATTTTGACGAAAGAACATGGTATCAACTCTTTCAAAATGTTTATGGCCTATGATTTTATGTTGAACGATGCAGAACTCTACAGCGCTTTTGAACAGGTAATAAAATAAATATTAGCAATTGTATATTTTATCACGAGAGTGTGAAGTTTGTGACACAAGCCGATAAGCGAGTGCTTCATTCACACGAACGAGAAAATAGCTTTTTACACGTTTTTTTGTACACAACACTTTTTCTTCGATATTTAGTGCCAAAATTTGGGGGCCATTGCTCAAGTACATGCCGAAAATGGCGCCATTATTGCTAAGAACGCGGAGAGGTTATTAGCGAGAGGTGTTACGGGACCAGAAGGACATGAAATGTCAAGACCAGAAGAAGTAGAAGCTGAGGCCGTCAACAGAGCTTGTGTTATAGCTAAACAAGTACGTTTTCTTTTGTGGTTTGCTGGTAGTTTTAGTAATAAATTATTATTTTGCACATTATTGATCACCTAGTTGACAAATGACAGACGACACCAATACGCAAGTGTAATCTGGTGTAAAACACTTTAAAAAATTATACACGACTGACATATTAGCTACAAATGAAAACATTAAATATTTTATTAAACATCAAAATGTTTCTTTCACACGGACCATTATTTTGTGACTTGGAACATCATTTTTTGACAGGGAACATCATTTTTTGACATGGAACAATATTTACCGCCTTTGACAATCTAGTTAGGTCTTACTGTTTCTTTTTTCATTTTATTTTTATTTTTTTTGCACATTGTGGTTATAGATGAACTGCCCTCTGTATGTAGTACATGTAATGAGCAAATCAGCATCAGAAGCATTACATCAATACAGGGGTAGCGGTAAAATTTATGGAGAAACTTTAGTAGCAGCTTTAGGCACAGACGGCACTCATTATAGACATGAATGCTTCCACCACTCAGCAGGACACATCCTAAGCCCCCCTTTAAGACCAGATCCCAGCACCCCTCTTGCTTTAATGAATTTCTTAGCACAGTAAGTTTTTTTTTGTTTTCTGTACACCACTTTTTATGTAATTTTTTTGTGGAAAGTCCTGCATGGCTTCGAACCATAAAATCTTGTTTTCACTCTTTTATCTTTTGCATGTTTATTATTTTTCTGTAGGTTGGATTTGTAGAAAATATTTTTAAATTAATTAATAAAAAAATGAAATCGTTTCAAATTAAAAAATAAAATTGGACTTTTGTGAATAATCTAGCAGTCGTTGATTTACTGCATTTCAGCGGTTAACGTCATATGTCAATACTGTCACTTATCTGTCATGGTATTTGACATTGACAAAAGTGACAGGCTGAGTTTTAGATATTTAAAAAGTCGGTGTTACTAACCAATTTTAATTTAGTACTACCCCCCGTTGTAGTTTATAACCCTATTTGAAAATATAGGTGGATGTTCCACTTTATCTGGCTCAAATAACAACGGAACAATCCTGTGAATTTTTGAAATGTCACCTCTCCGACGGCTTGCGAGCTTTTGGGGAAGTGGAAGCTTCTTCTCTTGGAGTATCAGGACAATTCAAACCTAACCTCAACAACATTGTTTCACCACCAATTCGAACTAACCCTGACACGCCACATAATTTAATGAGTTTTCTGGCATCGTAAGTGTGGAAAATTAACAGTTTTTTTGTAATTTTTTAGTGCAACGGTCAATTTTAAGGTTAAAGTATAACCAGAAATATAGCAAGGTCATAAATCGATATTAGCCGACGGCCCTCGTTATTACCTATTGTTCGAGATGTAGTAAAGCAATAAAATTGTGTGTTAGTTAAAAGATTTCCAGTTCCGGATTAAAATATCTTAAGCTCATTCAATCAAAAGTACTTTAACCTTGAAATTGATTTGTTCTGTGATATGGTATTTGGATCTATAAAATAACATCAGCATGTTTAAAAAATTTCATTTTAATTTTAGTTATTGTTTGTCATAACATCTGAACCTAAAATACTCTAGTTTACAATTAGATATTGTGTGAGGCAGTTTATTATGTCTTATATTTTAATGTACAAAAAAATAATTGAAACAAATAAATTCACCATATCTCAAATGTGGCCCTATTTTTCAAAATTAAATATCGAAAAAATTCAGTGATTCCTCAGCCATCGTTTAAAGATAAGATGTCGAGTTTGTCTACTTCTCACTGATGAGGCACAAAAATGCTGAGACCGGTCTGGGATTGACAAACTCCTCAAATAGCAAAATCAAAGTGTTGGGTTGGTTAACAGCCTTCCAACTCGCGTCTAAATCGATATAATTCAACGCCTGTGGGGGCTTTTGTCCCAGGAGTAGTTGTTTTCGATTTGGACGCGATTTTTTCGAATTTTTTCGATATTTAATTATAAAAAAGTAATTTATAATTAAAAAACAACAATAAAAGTAGTCTACTTCAAAGATGAATCACTTATTGTAAACTAGCCATTATTCTTTGTTACGAAATTATAATTATTTTCTCTCCTCGTGTGTAGGGACGTTCTTCAATTGACGGGAAGCGACAATTGCACCTTCAACAAATCCCAAAAAGAAGTGGGGAAAAACAACTTCACGAAAATCCCGAACGGCGTGAACGGTGTGGAAGACCGAATGTCCGTCATTTGGGAAAAAGGAGTACAAACAGGAATTTTAACACCCTCTCGTTTTGTCGCTATCACAAGTACAAACGCTGCCAAAATCTTCAATTTGTATCCTAGAAAAGGATGCATTGCATTGGGATCAGATGCTGACATCGTGATTTGGAATCCGAACGCTACTCGCACAATATCCGCTCAAACTCATCATCAGGCCGTTGATTTTAACATTTTTGAGGTTCGTTTACTTATTTTTACGTATTTCTTTTAAGTAAAGGGTAAAGTGGGAAGAGCATGAAATTCGATAATTGGATAATTTAATGCTAATTAAACGGTTGAATTGGAAATTTAACGCTCTAGAAGAACAAAGTCAGCAGAATTAAAAATCAATACATGGACAATTAAAGGCTAATTAATTGCCCTAATTTAAAATTTTTTGCTCTGCGAATTTTCTGCTAGTTTAAACTTAAGTGAGCAGAACATGACCGAAAAAGTGGTTGAAACAATAAAAATTGCAATTTTCTTTGCACAGTTATTAACGGCTCATTAAAGGCTAATTAAATGCCCTTATTTGAAATTTTTATTTTTATTGCTTCAACCACTTTTTCGGTCATTTTCTGCTCATTTATGATAGAGATAGTAGAGAAGAGTAATTAATTCGAAAATTCGCAGAGCAGAAAATTTCAATTAGGGCATTTAATTAGCCTTTAATGAGCCGTTAATAACTGTGCAAAGGAAATTGCAATTTTTATTGTTTCAACCACTTTTTCGGTCACGTTCTGCTCACTTAATGTTAAATGAAGCTCAAGAAGTGAGTTTTGACAAAGCAGGGAATTTCCAACTTGTATTGGGGGCTGCAAAGTTTTTTGACCGATTCTGGTCACTTTCTTCTTCTCATTCCCTTTATCCATTGCAAGTTGGGAATTCGTTTTTTCGTAAAGTTTTGTTACGCGATAACGACTCTCTGCTTCCATGTTCTTATGTAAAAAAAATTTTTTATTACAGGGCATGACTTGTCACGGAGTACCGGAGTACGTCATAGTCAACGGACGCGTTTGCTTAGACGATGGTCAGTTGAGAGTAGTCGAAGGATATGGCCATTTTGTCGATACACCTGTTTTTGCTCCGTACGTGTATAATCCTGATGAACTTGAGTCTATGAAACCAGTCAGGATTAATAACGTCAATGATGATGTAGAATACACTCCAAAAGTTCAAAAGGTAACTAGGGCTTCGCATACGTACCCACTTTATTTTTAATGCAACTTTTGAGATAAGGGCCCGGTAAAAATACTCTCATGTCACTTTACCTATCACTTACCAAAATTTGGTCCATACGGTTTTGTTGTTTTATTTTATTGGGATCTGACATCCAGCGATACGCCATCTGTCGCTTTGTTTTCGAACACAAAGTAGGGTGAAGATTCCATAAGAAATACATTACGTCAAACGGGAAAATCCATTTTTGAGGGAAATAATGACCGAGAAAAATCGAAAAATAAAGTGTACTGAGCAGTACCAGGGTGTAATAATAACTAATAAAAGTCTGGACGTTGTATTTCATTATTTTCCGGAGCCGGATAAACTTTTGTATATCAGAATATTAAAACAAAGAAAATCAAACTTGATGAATCCAGGGAGTAAAGCAAGAAAGAAGTACCTGCAGAATCAGCAGAATTCAAGGACGATCAGCCATTATTGACATAGAAGACTTGCAGAAACAAACAACACTCATCACTTGTCCATTAATTTGATGGGGATGACCTCGCACATTCGACGTGGGTAGAACAGAAATCCACTACGCCCACACAGTCACTGTCAATTTCATTAGTGTCAAGCGTATAAAATGCGTTCAGCTTGTTGAAAATTTAGTTTGCTAATGTCTGTTGTAGCCCACTTGCAAATTTGGTCAATCGTAAGACTCATACTCATATATTTAATACGCGACCAGCACTCATGTCACATTGAAATCTTCACCCTAATTGACGCCATCTTGGATAGGCCACGCCCCCATGTCAGATCCCAATAGAGATGTTTGAAATTGGTTTCAGCTTAAACTTCTTAAACTTAGTGACGATCCTTGTCCAACACCAACTCTACCGGAATCTAATATAAGTACGCCTTCGTTCAGAGGCCATCGACCAGAGGGACAGAGAAATATCCAAGAAAGCACTTTCTCTCTTACTGGTAAGCGGTATTTTGTTAAAAACTGTTACTTTTTTTGGCTCTTTTACCCGTACATGCAAATTTTATGAATATGTAATTTCAGAGGAACTCGATACGGACAGACGGTCATGCGTACGCGTCAGAAATCCACCTGGAGGCAAATCTTCAGGTTTTTGGTGAAAACAGAAAAACCTTTCGGCTTGGCTTCTGCAAGTATTTATTGCAATAAGATACCAAAGCTTATTTTATAGTTGTTTTTGATGTTTGTTTTACAATGTTAAATTATGTTATATTTATATTGCGCGGCGTGAATCAAATGTTGTGTTGTTGTTCTATCGAAATATCGCGTTTTACAAATTAGTTTTAAGAGTTATAATAATACATTATCGCTGACAAATTAATAGGGATGAGTTTTGTAACCTTTTAAATGAAAATGTCTGACATCTGTCGAAAACTCTTCACAGGTAAAGTAAGACAGTTTTGCAGTAATTATATGTAACGCTTTAACAAGTTTTTTTGTTTATTTACTAATTGTACCACATTATCTTGATTACCATTTAAAACATATTCATGAATTATGTAGAATTTACAAAGTAGCAGTTTCATTTCTATTAATTTAATAAAAATGTATTTAAATGTTTGTAAAAGAATTGGTATGTTATTTATGGTTGTTTTATAGGTTAAGTTTTACCTTTAACTTTTATTGTAATTGGTACTTTGGTATTTGATGAATGTAATGCGAGATATATGAATAAAGAATAAAGAAAGTATTTAGAACTTTTTTTAGACCTCATCGCTTTTGTGCTATCCTAATACAAAAATCAGAATTTATAGGCAACCAGTATTACGAATTACTCTACTCGGTTGCCATCTCTCGGTCAGTAGCCAAAGTTTAAAACCACAGATAGCTCGCCACCATTTTCAATCCAGCAAACTTCGAGAAAAATTAAACCTCCTCGCTCTTCTGCCCCTGATACAAAATCCGAATTTGTGTTGAATTTACAAATTACCGTTTCTACGAGAAAAATATGAAATTAAACCTCCTCGCTCTTCTGCTCTCCTGATACAAAATCCGAATTTGTGTTGAATTTACGAATTGCAATTTCTACGAGAAAAATATGAAATTAAACCTCTTCGCACTTCTGCTCTCCTGATACAAAATCCGAATTTGTGTTGAATTTACAAATTACCGTTTCTACGAGAAAAATATGAAATTAAACCTCTTCGCACTTCTGCTCCACTGATACAAAATCCGAATTTGTGTTGAATTTACAAATTACCGTTTCTACGAGAGAAATATGAAATTAAACCTCTTCGCACTTCTGCTCTCCTGATACAAAATCCGAATTTGTGTTGAATTTACAAATTACCGTTTCTACGAGAAAAATATGAAATTAAACCTCCTCGCTCTTCTGCTCTCCTGATACAAAATCCGAATTTGTGTTGAATTTACGAATTGCAATTTCTACGAGAAAAATATGAAATTAAACCTCTTCGCACTTCTGCTCTCCTGATACAAAATCCGAATTTGTGTTGAATTTACGAATTGCAATTTCTGCGAGAAAAATATGAAATTAAACCTCTTCGCACTTCTGCTCTCCTGATACAAAATCCGAATTTCTGTTCAATTTACAAATTACCGTTTCTACGAGAAAAATATGAAATTAAACCTCCTCGCGCTTCTGCTCCCCGGATACAAAATCCGAATTTGTGTTGAATTTACAAATTACCGTTTCTACGAGAAAATTATGAAATTAAACCTCCTCGCACTTCTGCTCCTCGGATACAAAATCCGAATTTGTGTTGAATTTACAAATTACCGTTTCTACGAGAAAAATATGAAATTAAACCTCCTCGCACTTATGCTCGCCTTATACAAAATCCGAAAATTGTTGAAATTTACGAGGAACAACGTGTCCGAGAATAATGAAAATTAAACCTCTTCTCTCTTCTGCGCCCCTTATACAAAATCTGAATTTTGATCAATTTTACGATTAAAAATATCTTCGAGAAAAATTAAAAATTAAACATCCTCGCTCTTCTGTTCTCCTTACACAGAAATCTGAATTTTGAACGAATTTAAAGATTTCAATATATAAATCCCAGAAAAATTAAAAATTAAACCTCGCTTCTCTGCTATCCTAATAAAGAATCCGAATTTTCAGCAAAAATTGTAAAATGTTGTGATTTAAAATTTATCAGCGAAAAATCAGAATTTTGAAGAGAAATTGTGTATAGGCAACCAGTATTACAGATTACTTGACTCGGTTGCCATCTCTCGGCGAGTAGCCAAAGTTTAAGACAAGAACATAGTTCGCCGCCATTTTCAATCCAGAATACTTAAAAATCTGAATTTGTTGAATTTTATGAAAAAGTTAAGATCCTTCTGGTAACGTCGTTTGTATTTGTCTATATTCCCTGTTAATGCAGCGTTTATTTAAAAAAGTCGAAATGTACGTTTTTAACGCGGGTCTTGAAGTGATAGTTTTTGTCTGCAGTCTACAGTCTGGCTGTTGAGGATTTTGGTACTTGTTAGGATTTAAAATAAAACACATTTTGATTTGTAATGAGAGAGCTTTTACTTTATGTAACATAGCTGACATGACATATATTACCTATACATACATAGGGCTGAGTATTACACATACAAGATATGAACTATATATACAAAGATGTTCTGTTAGTAGGGAGAGTATCTTCCTAAGTATAAGGCGTGTCACAATAAGGGTTTTTAGAAGGCCAAAAAATCGGGTGGACCTCTACTTTAGGACTAAACTGAAAATCTTTTTGGACTTTGTAACGCATTTTCGCGATTAATTCTACACAAAAGACGTAAAATGGTGATATTTACATGTTATTATTTCGGTTACTGAATATTCATAAAAACTATTTAGGCTTCAAAGTGACATTTGACGTCAGAGTGACATTTGACATCAAGCTGTCGTCATACGTCATTAAACTGACTGATTTACTCAGCACCGTCACTATTGCGCATTTTAAACTCGTAGAAAGTTTCTACAACGTCGTTTTTGTACCAATAAATGATTTTTATGAATATTCTAGTCACCTTTTTTAATTAATTATCCACATTAACTTTCCTTCTACACTCGAGATAATATATTTAACAACCAATTTTTGGCATCAATTTAAAAATGTATGCAGGGACTATTGCAAAATAACTAAAAAACAATCGCGTACAGTGTAAATTTTCAAGCATCTACTAACGTATAGGTACATAAGAAAATAGAATAGAATAGAAAAAACTACTCAGCGATATAGGATTTTATTCACATTATTGCTTAGATCAGTTCAGTATAGTCTTTCTAATAATAATTATTTTTATACAGTTTCGCTTAATATACTGCAGCATTTTAAAATAACTTTCAACGAAATTAGGTTTGCAGTTAAAAAATAAATAAACAGACACAACTAATGTCATATTTGGCACCGCCAACTTAGAGAAATGTACCAATTATTTCCAAATGACATATGACATATTTATTAGTTATGGATATAAAACATAAAAATTATGTTTAGGATATGTATTTGCCTATTACTAGATAGAAAAACTTTATAGTCTTATTTTAAATCTGTGATTTTAAATATTTAACCCCTTAATGCAGGGTTTTTTTAGTTTGTAATTAAGAAAAATTAACCCTAAAAGCAAATACTTATATTTCTACAAATTACAAAAAAAATAGTTAAAGCAAAACTTATGTCAAACAAATTAGACCTAATTCCGTTGAAAGATAATAATTTCGTTTGAGCCCTAAAGCGCCGAAATCCACCTTCCGTCAAAAAAAAAGAAAAAACCGAAATCCAAAAAAAAAAGACTACACTCCCAGGAACTGCGTATAAGAACAGGCTGGCATCTCAGCCCGGAAATTTTAAATTCAAAATTCAGTCAAGCTTATATTGCAAAACACAACAAACTCCGCGCCTGCGCGGTGTGACACCTGTCAGCTAAGGGCGCCAGCGCCCTTTTACTGCCTGACGCGCCACCAATGCTGCACCTTTTCGGTCAGCTTCCTACAGAGACCCCCTAACTTCCGTCACATCGGACCCTCTTCAGATTCTCCCTCTCCTTCCTCTAATGTAACCTGGAAACGGATGCCAGGTCGCTGAGAGTCGGGGGCCTCTTCCGGAGGGGGACTCGGAGGTATCGCATTCTGGTACCTGTAACAAAAAAAAATAGCAATTAAAGTAAATGACATAAATTACTCATTTTGTCGCGAGACAAGTGGGAGGATTTAATTTAAAAGGTTATGGGCCCAAAGCGACAGTAAGAGATGGAAAAATTTCCAAAATTTGAAAAATTGCATGGTGAATCCAATTTTCACTCCTGGAAGACAATGGTTTCCGCATGTATCTGAACAATATTTATAACATTGTTACTTGTGAAGAAAACGATCCAAAGGAAACCTTCTATTTCAATATCATGTTCTTATTTCAACGTGCACAAACAATTGAGACAAAAACCGACAAAGTAAAATTTTGAAAAATGAAAGTTTTGTTGAAAATTAATTCAAATCTCCCACCCATTGTAGGTTGGCATTACAGTTGGTAATACTGTTTTTCTCCAGTTTTGATGTATGTCATTTAAATTTTCAAAATTTTACTTTGTCGGTTTTTTGTCTCAATTGGCAATGCAAGATAAGCGATACGACACCTGATGGACTGAATTGGAACTATAAAAAGTCAGTAGTCGTCCTTATTTACATAAGAGAACGTGCTTTGATTTTATCATTTATTATGATATTATTGATTTATTTTGAAGTTTCAAGTATGAGTCGATATTGTTCAGTGCCTTTTTGTAATTCCTGGGAGAAAAAAAATACTGAACTTGCGTTCCATTTGTTTCCTAGACCCGGGCAACGAAAGGTTAGAATTGAAGACAAAATGGGCACACACTCTCTAGTTGAACATCAGAAAGCTTGGATTTTGAGGTTAAAAATTGAAAAAACCATTTACCAAATTCATGAGAGTGTGCTCTCTCCATTTCACACAAAGTGATTACTTCAATAAAGGTGAGAAGGTTCTTCAAATTAATGTTGAACTTTTTTTCAGCTGAGAATGTTTCCAAACAACGGATGTTGAAAAAGACACCCTCATGAATTTGGTAACTGGTTTTCCAATTTTGAACCTCAAAATCCAAGCTTTCTGATGATCAACTAGAGACTGTGTGCCCATTTTGTCTTCAATTCTAACCTTTCGTTGCACGGGTCTAGGAAACAAATGGAACGCAAGTTCAGTTTTTTTTTCTCCCAGGAATTACAAAAAGGCACTGAACAATACAGACTCATACTTGAAATTTCAAAATAAATTAATAATCTCGTAATAAATGATAAAATCAAAGCACGTTCTCTTATGTAAATAAAGACGACTACTGACTTTTTATAGTTCGATTTTTGTCCGCACTGTCGCTTCGATCTTAAAACATGATACCAATTGACCATATTTCACCTGAAAAAGATGAGGCATTTGTCGTTATGCCATTGGCACCACTTGCTGTCAATTTAATGTCACCTATAAATTGTTAATGTCAATTCTTTGATATATATTTAAATATTTGAAGTATTTCAAACTTTTCAAGTTTAAGTTGGCTTGAGTATGAGTATTGTTTCATTACTTTTATTGTATATTTACAGTTTTCGATTTTATTGATACAGAAAAGTCGTGATGCCTCCCAAATGGTCCCTAAGACATCCAGGGACAAAGCGTTCTGCGTCTCATTGCAGTAGGTGACATTAAATTGACAGCAAGGGGTGCCAACGGCATAACGACAAAGGCCTCATCTTTTTCAGGTGAAATATGGTCAATTGTTTGTGCAAGTTGAAATAAGAACATGATATTGAATTTAATTGTTAACCTGCAATCATTACATATTTTATGAATGTTTTTTGAAAATTTTTAACTGGGTTTGTTGTTCCTGACATGTACGTTTTGTACTTCTATCAATTTATTTTATAACCATTTTTTTTAAATATGTGACTATCACTTTTATAGATGTCTTGATGAAGGAAATAAACGTTTCCGAAAGCTCGTCCATATAACAAATAGTATTCTTTAACCTAACCCAGTTTTTTGACTGCATCCTCAAGATAAATCCTCGTTTTTTCTTCAACTAGTCAGTCAAGACTACCCTTCAGTTTATATTTTTATATACATATATAGACATGGACATTTTTCTATTGAAAATATTAATATCTCAGTGTCTCCCATCTAGCTTTGTTTATATTGACATTACAGTCACTATTATTGATGTGATTAGTGAGATAATAACTTGAACAATTAAAAATTAATCTCGCACTCTTTTCCAGGCCTTTCCAAGACAAATCTCTTGCTGCCTTATTTTCCATAACACTTTTTTTTCACTATTTTGCCTTTATAGCCCTGTGGTTACTTATGAAACGTGAAACAGCGATCTAACCTCACAAAACAGGAACAGTGTCCACGCGCCAGTACGAGAGTTTTACACTGTTGCCGGATCTCATTAGTAGTCGACTGTTCGGGGAATTTTGCATACGTAAAAAAATTTTGTTTATATAGATATTATGATTACGAGTAATGCATTGTTTGTCACTTGTTATAAAAAAAATGATTAATAAAAACAGTAACTTACCAATCGCGATTTTCCTCTAAGGTATCCAAAATATCCTGGGCATCAGGATGCACTAAGTCGGCCCAAGTTTCCCATAAGGGATGTACGATATAATCAATGAAACCGACTTGGGTTTTTTCTATGGTCGCCGAATGTCTATCACACATCGGACTGATATCCATTTTGGATTCTCGTTCCTTGTCGCCTTGCTGGAAGAATTCCTCCATAAGAAGATCTACCCATCGTCTATAAAGAGCTAAAGGTTTGGTAGGATTGCTTAAATCAGCACAGTGCACTAAATTCTCCAAGACTTGAATCCTATCGGTGTAATTATCTAATAGAAGTACTCCGGATCCTGCTACCTTTTTGGTTTCCACCATAGTCTTAAGATCCGCTAAAAGAGTCATATGTTTCGACATATCAGTGCTTAAAACCATATCGATCACCATCTTTCTAAGCGTTTGTCTTTGTTTTTTGGACATATTACAGAATATGTCGCATCCTTCGTTCGATAACAGTTTAAACGCTACTGCTAAATGATGGTTTTCCAATACACTTTCATCGTTATACATTAAAGCTAATTCAGAACTAGAGTTTATGAGAAATTGATTAGTAAGTCCAGGATGATCTACATCGTGGATGCACGCAGCGAACAGCGCAGCTGTCACTTCGAGGGGCGTAAAAACTGACTCTAAGGCGGGCGTGTTAAGGAGCACGTGAGTGCTCTGTGCCACGTCGGCAGCGTGTAAAGAGTTGTGGAAGGGGTTTTCTTTGACGTAATGATCTTCTAACGTCATCATAAATGTGATAAACGTTTTTGGAGGGATGTTTAATGTTTTTAGTAAATCTCTGTTGCTGAAGGCGGTGTATGCGACGCACGTTAGAGGTTTCCCATTGCTTAATTCTCCGATACGGAAAATATCTATGCCCCATTGGTCGATCATAATCAAACTTTTGCCTAATTCTTCTTCGTAGGGGGTTTCTATGCCGTGCAAGGGTAACTTTTCGCCAGTAAAGGAATTTGTGTGACATAAGGGTTTGCGGTTAACGCCTGATATTTGGGACATTGTCGAGTGTGCACTTCTGCCACGTTCTTTGCGCTGATTGGCAGGTTTTGGGAGTTCCGGGACTTCATCGCGGAGGGAGGGAAGGTCGAGTTCTTGCTGCTTGTCTGAAAAAAAAAATAAAAATAAGTTTTTCAAGTACTTTCGCAGTATTTGTTTGTTTTGAAAATATATTTTATTCAAACATAAATACTCACCAAGGAAAGTGGAGCAGATGTATTCGGATATTTGATTTCCAGACTTGCTCGATTCGGAAAAGTGAGACAGCTCTTTGTTCAACATGCGTTTGAACTGAAACAAATAAAAAATCATTCAGTATTTCCTTCCTCTTGAAGGTAAGGTTAATAGAAAAAAAACGTTTCCTCTTATATAAAGTTTGCAGAAGGAACCGAAAACAAACAAAACGAGGAAAAGATAAAGAATATCCTCTTATGCTTTTATTATATTTGCGGGTTTTGGGATCACAAACATTTTGAAGGTTAGGTCTAATATATTCATTGACAATATATTTTATAATATAAGGGTAAAAATCAATAAACATGTGTAAGTAAAAACAACAAGAATAAAGTTGCCCTATTAAATATTTAGTAGGCCAGTAGTTTAATTTTTAACTTTGACATTAAAAAGACGCTGATGTATTGACTTTTAAAACTTTATAGGTCCATTTTACTATCCCTCTAATGGCCTATAATACTTTTATGACAATACGAGTGATGCATAACTTAGCGATAGGGGAGAGTGGGGGAATGGGGAACGGCGGGCAATCGGGAACATGACAATACTCTTAGTACAACCTACCTAACACTGCGCATGCGCGTCGACGTGAGTGTTTACGTTTTACAGACCTACTGAGTTCAATTTGGATCAGTTTTTCATTGACCTTGAGCAAGACGCGCATGCGAAAAACTTTTGTGTCGTTGCCATATAATAATTTTAGTTCGTTAAATAAGGTAAGGTTTCATTTTATTTTCTTAGTTAGTACATGAATTTATTAGGGTTATATTGCTACAATTGCTACTGCAATAAATGGATGTTAAATGTTTTTTTACCTTATTACTAATTTTTTTATATAAACATGTGCTTTCGGGTAATGAGAAACAAAACTACCGGGGTAATAGAGAACGAGTGTTCCGTATTACCCCTCATTAAATTATATACAAAATACATAAAGATATGTTCCTTATTTTCAGATGCCTAGAAATATGTTAGAATAACCGATAAGGGCAAATGGTCTGAAGAGGCGTTAAGAAAGGCCTTAGAGTATGTTAATAACGGAAATTCTTTACGTGGTGCCAGTGTACAGTTCAAAATTCCTTTAACAACACTACGAGATGACGAAGAAAAGTGTTATATTTGTGGGGATGTCGGAAAAGATGAACAATGGTACAGATGTACTTTTTGCGGCCATTGGGTTCATCAACTGTGCACTGGATGGGACTCCCCTGAGGGGTACATGTGCGACTTGTGTTCCAAATAAAATCATGTATCAAGAATTTAATATTTTTAGAATGTTTAAATATGAATAAATAAGGATTTTACATTTATTTTTCACTTCCACATCTGAATATAACGACTGTTCCTGATTACTCTACCATGTGTTCGCCATTACCCGCATCATGGGGTAATAAGGAAAAATGACACTTTTTACTAAATATATCGTAACTTCCGAAACCTTAGCTACACTGTCATATGAGAGGTAGATGTTTAAGATTCAATTGCACCAAAAATCGCGTCAATTTACTGTTTTTTGTTGTTACTACCAATTTATTATCTTAGGCGTTCCCCATTCCCCCCCTCTCCCCTATTCCATTAACTTCCAACTTTAAATTTAAAAAAAAAATCAATGCATCGCACAATAGGTTAGTCTGACTGTTTGGGGCCAGATTTCACGTCATTAATAAAAATGTTTTATTTAATGCTTTATATCTTCACGCTTTCTAGAAGACGTTTATTTCAATTGATTTAAACGTTATCCCGACTATTTCTTTTCCTAGAATAATAGCTATTGTTTCATCCAATTTTCTAGGGATTTCCAATGCAGACAAATTGTTCCGTACTTCCAGATAAGTACCATTATTTCAAATTAAGTAGAAAATAATGGAGCAAGTCTATTACATCTAATACGAAAAATATGTCTAAGAAAATGTAGGAAAGATAGCTCGGAAAATGAGTACGTGTGGTAATTCCCACTATAAATTATTCTAATACTTTTCGTAGAATAATTTTATTCTTATTAAAGTATCAGTTGACAGTTTTATTTGCCGATTACTCATTTCCCTTAGGTTCCGTAATTCGAGGTTTGAAGTATGTGAAAGAAGCTTTATCTGATTTCTTTGTGTGGCAACACTGAAAGCGACATCATGCGGCGCGGCCCGCAAGTAATTAGTGTTGTGTTATGACAGGTGACACATGTAATAAATGTGTTCCGCGAAATCGAATCGGTTCTTTGTAGCAATTGTTATATTTGATATTTATTGATATTATTCCAAGTGATATTATCTAGTATTCGTTTGATATTGAGTAAACTGTAAGCAGTTTAAATTTATTACAAAATGAATCTTTTTATTTGCTTCTCCAAACGCAAAACCGTATTTAATGGATTTATTTGTAACTTTAAATATAATGATGTTAAAAATCAATAAAATAATAGGCAATAAAAAATGTTATGGTTGTTGAAATCGTAAAGAATAATTTCTTACCATAACAGATTTTAGTAGATAACACAAGTTCACGAGTTCAATTTGAATTTTTCACGATGAAAAACGACGTAATTATTGTTATTGTTTGAAAACTTGTACGTAGTATTTTGTATTTTTGGTGCAAGATCTCTGATAGTTTACACGTTTTACTAATATTTACAGAGTGTCAGGTGGGAGCTTAATAGAGCCGTCGAAAACAATAAATGTTTTAATGTACGCAAAACAATGTTCAAATATTTATTTAAATATAAACCGATCCATATTTATATAATTTCAAAAATATTTTTCCTAAAATAATTAAGTCTCGTTTCATACAAAATTTAATTAAAACATATTTTCACAATATAATTACTGCACGTTGTTTACTTCCAGCTTTTCATTAAATAAATTAAATATAGTCTGGGAAAAACATTCGCGGGGTAAAGTTTTAACATAAAAAAATAGTGTTACTGGTTTTTTATGTAAATCCATAACACTACACGGGAAAACTGGAAGAAAAAAATTTGTTTACATTGTAAAATAATGTTAACAAGTTATACAAATTTTGTGAATCAATATAATGAGTCACAGTATAAAAAGCGATTTGCGTATTATTCTAAGAAAGTACAGGCGTTTCGCATTAAAGTACAAACATTATTTCCTTATATTACTTTATTTACATACGTCATAATAAATTATAGTCTGTGAGTAAAAGGGGAAATGATATATATTGTTATGATTTGTCCGAATCGTAACTTTTTCGTTATGATTTTTCGAAATCGTAACTTTTAATTAACTAATGTTTTACTCATAAATTTATTTAGTTATTGTTCGAATTTAGAATTTTAAATAATATTGTTATGATATTTCAAAAAATGTAAAATTTTAATAATTTTAATAATAATTTTTTTTTTATACCACCACGACTATGCTCAATTTTATATCTGTCAATCTTCCAATCTCAGGGATTCTTCAATTGTGAGTTCAAGTTCCTATAACTACTGATAGTTTCTGTATTTGCAAAAAATAAAGTGTTGTTTCAAATTTAGAATGATTTTATTTAATATAGATTCGAAGAAAAATTTATTTAAACAAAAGACTATTTACTATTATGAATTACATTCACGCCACACACACACTCAATGATATCTTATATCTAGAAATTCAAATTTTACGCAATAAATTTTAACTTTGTTAAGGTTGGCACACCCGAAATACAGTGATGAAAATGTCAGTCTTAACCTCACAAATGCACAACCACACTGTTCGTTTCTGGTCTGCAGTGTGTTGTAATTAATTATAATGAATTTATACCTTGTGAATGTTCCTATTCCTTCTTCTTTCTCGTACAACAGTAATGAGTTATAACCAGATTTATAGTTATGTGTTGTTTCCACTTTCTGTTGTTTCTTAACGAAATTGATGTCCCAATGATTTCCGCAACAAAACAAACAACCTCCAGGTAAGTTGTCTACGTGTTATTTAATACAATCACTTACTAAATATAAACAATTCGCCGAAATAATTTTCCTCCAGAATATAAACGTACTTTTCCAAATTTTATAATTTTTCTTAATAAGTTTTTTTTTTTTTAAATTAATTTTCTCAAATTCTCCTACCAAACTCCTTCTACCATTTCTTCTGATAAACTAATTTTTTTTTTATAAACTTTTTAAATTCAAAAATCTTAATTTTTTCTATCAAGAAAAAAAAAACTCTTCCTAATTTTCTTTTTTTAACTATCCCCTAACTAACTAACTTTCTTTTTTTTTGTTGCTATGTTACCCTTTTACGTCATGCAGAAATTTTCAAATTATTATTACTTTTGATTATGTTATACTTTATTTTCGATTTTATGTATTTTGAATTTCATAATTTCAATTATATCAAATAAGCTACTTTCCATCTATATTCTGGTTTTCAATTCTCTACATTTTATCAATTTATAATTTAGTTACTAAAGTTGGTATGCTGTTATTTCATTTTAAATAGTTGTCACAACCCTTATTTCATTTTGCTATACAGATTGTCCTATGATTATTTTTTATTATAAAGATTGTCCCAAATTAAAATGTTAATAAAATTCTGAATTTAGAATATGATTTAATTTTGATTTTACTTTTTTTAGGTTACTATCAGAGCTTTATTAAGAAGGATTTTTCTAATAATAAGGATCTCACAATAAATCAATCCCTTAGGTGAGTTCACCTTTAACGTTTCTCTTTATCTATAAGATATTATTTTGTTTATTTTTCTAAATTGTATTTTAATAATATGGTTTCTTTATTTTTAGGTGACGTTCATTTTCTTTAGCTGACAAAATAATTCTTAAGAAGGAATATAGGATTGTGCATAGTCTTGGTATTTATTTTTTTCAATTTATAATTTAATTTTACCTAAATATTATAATTTTGATAATGTTCACTTTTCATTTCATTTTAAAATATTAAATTCCATTTCAATATGTTTTTATTAGGACAATCCTACCCACACTCTAAACGTTATAATTGGCCAGGCAACGGTACCGGCCCCTCTGACGTGTATATTTAAATAAAAAATATATCAAAAAACATCTATCCAAAGATGTATAGCAGTGGGTTGTAATGTTTACCAAAAATTATATCCTTTTTCGGAACGATTGTGATGACGTAATTTTTTTCGTATTGCATTATAAAATTATGGGAAAGAAAAATTGACTTTAAAAAAAATTTATTTTGTATCGAAAAAATGTTTCACCATAATTATTTTTATGGCTTACTTGACTGGTTAGGTAAACAGATTAATAGGTCAAATCAATGTTTATAATAACGTATAATGAAATATTGGATCGGGTTTTTAAAAACAAGAAACAAATATGTAAAATGTAGAATAAAAAAATTGTTTGGATCCTTATCGTTTGCTACAGAGTTTCTGTCTGATTTTAAATTTTTTATCAAAGGTAATACCACTCCATATTTAATCTATAAAATTTAAAAGGACGATTGGTATTTGGAAAGGTTATTTTTTGAATCATTTTGTATTAAAAACAGAGAATATAGTCATTTATGCCATATTTTCTTTATTACATTTACTAAATCTATTCGCCTCAATTTTTTAAATTTAAACGTCAAATATTGAGGTATTATAGATTTAAATACAGGGTTTACTTGATGTAATTGATTGCATACTAACGTAATACAAGTTGCCTATCTAAACACATATAAATAATGAATTTTATATAAATTCAGTTGTCACGAGTGAATAAACAAATGTAATATCTTACAATCCTCTGCAAATATATATTAAAACTTTTAATTTTATTCAATTAATCAAAGAAAGGTAACCCTGCGCTTTTGCACGTGGACTATCAGCGAAAATGAACAAATCAGCACTTTTTTACCAGCTAGTATCATGGATACTTGACGTGATTTATATATGTTTGAATTAAGTTCACCTATTAGATCATAATTTGTAAAGAATCTGTCAACTAAAATTTAAATATAGGTGATTAAATATGATTTCAGCGTATTCGCCATCTGATTAAAACGTAGTTAACTGTGGTTAATTAGCTTAATAGGCTGTTTTATTTATTTATTTTTTAATTGCATTTCTTTATTTACAATTTGTTTACTAGTACTCGTGTGTCCGGATTGAAAAACTATTATTTCTTTAATTTGTTTTGTAAATATTTTTTCAGAATACGATTTATCTGACACTTGTTTTTTACTCTGTATAGTCTAGCTATTGTTTTCATTATTGGTTATGTACAGGGTGTCCGGTAAACCTTGTACAATATTGGAACTGAAGATAGACCAGGTCACGACTGTTCAGAATATCAGAATTTCAACTCAGTAAAAATTTCACCGTTTTCGAGATAATGGGCATGTTTTTGAATTTCTGGAAAATTTCCTTGGATTTTTGAGTGCCAAAATATTTTACTGGGAGTAATAAAACTGCACAAATGATTTGAAATAAGTTAAAATCACAGCTCCCAAGAATTACGACATTAGAAAATGTCACACACTGCACCAACGTCTGGACTTCAAACAACTGTAATTCAATACCTGTTGGGGCATACAGCCCAAGGAGTAGTTGTTTGAAATCCAGACGTTGGTGCAAGTGTGTGATATTTTCTAATGTCGTAATTCTTGGGAACTGTGATTTTAACTTATTTCACATCATTTGTGCAGTTTGATTACTCCCAGTAAAATATTTGGGTATCCAAAATATTTCTTTTTTATCATACAATTTAAATATGTTTACTGCTGAAGATTACTGATGAGTGATGCTTTCAGACGTACAGAAATAGAGGTAATATGCCAGATTTGAATCCCTCCAATTGTTATTGACAAAAGTTTGACATTATTGTTTGAAAAAACATAACCACGTGGAGGTGGATATTTGTTACAAAAGAATGCCCATTTTGTTTTACAGACACCCTGCATAAGGACGCCCTTAGAAAGCTTTCTAGGAAGCAGCAAAAGAAGACAAAATTTAGAACGTATTAGAAATATTACAAAAAAAATGTACCCCTCAACTCAATAAGCGGTAATGCAGATATTCCCGGTTTTTGATTACTATTATCAAAATATTTATTTTTCGATTTTATACGAATTTAAATTAAAAAAAAATACTAATTTTCAATCGAAAAAGTTGGTTTATGACTTTTTAATTTTTTAACTTTATCAGTGCTTATTTTCTTCGTTGAAACTTCGACTTTAAGATGGTATGAAAAAAATATATTGTTAGTATGGAAAAATATAGAAAAATTAGGCTTTTTTTAAATTTAAATTCGTATAAAATCGAAAAATAAATATTTTATTTTGAAAAAACTACAGCTACAAGTCTAAAGAATATAGTCCTAAAATATTATTAAAATTTTTTTGAACACGAATATTTTTGTTCAAACCCGTGAAAGAAAATTAATAATTTCTACACTAAACCACGTTTTTTCTTAACTTCGTAGACAACAAACCCATATTTACCAGCGAAATTCTAGAAGTAAAATACTTTCTTAAACTCGACTGACCTTTTTCTATTTCATTATCGATAAATTCAAAAATCTTAAAGATTACTAACAATTTGTCGCAAGTAGAATAAAATTAAATAAAAAAAAAAACCGTTGAATCCCACGCATGATTAAAGCTCGGGAATTATTCTGATATAAAAATTAAAAATATATAAAAAAAATGTTACATATCAAACTTGCAAAAAAAAATTACCTCATATTCAGCAAATGCACTTTTAACGGTCAGATCAGCCATAATATTGAACCAGGCAACATTATCAAAAAGTTTTTCAGAATTAGGTGGAATCCTTTCAATTCTATCTTGACAGGATATCGCTCGTTTTAAAGGTCTCCTCGTACCACTAATTTCATTCGAAAAAAGCATTTTGCACCATTCAATTAAACACGTGAATTTAAAACATACGATTGTCGTACCACTAGCCAACTACGAAGCCCAATTCAAACTGAAGTAGGTGTCTTGGAGCACGTAATTTAAATACACGCAATGGTTTTTGCAAATACCAGGAACGTTCTAAAAATTCTCTTACAAGAATTCGCTTGTTCTCGTGTCGCGACCGTTTCATCCGAACAATTTTCTACAATATATATATTAATCACGTAAAGCGTTTGACACTATAAACATACGACGTTCCAAATTATTTCAAATTTCTCGCTAGAGAATAAGTACACAGTGGATTTTCCTCTGCTTCTATTGTTTAATGAAGTTTCACATCTGTTTTCGTGATAATCACGTCAATCAAGTTTTATACGTAGCCCGTACTTAAGTGGGGAAGTTGACAAGATAGATTATTTTCTTTTGACGTTTTTTGTTACTAGGTGACTTATTAAAATAACCATTGTTTAATGTATGAATATTTTTAGATAAATGAAGTAGTCGCTCGATTAGGTAATTATTATTATAAGATAATTAAATACACTTGTATATTATGGATTACGAAGTACTTGAATTGTTAGACCTAGCGGCAAGATTGGTATGTCAAGCTGTATATCTTTGAGGATGGGATTTGGGAGAAAATCTAGCTTTCCTGTTATGTTGGTATCAGGAGATTTTGGCACGTACATTTCAATTTATTCTAGTAAACTGTCAATTACCACCAGGCGACTAAAGATTAATCAAGAGCAAATAAAAATTTAACAAACTGTTCAACGATTTATGGGTTGATTATTAAAGTAGCTTTAATCATCTGCTTGCTGAATAAATTGGTTTCATAAAATGTTTAGATTTTTATTAAGGAAATGTAGTCTGATGAAGAAAATACGTGGAGGGTACAAACAATTTCTACAGAGTGAAATAATTCCATTAAAAACAAAAATCGTCGAAAACAACCCAGATAAATTTACTATACAGGGTGTTTCCAAATGACACTTACAACGTCTGGCTGTAGATGCCTCTAGTAAAATTGGACAAAATGATATAAGGAATGAGGGGTCCAACTCGATTACTTTTCGTTAAAGTTAAAAAAAAAATAAATGCTTTTATTTAAAAACTTTAAAACGGTTTAATATATTAATTTGAAATATTAGCAGGTCGTTTTTAAATGTAAAAATACATATTTGAGTAAAAAATCATGTTTCATATCTAGATCCAGTGGCGTGCAGTTAGTTATATCCCCTTTTCCCAACCATTTTCTACGCCCATGGCATTTGAAGCTATTTTTATTTTTTTGTATTGCTTAACAGATTTCAAGTAAAAAACGAATAACCTTTACATACCGAAAATCTGTAATCTGTAAGATCTTTTATTAATGAAATAACCAACAATATTTTTCTTGGATTTCTTTAATAATTTTTTCTTAATTTTTTATAACCACTAGACTTTTGTATAGTGTCTAGTATCTAGTGGTTATTAAAAAATAAGACAAAAATTATTAAAGAAATCCAAGAAAAATATTGTTGGTTATTTCATTAATAAAAGATCTTACAGACTTCATAAAAACATTAAATATCTTAAAAACCACAAGATTTTCGGTATGTAAAGGTCATTCGTTTTTTACTTGAAATCTGTTAAGCAATACAAAAAAAATAAAAATAGCTTCAAATGCCATGGGCGTAGAAAATGGTTGGGAAAAGGGGATATAACTAACTAACTGCACGCCACTGGATCTAGATATGAAACATGATTTTTTACTCAAATATGTATTTTTACATTTAAAAACGACCTGCTAAATTTCAAATTAATATATTAAACCGTTTTAAAGTTTTTAAATAAAAACATTTATTTTTTTTTAACTTTAACGCCCTGTATTTCGAAAAGTAATCGAGGTGGACCCCTCATTCCTTATATCATTTTGTCCAATTTTACGAGAGGTATTTACAGCCAGACGTTGTAAGTGTCATTTGGAAACACCCTGTATAAAAATGATACGTTGACAAAATGCAAGAAACTAATTGTAGCACATCTATTTGCAAAGTATCTACCTTTTGGATATCTGTGATTCCAGTCATCCGTCATATAGACTGTATTACTTGTTTTTTAGCCTACCTAATAAAGTTGTAGATATATACAGGGTATGTCACGTAGATGCATCATTAGCCATATATAGTGTTATGGTTTAAAAAAAATGAGACAAAATTAGGGAAAGTGTATGTTAAATGAATTAAAAAAAATTTATGTGAAAAGGATTTAAAGGTTGTTAGGAGATGTTTGTTTATGTTGATTAGATAGTTTTTTAGTATTGAAATGTCACATATGAAATTTAAAAATAAAGAATATTAATTAAAAGTAAAAACTTCATATTTTCAGTATCATTACAAATGGCGCCCAACGTGGGGCAAAAATTGAGTTAACCCAAAAGAAAGAAGAAGAGAACGATGGAATAATGATGGTTTTAATGGAGTCAAGAAGACTAGGGGAAGGAAGACAACAAGACAAAGAAGATTTGGAAAAAAGTATGGAAAAAAATAAAGAAGATTTGGGAAAAATAATGACATGGAAAAAAATATTCAAGAAAATGGAAGATAGTCTAAAAAAATGGCTAAGAAAATAGAAAACAAATTTGAAGAAATAAATAGAAGACAGAATACAAGAAACAAAGCCAGAACACACAGAAAAGGAAATTAAAAGAATAGAAAGAAGTGTAATAACAAATAATAATAATAATATTAGCATTCCCTATACCTAAAGTTACGCATATCTGAGTTATTGCTAGATTTATTATAATTTGAAGATATTTTACCTAAATTGGCTTTACATCAGTAGAGGATTAGCGGATATGTTATTTTTACACGTGTTTCGAAATTACACAAAAAATTCGATGGTTTTCTCCAAAAATTAAAAAAAAAGAAGTATAATTTTCATGAATATTTACAGTGTACCTAACCATAAAATCTATTTTATGTTGATGTATGAGAAACTTATTACTGTATCTCCAATTTTTGAAGCGGAGGTCAGATATTATAGTTTTTTGTAATTTTTTTTTGACTAAGTAATTAATACGCCACAATGAATAAGAAGGTTTTTTTGTTGTCTGCCTAATTACTTTTGACTTATGTAACATTTTAATAGACGCTTTTAGATATATATCTAGATTTAAAAAACTTGAATAACTTATAATATGGTATTATTAATGGTTTTTGTGCCTTTTTATAACATTAATTAATTTCTGTCTTAAATTAGATTTACGGTTTTAAATTTCTTATAATTATAAAATATTTTAAGAGGATATTATTTCAAAATATGCGCCGTAATATATCTGAAGATCTTTATACAGGGTGATAATCAATCGGAACGATTTGCGACATTCCAATACAAGAATTTTGCCGTATTTGTTCTTAAAACAAAAAAAAATAATCACAAAAAGTCTCTACCAACTCTAAGGAGGCACAAATTTTAATTATTTATGATCCAACTTCAATTTTACCCCTGCATATGGTTAGGGATGATTGTTTACTATTTGTTATTTTTGTCATTATTGGAAATTCGATTCCGATGGTTATTATGTGCTACATTTTATCGTAGGGAACTGCAAGTGAAATAATTATTAAAGAAAAATATATCGGAGGTTTGTTGTTTTGGACGCTTTTAAAAATAATTTAATTCACATACATTTTCTTTCACCTGAAAAACGTTCAAAATTAACTTAATTACCTCGTATTTTTACTAACAGATAACCCTGCATTCTTCACATGTTTTTAGAATTTCAAAAATTCATAATTTTACATACATTTTCCGGACCCTGACCTGAAGGTTAAAAATATAAAAAATGAAGTAGTTTTAAAGGAAATTATGTAAAAACTAAATGAATTTTTTTTAGGTTTTCTGAAAACAGACACCATAGTTATGATAATTTTTATATTAAATAATTTTCTTTTTCACCATTTTTTCTCGAAAAAGTTAAATTGGTTTCTACCCCCACAAACGGCCAAAAATCACCCTCTACAGGGTGAAATTTTTTTTGCTGCAAAGAAGGAAAACCGCTTGCTTCATCCTCCGTTTTTGACGATGCTTAACACAGTGGTGATGTTACATCTGTACACCGACTCGGCCACATTCCCCAAACGGCCAAAAACCACCCCCCATAACGGGGGAATAGCGAATTCCGCGTCTTCCACCGGCAAAATATATCTAGAAGACGCGGAATCGGCAATTCCCCCATTTTGGGGGTGGTTTTTGGCCGTTTGACGGGTGGAGTCAAGCCTACACTAATTTTGGATACCGCCATCGCGTTCAGCATCCTCTAAAACGAGGGGCAAGATATATTTTGCAGGTGGAAGACGCGGAATCCACGATTTCCTCATTTTGGGGGTGGTTTTTGGCCGCTTGAGTGATATTGTCAAGTAAAAAATAATTTTGGATAACGCCATCGTGTTCAGCATCCTCGAAAACGGGGGTAGGGAATATTTTACCGATGGAATATGCGGACTACGCGATTCCCCCACTTTGGGGGTGGTTTTTGGCCGTTTGGGGGGTTCGGTCTCCTCCAAAAGAATTTTAACCACCGCCATCCTCGAAAACGGGGGAGAGAGGTGGTTTGGTTACTGCTTAAAATATTTGTATCACAGAATCTACTGTAATTATTTTTGAAAGGGAAGTCTTATCCTTATTTACGCTTTAACAACAAAGCAAAGTAGATGATCATTGTTTAACAACGTGGGGGATTGTTTAAGCCTGACGACCATTTATTTTCGGAACGTGTTCCAATAATTCAGATAATTCAAAAAGACCTGTGACGTCTGATAGATAAAGACAGATAAAAGTTTATTTTGCTTACTTGTGTAATTTCTTTTAACGCCTCGTATATCGTATCAGAGATAACAGTGCATTCTTCACGTGGGTACGTCATCGATTTTCGGTTATACGAAAATTCATAATTTTACATAAATTTTACGGACCCTAAACTGAAAGTATTTCTTTTTAGGTGAGTCAGGAAAAATAATGATATTGGAAATCTTTATCGGAAAAATTCTATTTTGTATACGTGACATTTAGCACATAGAAATATTGAACAGAATCCAAATTTTTTATAAACTCAAAATTTGACCTCCATATTTTTGCATAAAATGTACTTATCATTACATAATAGTAGACATACCGGGTCAACGAATTCACTGACTCACTACGTACGATAGATATCAATCATATGACCAGACGAAATAGTATTTCTGAATTGTGCAATACCTCTAGACATTATCAGTACGAGTGGGACGTAATAAAAACGTTACAAGTCACATTTTCCTTATAGACCAGAGCCAAAATTCTTAGCGGTACGTGGGAGGTCGGAAAATTTAGGACAAATTATAAGTAAATTAAGAAAAATCAAGATGACCGAGTAAAAGTCTAAATTTCGTATATTTTCAAGTGGTAAAGATTAAAAATAAAATAATTAATTTATAAGATTAAATACTCTAAAAGAAATCACATATAACAAAAAATAAATACGAGGGTTTATTGATATATTCTAAGTAATTTTTGCAAACGAAGGATAGGCTTTTCAAAAGTCAGAGATTCACAGTCGTTGCTTGTTTTCTAAAAGCCTGATTTGTATTCAAGCCAAGCTCTTGTTAAATTGGGAAATTGGAGCCTTTGGTTTATCAACTAAGTTGAAACACTATCGTCGACCACTCAACCAAAACACAATTTTAACACACACTACGCGCGTTTCGCCAACTATGTTGGCATAATGAGGAGTTGATGATACTATTCAATACCAAGCTCTTGAATAATTAAGCCAAGCTATTGAATAATCAAGCCAAGCTCTTGAATAATCAAGCCAAGCTCTTGAATAATCAAGCCAAGTTAGGCCCTACAGGGTAATAACAAAAAACGTATAAGAGGCTACATTGGCAGCAGGTGCCTTGTGCATCTAAACCGATGGGTCTAAAACAAATGAGGGGTCAGGCTGTGGAATTTATTCCAGATCCCTGAATCTCAATATAAAATGGGTAATGGGTTCTAATGCCAGTGTAGCTCAAACAGAGCTCATTGCTATGTCCATCGCCGCAAAAGAGACTACCAGAAGAAACATTACTGGTAATAATATTTACATCCTCACGGACAGCAGACAGGCACTACTAGCTCTGAATAGACCACGCATTACATCAGGTCTAGTACTAGAATGTCACCAGGCCCTGATCGAAGCTTGAAACAACAACGTGGTCACTTTAGCTTGGATCAAAGGTCATGGAAAATCAAAAGGCAACTGTGCAGCTGACTCTTTAGCTAAGAAAGCAACCTCCCATAAACTTTTAGGACCTGGCACTATCGGCATCATCTGTGGCAGACCTACTAAAGAAACACTCCCTTGACAAGTTTAAGGGTAGATGGGACGACGAAACAGGTTGCAAGCTAGCCAAGGAACTGTTACAGTATCCGAACAGCGAAACAGCCAAACTATAAACAGACAGAACCTGCGCACAGCCACAGGTATCCTGACTGGCCACTGTCATCTATGAAAACACCTCTACAGGATGGGGTTATCTGACACTCCACTGTGTAGAGGATGTGAACAGGAAGACGAGACTGTCGAACACATTCTTTGCGAATGCCCGACACTCTCACAAATGAGACATTTTCTTTTCGGCGAGCGGTGGCTAACACATGCCAACATGAGGGAGCTACCTTCAGGCGACGTCATCGCCTAATTTAAACAAGTAGGCTGGCTGACGAGCTAGAAGGAAGGCTCAACCTAAGAAGGACGCACAATGGGCCAAATGTGGCCTACGTGCTGTGGGGTGACCCACCCTTCTAGATTTACAATACAGAGAGAGAATCAAGCCAAGTTTTTGAAAAAACAAGCCAAACTTTTTTTACAAAAAGCTTGAATTTACAAGCTTTTTAAAGCTTTTGAACATGATATTATTTTAAAGTGAACATTTTCCTACAAGGCCTATGCAAACCATAATTCTTTAAAAGAAGACCGACCTAATGTTATCAATATCAACGTTGTTCCTGTCAATTTTGGTTGTCCAAGTCACTTGCCCATTTTTCTAATAATAAATTGATTCCTATTACCACTATTGGTAAAGTACATTTTTTTTCTGCTTCCAAAGTTTTTGAGAGCTTACTGAAGTCTGTTGAATAATTGCAAACGCTCTGAATGAGAGATTATTAGTGCCTCTTAAAGTTTTTAAATTGACCGTATTCTCGCATAGAACATTAATAGCATTTTTTAAATTTAGAGCCCAAGACAGCATCTCAAAAGAAGAGTTTCATCTAATTTTAGCATTTTTAAATTTAAGGTATAACAAAATTTTTCAAAACTAATTTTAAGTTGCTCGGACGTTTTGATTGTCTTCGCAATAGCTTTAATTTTGTCAAAAGGTGAACTTTATCTTCGCCCATCAGATTCGAAAACATTCATTTTACACATACGTGACAGGGTAAAGCTTGGAAAAGCTTCAAACCCGAGCCAAGCCTGTAAAATCTTTGTGGACTGATTCAAAAATGAGTATACTGTTCAAAAAATAGCATTCAACAGTCATGTTGTTTGATCCTCGATATGTAGATGATTGAGGCGAAAGGTATTTTCAGAAATTTAACCAGCTGAGTCACTCAAGAAGATTCCCGTGATTTAAAAACCCTTTAATAGGAATTTGAGTGATGTTATTGGCATGCGGGAAACATCAGAGGTTATACCGAATGAATTTTGGAAAAAAATTAAGGTTTCTTAAAAATACCTCATTGTTGACACCGTTCCGCGTACTTTAAAAGTTCCGATGCTACCTAGAAATCATTTTAAAACAACTTGGGGTAGTCTCATTGCTCTCATTTAATGTGATAATTATTTAGTATTGTAATAAATTAAATTTCTGAATATTTTCAAATCAAGATAAAGCTAAAATACGTCAAAGAGTAATAGATAAACAAGAAATACGTAAATGTTGCTTATTTTGTTCATATTTTTTAATCAACGATCCAGAAATAATGTTTATTTTATGGTTATATTGAATTTCCTTAAACTTTTTGTAAAAAACAGATTTTTGTTTGAAAAAAAATTATGTTTCAAAGTCAAGTGCCCATGTACTTTATTTCAGAAAGATAAATATAAAAATAATTTTATATCGAGATTCTTAAACAAAAAGATTATAAAAGAATTTTTATATTTGATATATTTGTTTGTTTTGTAGATAATAATTATTAAAAAAATGTTGAGTAAGTCTTCAAGAATGTCTTTCTCTTTTTGATAATTTTGATCAGTTTTTACGAGCTTATTTATAGTAATTTCACGTTAAAAATGACATGAGGTAGAACAATCAGAATACGAGTCTTTAATTACCAGTTATAACCAAAAAATGCATCGAGATAAAACAGATCAAACATTTTTTTATAATTTTCTATTGGCAACAGAAATATGATATAAGCAAACGAGTTGCTAATTTAATTAATTTCGTCAGTTGGGCTTTTGAATCCGAGATTTGACTACTATTGTTGTTATAAAGGAAATATGAAGTCATATAATTGTAAACCTAAAGTATATTTATTTTTTGACAAGTAATTCAAAGTGATTTACCTTTAAAGAAGCCATGTCAGAGACGGACCGATGGGTTTGGATGGTTTCTAGTTGATCCAGGCACCAATCCAGCTCCTCCATAGTTTCCATAGCTAATTTCATGTATGCTTCATCTGAAACAAACAAATTTTCATAATGTTTGCCAGAATTATTTTTGGGTCGCATAAAATTTCGTGAGAAATTAATTTATTTTTCATTTGAATTGTGCGAGATACGTAAAATTACAAATTTTATAAAACAATAAAAAATATAATAAATAAAACGTTGGCCACATTTGAGAATAATGGATAACTTACTCAGTTTAATAAAAAATATTACCAACACTCGCAAATACCATCGAAAACATTTTAGCATTTTTTTTTAAATTTAGGATAAAGTGAAAATTGTATTTTCAAACGTGTATAATTTATTAAAATTCAGTCAACCTTAAAAGGTTACACAAAACCTACGCACAAATATCTTCTTAATCACAAATAAACCTCTTAGATGAGAATATTGTAAAGTTCTACTATCGACAATATTTTATACTTAATTAAGAACAACTAAATAAATTTATAGATCGTAAATTTTACCGAGATTATTTTTTTCATCTGTCAAAATAGTCAGATTTTGTGGTTTTAGCCAATAACAGCTCAGGATCCTAACCAATCATTGTGTTTTATACTGATAAAACCGCTTCTTCGTAATTGTTTTTTGATTAAACTGTGTTTACCGTTTTTGAAATGTCAAATATAAACATTTAACAACTTTTATTTAGCATTATCAATTATTATTATACTAAAATGTATTGCAAATCTATGTTAATATACAAATTTCAAAATTTATTTGTAAACTAACCTGTTTATTCGTTTATTCACACACACAACATCAGTTTTTGAATACCCAAATACTTAAAAATCCATAAATCTCTTTTAAACTGACAAATGTCAAACTCTATATCCGAATTAAGCCAAACGCAATCCCGTATGCCTTGGTGGCCCTGTATTTAACACTATAACAGCTCATCATGATGTTTCAATTTAAATTGATAAAGAAAATTTTCAACATTTGTGTGTAAAGTGTCTTTTGCATAAATGACTATGTTCTCTGTTTTTAATATAAAATGATTCAAAAAATAACCCTTCCAAATACCACATGTCCTCTCAAATTTTATAGATTAAATTTTTGATCTTCATACTCAAACGCCTTTATATTTAGGCAAAACCACTCAAACAAACGATTTGAGATAAAATCACTCGTCCTGCGGACTCGTGATTTAATCAATCAGTTTGTTTTCGTGGTTTTTCCAAATAAAGCCGTTTTCGTGAAAACCAAAAATTTAATCGATAAAATTTGGAGGACTCGTGGTGTTTGATTAAAAATAAAGAATAATAAAGAATAACATTTTATGAATGATGAATTAAAAATTAAAAAAAATTTTTTGGACAAAACAAAATATTATTATTACGTGGTACCATTGGCGGATCCAGGGGGAGCTGTGGAGGCTCCCCCTTAGGTAAAGTTTTTTAATTTAAAGAAAGAATACAAAAAGCCGAGAAGTCCTTTTCAACCCTTCCAAGGTTAAAGGACTGGGTGAGAATAACAATGAGAGAGGATAGACTTGTATTGCATTTCCCCCCCCTTGAAAATCGGCTGGATCCGCCCATGTGGCACTGACTTTGAGAAGTTCAATTTTCTTTAAACATTAAGCCACATTTTGAGAAATGGATAACCATTTGATTTCAAAAAAAAAATTAAATTAAAACTCTTTGCATATATTCTTTCCTACTACTTTATCCATATTTTAACAATTATACGGTCTGATAACATTAAAGATTGCTTGTGTAACAATAAACATCTTTAATCATCAAACGTTTTTTTTATATAGATTAACAGGTCGCAACACGTGTGAGAAATTAGACAAATTTGACGGTTTTTTTCTATAAACTATCTTTAGTTTAGAAATTTCGACAGTTTCAACATTTTGTCACACGCGCTGTGTATACGTCGTATCCAGATTGAAGATTTATTTGTACAGCCATAGGCCATGCGAAACAGTATCGATCCACGTATAATGGAGCTGATATAGAGCACGGCACGGGATCCCGAATTGCTTGTTCTATTCCCGTAATGAATTCCAGTTACATATTTCTCAACAACGTCCTCTACGTCCCGCTTTATCCCTTTTTTATTAGTTTACGTTTTATATTGTACTCTTCTTTATGCGCGCCCTTTTCATTATCACAACAGGTTTTTTTATTGAGAATCAGTTGCATTTTTCCATACGAGCAATATACAGGGTGTCCAGAGACGAAACCGACAAAACTTATGGGGTTATAGGGGCTGCCAATATGATTACAAAATGCCATATACAAATGTCCAAAACCGCTTCGTTACTGACATACAGAGTGATTTGTGAATTTAGACAAAAAATTAAATCCGCCATTTTAAATAGCCGATTTGGTTTAAATTTGGTACATACATTAAACTAAAAGGCCTTAACAAGTAGCCCTATGAACGAAACCAATAGCAGGACCTGAATATTCTTGTTCTTCAATGTTAAGTTCTTGTAAGAATAACTTACCCTGTATAATAATTATCAAAAATCTGAGTTCAGATTCGAAATCTACGAAAAAAATCCTACAGGAACTTGTTCAAAAAGTTTCTGGCACCATTTCAGTTATTCCGTAATAAATTATTATTTTCAATTTTTTCACCATATAAATTAATTGTCAGATAAAGTACCATCAAAACATAAATATTGTTAATCTCTTTAATTAGTTCGTAGTAAAATTTTATAAAATACTCTCACAACCCAAAAAAACTAAAGAATAAATTCGTATCAGGACCGGAATGACTCTTTTTTATGTTAAGTTCTTGTAAATATAACAATTATCAATAATCTGATTGCAGATTCGAAATCTACTAAAAAAATCGTACAGGAACTTGATAAAAAAGGACTGGACTGATTTTTTTGTAAATTATATTTGCTTACTAATAAAGAACCCCGCACAAATCTTATGGGAATTAGGTCCCGGTCAAATTGGCTGAAATTTGGATATGTTGTTCGTTTCGGCATCCTGAGCAAAAGCCTCAATGGACAGAAAGCTCAATTTTGCGTATTTCGGCTCCTACCGAGCTCCAAAGCTCGACGGATTTACCATTATTTACTACTTAAAAAGGTAGTCTTTTCAAAAGTTTAGTATTTGCTGCGTTAAAAAGAAGTACCCTCTTATGTTTTCGAGGTCGCTGCATTCAAATCTAATGCCAATATAATAATATTGACAGTTGACAGCTGTCAAACTAACTGTCAAACAGCATGTAACAATCGAAATGGATAAAATTAATATGTAAACATATGTTTTTAAGATTGCTCAATTCAAATCCGTTGTCAAAAAGACGATATTGACAGTTGACAGCTGTCAACTAGCTGTCAAACAACGAGCAATAATCAAAATTGATAAAATCCACATGTAAATATATGTTTCTGAGTTCAACACTAATGTTAAAAAATCGATATTGACAGTTGACAGCTGTCAAACAGCATGTAGCAACCGAAATTGATAAAATTGACATGTAAGCATATGTCTTTAAGGTTGCTTAATTCAAATCTGATGCCAAAAAGACGATATTGCCTACTACTAGTAGTACTATCGTCTTCGACTCGGGATAACTTTTAAAAACTTAATTTAAGCTCTAGGGAGATTACTAGTGACAATTAATTTCTAATAAATAATAATTTATTACGGAATAACTGAAATGGTGCCAGAAACTTTTTTAACAAGTTACTGTAGGATTTTTTCCGTATATTTCGAATCTGAGCTCAGATTTTTGATAATTATTGTACAAGGTGAAGAAAAAGAATATTCTGGTCCTGATATTGGTTTCGTTCAAAGGGCTACTTGTTAAGTCCTTTTAGTTTAATGCATGTACCCTGTATTTAAAATGGCGGATTTAATTTTTTGTCTAAATTCACAAATCACTCTGTATGTCAGTAACGAAGCAGTTTTGGACATCAAGGTTTGTCGGTTTCATCGTTGGACTCCCAGTATATTTGACACGAAAGAATGTTTAAAGAAATTCAAATTTTTCTCAAAGGTATTAGAAATTGGTTGCACCACGCCTGGACTGAAAACAACTACTCCTGGGGATAATGCCCGCACAGGCATCGCATTACAACAGTCGAAACGCGTGTCGGAGGCTATAAGATAGCACAACCAACCCTTTGATTTTGTTAAATTAATATTCGAGTTTGGAACGATGAACCATTATTTGAAAAGTGACGACAAAATGTCTGGAAAATCCGATGTACAAAAGTTATTTATGACTGTACCGCAGAAAAATTAGCGACAAATATTTAACAAGTATTAATTCATTATAATGTTAATACCATCCTGACAGGGTACACAATATAACTTACTCATTCTAATAAATGATCATTTCTATGAACTGAATTAGTAACTTTAAAACGAGGCGTAATTTCCTATACGATGATTAAGAATAATATTTAAATAATTATGACTGTAATTATTTAATGAAAATATTTGCACATTTATTCATCGAAACTTAAAAAATTAATTAGAAAAAAAAGAAGAATAGAAACAGGTCTATTTAATATATTAATTCGAAAAAAGTTGAAATCCCAGAAGAAAAAAAATGAAAACTGTCCATCAATGTCTAATTGAAGTATAAAAAATAAAATTTTATTTAATTATTTTTGAAGAAAAATGTCCTGCATTTTAATAAATAATTTTATGTACGATTGGGGTTCGCAATGTGAAAGTACAAGTGAAAAGCTAGCGGAAAATCTTCCTAGAAAATGGAATTAAATTCCAAAGGAAGCCTACAGAAATAAATTCCTGTGCACCAGGGGTGAAAACTACTGAAGACAGAAACCGAAAAATTTCTGCCTCAGGCGGGAATCGAACCCACGTCTCCAGTATTCCGTGCTGATGCCCTAACCGCTAGACCACGTCGTATTAGAAAACACCACTCCCAGATGTAGGAGTTTAATGTCAACAAAGTTTGGGGAAACCTTGACATCCTGAAAAAGTGACTAAAGAGAGAAACCGTGAAAGATCTGAATTAGGAAGGACATCCTAATATATCTCCCCTTAACCAGCTAGATCATTGCCGGATTACATGCCTCGGTGGTCTAGCGGTTAGGGCATCAGCACGGAGACGTGGGTTCGATTCCCGCCTGAGGCAGACATTTTTCGGTTTCTTTCTTCAGTAGTTTTCACCCCTGGTGTACAAGAATTTATTTCTGTAGGCTCCCTTGGAATTTAATTCCATTTTCTAGGAAGATTTTCTGCTAGCTTTTCACTTGTATTAATTATTATGTTGAGTTTTTACTTAAAATTAAAATAAATTAAATTAAAATAAATTTCTTAACTCTTCTTAACTTAACTTAACTGTCATTGTGACTTTTATAACACCATAATTTTTCCACATAGGGCCTGATGATGACGATGGTTTAATCGTCGAAACCGGTCGCTAAATAAAATAACTTGTGAGAGATAAAGGACCATCGTTTTCTTCCTAACCTCATTACGTACTACTCACATATGGATAACCCCAATTTAAAACTTTAATTATCATTATTACTATTAATTTTTTAAACTTCTAATATAGTTTTTGTTTGATTTTTTTTATTTTGGTCGCTGAAATAATTGTATATCACAAAGTATTTTTACTGGACGATATTTTGCGAGAATTTCCAAAAAAATGCCAAAATCTTTCCATCTAGGTATAAAAATCATCTAAATAATTTTAGCCAATAATAGGTAACGTAATTTTGTATGTGTGTATATCTATCAAGTAGTTAAATATTTAGAAATGCGTATAAATTTCTTAGGAATTCCAGACACGCGTTTCGATGTTGATCAGTCTTCTAATAAATCAAACAAATATTGACCGGCTTTGGCCAAATATTTGGTCAAAATTATCAACTTAAATAACGTACCAGGAAATCGAAGCAACGACAGTAATCGGTAAATAATAATAATAATTACGGTATTGCACATTGTTTGTTTGCATTATTAATTTGCACTTACCCCCAGAGTTAAAGTTTTTCGATTGAGCTGCGCTTGCACTAGCAGCCGCCCCAGACGAACGTCTGGATGATCTGAAAAAAATAAAGAAAATGTTAAAGAAGATCTGTAGCCAATCAGAAAATCCTCTCAAAAGCACCAGGAACAAAATTAAAGATTTATTTTTTGGTGTAGTCCTAGGATTTTAAAATAGTTTTCTGCAAGAAATATGATTTTTTTAACATTCTGTACAGGGTGTCCCAAATTGGTGAGTTTTGCAGGGTATCTCGTAAATACAAGAGATAGAAGAAAAGCAGTTAAGATGTTATGACTTCTTTTTTTGTTAAAGTAACGATAGCCTAATTAAATCTTTAGTAACTCCCTGCAGTTGGAAGATACAGGGCGATTATTGAAAACTGTCGAAAACTATAAGGTACTATAACTTCTTAATTAAGAAAAATATAAAAAAACGTTATAAAAACTTTTGATAGATATAATATTAAAGAGTTCAGTGGCGTACAGATTATTTTTTTTAGGGGGCTCACTAAGGAAATATAATGCAAACTTATGTTTTTTTAAATGGGACACCCTGTATATTTTGACGTTTTTCGTTTCCTTTTTTAATTCTCATTCACCTGATATGACACATTATATATTTATTTTCAATGGTTGGAGCTAAAGTGCAAATAAACCATTTATGGATGTTATCAGGTGAAACACCCTTAAAAAATTGAACACTCCGTAACGAAATTTAACATTTTATTATAAGGATACTGATGTGTGACAATTTTATTTATCAAAATTATAATTAATAAAAAATAAAACCAGATTAAAAAAATAAAAACAATAAATAAACAACAAGAAACATTGTAACAACTAATCTACCTATAATTAATTTTATTAGAATGTAAAAATTACATTAAATGTTCAAAATGTCCTCCGTTTTGTTCTAGTAATAATTGACACCTTTTTCTTTCTGATCTTACACAATTGAGTATGTGCACTGGCTTTATTTTTCTAAATGCGGCATGAATATTTTGTAATAAATCTTCCCTACTCTCGAAGGTCTTGTAAATATTATTTTATGATTTTATTTTTGGTAATGCTGAATTGTTTGGAGATTATTTAAACGAAAAACTTTTTAATCGATGAAAACGGAGAGCATTTTGAACATTTAATGTAATTTTTACATTCTAATAAAATTAGTTATAGGTAGATTAGTTGTTACAATGTTTCATAAGTTTATTGTTTTTATTTTTTTAATCTGGTTTTATTTTTTATTAATTATAATTTTGATAAACAAAATTGTCACACATCAGTATCCTTATAATAAAATGTTAAATTTCGTTACTGAGTGTTCAATTTTTTAAGGGTGTTTCACAACATCCATAAATGGTTTATTTGCACTGTAGCTCCAACCATTGAAAATAGATATATAGTATGTCATATCAGGTGAATGAGAATTAAAAAAGAAAACGAAAAACGTCAAAATATACAGGGTGTCCCATTTAAAAAAACATAAGTTTGCATTATATTTCCTTAGTGAGCCCCTAAAAAAATAATCTGTGCGCCACTGAACTCTTTAATATTATATCTATCAAAAGTTTTTATAAGGTTTTTTTATATTTTTCTTAATTAAGAAGTTATAGTACCTTGTAGTTTTCGACAGTTTTCAATAATCGCCCTGTATCTTCCAACTGCAGGGAGTACTAAAGATTTAATTAGGCTATCGTTACTTTAACAAAAACATCTTAACTGCTTTTCTTCTATCTCTTCTAGTTTACGACCCTGCAAAACGCACCAATTTGGGACACCCTGTACAATATCAGTGTAAAATTAAGAGCATATAATCTGGAGAGTTGATAACTTAAGGGTTTCCAACATCTGCATCTCAAACAATTTTTAAGTTCAACTATTGCAGATTCAAAAACAGGACAAAAATTATATCGTGCTTTGATTATTTCCCAAAATGATTTTTCTTAATACAAATATTAAAATAAAAATATATACAACATTCTGCATTTTAAAATCTTCGTGTAGATGAAATAAATCAAATAGAAAATGGTAGTTTTCTATTTAAAAAAAAAGTGCTTCACCTCAATAAAATAATTTCAATGTTAACTTTTATACAAGGTCAAAAATTAGCATACAATTAAACAAGTAGACGTGAATCACTAGTAATTCTATATGTGTGCATTAATGGGGTTAAAGTTTTTTTGTATATATCTAGTTTTCGAGTCTGTGTCAATATCAATATTTTTTTAGTCTCTTTGGGGTCGACATATGTAAATCTTACGTGTTTTTTAGAATTAGAATCAAAGCACGCTTTGATTATTTGCAACTATATTTTTCAAGATGTTTAAGTCTTTTAATCGCCATAACATCGTGCTGCCATCTACAAATATAGTAAATTCTCCCTGAATAAGTAAACCAGGCAAATCGTTCAAATACAGAAGAAACCATAAAGGGTCAAGTACTGAACACTGAGGTACACCACAGTTTATATCTGAAACCAGGCAAATCGTTCAAGTACAGAAGAAACAATAAAGGGCCAAGTACTGAACACTGAGGTACACCACAGTTTATATCTGAAAACTCCGATGTACTATCATTAACCCTCACTTTTTGGTTTCTGTTTGAAAGGTAGCTCCCCTAAACCCGTAATGTTGTAGCTTTTGCAACAGTATTTGGTAATTTATCCATCCTACTACTAGATTTCTGTGTTCTTTTTTGCGTTTTATCATTACACTTTTACGTAACACTCCGGAATAAACTTTTTTAATGAGAAACAATTACTGGTACTTGCACCAGCGCCACCATGTTCCATCCACTTACCTGAAATAAAGGCTTTCTAAAATCAACACACGAGTGTTTGTGTATGTGACATCAAACTTCCCGCTGTTCATTACCTGCCTATGCTTGGACTCAATCGAAGTTTCTACCTTGTGTAATTTAGGATGAATACATGTCCCTAAATACGCCTCTTTGTAAGATGAGATGTCAGTTTCTAGATTACAACAGTGTTAGAGACTAACAGTTCAGTAAATGGAGTCATATATTTAAGAGGAGAGAAGATAACGTTTCACAAGGTTTTTGTAGTATTGAAATTAAAATGTTTTTCTTGAAAGGAGTTTTGTTAATTTTTCGCCTATCATATCCACTTAATTTTGGTCCAATTTCATGTTTTTCAACTCTATATATGTAGCCAAGATACATTGTATTTTGCCTTTTTATGGTAAAATCAATCAATCTTTTTTTTAAATATTTTCGACAACGTATTTTATTTTTACATCAGAGTTTTCTTTCACCTGAATTTTGAGAATAAATTTGTTATGTTTATACCAAAATACATCGATGTTGGTGTACATATTTGGGCCGATACATTTACTAAACGAAAAATTTCATGTGAAATCAAATGTTTTTTATAAATAAAGTGTTGGATCGCTCTTTTGAAGATGAAAAATATTTAACAGAAGTTAAAAAGCCTTGACAATGTTTTTTTTTGCACATTAATAACAACTTCAGTAAACAAGTAAATGAAAATAAACAAAATACAGGAAAAAAATAGCGTTACATTGACCTAATTGAAATTCGGCTATTTGTATTCTAATATTAGGTGTTGTCCGTGGAATTTTTTTTTGAATTAATTGATTTTTAATACGTATTTTTCTAACGTTAATTTTATAAAATTTCAAAAACAAAATTCGCTAAAATCAAGGCCAGTCTAGAATCAATCATTTTTGAAACAAAAAAAATTCGTATAAAATCGAAAAATAAATATTTTGCTTTGAAAAAATTACAGCTTATTTAAAACACAAAAAAGAACATTTCACCAAATTTCATAAAAAAATATTTTTGAGGGAGATAAACTACGTTTTTAGCGTTTTTCTCGATAATTTTGAGGTTACAAAAGTTTTAGATTTTTTAATAATCTACAACTTTTACCATAGTTACGCTATTTATTTAAAAATTCACACTATTGGTGAAAAAACAAAAATAGTTATTTAGCCTTTACAGAAGATTTCCAGGAAGATATAAAAATACCTAAATCTTTTATTAGTTTATCTTTCATCGATTTCAAATTACGATAATAATTTAAATTAGATCAATGCCATCTAAACAACAATTATTTAGAATAAAAATTGGTACCTATACACCAAACAATCTCTGATTACAATTACTAGATAAAGTTGTTATTTTTGTATATAGAGAAGGTCCCACACGAAATAAGGAAATTAATGATTCTGTTGACCAAAAACTGTTTTTGTTATACCGTCTGCAAAATACTTTAACTTTAAATAAATAATAGTGCGTTAATTAAACGTATTTTACATTTGTTTTTTTTAAAGTGTTGGTAATAAAAATATATTTGATGAAATTTAACTCTCTAAATAATAATGTCTTAAAATTTGGTATAAATTTGTCAGAATGTTTTTGAGGTATCATTGAACACACCACTCTTATTATTAAAGCACTCCCGAAAAAGTAGATGTGCTTATTTTTATCTTATTAGTGGAGTGCCGTTAGTCCTAAAAAGTGAAAAACATCGGAAGAGAGTGGCAGTAAATCGGTTTTGATGGGGTTTTTTGCGTTGTATTTCTAAAATCTAACCCGAAAAAATGACATCACGGTTATATATGCAATTTCAAACGGCTATATCTCGTTAAAGACAAAAGATAAAAAAACAAAAAAAAAAAAAGGAAATTATTCGGAAGAACATATGCTCAAAGTCTTGTATCTTTAAATTTTTTCAAAAATCAATACTTTTCACGCTATTGAGCAAAAATTGAAATTGTCTTATAAAAAACAAAAATTTTGCTCAACTTTAACATACCAAAATTTAAAAAATAATTATCCCATAGGACTAAAAATTACTGGACAATTGTAGAAACATATGTTACGCTTTTCTGTAAAAGGATTTTTTTCAAATACCAGTCTAGATGGCGCTAAGGAAATGGGGTAAAAAAAAATTTTATTTTCTCCATAATTTTCTGCTTATGTTAAACGATTCTGGATGGTTTTAAAATGTTCCCAAGCTAAACATTCAAATTCAACGATTTCTTAATCTTAATAAACTATTAATTAATATTTTAAGTAAAAATTAGAAAATTCTAAACTAAGTTTATAAATCCAGGGGGTCTGTGTAACCGCGAACAAATGCCTTTTTGCGCTACAAAAGAGTTTAACAATGTCCTTATAAATAATTCAAAAAAGCCGTTTCACGTTGATTATTTCCAAAGAAAGACCTAAGGCAACATATTTACGAATTTATGAAGTTTTCAAACTCAAATTTCAGTAAAACTGAAATAAATTGGAACATGAAAAGTGCGAGTAAGACAAGAAAAGTTTTACGCCAAAAAGTTTTTCTGTTAATTAACTGCAACATTTTGAAGCATTGTCGAAGTTTATAAAAGAAATTATAAAGATGGATCACACAAAAGCGATAATAAGAAAAAAAATTGTTGGTTTAAATGTTTGGAAGAGTTGGAACAAGTTTTTTCATTCACATGGGAATAGTTATTTTCGTATTAAGTGCGTAAAATGAGTGTTTTTTTAAAGGCACATGAGAGTGTTAATTTTTGCCAAGAAAACACGAATTTTATACACGAAATACAAACAACATTTTTTGTACAACTGTGAATGTGAATTTACATCATCTGAAATATATTAAAAATAAATACTTCCAATACACATTAACGTGGTTTTTTATCCCAATAAGTTATCGCATAATTTCACAGCATCCAGTGGTCTTTCTGTGTGGTTACTATAGAAACGATTTGTTGGTACGCCGCGTGTTTGACTGTTTGACTGTGTTTGCTCGTAGTTGCTTCAATTTCAAGTTATTTTCAAGAAGATGGATATTGATTATGATAGTGGTAGTGATAGCCCATCAAGTTAGTATATGAGAAAACATGTGACCAATTTCGTAGCAGAAGCATATATAGAACATAGTTTGAATAACAAAATTGAGATTTCTAACAAAATATTGAATTGTCCATCTTCTTCCAAACAAATTAAAATATCTGATAAAATTGTGGAATCAACTCTTCAAGAAATATCTGATCAGCAGCAACATGGAACATCTTCGGGAGTTTATCAATTATTATTCCAATAATTGAAATTGTTTTATGATGAATAATCGACAGTAATATCCCAAGACCTTGACAAATTTTTATTGCATCTAAATTTCGAGTTTATTTTAGGATCAATTCGTCGAGACTTAATTTTGGCGTTAATAATCTGAATAACTCCCGAGAGCTTTTTTAGCTCGAGGGAGTTATTCTTTGATTATTAATGCCAAAATTGTCGAGACAAATTGTAAAATATACGAGAAATTTAGTAGCAATAAAAATAGTAGCTAATTTGTCAAGGTCGCGTTATATTTAATAAGATTATTTCCCGAGACAAAAAAAATTCTGTACGTATAAATACCGTCCTTCAGGTGAATATTGAGGACGATGATCAAATATTTCGAATATTTACCACCAAGGTGAATAGTCGCTTTATTTTGTTTTGATTGGCTGCGTCAAATCAGTTTCCAACGTGATTGGTTAAAAATTGATATTTGACAGGCAAGTGAAATAATCAATTAATAATTGACTCTGTTAAAAATAAATCCTCCATAAAGTAATATTTTATGTTTATTTTGTGAATTATTTTGGCAGTGAAAAAAAGTAAATATTTACGTATCAATAGAGATGCAGAAATGTCAAGTTTTTTTGACAGTTGTACAAAAAGATTTTTTTTAATAGGACCAATACTTTTGCTTTAACGTTTGTGCCAGTAATTTCTTGTATAATGTTCGAAAACAGGTTAGATTGTCTAAATTCTCTGTTTGGAAATGAAACGAGATTTGTTCCAAATTTGTAACCTATTTTGAAGAAAGTTACAGATGCTTTTCTGGCGACATAAATATTTTAAAAATAAATATCCCAGAATTGATTTTTTAACTCGAAATTACGATTTATTGAAATTTTGACTCTCTCGCATTCACGGTAAAATATTTATCTGCCAAAAATTATATATACATTGAAATACCTAACAAACAATTTAAATTTTTTATACGTTATAAATAAATCGGACGAACGTGTATCAGTTCTTAGAAGTATTTATACTCCGTAAAACTTTTAACACCTATTAAGTAATCATAATCATGTGGAAAATATTGTTTTCATTTAAGAAGGAAATCTCAATCGGTAATTTTTTAAAAATATACACATTTTTTGAACATATCGGATTGGAACTAAAAAGATCTATAAACGCCATGGGAGTAGTTATGGGGTGGATAAAAATATAGATAAGGTAAAAAATAAATATTGTAAAAATATAATTATTTTACAATTATTTTTTTTATAAAATTTAATTTAAATTCTCAGGGTCCAAGTTAGTTATCTGTACTTTGTTGAGTTCTGTCAAAGTACAGATTTATTTAAACATAGAGAAAAAAATTAAAATGTTTTGGCGCTCAATTAAATTACATTAATTATTATATTTTTCTAATAAATTGTAAAATAACTATATTTTTACAAATGGCGCCCAACGTGGGACCCGAAAAATAAAAGGTAGCAATTTACAAACTGGGAAATTTAGATAAAGTGTAGCTATAAAATAATATAGTGGGAATAATTTAAAATAATTTGAAAATGGATCTAAGAGATGGTAAAAGAATAGGATTAAGAAGACAGGGAGAAGTGGAAGAAGGACAAGGAGAAAAAATTTTATTACATACCGTGTTTTACAAATAAAAAATTGTGCGAAAAATACAATTTTTTAAAGGGAAAATTTTATACGTTTCTTATTCAAATTTTTTTTCCCACCTAACCGCGACGCTTTTCATTTGCTAATGTTTTCTGATTAATTAAAAATTGAAGAAAAAAATTAATTAAGGATACGACTCGACGTGACAGACATTTCAGTTGTTTTTTGTATAAATACAATACATCGATCGTCCGTATGGTATTATAAGCAGTGGAAAATGTCTTTAACACAACAACAGATTTGTTTTCTTTTGTCCAATATAGAAAGAGTCCATTCAAGCATTTTTGTCTCAAAGGAACTCGTTAAACGGTCACAAAAGAGAAGAAATGTTTCTAGGTTTTTTTTAGCGTTAGAAAAATATCCCAACGCTAGGCACAATTATATGTTAGTTTTTCGCCTACCATGTCTGAAAATGAATCATATCAACCCTAAAAATCAGACCGAAAGTAATATTTCCGGCACTTGGGGCGCAAAAATCAAAAAGAACACGATTTTCACTATCAACGTACCTTTGACTTTGACATTTCACATACATTTTCATTAAACGTCAGTGTAGAATCAAGAGAATTAAACTTTAAAATAAAAATACGTTCTGTGATGAAGAATTTACGAATACTCCACCAGATTTGCAAGAAGAAGGTAGGTAGTAATGTTTCTCTAAATTTGTTACTTAACAAGACAACGCGCAATGGTACGAAAAGTCCTATGAATTGTTTAACAACTGGAAATAATATATAATAAATAAATTGGTACATTTTTATTACTTAAGCTGCTCATTAAATTCTGCCTGTATTTATAAAATTAAAGAGTTTTGTTATATTTTCCTATTTTTTGTTTTTTTTTGGTAGGCGAAAAACAGTTGTGTGTCACACATGCAGAAAACGCTTTAGCAGCCCTTAGCTATTAGCTCCCTCGCTTCGCTTCGCTCGCTCATGCAGCTAAAGCTCATTTTCTGCCATTGTGACACAATATACTATTGTAGTTTTAATTTTTTTTTATAATATTTAACGGTTAATGCTTTTTCTATTTTTGGAGAAAAGTGTTAGAGATTTATTTTTTGTCAATTATCAAATAATTACGGCAATAAATGATAAGAAATGCTTTGGAGGAGTTAATTTACTTCTTTTTTGCTCTAAAGAAAATAAAATATTCCAGAAAAGGGGAAAAGGGTTGGAATATAGTGGATCCAAAATTGCCCAGTCTGTGTAAAAAAACAAAAGACGAATACACAGGGATTTTTAAAAATCCAGAAGTCTAATAATCTAAATAATATATTTTCCAGTTGCATTCGTGCATATGCAAGTGCACCAGCACTCATGCTTCTTGTTAAAATATTACTTAGCAACGTGTTTTTCGGAAAAATTAGATGCCCTTACGAAAAAACGGCCTGGAAAATGTTTTTTCGGACTGTGTACTGTTGTGTACAATAATATTTGCTGTATTTTAGAAAATTTATGCTTTTGTTTGTTTTATCATCACTCCTAAATATAGTTCAGTAACTGAAGGGTCAAACCTGGGAATAAGTATGGCATGAGTTCCCACATAGCGCATTTTGTAGGTCACCGCAGGTGTTTTAACATGAGAAAATCCTTAACGCGTTGTGGTCAAGGGGAGGGGCTGAAAATAGGCCCCAAAACCTGGAAAATGGGTTTCCCGCTAATATCTGGCTAAATATGCCAATTAGAGAATTTTTGTTCAGACAAAAAAAGGAGATCAGCTCATTCTCTACAAAAATGGTCCTTATCATTTTCTTCGAAAATTCAATAGTTTTCGAGATAATGGCACTCAAAAGTCCCCTCATTTCAGCTGCTGCTCTACCTTCAGGAATTCCGCTTTCTATGAATTAACGCGTAACCGGGCGGACGAATTGTTCAATATCTCGGAAAAAAATTAATATTTTTCGATGATTCAAAGTTCATCGGAATGGGAAAACCCGTAGCTACAATTCCATGTGACTTGAAGTCAGTTCGTATTTACCAAAAATATTTAAAAAAGCGGTCAAAGTTTTTTTCAACAATATTTAGAGGCTGCTTCATTAATTTATTCATATTTTCTTTAAAAATAGTCATTTATTCTAATTTTGCCTTAATAATGGGACCTTAGGGGATCTTGAATGACCTCAGAAATTTTTTAGCAATACTTTTCTGGCGTTCTAATATACAATTGATTTGTTTATTTGCATATTTTAGCCGATTTCGGAGTTCCAGAGAATCTTCGGAACAAGCGCGAATTATAATCTTATGATCCGTTATATTGATTTCCAATGCACATCATTTCAAAGCTTAGATGGTCTACTTTTCAAATATATTTTTTTATTTTTAATAGAGTCTAATAATTTTCGAGAAATGAGGAAAATTGGTCACACGAGTCAAAACCGGCCTTTTTTTGTTTATCCATTTCTTGTTCCCCGCTCTTTATTTCTTGAGGATTAATAATTAGATGAAAGTAAATTTCTGAGGTCATTCAAGACCCCCTAAGGTTACATTATCAAGGCAAAATTAGAATAAATGACTATTTTTAAAGAAAATATGAATAAATTAATGAAGCAGCCTCTAAATATTGTTGAAAAAAACTTTGACCGCTTTTTTTAAATATTTTTGGTAAATACGAACTGACTTCAAGTAACATGGAATTGTAGCTACGGGTTTTCCCATTCCGATGAACTTTGAATCATCGAAAAATATTAATTTTTTCCCGAGATATTGAACAATTCGTCCGCCCGTTTACGCGTTAATTCATAAAAAGCGGAAATCCTGAAGGTAGAGCAGCAGCTGAAATGAGGGGACTTTTGAGTGCCATTATCTCGAAAACTATTGAATTTTCGAAGAAAATGATAAGGACCATTTTTGTAGAGAATGAGCTGATCTCCATTTTTTGTCTGAACAAAAATTCTCTAATTGGCATATTTAGCCAGATATTAGCGGGAAACCCATTTTCCAGGTTTTGGGGCCCATTTTCAGCTCCTCCCCTTGACCACAACGCGTTAAGGATTTTCTCATGTTAAAACACCTGCGATGACCTACAAATTGCGCTATGTGGGAACTCATGCCCGACTTATTCCCAGCTTTCGATCTTTTCAGTCCTTCATTTACTGGACTAATACTTGAATGTTTCAACATGTTCTAATCAGAAATTTTTACCAATTTCAGCAACTATGTACTGCTTATTCTGCCCTCGATTGCTTTGATTGGCCAGCGGAGTTTTCAGTATGTGGTGTAAGTGGGTTACAAATGAAAGAATTGTTTTTTTGTATACTCTAACGACGAGATTTAACTCTCCAATGCGGCACTTTTCAAGAACAATAGAGTTTTATCCAATTAGCCGAGTCTCTTGATTTTCGCCACAATAAATTTTAATCTTTGTTTTTCAAATACGCTTCGCGTTGCAGGAAAAAAAAACAAAATACGAACGCGCATTCCGTAAAAATTTAATTAAAGGTAAAGCTGAAATAAATATAATACCGTAATATTCAAAACCTTTTGTAAAAGTTGTACCAACTTTTCTTTAGAGATTGTATGAATTATTTTCCATTTTAAATATTGTTTGAAGGTATGAGAGATATTTCTAAATTTTCTAGTTTTAAAAAAAATGTAATAACAGAGTGTTGTCAGTAATACATGTTGCAAAAACTGTTTTTCTTTGAAAGTTTATAAAAAATAGAGAAGGAGGGCCTCGATATATTGTGAAGACATTTTAGGAATGTTGTTATGATAAAAAAATGTGTAAATTAAATTCCTTACTCGTTTTCTAACTTTGTATTAATCTCTGAAAGGGATACGAAAGAAGAGAGTGACATTTTGACTAGAATCAGTCAAATAAAAGCTTTGCAACACACAATGCAAATTGTGTATGCAACCCCAATACACCGGGAATTTTTTGCTTTTAATAATTGTCAATACTCTCTTCTAATCATAGATGGCAGCACATCTAAAAAAATGTGTAGTTTGTGAAATGGAATTTGTTTATTTAAAAAATTTATGTAAAGAGAACTTAAAAAAAATTTTGATGGTTGTTGATTTTGGTATTGAGAGATGTCAAAGTGTTAATTTAAATTATTTAACTAACTCAAATGGCGCCCAACGTGGGGCTTCAAAAGTAGAAACCACACAAATTTCTTATTTAAATTGAAAACTAACAGTAAGAAAAATATAAAGATTTATACGATTTAAAGGTTGTAGAATTGAAAGAAGAGTTAAGAAGAAGAGGAGAAGATGTAGAGGGACTAAAAAAAGATCTAATAGAAAGATTATATGCAAGTCTAACATTGGAAGGAGAAGATCCAGAGACTTACGTTATTATAAAAGAAAAGGAGGAAAATCTGAGACAACAAGAAATTTCGGAAATACTGGAAGAACACAGACAAGAGGTAATATCGATTGATACATTAGCAGGAGGAGAGCAAGGACAAAGAAAAGAAGAAGGAAATGGTGAAAATGTTTGAATTATTTGTAAAGAAGATGGACCAAAACCAAAAAATACAAGAAAATTTGAACAAAAAGATAGACAAAATGGACCAAAATTAAAAACAAAACACGTATACGTTAGATAGAATAGAGAAGAAGAGGATAAGAGAATGGGACAGATGGAGAAGGACAAATAATAATAACAAATATTGCTATTGCAGATAAAGAAAATATAAAATTAAGAAAGGAAATCAAAGAAAAATGTAAGATATTAGAGGGAAAAATACAATCTAATATAGAAGACGTGAGAAAGGAATACAGAAGTAAATATCAAGATATGAAGAGAGATATGCAAATTGACCAAAGTGAGATGCTGGATAAGATACAATTTAATATTAAAGAAGTTAATAGGATTGAAAACAAAGTATTGGAGAGATTGAGAAATTCGGAAATAAATGCAGGAGGATTACAAAGAGTACCATCAATGATGAGTGGAAGTAACCATAGGAAAAGAAGAAAAAATATGGAGAAATATTCTCAAGAGTAAAATATAAAAAATGACATTCAAAAAAATTGATAGTTGTTGATTTTGGTATTGATAGATATCAAAGTGTTAATTTGAAAATAAAAATTAAAACATTAATTTATTTAACCATCTCAATATATAGGGTGTTGGCCAAACGGAAATGGTAGGTAAATAGGGCCATTTAGACAATACGTTTCCAAATGCTTGGATAGGTCGACATGGTCCAATATTGTGGCCTCCAAGGTCTCCAGACTTGACTCCGCTCGATTTTTATGTTTGAGGGCGAGCAAAAGAACTTGTGATCGAAAAATACCAAATTTTGAAGAAAACGAAAAAAAAATCATAACTCAAAATCCGAAAAAAATTTCACTTACTCACACTTACCATTTTCGTTTGACTAAACCTCTACCAAACAGCTTGTATAAATACTTTAAAGGTAACTCTCTAAAAACATTTTATTTTATCAATATAACTATCGGGAATATTATTTGAGTCACCGTTTGTAGTTCTACGAACTTTATTTATAAAATAATTGCGTGTATGACTACTTTGATAATTTGTAATAGTTTCAAATACTTCGTAGACAATTAACGAATGAATCTAAAAACATAAAACGAAACAAAAGCCAAAAAAAGTGATGTCACTTACTTGTTAACGGGCACATTGGTGAGACACTGAAAATTGTTGCGTACGCTTCGTAAACTGGCAAGAATTTGTGCAAAAGGCGTCACTATCAGATCTTCTCCATGGCTGAAAGAATAGAAAAAAAAAACAAGATTATAATAACTTGAAATGCTCATGAATAATTATTATATTTTAATATAAATGATCCGCAATCGTTTCTATCTAACAAAGGAGTTTTTTTTAGTTTGACAGTATATTATATCGTGTAAAGGAACCATTTTGAACAAATCACTTTGGTTTTAATGATCAGATCAATTCTCGTCTGACGACTAGAGACTTGATTATAATATTAGACCAGGGCCAATCATTTTTGATTCTAAAAAAATTCTTATAGTGGAATGAAATTAGAATTTTATATGGATGTAAGGGCTAAGTCAAATTTTTTTCGATTTTATACATAAAGAGAAGCTTATAAAAAAAATTTCAATAAATTTGGGCTGGAACATCGCGAGATATGTGCCAAAAACGACATTTTTGGTATTTTTCGAGTGGATTGCTTCACTATTTTTTAAATATCTTCGGCTCTAAAAGTCGTGGTAAAATAAAAAAAAATAAAATGACCGTGATGAAGTAGAGTATCGATCCGTATAGTAGGGTTTTTTAAAAATGTATTATTTTTTTTTAGTGAATTGGCAATAAATAACCAAAAAATCCTCGAATTTTCTTAAAAATTGGAGAAAATATGTATTTTTATGTCGGGAAGACATGGTAAAAATTAAAAAAAAAAAAATGAATTTGTTAGGCTAAAATCGGCATTTTTCGAAAAAAAAATTGAATTGGCCGCCATTTTTAGAAAAACAATAGCAGAGAAAAATTTTTTATCTTAAAAAGAATGATTTTGTGTGTACTTTTGTCTAAGAAAATCCAACATTTTATTTATTTATTTAAAGTGCCCAATTTAGGGAATAATAAAAAATAAAAATTCGATTTTCATTTTTTATATTGATTCGTTCTCTCAGAAAAATCTTACTTTAGAACCTGAAATATTTTTTTATTTTTTTTAAAACATTTTTTGGACCGAAATACAGTTTTTCTAAGACAATCAAGCATAAATATCGCGATAAAAAAATTGGAAAAAAATGAAAATCGAATTTTTATTTTTTTATTATTCCCTAAATTGCGCACTTCAAATAAATAAATAAAATGTTGGATTTTCTTAGACAAAATTACACACAAAATCCTTATTTTTAAGATAAAAAATTTTTTCTCTACTATTGTTTTTCCAAAAATGGCGGCCAATTCAATTTTTTTTCGAAATATGCCGATTTTGGCACATACATCTTTTTTTTAAATTTTACCATGTCTTCCCGACATAAAAATACATATTTTCTCCAATTTTTAAGAAAATTTGAGGATTCTTTGGTTATTTATTACCAATTCAGTAAAAAAAATAATGTGCACGAATTCTTTTTTTGAGGTTAGGATACGTTTTTAAAAAACCCTACTATACGGATCGATACTCTACTTCATCACGGTCATTTTAATCTTTTTTTATTTTTTCACGACTCTTAGAGCCGGAGAGATTTAAAAAATAATGAAGCAATCCACTCGAAAAATACTAAAAATGCCGTTTTTGGCACATATCACGCGAAGCTCCAGCCCAAATTTATTGAAAAATTTTTTACAAGCTTCTCTTTATGTATAGAATCGAAAAAATTAAAAAATTTGACTTAGCTCTTACATCCATTTTCAGAATATTTTCGTCTAATTTTACTCCACTAATCTTAAAGTTGAGGTTTCAACGAAGCAAATGAGCACTGATAAAAAATTATAAATTTGTAAACCAACTTTTGCGATTGAAATTTAGAGGTTTTTTTTTTAATTTAAATTCGTATACAATCGAAAAATAAATATTTTAAAAAAGAATGTTTTCATATACCTACTGCTAAGAATTTTTCAAGAATTCAAGTATTTAAAATCGGTTTGGCCCTGATCTATATAGTCTGGTTCACAAGTGCCATTTCCCTCGAAACCTGATCGCCACCACCGAAAATTATGATTTTGGGCTCATTCGATTCGGAATGGCATCTAGAACGTTCTATCAAAATTCCAAAAGGGGCTGAAAAAAAATGCAAAAGTTATAAACAATTAAGTAAAATAAAAAATAAGGGTTTGATTTTTTTGAAATATTTCAAAAACTATTTGAGATAATCGAAATTTGAAAAAAGATCCTTAAAGAGCAGGAAATTTCCTAAAAAAAAGTCCTACCTCTCGGAACTGTACCAACAACCCTTATAATTTTAATTAAGCGGCGAAAATAACGGTAAAAACGCGTAGTTCGGCTGCCGCGTGCATCGCCCCAATCTGACACGTGAACTAAAAAAATTATTTTAACTGATTAAATATTAATATTAAGGAATAAAAAAATTTGGGTACTAAGTAGACATATCAATAAACAATAATCCGTCAACAAAAAATTTTTATCACAATTTTTTTATTAGTTATGCTTTTGTTAATTAGTTAATTTTCACCATTTTAATGTTAACATAAAAACGCTGATTATTTCAAAACAAGAAATCTAGAATTTTTTTTGATTTTTTTGAGCTAATCTTAAAAGAGTTTAGAAGAGATCCCCGTTGGAAAAATTCAAAAATTTTGATTTTTCGTTTTTTTATTAACAATCAAAGGCATGAGTAAAAACAGAAAGAAAACTACAAAGACAAAAGTACAATATTTTTAAAAGTTAAATAAAAAATAATAAAATTTTTATTTCAATAAAAAAATATATATGGTTGTTTTTGTAATATTTTTTAGTATTTAAAAAAAAATATTGCGTAAAATTCCATTTGTTTATTACAAATTGTTTTTTTAATAAACAAATGAAAAGTTAAATTTTTATAATACGAAAGAACATAATAAAAAATGAAAAAAAAAATGGTTCCTTAATATTAATATTTAGTAACAAAAAAAATTGTTAATTAACAAGTGCGATTTTTGTTAATAAAAAAATTTTTTTGAGGAACGATTTTTTTTAAAATCATTATTTTCATCAAGGATGAAATTCCAAAGAAAAAGTTTTCAAAAATATAAACAATAACAATTATTTAAATAATGTTAAAAATAAAAAAAAATTATTGTTATATGGCTTTTATCAATAAGAAAACAAAATATTAACAATGATTGGAAAAAAAAATTTCCTAATGGCTTTATTTACATATATAATTTTTTAATGCCTTTGATTGTTAATAAAAAAACGAAAAATCAAAATTTTTCAATTTTTCCAACGGGAATCACTTCTAAACTCTTTTAAGATTAGCTCAAAAAAATCAAAAAAATTCTAGATTTCTTGTTTTGAAATAATTAGCGTTTTTATGTTAACATTAATATGGTGAAAATTAACTAATTAACAAAAGCATAACTAATAAAACAAATTGTGATAAAAATTTTTTGTTGACGGATTATTGTTTATTGATATGTCTACTTGGTACCCAAATTTTTTTATTCCTTAATATTAATATTTAATCAGTTAAAATAATTTTTTTAGTTCACGTGTCAGATTGGGGCGATGCACGCGGCAGCCGAACTACGCGTTTTTACCGTTATTTTCGCCGCTTAATTAAAATTATAAGGGTTGTTGGTACAGTTCCGGGATGTAGGACTTTTTTTTAGTAAATTTCCTGCTCATTAAGGATCTTTTTTCAAATTTCGATTATCTCGAATAGTTTTTGAAATATTTCAAAAAAACCAAACCCTTATTTTTTATTTTACTTAATTATTTATAACTTTGCATTTTCTTTCAGCCCCTTTTGGAATTTTGATAGAACGTTCTAGATGCCATTCCGAATCGAATGAGCCCAAAATCATAATTTTCGGTGGTGGCGATCAGGTTTCGAGGGAAATGGCACTTGTGAACCAGACTAATATGCATATAAACATGTTCACTTTTTAAGCTTATAATAAAGATAAAGAAGTTTTAATATCAAAACAACCTGTGAGCACATGAAACTTTTAATGCCAAAGTGGCTTTGCATTTTTTGACTCGAATGGGGCGTGTAGAGCTATTGTAATGTATAATTTTAGTTTGGGTTCAATATTTTATAAAAAAAATAATTATTGGAAAATAACGAAACGTTCTAAAGTAAATAAAAACAACATACAGGATGAGGCATACCAGGAAGTCCAATTACCACTCCTTTATGATTGAAAATAACTTTCAGCAGTTTGACGAATTTAAATAATTTTCATAATTATGAGGTAAGTTTTTTGAAAATATTTTCAAAATATACGCTTAAATATTTTCCCCATTTCTTGGTATAAAGTAAGTGGACTAATACCGCATCCTGTATAAAAAAACCTCTAACCAAAAATGTACACAAATTAAAATTTTTGAAATGAAAAAAAAAAACGCATAAAAATATAAAGTTGAACACCCTGTATTTCATGAATAAGACAAATGATAACGTCTAAAAACATGCAAAAATAGGATTTTAATTTTCAGCGACACGAAAATACTAATCTGTTTTTATATTAAATCTTTCAGGTGAAAATTCATCGAGTGATAAGTGAGAACGAAATTGGGATTCTCCCAAAGAAGGTTTTTTGTGATATAAATAATTTTAATAAAACCTGGTTAAATGATATTAAATGAGAGATCAAATGGTTATGAAGTGGTCGTAAATTAAAATGTAATCTAAAATAATATTTTGCTTGAAGGTAGAATCAGATACAGTTACAGTTAAGTCTTTAAAAAAATGCTAATAATTTATCCCTCATGACTATATTTCAAGTTTGCTAAATAAATAAATTAGATCATTATTAGCTAGAAAATTTTCTCCGTTTTCTACAAAATTTTCCCCTAATGCTTGTCACTTTTTTCCGATGTATTTTGAACAAAAAAAAAACAGTTTTACATACACACACTATTTACCTATTTATTTCACAAAAAATTTCAATTCAAAATTAATTATTTTAAAAACTTTGTACCCAAAATATGAAATCTGAAAACCTTGGCCATTACCCCTATTTTATTTGCTACTTTTACATATTTCAACAAATTCCTTGCCTGTCTTTTGTTTTAAAAACAATTTCACATGCTAGTTATTGTTAATGAAAATATTAGACATTATTTAAAAAATTTTAAATTATGCAATTTCAATTTATTAAAAATTTAGAAGTCCTCCAAAAACATCACGCTATTTCTACATGTGCTGTCATGAGATCTCCATGTATGTCATTATTTTCGGTGTGTTTTATATTTGTTGAAGATTTTAATTTTTACAAAAAGTGAAAAATAACGAATATTAAACTTTTGCAGCAAAATTAGCTGCGTCTGATTCTACCACAACAGTAAATATGCTTCTCCTTTTTAGCTTAGCCATTTAATAATAGAAAAAGTAAATGAAAAGTAAAAAAATAATATACTGGGTGATTCATCAAGGGCCACTTATCCGAAACCGTATGTCCTAGAAACAAAATTTTTACAACAGATGCTTAAAAATATTTTTAAATATTCCCAAGTGAATTACTAACAAAAATTTTTTTTGATGGATGAAAATGTGAATATTTTATCTTTTTATAGACAAAATACGTATACAGGGTGAATAGTGGGTTCTACCAAACAAGTTTTGTAAAATTTTTGGTTTTTCAAAACTTTTTTTTGTTTTTAACTAGGCCTAATTAGTTTTTTTAATAGGTGTGTCTCTAATTTGCTACAAAAATCATGCAGACACGTCAAAAATCTAAAAAAATTTCGTATACAAAACACAAAAAAGGTACATACGATCTTTCCAATATGTTCTCGGTCTCCCTGAACCTGAAAAATTTTTTATACATACATATCCTAATATACAGGGCGAACAAAAAATATAAAAATACAAGAAAGAGTATAAAAAAAATTAATGTTATTTACAAAAGATTTTTGTTAAAACATCAATTAATACAAATAATGTGAGTAGAGTAAAAATTTTTCATTTATTAAGTATCTAATATTTTTACCGAACCTTTAACGAAAACGAGAAACAACACAGTGGCGCATCTAAATTGGGGGTGTTTTTAAGAAAATATTAAAAAATAAAAAAAACTTTTCAATAAAAAATACACGTCATTATTTAAATAAATAAACCTAATCCTTCAAAATAATGATATTTAATCATTATTATTATTTTATAAACACATTATTATCGTGTTATTTTAAAAAACCGCACAATTATCACGCATTATACGAAAACAATGTTTTATTTGGTAAAATTGCAGGTAATCAACGAAAAATTGTATTTTACGCCCTGGTCTATTTCCTTATCGTCACTACCAAATCTCTTGGTCATTGATAGAAAGTTAGGGGTTGAAGATGTCTGCAATTGTTTGGACTTTGAATCGGACATATCGGACATAAAATCGATCAGAAATTCATGGGATACCTCGTCCTTAAGAGAAATAGTAAGACTAATACTTTCAACAAGCTTTATAAGCAAATAATTAGAATTATTCTCTATGTCAATTATTATCTTAAGGTGAAATACTGAAACTGTAACAAATATACTTAAAATGGCTACCATATAACTCCCCCAAAATCGCCAGAATTTAAATTTCGAGATATATCATGAATTAGTACTTCTATTTACTACGTTTTGGCCGAGCGAAATTTCGGTGAAATAATTATTAACGAAAAAGCTATTTTCAGTGTGTCAGTTTTGGAAAAATTCGTCAATTTCAAACCAAGTTATGTGGACAACCGGTAACGTAAAAATGGATGTTGATGGGTGATTTTTAATGTACTCGTCGAGCACTATAAGATGGAATTCTTAAAATTTTGAGTTTTGGCAGTTTATTTTTTTTTTTTTAAATTTTAAATGCGTATTTGCATAAACTTTAAAATGCAATATCTCAGCTTCCCGTGGACCGATTTTCAACCATGACATATGATTTTTTATCTACTCGTCGAGCACTATAAGATGGACTATACGAAAATGGCGAATTCTTAAGATTTTGCGTTTTCGGAGTGTTTTTGAAAATTTCAAATGCGTTTTTAAGGCACTTCCAATCGAGCTAGATCAAAAAATTTTACATTTTTGGAATCTACGCTTCAAGGACTATACGATGGCATAAAAAACAAACATAAAAATTTTCCAACTTTGAAAACCTTTTTGAGGCACTTCCGTTAGAGCTAGACCAAAAAACTGAACATTTTTGAAATCTACGGACCAAAATCTATAGGATAACATCAAAAACAGACATCGAAATTTTTTCAAATTTTTCAATTTTACAAGGGGGTGCCGAGGACGATTTAGGTCATTTTTTGAACGCCTATTTTTCGACTATCAGAAGAGATATCTCAAAAATTAAAAAAGATTCGGAATCTGCTCGTCCCTTTAGTACCATTCGATATCGTTAATAATAAGGGAGATACGACACATGGATTTTTTAGAAAATCACTCAAAAATCCATATAACTCCCCCAAAATCGCCAGAATTTAAATTTCGAGATATATCATGAATTAGTACTTCCATTTACTACATTTTGGCCGAGGGAAATTGCCGTGAAATAATTATTAACGAAAAAGCTATTTTCAGTGTGTCAGTTTTGGAAAATTCGTTAATTTCAAACCGCGATATGTGGACAACCGGTAACGTAAAAATTGATATTGATGGGTGATTTTTGTTATGGTTTGGTTGCTGCTTAAAATATTTGTGTTTTTCGAGGTTTTTTTCGACTCATAGAATGCACTAATAACTTTATTCACTAGTATAGTTATTTGACAGCTACTCAATAATTCAAAGCCAACTATTCTTTTAATAAATACTATTTCAAAGTAACTTTTGACAAATTTTTGTTAAAAGAAGTATACGGTTTATTTACTCTCTAACAGATTTTCTAAAGACTCAAAGAATTGTTCTATTGTGTCGTAAACTATTTTTAAAAACGTTTCACAAAGTACTTTGCAATACTTTTCTTATATACGAAACGAGCTCCTTTTAAAATCCATACTAATCATTTCGTTATTATGTTCTTGTTTCAACTTAACTTTATATTGAAATTTCTTTTCCGTTTTCCATCTCGTAAGAGAGAGAGAGAAACAGCATCTTATAGACGTAATATTTATTCGTTTCTCATAAAAGCTATTAAAGGTTTAATATAGTCTTGAAATAAAAAGATGAAATCTTAGTTCCGTGCAGCGAAAGAACCGATCAACAACAGTGATCTTTTATTAAAATACAGATTGTCTCATTTTATTTTTATAAGTACGAAAATGTTTGGGGGAAAAGTGAGTTTTTTAGGATATAAATGGACCTAGAAACTACAAAAAAATTAAAATTTGGTCTACGCAGAATGAATTTTGTATAAGAAACGATTTGCAATGTCAAAATTACCGAAAAAAAAATGTTTGGGCCATTTTTGAGGGAAAAAATTGAGTTTTTTAGGATATAAATGGACCTAGAATATACAAAAAAAAAATCAAAAAAATTAAAATTTGGTTCACGCAGAATGAATTTTGTATTAGAAACGATTGGCAATGTCAAAATTACTGAAAAAAAAATGTTTGGGCCATTTTTGAGGGGAAAAGTGAGTTTTTAGGATATAAATGGACCTACAATATAAAAAAAAATCAAAAAAATTAAAATTGGCTTACGCAGAATGAATTTTGTATAAGAAACGAATGGGCAATGTCAAAATTACCGAAAAAAAAATGTTTGGGCCATTTTTGGGGGAAAAAGTGATTTTTTTAGGATATATGGACCTAGAATCTACAAAAAAATTCAAAAAAATTAAAATTTGGTTTAAGCAGAATAAATTTTGTATAAGAAACGATTGGGCAATGTCAAAATTACCGAACAAAAATGTTTGGGCCATTTTTGAGGGAAAAAGTGAGTTTTTTATGATATAATTGGACCTAGAATATACAAAAAAAAATCAAAAAAATTAAAATTTGGTTTACGCAGAATGAATTTTGTATAAGAAACGATTGGCAATGTCAAAATTACCGAAAAAAATGTTTGGGCCATTTTTGAGGGAAAAAGTGAGTTTTTAGGATATAATTGAACCTAGAATATACAAAAAAAAATCAAAAAAATTAAAATTTGGTTTAAGCAGAATAAATTTTGTATAAGAAACGATTGGGCAATGTCAACATTACTGAACAAAAATGTTTGGGCCATCTTTGAGGGAAAAAGTGAGTTTTACAGGATATAAATGGACCTAGAATATGCAAAAAAAAATCAAAAAAATTAAAATTTGGTTTACGCAGAATGAATTTTGTATAAGAAACGATTGGGAATGTCGAAATTACCGAAAAAAATGTTTGGGCCATTTTTGAGGGAAAAAGTGAGTTTTTAGGATATAATTGGACCTAGAATATACAAAAAAAATCAAAAAAATTAAAATTTGGTTTAAGCAGAATAAATTTTGTATAAGAAACGATTGGGCAATGTCAAAATTACCGAACAAAAATGTTTGGGCCATTTTTGAGGGAAAAAGTGAGTTTTTTATGATATAATTGGACCTAGAATATACAAAAAAAAATCAAAAAAATTAAAATTTGGTTTACGCAGAATGAATTTTGTATAAGAAACGATTGGCAATGTCAAAATTACCGAAAAAAATGTTTGGGCCATTTTTGAGGGAAAAAGTGAGTTTTTAGGATATAATTGAACCTAGAATATACAAAAAAAATCAAAAAAATTAAAATTTGGTTTAAGCAGAATAAATTTTGTATAAGAAACGATTGGGCAATGTCAACATTACTGAACAAAAATGTTTGGGCCATCTTTGAGGGAAAAAGTGAGTTTTACAGGATATAAATGGACCTAGAATATGCAAAAAAAAAAAATCAAAAAAATTAAAATTTGGTTTACGCAGAATGAATTTTGTATAAGAAACGATTGGGAATGTCGAAATTACCGAAAAAAAAATGTTTGGGCCATTTTTGAGGGAAAAAGTGAGTTTTTTAGGATATAAATGGACCTAGAATCTACAAAAAAAATCAAAAAACTTAAAATTTGGTTTACGCAGAATGAATTTTGTATAAGAAACGATTTGCAATGTCAAAATTACCGAAAAAAAAATGTTTGGGCCATTTTTGGGGGAAAAAGTGATTTTTTTAGGATATATGGACCTAGAATCTACAAAAAAATTCAAAAAAATTAAAATTTGGTTTAAGCAGAATAAATTTTGTATAAGAAACGATTGGGCAATGTCAAAATTACCGAACAAAAATGTTTGGGCCATTTTTGAGGGAAAAAGTGAGTTTTTTATGATATAATTGGACCTAGAATATACAAAAAAAAATCAAAAAAATTAAAATTTGGTTTACACAGAATGAATTTTGTATAAGAAACGATTTGCAATGTCAAAATTACCGAAAAAAATGTTTGGGCCATTTTTTAGGGAAAAAGTGATTTTTTTAGGATATATGGACCTAGAATCTACAAAAAAATTCAAAAAAATCAACATTTGGTTTACGCAGAATGAATTTTGTATAAGAAACGATTGGCAGTATCAAAATTACTGAAAAAAATGTTTGGACCATTTTTGAGGAAAAAAAGTGAGTTTTTTAGGATATAAATGGACCTAGACTCTAAAAAAAATTTCAAAAAAATTAAAATTTGGTTTATGCAGATATGAGAAATTTTCTCATAGCCGGACTAGGGGGAGATATGGAACGAATTAGTACTTCTATTGACAACATTTTGGATTTTGACACACGGAAATCTCGGTAAAATAATAATGTTATATCTTACGGGGTTAAACTAAAAATTAGCGTCCGAGTATCGTATCTCAAAGCGTAGAAATTTCACTACTTCTGAGACACACTGTATTTATGAGACATCACTTATAAAAAAACAAAACTAAAATGAAATCCCTTTTGAAGTGGAATTCCATTTTATTCTGTTTGAGTTGCCAACTTGCTATACTACAGATAAAAGGCAACGAAAAAATATGTTTGGAAAAGCTAAATAAAATTATAGCCAGTCAAAAACAAAGCGACATTCTACGGATATATGTGCATTGTATTATCTATATGTATTTATACGATATACGTATAATGTGTGCATATGCTTCTCTATTATGTATTGTGATCTATTAATATTCATATTGTTTAAAGTTAGACTGGTATAGACATCTGGTTTTTAATGTTTTAACTCAAATTTTACGTATGACAGAAATTCAACGGCTGAGTAGCTAGTACGTCGTCTAATAGATGTCGCTACCAATATTAACCCCTTAACGTCTGCGCTCGAGAAAATTCGAGCGCGCTAAGCAAGCCAAACTGTGCATACTCGAGATATTTCGAGCGGTAATTTTCGAATATAATCGAAAATACCACACATACATTTACTTATAATATAACTTGTGATGGTAACTAATGTATCAAAGATTTTTGGAAGAATTTTTTTGACCGATCAGATGAGTTTTCTTTTACAAGTCTCAAATTTGATGTTTTAAATCTGTTCAGAAGCCGATCTAACCTGTTTTAGACCTGTATAGGTAAACGCGAAGAAATGTATTTTCAGAAATTTAACAGACTGAGCCATTCCCGTGATTTAAAAGTGAACAACACCATCAGACAATTTGAATATTTTTTTTATTAATAATGAAACTTATACTCTCTAATTATGAATCTTGCTGGATGTGACGTTTCAATACCTTTTGTATTGTCCTGTATTTCTTGAAATTTGGTTCAAATTTGGAGGTAAAAATCTTTAATTTCACAACGTATTTCATCGATAAAGTTGTATATTTTTTTTTGAAGGAAATTAATTCCTACAAATTCAGTTTTTCATGAAAATATGACTCGATGCGCCACTGTGTTTGTTGGTAAATAACTTGTTTATGTCATAAAAATAAGAGAGATGAAAATATAAAAATCAAGTTTATAAAAGATTGACAAATTTTTTGAAAAACCTCTAAAACATGATTATCCAAAAAACTTTCCATTTTCAGCCTTGTTTTCACATAGGACTTTCGAGTGTGGTAATAAAACAATGATTTTTCAATAATATAATAGCGATATTATCGCGTTTGAACAAATAAAAAAATAAAAACGAAACTTTATTGTTTAATAACACTATAATTTAATAATCAACAAGTCGAGAGGCATTTTTTGATTATTTTTAATTTGGGAACAAAGTTGAAGTGGTCCAAAATCAATTTTATTTAGAATAAAATTTGTGACGATTGTTTATACTACAAATTATTTTTATTTAAATCTGCGTGCTCTTAAAAACAGTTGTTTAAACATTTATCGGTTTGGCCTATATTCAGCTTACTGCTTTTGTTGTAATTTTTACGAAAATATTTATTTTGTGTAAGGAAAATAATATAATAGAGATGCTTTTCCAGTTTACCATTTATTATAATGTTTAAAACCAAAAAACTTATTGTAAAAACCTTGAAATTTGTCAGATCAGCTTCAACTAGAATATTTATATTTTCATTTCTCCCATTTGTAAGACAAATTTCACTTTTATTGATATCCTGTCCTTATTTCTTGGTTAAATAAATATTAACTAAATTATTCAAAATTTGGTTCTTACCTTTCACTGGCAATTGAAGAATTCCTAGACATAGATTTAGGGGACATCTCGAAATCGCTATCAGATCTGTACAAGAAGCTCTCCCTCCTTTGGGGGAGATTTTGGAGGACCAAACCGGCAGACGGAGACGCTGCTCCGTCCAGAGGACTCCTTCCAGGACTGGCGCCATTTTCAACATCGAAACTGCAAGAAAAAACAACAACATATTAAATTGGGAAAATGGAAACTTTGGTTTATCAACTAAGTTGAAACACTATCGTCGACCACTAACCAAAACACACTCTACGCGCGTTTCGCCAACTATGTTGGCATCATCAGGAGTTGATGATAGACTCTCTATCATCAACTCCTGATGATGCCAACATAGTTGGCGAAACGCGCGTAGAGTGTGTTTTGGTTAGTGGTCGACGATAGTGTTTCAACTTAACAATATATTAGTTTAAATATTGAATTTTCTTTGCTGCTTAAAAATGACGTCTAAGAACACTTTCAGTGACGTTGGTGTTTAGTAAACCTACCTCAGAAGTGACAATATCTATCGAGTATTCAGGGTGGAATTACTACACTGACCATTTTTTGTATGAATTTTTTACTGATATCTCTTTTTAAACCATTTCAATGTGGCATTCATTTTCTCATCACAGCCAAAGGGATTCTTTGACATCAAAGGTTTTTGTGTATCTTTCTCAGTTAATTTGTCGTAATTGCTTTCATATTTTGAATGCTTTGTGTCAAATAATTGACCAATTACAATTTTATAAAGTGTAAAGAAAAAACATTTATAAAAATTTTATGTAACTCTTTCAAACTTTTTATAACAAGGAAAGATATTTTTAAGGATAAAAGTATGTACGTACTCGGAAAAAAAAAACATTACAATACTGCTCATAATTTATAAATATTTTGAACTTCCAACTCCCAATTTTCGAAGTTAAAGACACTGAAGGTCCTTGCAACAGTTTTTTTTGTGTCTTATTCAAGAAAATGTGAGTACCTGATTGTGCTGCAGATATTTGATGCAGTTGACTTTAAATTAATTGACTACACCCTCGAAATGAATTCCGGTCTTAATATAATTTATATTGGGAATACAATAACATTTGAAAGACAAAAAAATTTGCAGACCAAAATAATGTCTGCTCTTCTCTATCACTTTCAGAATCTGTGGTAGCTTAAATTATTGCGTAACGTTTTAGTGCAGTTATTTTTGGAATAACAGTAACTACAATGAAAAGTATTCTGTTAAAAATTTATGGATAATAAAATACGTATATATTTATTGATATTTAATGGTTCTCCATTTAAAATCGTGTGCAAATCAGCTTTGCTGCGATTTAGCATTAAAAGTCTCCATGGGACAGAATATTTAACATTAAAAAAAATTATGTTTTCTATACCTGCAAGGGAGACTGAAGAAATAAAAGAAATACAGGCTGATATAGGAGTTAAAACTTTGCTATTAATGGGGCAATATTTCGGTAGATTTATGCTTTCTCCTACTTTCGAAAAGGTTTGAACCTAAAACAACACTCCTTGGCCTACTTGCCCCCACTGGTATTGAATTACATCGGTCCAGAAGCGTTTTGGAACCCAAACTTTGTCGGGACAGTCCAACCCTTTGAATATGTTATTAAAGCAGCTAGTTAATAATAGAATCAAAATTGCAGAATGTATTATTTGAGATATATATTTAAAATTAAGTTTAGCTCGATTTTGAACCATTTTCAATGTGATAATTCTCAAAAAAAATTTGATTACGACCTGAATAATTCAGAAAAGATCGATACTACCTCTCTCAGGTACGTTTCCCGAATGATGTTTCGAAACAAAAACTTTCCTTTGATCTCTTTTAACGAATCAGCGCGAAGAAAATCCTCCTAACAAAGAATTAATGAGATTTTCTCGGTTTCAATAGATGAAAATGGAATTTTCTTGTACACGGAATTAGAATGACTTCAATCTTTTTATCCCGCTATACTCAGAAACGTCCAACAAGATTTTCATTAACTAGTCATCACCAGGAACGGACTTACCTAAACGTAAATTTATCGCGTTTGTTGATACATCAATATTTATATGGAATAGAAGTTATGAGCATCCAAAACCACATAGAAATTTGTGAATTTGAAAAAATATCATAGTATGTTGCGAAATATTCCTTATAATCCTTAGAAATTCCCTGCCATATAATTACCTGTCATTGACAGTGCTACCAACATCTAGAAGAAGGTATACAGTTATATAAATATGTACCTAGTGTAAGGATGATGTCTTGGAAAATCGGAATGCCTCCTTGGCACGTTTATACTGCGCGATACTCTCATTGGGTTTCGCATTCTGAACGGGGGGTGGTGATCGTACGAGGGCCCCAAAGGCGGTCCGTGTGGAAAACATGATGGTTTTATTTTCGGCATGACTTTCAACTTAAAAAAATGTATTTTTTTCAAAATTAATTAACAAAACTTTTGGAACAATTTTATATTCCACTATTTTTTTATTTCATTTCAAAAATATTGTACTAACTGCTGCAACTCTGTGATATGTTCAGTTATTAGATATCACACAGTATGTACTTTTTATTGTAATTTAGGTACATCAAAATATTTGAACTAAATATATTTTTTTTAGTGACTGTGATGTTGTTTTTGGGATTTAGGTCTTGGGTTAAATAAAACAATACCTATTTCTTGGAAACCAATGTTTCGTAAATTTATTTTGACATCTTCAGGACACTGTACGATGAAAGATGATAAACAAAGTTTATTTTTTTCCTCAAATTTTTTAACGTGTTGCAGTGTTGTTGCTTTTAGCTGATTTTTATAGGTACAACTGTCAAAACAAAAACCTGTTTTATACGTATTGTTACACTCTGTATTAAAACACTCTGTACTAAAACACTCTGTATTAAAAAAAATAATAATAAAAAATTTTGACATGATACGTTGTCAATCAATTTCCAAAAATTCGTAGAATTTTGTCAGAAACCCTCAATAAAACCCTGAGATTAAAAATATTTGGTGCCCTATTATCAAAACAGTATTTTTCCTTCTTTTTATTTATAAATTGTAATACTCCTTTCATCTTACAGTGCCCAGAAGATGTCAAAATTAATTGACGAAACGTTGGCTATTAAGAAATATTGTTTTCTTTAATCCAAGACCTAAATCCAAAAAACAACACCACAGACATCAGTCAAAGAAGCTTTGAAATTTTAAAAAAAATCGATATTTCATAATCTAAGTAAAACAAAATCTTTATTGCCTAAAAAAACATTTTTATTTGAACGCTAATTTGTTTTTTCAAACTAGAAACGAATATTAAAATATGTTTATAACTAAATCGCGCCTTTCTTCAACAAGCTCATTATTTATGACAGTATCTACAAATCATATTATCAGTTTTTCCTCCTCCAATCAAATTTAATACTACACAAACCAACTTTTTTTAAGTTGAAAGCCACAAATAATAATAATCACAAAAAGCACCTATTCTTTATCTGATGTTCGAAAAATCGTAAGACACAATAATATCGCGTAAGCACTAACCGCTGATTTTTTGGGAACTAAGTCTACCACGTTTATTGTTAGAATAATACACGGTTGTTTAAAGATAAGATAAAGCCTAATCGTAGTATGACAGCCTATCAAATCAATTTGAGCTTGTAACTTTATTTGCCTGCCGATTAAGCAGCACTTTTGGTTATGCCGCTAATTATTTCTAACCTAATTCACATCTCGCGGAAGTGTTACTATCTAAGATTTCTTAGTAGATTTAACGGGGTATAAAAAATCGGAATCAGAGTATGCGTAAACCGATTTAAAATACCTGAATTTCACCCCAATTTCTAATTTCCGGAGTGCTCGAGTTATTTATAACCTAATGTCAAACCCATACTAGTGCATTTGACAGCACATTTGTTTGTAACAAGCGCGACAATATTTTTTAAGTTTTTCGAATATACAGGGTCACCCATAACGATATTTTTACATATTTAAACTCTTCTAGATTTCACCGTTTTAATAATATAGGTGTTTGCTATGTTATACAGAGTACTTTAAAAGATATAAGCACTTTTGTATTAATTCCATAGCAACTTCAACACCCTGTATCGTTGACACCAAATAATATTGTAATAAAAATACTTTTTTCTACGTACTACAACTTGGTACCCAATCAACAAACCTTCCAGTGGTTCTTCTCCTATCAGCGCTCAAGGGAATCCTTCTCGTATTCCTCCTAATCTGCGACGATCTAGTAGAGGATCTCCTCCTCTTCGCCAAGGTTTCCGAGTACCTCCTGGAGCTATCCGAAGCCGATGCAAAAGATCCTCTGGAATTATCGCTGGATTCCATTTCGTGCTCCGGAATAGCTTCGGAGTCCCTTCTCGACATATCGGAGGACCATAGACTGGTTATGCTGGTTCTGGAGTCGATAGACCTTTGACCGATAATTCGTGAAGAAGTCGACATTGAAAATGAGGAAAGGCTGGTAACTGAGGGACGACTTTCGTTTCCGACATCGACGGACGAATCGCGAGAAAATGGAGAGTACCTGGGTGGGTTACAAAGGGGGGTTTTTATACCGGAAGTGTGAGGTATATTGGGTTGATAATACTGATCTCTATTTCATTATATTATCGCATTTGTCTAGAAGAACACTCAATAAGCTTATCGTAGATTAAGTAAGCCTGTAAGTGAGTTTCTTGTTTCAATTGAAGGTTTTATTATTATTATTATTATTATTATTATTTTTATTATTATTATTATTATTGGAGCTATCGTTAGCAAACCTGAAAAGTGGTAAGTCCCCGGGCCTAGATGGAATTCCGGCAGAAGCTTTAAAGGAAACACTGAAAACAGACAAAAAATGGCTACTGGAGGTGATAAACCAACTCCTGAGAAGACAGAGGTTCCCAAGTGACTGGAAAGTTGCCAAAGTTATATTAATCCCGAAAGGTAACAAAACCGGGAAACCAAATTCGTACAGACCTCTCTGCCTCTTGAATACTATTAGCAAACTCTATGAGATGCTGATACGAAAACGGTTGGAGGAGGAATTAGAGGAAAAAGGGGGGCTTGCAAAACACCAATACGGATTCCGGAAAGGACGCTCGGCCCTTCAGGCAATTAAAAACCTAGCTGATAAATCGAAAAAAGCTTGGACGACTTTAGTGACATTAGATGTTCGAAACGCATTCAACACAGCAAACTGGAGCCTAATCTTGAAGAGACTGGAGGAAAGGAGGATATCTAAATACCTCTTAAATATCATAGCTGATTACCTTGATGATAGTTACATCCAAATAACAAGAGGAAAAAAATATGAAGTTAAAGCGGGAGTGCCACAGGGTGAACTGTAAACATCGAAACGTCGGATACTATCTGACACAGTTACTAACAGGCCATGGAGTATTTAGAACGTACGCGAAGAAAATGGGGAAGGATGCCGAGGAATCATGCTTATATTGTGGCAATATCGACACGCCAGAACACACAGTCTTCCTTTGTGAAAGATGGTCTGAAACACGCAGAAAAACAAGAGACATCATAAACATAGAACTAACACCCGAGAACATAGTACAAATAATGATAAGGAATAGTGAAAATTGGAGACTCATACAAACCATGGTAGAAGAGATAATGCTGAATAAAGAGGTAGAAGAGAGAGAAAGCCAGAACAATATATAAAGACATTATGAACACATGATGAAGGAGTACTCGTTGCATTCATGACGCAGAGGTCGCAAGATGGTTCCCTGAATGCATCACAAGAGGGTACATATAGGGTGGTTTTAGTAGGTAGATTCGTCTGGCGAGGAGTCCTACACTCCTATGCTGCTATTGCACTTGGGGTCTATAAAAGATTTCCACCCGCAAAAAAAAAATTATTATTATTATTATTATTATTATTATTATTATTGTTATTAATTATTATTATTATTATTTTTTTTTTTTTTTTTTACTTCTGTGTCAACGGCATCGACTACTATGGCCATTAGCCTCGTGTTCTGTGTAGGCTTTGTCACTGTTTCCCAGCGCCACTTTAGGAACAGCACTGTTAATTAGAACCCAACAGTGAATGGTCGAGTGAGGAATCACACCTGGTATATGAAAATCAATTTCTAAATTTTTAATTAATTAAAAATCAGAAAAAGATTTCTGCCTTTGGTGTGATTCGAACCCACAACCCTTGGATTATGAGTCCAGTGCTCTACCGCTGAGCCACCCACCCCCTATTATTATTATTATTATTATTATTATTATTATTATCATCTGGAAACTTTGCGAATGCTGTTCACGAGTTAGTATCTAGAGGGTTTTAATAATTGCATAATTTTTGAGACAACTTGCTTACTTGATTTGAGACAATTTTCCAGAATTTAAATCATCTTCATTAAATTGAAAGTTATCACTTTTTGTAAACTTGTAAGGAAAGTGTGAAGATTCGGAATATATTTTTTTGTCTTACTAAATTCTTGTTTATTATTTATTTTTTTATTTTTGTATAGAGGTCAGCGAGGAAAAATGAAAATACCATTTTTTAAATATTTGTTTATTAAAGATTTTGATTCAATTTTTATTTTATTCATTTTAAAATTTTTATTGTATATTTGTTCATACTTTAAAAATATAATACTGTAAATGTTTTAATACAAATGCTTTTATTGATTTTTAATTGAAAATTAAATGAAATATGGTATTTTCATTAAAAACCCAATATACTTGAATATTGTACATTTATCAAATTAATAAAATATATCATTATAATATATATTGAAAGTTTAAATCACATTTTATTTCAATTTAATTAACTGTTTACTTATTAACACACATACAAATTGATATTGTAGGTACACTTTGAACTAAAAAGATTACAATGATATACTTTTCTTCCGGCAGGTGAAAAGAAGGTGTAATTTGCATGCTGAGTGTAAAAAATGGATAAAAAGTTGTTGGAATACGAACATTTTTAATATTTTAAAATAAATGGAGCTGCACAAAGTTGTAGTTGAAACAATTTCAGTTCTAGAGATTTCGAAAAAAGTAAAATCCGTACATATTTTCAGGAGGAATATTTTTCCAACTTTACCTGGTTTATCGGGTTAAAACAGGCACAAATTTTTTTTTAATTTGCAGGTATTCATGGGTACATTCACCCCCGAAAATCTCAGTTGTCTGAAATTTGTGGAAGGGCGAGAAAATGTGTTTTTTTTGCCTAGAGAATTTTTGTTTGGACGAAAATGAAGATCAGTTCATTACCTACAAAAATGATCCTCATCATTTTTGTCAACAATATGATACTTTTTGACATAACCGGCTCCAAAACGCAGCCCCATTGTTAGCTTCTGCCCTGCATTTAGAGAGCACGCTCTAAAGGAATGCCACTCCCAAGCGGATTACAAATTTTTTAATAAATCACGTAAAAATTAATATTTTTTCATGATTCAAAGTTCAGATGAAAGAAGGAACCTGTAGCTATAATATCATGTTACTTTTCCTTTTATCTATTTCTCTGAATTATTGAAAAACCGGGCCAAAGTTTTGCTCGATATTTTGACCCTCCTATAAATTTATTCATATTTTTTTTATCAATACTAATCTCACCGAATCCTTTTGGATAATGGGGCTTTGCAAAGTGTTAAATATATTCAGAAAGATTCAATAAAATATTTTTGTGTTTTCGAGTTTTCGGGAGGATATTCAAATTTTCCGTTTGAGAATTATTATTCAAAATTGCGAATTTTTGAAACGCCGTTTTTGCAAAAAATATTAGTATAGCGAAAAAAATCATAGGGGCAACTTTTGTAGGTAATGAACTGCTCTTCATTTTTTGTCTAAACAAAAATGTTCTAAGGGTCATATATCGTCGAAAAACGGATTTTCGGGAACTCTAGAGCCATTTTCCCACCCTTCCACAAATTCCACGTAACTGGTAAATGTACCTATGTATACCTGCAAATTAAAAAAAATTTGACGGACAGACTTGACGCCCAGGTTTGGGGTTTTTCTGGCGGTAATTTACTGCACTATGTACCTTATCAGATATAAGGATCACAGAATCATATTCCTATTTGCCGAAAAAACGATGTTGTCTAAAACTTTAAATTTATTCAAACACGTTATAGTGATTGATGAAAGAAAGACATAAAACATTTCTCGCAGGACTTTTCTTATGAAAAACTTATTCGACAAGGCTACAAGGTATAAAACTTGATGATAAAAAGGGAAGGGCATATAACTGAATTTCATCAGTGTAAACAATTTTGGGGTTATAACGTGTTGATTTAACATAGGCGTAGATTAAACGGGGACTAAAACTAGCACCTTTTTTTTATTTACTAGGAAAATCTATAAGCGGTTTTTTAGAGAATTTGTTTTAGAAGTTTAAATAATTATTAAATTTTTAATCCTGCCATGTATTGTCATTAATAAGAAAAAAATGGGGACACATATAATTACAAGAAAAGTAATAGAAATGGCATTTAGATTTTTTTTCAGAAGTCTTGATATTTTATTTTATTTCACTGGACATATGCAGATAGAGTTTTTGAAAATATAACTTTTGCGCTCTCCTAATTTAAACTGCAGCTGCGCCGCTGTTCGAAAATAAAGAAAAATTCTCAAGCAATACTTTCTAGTATCCGAATAGGTTTTATACTAAGATAAAAAGTTTGTTAACTAGTCATGTTCTTGAACTCCCTTGCGAATCGCGGAATTCCGGCGCAGATGAAAGTTTATAAAGGTAAACGGAAATGTCCTTTGGGAGACTCAACAACGTGTAATATTTTTACGAAAGTTTGTGACAAAAAGCTAAAACGAGATAACACAAACCATACACGTAGGAGCAGGGTTCCCACAATGGAACCGAGAAAATTTTCTCTGACTTTTCCAGGTTTTCCTTGACCATGCAGGACATGATGAGTATCAAAAATAAAAAAGCTGAAGGATGGTATCTCAGCTAAAATATTTTTACTTCTTCCAGATAATGTTCTAACAGTGCTGGCTGATGCTATAAATATATCATTTTTATCAGGACACTTGAGTGATGTCCTAAAATATGCTGAGGTTATACCCATATTTAAAGGTGGTGATAAATCATTGAAAAATTGCTAAAAAGTCAAATGATAAATTTTTTAAACAAGTATTCTCTACTTTCGAGTTGGTTGGTTTCCAATCCAAAAAAAATACATCTGACGCCATATTTGCTTTTCTAGAGAAACTATATCTAGAGCTAAATGAAAAGTCAGTTGCTGCAGCGATATTCTGTGATTTATCTAAGGCGTTTGACTGTGTAAATCATAGAATATTGTTGAGTAAACTGGAAAAATCTTATCTGTCGAACAGATGTCAGCAGGTGGTTGTTGGAAGGGATATACACTGGTTGAATCCACTGACTTCTGCTGAAAAATGCAAAATTCACTGACTTTTCCCTGATTTTGTCAATACTTTTTGAATTCCCTGACTTTTCCAGGTTTTCCAGGTCTGTGGGAACCCTGAGGAGTTTTATCTTTTTACAAGAAATTATCTACATAGTTTAGAATTAATTGCTTGGGCATATGATCCACGAGGGAAGCTTAAGGAATACTGTAAAATATTACCACAAATCTAAGAATTTTTAAATAATTAATTTGAGCATATTCCCGCCACTCTTATTGAGATACGTCACGCTAGGATACACAGAACAAATTAATAACTTTGTGCTCCTAAAGTTAGACGACCAACAATACATTAGTGCATGGCTAATGGCATACGTTTTGATTAATTTAACGGAACTCACAACTACTAAACCCCAATTAAAATTTTGTTTCCAACTAACTAATAATGAACTTGTTAAAAAGCTCTTGAAGGATGTAAAGCTTTCGGCACATTCAGCTTGTACGAAGTTATACAATTAAGTGAGTACAGGTACGTATAATTAAATTAAAAATTTACGTGTCTCTCTATTTCAAAGTAATTCTTATTGGCATGTTTTTTTTTCTAAAAGGATACAAAGAAAATAAGATAAGAATAATTTAAATTTATAAACTACATTTTGTTTTATTTGGGAAAACTATTTTCATATTATAACAACTTTTTACCTTTAAAAACGTAGTATCAGACTAAATAAAAAGGGAGTTATTTCAGAATAAAATTCGAAATTAATAACGAAATATCTACCCTATGAACCTTTAAGAATTCTAACAACGGCAGCTCCAAGGGAGGGCAGTAGGGGCAATTGCGCCCCTCAAAAAAAGTTCGGCAATGAGAGGATATTTCTCATATCTGCGTAAACCAAATTTTAATTTTTTTCTAGATTCTAGGGGTCCATTTATATCCTAAAAAACTCACTTTTTCTCTCAGAAATGGCCCAAACATTTTTTTTCGTCAATTTTGGCATTTTCAATCGTTTTTAGACAAAATTCATTCTGCGTAAACCAAATTTTAATTTTTTTGAGTTATTTTTGTAGGTTCTAGGTCCATTTATATCCTGAAAAACTTACTTTTTCCCTCAAAAATGGCCCAAACATTTTTTTCGGTAATTTCGGCATTGCCAATCATTTCTTAGACAAAATTCATTCTGCGTAAACCAAATTTTAATTTTTGTGAATTTTTTTGTAGATTCTAGGTCCATTTATATCCTAAAAAACTCACTTTTTCTCTCAGAAATGGCCCAAACATTTTTTTTCGGTAATTTTGATATTGTCAATCGTTTCTTATGCAAAATTCATTCTGCGTAAACAAAATTTTAATTTTTTTGAATTTTTTTTGTAGGTTCTAGGTCCATTTATATCCTGAAAAACTCACTTTTCCATCAGAAATGGCCCAAACATTTGTTTTCGGTAATTTTGACATTGCCAATCGTTTCTTATTCAAAATTCATTCAGCGTAAACCAAATTTTAATTTTTTTTGTAGATACTAGGTCTATTTATATCAACAAACCCAAAATATTAAACTTTTATATATACAGAGTGTCCTACGACGATTAAGACAAGTAATATATCAGAATTGGGCAGTAGTAGAGAATTATAATTTTGGGGGTGTAAATTAGAGGAAATGTTGCATCTTTTCTTGTTATTCTGTTACCCAATGAGGTATTTGTTTTTGGTCACGTGACGTCGCATTCAAAATTATTAATGGGACAACCTGTATATTTGTGCCTTTCTGTGTTCCTCCCGATAATACAATTCCAACAAACTAGCACACTTGGGGTTTAAAGTGATTAATTCAAGAGCTACATGTACTTAAAGGATTGTAAGTTAAAAAATTAATAATTGAATCCCCCAATCCTTTAAGTACCTGTAGCTCTTGAATTAATCACTTTAGACCCCAAGTGTGCTAGTTTGTTGGAATTGTTTTATCGGGAGGAACACAGAAAGGCACAAATATACAGGTTGTCCCATTAATAATTTTGAATGCGACGTCACGTGACCAAAAACAAATACCTCATTGGGTAACACAATGACAAGAAAAGATGCAACATTTGCTCTAATTTACACCCCCAAAATTATAATTCTCTACTACTGCCCAATTCTGATATATTACTTGTCTTAATCGTCGTGGGGCACCCTGTATAACCCTAACAGCCGATGACGTTGCCCCCTTCCCCCAATCTGGAGCCGCCCTTGTTCTATAACCAGCTGAACAGCCTGGAATTATTTCAATTAACATGTTACTGAAGCTTACGAAGACATTTTGACAGTTCTAATAAAATTTTAATAAATAAATTCATTCGTCTATCTAAAAATAAATAAACATATTAAATGTTTTTAGCATTTTTAGCTACAAATTTGTAAACACATTTTGATTAGCTTGTACCCAAAACACGACGACTTAATTAACTAATCAATTGTTCCCTCAAGCCTTTTGTTTAGTCCGACACTTTGTACGAACATATTTACAGGATGTCTCAAAACCAATTGGTATATCGGCAGGATACAGATTCTCCAGTCATATTAAGTAATAATTCAAGAAAAACTTTGTATTTTTTGAAGCAAACAACAATTATGTGTTATTCATCATACCCATTTACATTCGCGAGAGAATCTGGATCTAGCCGATATGGGAGGGCCTTTGGTGATGTGACACCCTGTATACCTAGACCGGTAATTATCGGAGGATATCCTTCGAGATGACATTTCGCTAATGATTTCTGGCTCTGGAGAGGGTGAACACGTGGGATCCGGACTCGGCGTAGGGGTGGGTTCTTCTGGGGGGGTAGTGTCTCCCTCTAAGGGGGTAGAACAGGATTGTGATGGTTGTGACGTCTGAGTAGATTTCTTCAAACCGCGTATAAGGGACCATAATAGAAATAATAATGTCAGCATTATACGGTTAGAAAACGGCCATGTTTGTTTTTGCAATTTTTTTTTGTTGTTCGGTGATGTTTGTGCGGTGCGACTGTTATTTTTTTAAATCTAAAATTACTGCGAAAGAAGTGCTGAGTATTCAGGTTTAACAAGAATATCAAATAATAATAAATAGCCATATTGTTTTCTTGTGTATTAGAAATATAACAAAGTCTAAATCACCAAAATATCAGGATTAGGCTGTCACTGAGACCGAATATTAAATATCACTCCCAGGAAGGAAGCGCAAGGTGAGAAAAAAATGTTTTCTGAGAAATAAATATTTTTATTGGATATGGCGGAGGTATTAGTGTATCCGCCATTTTTTTAAAAAGACAAAATTTCTTTTAAATAACAATATTAAGTTTGGAAATCAAAGAATTAATAACAGACAACACGACAAAAAATTTAATAAGGTAGAACAAAAAATGACGATAAACGTATGTTTAGAATAATGTTAAAAATAGTTTGCGGAAATTTAGGTCGAGCCGTATTTAAAATTTGATTTATTGGACATACGGCCAAACAAGGGAAGAATTGTTGGTAGAATAATAAATAAGTTATAGGAAACAGTCCAAGCATGTTCAGGGCAGTATCCAAAATGTGGGCCATCTTTGAATTTGGAATTTTCTTTAGTCCGTAAAAAATTTTTTTGAGCAGACATAAAATTTTACGACAAATTAAATGATTAAATGATTAAATAATTTTTTTTTAAGAAAATTAAGGACGGTTGCCTGAAATGTTATAATTATAAACTGTAATATCAGTTGAACTAAAGATGCCTTCAAGACATCCAGAATATCTTGAGAGTTGAAAATAGACATGTGGTTTAACCTCGAAATTAAAAATTAAGGACTAATTCACGTGTGCATGAATTATCAAACAATTTGGTAAGTACGTCAAACAACTCCCTTAATGCTAAGCTAATTTCTAAATATAGACAACATGAAGGATATAGAGCAAAAGGTGATCTTTTAAGGTCTTAAACACAAGAAAAAGTTTTAAAGCAAAAATAATAATTTGTCCAACATGAATATTGACGCTAATGCTTTTTAAATTAATGCACGAAATACATTGCAAAAAATTTAGCACTTATGGGTGAAAATTGATGCCTACATTATTTCAGAAAACATTGAGACCACAAAAAGGTGGGTTTTCATGATTAATTTTAAAAATTCAATCAAATATATTTTTATTATTAAAATAAAAAAATTAAACTTGGTTTTGATTCCAGCCGAAATTAGGACTAAATCCGCAGTTTTGATTTTAAAATATACTACAGAAATATATATATATTTAATTCTTCAATCTCTTATCTACAGATATTTCTGTAGTATATTTTAAAATCAAAACTGCGGATTTAGTCCTAATTTCGGCTGGAATCAAAACCAAGTTTAATTTTTTTATTTTAATAATAAAAATATATTTGATTGAATTTTTAAAATTAATCATGAAAACCCACCTTTTTGTGGTCTCAATGTTTTCTGAAATAATGTAGGCATCAATTTTCACCCATAAGTGCTAAATTACGAAAGTACGCACCATATAAGAAACTTTTTTATTAAGGGTTTCTCGACAAAAAGATATTCTTAATAAAAGTTTGTGCATTACCTAAAACTAAACATGCACCAACAAAATATAGTAAAACACTCGTAATATACGAGGAGCCTTCAAAAATTTGAATTTAAGACAAGAGTAAAGTACCCTTATTTTGAAAAATCTCGGGAAATATTATTTAGAAAAGTTGTTCAGCATTAAAAAATTCATCTAAGTGAAGTTTTATTTTTGTACCCACTTTTTTTAAAATGGGGACTACGAAAAAAACAAATTGGTAAAACGATAAATAGACAACATCCTGTATACGGCGGTTTATTTAAAAAGCCTGTAATATTACAAATTACACAACTATTATGTCAATTTTTTTGAAGAGTAAAATAATTTTCAAACTTTTTGGTGCAAAGTTGTTTTTATTTTATACACCGAAAATTGCTCAAAATTATACAGTATTGTAACAAGAACTTAATATTCAATAATATCAAATCATAAAACATCAAAATAAAATAATTATTTCGGCACACTCATTGATTTTCTGGAGAATTACTTGTTTAAAGGGTAAAAAAACTTCATTTAGATGGCCATGACTTCAAATCTAGATGTATTTTTTAATGCTGAACAACTTTTCTAAATAACCGAGATTTTTCAAAATATGGGTACTTTACTATTGTCTCAAAATCAAATTTTTGAAGGCTCCTCGTATATTACGAATGTTTTACTATATTTTGTTGGTGCATGTCTAGTTTTAGGGGATGCACAAACTTTTATTAAGAATAACTTTTTGTCGAGAAACCCTTAATAAAAAAGTTTCCCATATGGTGCGTACTTTCGTAATGACACTGTATACAGGGTGACCCACGATTATTCCCTTGTTCTCTTGTGCCTAAACGGTACAAGATATCAGCTTAATTTCTTGGTGACGCATGTAAACTGATAAGATCTATTTGTCTACTAGAATGTAAACAAAAAAATAAAAAGTTATATCACATAGGATAAAAAAATACAGGGTGGTCCATTTAAGTTAAGGGAGTTTTTGCGGTTTGAAAAATATAAAATTAGGATCCTTTTCCTAAACACCCTGTGCAAAATATCGAAATCCTACACAGTGCAAAAGGAAGCCCTAAAGGTCAGAATGAATCGATATAAATTTGTGATAGAATAATAGAATATTTTTCTTAAAATCACGATTTTCTCAAAATTGGTAAGAGATAGATATAGGGAACGTTGAATAAAGTTGACTTAGTTTTCAACGTATAATCTAAAAATGTCATAAAATACAGGGTGTTGCATTTAAAAAAACCTAACTTTGATAAACTAAAATTGCAAATAATTTAAACAAATAGATCTTATCAATTTACATATGCCACCAAAAAATTATGCTGTACCGTTTAGGCTTAAGAGAACGAGGGAATAGTCGTGGGTCACCCTGTATAAACAGAGATGAAGAGTTTTTATTATAATAATTATTTTGCTTAAGAACTTTTTTTCGTGTTTATAAAGCTTTCTTATGGCGGCTATATAAAAATTATGTTTTTATTTTCCACCAGTATAGCTAACCCCTATTTTCAATCAGTCGAAATGAGTTGACCGCATCCGGTTCAGCACTTCTTTCGCAATAACGTTTCTACGTGAATCTCCGTACGGGGTCTAACAAACACTCTTCGTTTTATTTTTTTTTTGACGCAACAGAGTGCCGTTGATTTATCGATCCCGGAACAATCCGAACTACTCAGACATTTTTAGTCACATTTTAAAGGACTATCTAGGTTCTCACATGGTCCGCGTTATCCTTTAATCCTTTTTTAGATTTTACGTAAATTGAACGGCGAGGGATTTGCGTGTTCGGTGCCGGCCATAATTAATTTCGAAATGTTACACTTGTGACACTTTGTTTTAGAATAGAGACTTGTTGGATTTCTGTTTTTAATTCGGCTTTCACCGCACTATCCTCATTTAAGTTTTAAAAAACTTGAATTTTAAGTCACTTTATTTAAATTTGTGGTTTGATGTGCATTTATTGTCGGTGGTTTATTACTACTGTAAAGGTCTTAAGTCATTATTTGGTATCTGGGATAGTTTGTTTATTTGTTTATTGACGGACAAATTGTCCATTTTTACAAAACAAAAGACAAAAAGAAATTTACAGAGAAAATTATACACAAGTACTTAAGGTTATGACGTTTTAAATTCAAAACAATTTATAATACTAAATATCTGGTCACCGAGCTTCGCTCTTAATATTCAAATCTACATTTTTAAGCAGCCCAATGAGTATATAATTTAAGTATATTTATAACATGACAAATTATTAATTAATGCGCGAAAATCACGGAGTGGGCGACATCTACTTGAACTACTGATAGGGAGATAAATAAAAAGTTGATTGGCGATTGGCTTGAAAATTAAAAAAGCTGTCAGTGTTAATTTTCAATTGGCTGCAGCTGTTGTTGACGTTTATCAACTGCTTGTCACAGAGGTTAGTTAAATGCATTAAAAGTTGCCTAGTTTCTGAGGATTTCACCCTTTTAGGGCAACATTTACTGACGCTTGATCTTCGCGAATTGTCACGGTGGACAGGCCCCGTTTCCGGGACGGGCAACAGCAGCGTGTAGGGTACACGTCCCGTCAACAGAAGATCGCTCAGCTCACTCTATTTATCACTATATAAGAAAAACTCTATGTTCAATTGATTTTATTATTTATTGATCTGCAGTGAAGGAAAATTATAGGTCTGATATTCATACTTGGGTAAAAACCTCCACAAAAACCTGTGACCAGACTCTCGATGTGTGGCAGATATTGATATCATATTTTTTCAAAAATTTTCAGTTTCAGTGTCCGCATAATAAAATAGTAGCCTAAGGGGTAGTCTCACACTATCGGGGAAGGAAAGAACCTTTACCCGATGTGCATAAAGCATTTCCACCCGCCAAAAAAAAAGGATTAGCTTTAGGTTAGGTTAGATCTTTGTAATAAATAAAGAAAAGTACGATACGTGTGACATTTTGACATTTGTTACATTCTGACAGGTGTCATATTTTGACATTTGTTCATTTTGAGATTTGTTCATTTTGACAGTTGTTACATTCTGACACGTATCACATTTTAACAGTTGTCACGTTTTTACAGGTGTCACATTTTGACTTTTAAAGATAGTTCTTGAACTAACTTTTTTTTTAATCTTTGAGTTTAGCTCATTTTGTACTTTCACGGGGTGTGCTCCTTTTGGGTTCTCATTTCCTACCTACTATGATTTTTACAGATTTTTATTTTGTAAGTACATAAGAATTTTATTTGAAATAATACCTTTACTTAGTAGATGTAAAATGTCGCTAAAAGCAAATCTTATGATGAATGTTATAGCCCAGGAGGAAGTGAATAGGGTCAATCCATACCAAGTGGTCAAAAAAAAAATAATTGGTTGCTTGAAAAAATTAATATTTGGTAGGTAAATTCCCTTATGTTTTGGGGGTTCAAAAATATTTTTTCAAAATTTTTACTATGTACTATTTGGAAATGGCGGCAATATTTGTTTTAGGTCGCACGCTATTTTTCGCGTTTGCAGGCATCTACGATTTTTTAAATTGTACAGCAATGGATCGTCCTAGCCTTCTCAGATAAACTGCATTGAGTTCAGTACACTGTGGCTTACAAAATAAAACCATAATTACCTAATTATATGTATTTATTCATATATTTTTTACAGCTCAAAATTATTGGTCGGAAATTGGCAAAATTCAATTTTTGAAGGGTAATTTTTCACAGAAGGAATAACTTCTCAGCCTTAATATTTTTTTTGCTGTTACACTATAGATATGCATTTTTAAAAAACAACTTTTTAATTTTTTAACCTGCAATATTTTTGTTGGGAGACCAGATAAAAATCTGAAAAATGCACACATAATAGGTCTTTATGATATCAAATTTTTTTGTTGTTGAATCTCAAAGTTGAAATTTATACTTAAGTTTGATATCATAAAGACCTAAAACAAATATGGCTGCCATTTCTAAATGGTACACAATAAAAATTTTGAAAAAATATTTTTGAACTCCCAAAACATATTGGAATCTACATACCAAATATTAATTTTTTCTGAGATGATCAAGCAACTAGTGCTGATATGGATTGACCCTAAAATTTTATAGAAAATACACGTCTGGCTGACATTTACAATCACGAATGCCTGACGATCATTAGACGAGTCTGGCAAGGCTTTTGGGGTGTTCCACATTATCCAGATTGTATTTTAAGCTGTTATCATAACATAGGCCGTCATCTGATATATTTTCGTGACTGCGAAAATGAGGGAAATTTTTTTGATGAAAATTTTTCGGTTTTTCACCTTCCAGATATATTATCCATACTCACAAATTAGCCAGACTATTTGTTTTTACCTAATTTTAGTATACTAGAACTATTTTTATCACTAGAAAAAAAAGTGACGTGTTTTCGTATGGTCTGATGCATTTTCCGCCTAAATGTATATGCATTTTGCGTCGGCTCCTGGACTATTATGGATGAGTCGCGCTTGTGACGACCATGTTTAGTGCGATATCCAAATAAAACAGTTTTTTTTTAAATTCTTCTCAATTTTTTTTCCAATTCAGAAATGGATTTCAAAGTGCTTTCATAACACAAGTATTTGTTGGAAAAGGACTTATTTTATCAGACTCACTAATGGAATTTTCTCAAGAAATAACATTTTTTCAGATACTCTGCGAGAGGAATATAAATATTATTCCAAAGTTCTTAGACGTTGGAAATTCTCATAAATAAGAGGTATTAAAATATTAAATAAAAGTCCAAATTATATTTATAGCATTTTGAAGAAGAAAAAAATGCTCGTTTTAAATTATGTATTGTAAGAGATAATATTTCCTTGTAGTAGCCGAATTAAAGTATCGATTTTTCGGCGACTAAATATAGATATGAGGGGTTGTAAGTTGACATTTGCATTTTTTATACCACCAGAATATTTACAACAATGCGGGAAAATTATTTTTGGTTAACCGCACAAATTTAGATCCTACTACAAAAATATCCAGATAATTACACTTTGTGGCCCACATTATCGTTTCTACTGATAATGATTTATATGAAAAACATTTGTATATACTGGAATTTAAGATTAGACCAGGGCCAAACCGATTTTAAATACCCGAATTCGTGGAAAATTCTTAGCAGTATGTAGGTGGTCGGAAAATTTATGGTAAATATTCGTTTTGAGGGTTGAATATGGGGTTTTACGATTTGGGGCTGAAATATGTATCCTATCCAGTGGCGTACAAATTGTCGACCAAATTTGAAAAAATATTTAAAGCTGCTTTTGATTGTTGTTTAATTTTAAAATTTAAAACACCCTATATCTCAGAAACAAAGCATATTTTTATATCAATTATAAGAGTTTTAAAACGGAGTTCGTTGTCGGTCGATTATCGCAACACCCTGTATACATTTATGATCCAAAAACGAACAAAACAATCTACAATGTGCTGCTTCCAAAATGAGATTCAAGATAATTTGCTAATATTGGGCAATAAAAATAAAAATTCAGACGCAGCATTGACAGAAAAATGTCGAAATAACCGCCTTTGCGGAAATTACATTATTCGTAAAATTCCCAGAAAAACTGTAACTGTAACCTGCCTATAGTTTAGAATGAGGAATTGGGTATACAAAAAAATCTAAAACAGTCTTTGAACTTCAGGGTTTTTAGTGAGAAAGAGATTTTCTCAAAATTATTCTTGAACTAAAGTTGTATCTTCATTCGGAGGTCACCGCTAACGTCAGCTGTCACTTTTGCTAACACTGACCTATCTTTCGCAGTCGGCCATATTAAGTTATTATACAGAAAAACCGGCCTTCCCCCACATCTAATATAAACGAATGACATGTTACTAACTTCCCATTTCTAATGTTATTTTAATATATCCTACATTAATCCTGCAAAATCTTACCAGTATACTCAAATAATGACTTAGATCACATTTAGGGGTCAACAATATAAAGTTATTTAAAAAAATTTTGGTCCAAAAATTGGTCTAATTTTAAAGCTACAAGTTATTAAATATCTATCAAATTTTTTAAAATATTTTTGGCACCCTGTACGCATCAATAAAAAATATATTCAAATATAAAGCACTGATTTGTGATAAATAAGGTCTTCGGATTGTCATATATTAACCAATAACGTCGTTTAGATTTTTTCCGATTTAAGCACTTTGATTGTAAACATAATAAATCGGCGCACGTGAGTTACCGCTCGATTTTTTCGCGTAAAAAATCCGCGTTTCGCACTCGAGTCTCGAATTCAGGTGATGTTTTCTAGTGACATTAAAAATTCATTGGAAACCCGGAAAATGAATAAGACGATTGAAAGGCGAAATCTAGTGCGTGCCATATCGTGGCAGCCATGACTACGGTTAGTGATGCGTGCGCAATACTTTTCACCCTATTCCTTGTCACCCTGGTGTGCGGAAATGAAGATGGGTGCTCATTTTTGGAACTGATATTCATGAAGATGACGTTTTAATACCATTATTAGCCTAAACTGTATTCAAAAGCGTAAGAAAAATGAACAGTATAATAGTAGTATAGTTTTTCCATTTTGAATTGCAGAAATATAAAAACAAAATTCCCAGATGTGCCGACAAGCTGCTTTGATGTGCCGACAAGCTGCTTTGATGTACCGACAAGCTGCAATAATATTTTTTATTTTTTTCGTTTACCTCTTCCTAATTTGAGGATTATGGTTATATTGGAGGTGTCCAATAGGTTTTGATGATACGTGATGAGTCAGTGACTTAGTGCCACAAACGACGATTTTCGGAGGTTCGTATCTTAACAAATATTGAAGCTAGACCAGACGAAATTCAGCATCATAATAAGACGATCTTGTATTGCACTTAAATAGTCAAACTCAAAAGTCGCTCGATTGGTCTAAAAATAGTTGGTTACTGTAGATTAAACCCTCATCAAGGGATCTTGTGTAACAACACTAATAAAGAAGTAAAAACTTCAACAGGATTGTCACAAGACTACTTACCGAATTTAAATAAGCACCATTTTAAAATATTACCATGGCAACTGTGTCATGCTTTCAAAAATTAGGTTCCGTTATTGTCGCTGGAAAAGTTAGGGCAAACTTTTTTCGCTGTCATAATGACAAAATCACGCGGCTTATGGGATTTTTTAGACATGAATTAAATTGTCAGTGTTATTTCTTAAAAAACACACTGAGGTTGCCTAGGTAACGTTTATTTGGAAACATTTCAGTAGGTGCCAACATAACAAAAATATCAGCATGCCGCTTTCTGACGTCTTATGATATAAGAGAGGCATCAACTGAATTAGAGCTCTTTCGTAACTTTCTTTGACTCTTAATCAGCAGAATGCACAATGGCTCGTAAGGCCTGCGCGCTGCCATTAGCCAGATTTTATACAAAAAAAATCACCCCGAAACATGAAATCAAAGCGACAAGTTAAAAAATACGACCCTGGGAAATTCCCTCCCACCTCTCTATTCGCGCTGATAGCTAAAAGCTTTCCTGAAAATCGAATTGTTTATAAGGGCGTTCGGAAAGAAGTAAAATGTAAAACTCATTTCCTTCTGGAATCAACAGAGGGCTCAGGGTTCGCGATTTGGCAGACGAGGCGCCTCCTTTTCACTTCGACATCAACGACTGGAAAATCAATTAATTGCTCCTTTCTTTTTCGATCGAGTTGATAGAGGTTGAAGACAGGTGGAGGTGAATCCGATTTCAAAGGGAGGAACGTACTCGCGGCCGACGCTTTGTCGCGTCGCATCTGCGTACAACACGTACCCGATTTTCCTTGGGGGCGAGTAGGATTATCGCTTTTCCGATGTGGGTTCAGAGAGGGCACTGAATTATAGGATTGAAAATGGAATCCGATGTCTTGTCCACGAAAGTTTCGTATACATTTTTTTATTTTAGTTTAAAAATAGGAGGAAGAGGAACAGCACTGTGAAGGGTCGAAGAAGTCTTTTAGATTTTCTGGGCTGCCTCCAGGATTTATGTAATTTTTTATTTTATTGGATCAAGTATATGAACAAACTCTAAGTTGTTAACTTCTGCTTATATCTATAAACAAATTACATTATCTACAATTTCTAAAACGTTGAAATTTTCTAGCATCCTGTTCTAAGCAAAACAAATTGTGAAATTGTTTTTTAATGACATAAAAATCATATCTGCGTCTCAAGCAGTTTTAATATAAGTTCTTTCGCAATTGACCTTCCATTTTTTTGAGAAGGTGTTAATTAGATTTTATTTCTTGAACTAGTTTATATAAACAATTATCCTATTTAGCATGTTTACGATTTGTTTGTTTTCGTTATTCAAGTATATCTACGTTTGTTTCCCTGATTTAAATGTTTTTTTCAATACGTCCAACAAACAGGGATGGAATTAATTATTATTTCTTCCACCTACTTAGTTTTTTTACAGGTTTGTTTATACGAAAGTTAGAAAAACAATAACACTGAATAATCAATTCCAAAGGCTAATAATATACAGGGTGCGGTATTAGTGCAAGGAAGTTCAACTACTCCTTCATACTAAGAGATGGGAAAATTTTATTGTTTTATAAAAGATTTTAGAATATACAGGGTCAACCATAATGAGAGAGCGGACTAAACTTACTTTATTTTCAGTCTTACCGTTTTTAGAATTATACGGCAACAATGACACCCTGTATATATTGTACTGTTTTGTAATACTGTAATAATCTGAGGTTGTTTGGTAATTTTAATTGTAGATTTATATTATTTAGGTGTAATTATTAATGACAAAATGATTCTATTTAATATTAATATAAAAAAAAATAAATTATAGTTTATTAAAGATTTGAAAAATATAGTAAAAGAAAGATATTCTAACTTATGAATTAGTAAAGGAAATGCTGTGAACTTATAAAAAAAATAATATTCTAACCTATAAATTTAAAAATTAAAGATTGAAACTATAGAAATAATGTGGTAGAACGATATGTAAATAATTTTAATTATATTTTATTAAACATGAGTGTTGGAGAAAGTCTCGAACACATTGATTTTAATTAATTTAAAATAAATACAGCCTCAAATTATTCGAGAAAATCGCTAAAAACAGTTTTTAATTTTTTCTTCGCTAAAATATTTTTTTTTATGAAACTTTGTAAGAACGTTCTTTTTGTGTTTTTAAGTAAGCTGTAATTTTTTTAGATCAAAATATTTATTTTTCGATTTTATACGAATTTAAATTAAAAAAAGCCTAATTTTCAATCGAAAACGTTATTTTACAAATTTTCATTTTTTAACCTTTATCAATGCTCATTTTATTCGTGGAGACCTCGACTTTAAGAACAATGAATAAAATTGCTGAAAAAAATTAAAAACAAGCTTTTATACAAGTGCAATAAAAATAAATAATAAAATGCATTGAAGAAAAAATAATTTCTTTAATTGTTAGACCTGTTCTGCACGCCACTGGCCACTGGGTGTTAAGAATGCATAAATGATTTATTTTTTCGGTGGCAATATCTTTTGGTAAATATATTTTGCTGTGTTGCCAAAGTTTGGAAAAGATTTATATCTAGGCATGAAACCCCTTAGAGATTAGAATAGTTGGTTGTAGAAAATTAAAATAGAAAGGAAATTGGGAAAGGTGTGAAAAGAAAAGAATTGGAAAGAGTCAAAGTACAAGTAGCGAAGAATAGATATAAGGAGATAAGTGGCTTAATAATAGTTTTTGTTGAATAGTGGTATTGATTTTTTTTTAAATATTTTTGGTATAACAAAATTTTGTATATAAATTAACAACAACCTTAGATTTGACAGTAAATAATATTTTATTAGATATACGTCAAGAATATTGTTTTGGTGTGTGTCAGGTGTTTGCTGGGATTATCAGTGCTGATTTAAAAAAATTAAAATGGGATCATTTTGAAATTAAAATAAGTTTTTTATAAATTATAAATTTAATTCTTGTTTATTTTATTTTTGAATATTTTCTTTAATAATATAAAAAATTTAGTGGGAATAAATAAAAAAAATTATTGCAAGGTGTCCAAGCCCTAAGAGTTGAAGAGCCGGAAGAAAATTTAAATTTCTTGATGTCAGTAAAACATGTCAATATATTCATTCTTTCTCACACTAATGTCGCACCCTTAGTATTAAGAAAAAAGGTTGAAATTTTATTTAATAATAGAATGGGCAATAATTTTATTGTGAGAATGTAAAAACCACTTTTTCCAAAGTATGCTCACATATTTTGGATTTCTCAAATTGTAATTTTTTTAGATCAAAATATTTATTTTTCGATTTTATACGAATTTAAATTAAAAAAAGCCTAATTTTCAATCGAAAACGTTATTTTACAAATTTTCATTTTTTAACCTTTATCAATGCTCATTTTATTCGTGGAGACCTCGACTTTAAGAACAATGAATAAAATTGCTGAAAAAAATTAAAAACAAGCTTTTATACAAGTGCAATAAAAATAAATAATAAAATGCATTGAAGAAAAAATAATTTCTTTAATTGTTAGACCTGTTCTGCACGCCACTGGCCACTGGGTGTTAAGAATGCATAAATGATTTATTTTTTCGGTGGCAATATCTTTTGGTAAATATATTTTGCTGTGTTGCCAAAGTTTGGAAAAGATTTATATCTAGGCATGAAACCCCTTAGAGATTAGAATAGTTGGTTGTAGAAAATTAAAATAGAAAGGAAATTGGGAAAGGTGTGAAAAGAAAAGAATTGGAAAGAGTCAAAGTACAAGTAGCGAAGAATAGATATAAGGAGATAAGTGGCTTAATAATAGTTTTTTGTTTTTTTTTGAATAGTGGTATTGATTTTTTTTTAAATATTTTTGGTATAACAAAATTTTGTATATAAATTAACAACAACCTTAGATTTGACAGTAAATAATATTTTATTAGATATACGTCAAGAATATTGTTTTGGTGTGTGTCAGGTGTTTGCTGGGATTATCAGTGCTGATTTAAAAAAATTAAAATGGGATCATTTTGAAATTAAAATAAGTTTTTTATAAATTATAAATTTAATTCTTGTTTATTTTATTTTTGAATATTTTCTTTAATAATATAAAAAATTTAGTGGGAATAAATAAAAAAAATTATTGCAAGGTGTCCAAGCCCTAAGAGTTGAAGAGCCGGAAGAAAATTTAAATTTCTTGATGTCAGTAAAACATGTCAATATATTCATTCTTTCTCACACTAATGTCGCACCCTTAGTATTAAGAAAAAAGGTTGAAATTTTATTTAATAATAGAATGGGCAATAATTTTATTGTGAGAATGTAAAAACCACTTTTTCCAAAGTATGCTCACATATTTTGGATTTCTCAAATTGTTTATTTTTATTGTATGATTGGTGTTCATTAAATCTTATATGAAAAGGTTCATGTTTCTCCTATATGTATTCTCCGATGGTAAATAATGTATATACGATTTAGTCAAAATTTTCTGGATATGATTAATTATTTGCAATTTAAAAAAAAATACATTAGTTTAATTAAATCTAAAATTAAAACATTTGCAAACAAAAAAGCTGTGACTGCCCCCCCACTGAAGTTCCGTCGCTGATATATTGCAGGATGACGGGTTGCTTTGGTGGTGGTGAAAACTGATCCCCAGAGTGGGGAAATCGGGTAGTTTACCCCCCTCCGGAATTGATTTAGGGTTAAAGGTAGATGAGTCAGTTTCAGTTCACTGGTAATTTATTATATCCCACAGGGGCATCGAACTTAATTGTGTCGTCAGATTATCATTAATTATACTGACATTACACGAGCCTAATCTGGAAATAAATTCTGTGGGCTACGCAAAATTTTGATATATTATTCATTTCATCTTGTACTGTGTTGTTATCGAAATAAATTAATTTTTAAACGTAGATTAAGTGCTATGCTGTCAAAACAAATCAAATCAAATGAGTCGATTGACCACTTCATGCCGTTGTATCTAATTTTTGTCGCACTTGGAAAGTTTTTAGGTTAAACTGGTGAAGATTCGACGCCGGTTTCTGCCTTTAGGTCAGTTAGGCTTTAGAATCCAATAAATTTTGGGTACGCATGAATTTCTGATGATCTAACGAGTCGTTCATGCTTGTTTAACCCATTTTGACGTCTCCCGAGGTGAAATGAGTTTTTAAAAATATTGCCTCGATCTCTGGAGTACGTTGCGACTTACCAGGAAAGTTTCAAGATACGAGTTGTGTACTGTACACTTTAAGTGCTCTATAAAATTTAAGTTTTACGTATATTACTCCAGTTTATTCTCTCGCAGGAGCAACTGGATAGTTTTAGAGAAGGAAAATATTGACAAGACAAATGAGAATTTTTTTTAATAGAATGGGATTTTACTTTCTATGATATTTTATCTAGAGACATTGTTAAATTTATATATAAATGGATGTAAAACTGTCAAAAATGACAAAATTATGGGGGATTTTCTAAGGAGTTTTCATAATTGTTTGTGATGAATGATGAAATAATAAAATTGAAAAACTGATTTATTTATATCAATACAGTTTAGTGAAATAAACGGTTAATTTATCTAAATTTGATTTAGTTCGATGGTAATTGAAACTAAAAATTTTTTTTAGGTATTTAAAACGCGTAAAGACTTTTTTCTACTCAATTTTTAATGGACAGATTTCATCTACCTATCTAATAGAATATTCTATTTATTCCTGTTCTGGGATGGAAGTTGAATTGTTAAATTTTAGGGGACTCGCGTTGGAAAGTTTATTTCTTCATCCAAGAAGCAAATTATTGTAGTTTAATGATGGGGGATTTACCGACACCAAAGGAAATAACTGTATAAAACAAAATAATACAAATGTGAATGCGAATTCAGATTTCAAAAATAGATGGGCGTTCGATTACTTATTTTCAGGCTATATTAATAGTAGATTCCTTTGTTCGAAATTTACTCTCATATTCACACGTTGCCTATTGCTGATCAATACATAAATAACCTTTCTAAATATCACGTCGAAATGTCAGTAGAGTTTGATAGCGAAAAAATTTTTACAAAAAAAAACAGGGAAAAAACATTTTCCTGGTCTAATTTCTGTGCTGTGTTGGTAGTTCGCTCCTTTTGTTAAAAACCAAAAAACACATAAAACACGTGTTGTCTTCAAGATTTTTTTTCTAATTCTAATAGAATCTTAAGTTTAATCATTTTCAATTTCGTTTGATTTATATAATAGGTCTGTCTATGAAAAAAATTTTGTGGGTGTTATGGTAACGTGTCAACAAACAAAATAGTTTTCCATCAACATGTAGCATGAAAGCATTCCTAATGAAATGTTACAAAAAGACAACGAACAGCGGACAAATTTATTACCTGCAAAATCAAAACATATAAGAAGGTGTACGTGGCTTTCACATAATGAAAATCTGCAAAAAGGGTAAATGAAGTGACTGAAGACGTTACCTTGGCATATCTTGATACAAGGATAAGTTCCTTGTAATGTCCCTTGTTTTAACAAAAATATTGATGTTCTTAGACTAAATTAAATGTATTTTACAGTCCCAAAAATTGTGTCCGGCTTCTTTGTGGCCAGAGTATTCAATGCTGAAGGCTACTCTAAAGGCCAAGGAGAATATTGATATTGAAATATTTGGTTCTGTTGTTCCCTTTATAAAAAATTTGAATGTTGGTTATCGTTCTGAGAAGTCGAAAGTGCTCTCTCGGCAAGAAATCCAAACATTCATTCCGACGCAGTTCTGCAACTTTATTTACTAACGCAGGTACTACTAAGTTTTGCATGAATAAGTTTTAAATTAACAATTCATCTTCTGTAGGTGGGCATGGGCATGGGGGGATGGGAGTCATCAAAAGTTGTCGAATCCTACATTGAAGAATCTTTGAAAGAAAAGGTTAAGATTGCCCGAAAGGTACTTTTGAATGGCAGAGACGATGTTAATATGGACATCAGCAATCGGAATTAGAGCGACAATGCTAATCTGGAAGTTAACAACCACAATCCACTCCCCAAAAACTGGAAATTGTAGCAACGATGCTGATGTGGGGGCCAAGAATAATCATATTAATCCAGTCTGCTGAAGTGACAATTTCGACGACTATTTTATAAGGAATGAAGGATTTTATTGACAACTTAATAGTCCAGTAACTGAAGGGTCAAACCTGGGAATAAGTCTGGCGTGAGTTCCCACATAGCACATTTTGTAGGTCACCGCAGGTGTTTTAACATGGGAAAATCCTTAACGCGTTGTGGTTGAGGGAACGAGGCTGAAAATGGGCCCCAAAACCTGGAAAATGGGTTTCCCGCTAATATCTGGCTAAATATGCCAATTAGAGAATTTTTGTTCAGACAAAAAATGGAGATCAGCTCATTCTCTACAAAAATGACCTTTATCATTTTCTTCGAAAATTCAATAGTTTTCGAGATAATGGCACTCAAAAGTCCTCTCATTTCAGCTGCTGCTCTACCTTCAGGAATTCCGCTTTCTATGAATTAACGCGTAACCAGGCGGATGAATTGTTCAATATCTCGGGAAAAAATTAATATTTTTCGATGATTCAAAGTTCATCGGAATGGGAAAACCCTTAGCTACAATTCCATGTGACTTGAAGTCAGTTCGTATTTACCAAAAATATTTAAAAAAGCGGCCAAAGTTTTTTTCAACAATATTTAGAGGCTGCTTCATTAATTTATTCATATTTTCTTTAAAAAATGTCATTTATTCTAATTTTGCCTTGATAATGGGACCTTAGGGGGTCTTGAATGACCTCAAAAATTTTTTTGCATTACTTTTCTGGCGTTCTAATATACAATTGATTTGTTTATTTGCATATTTTAGCCGATTTCGCAGTTCCAGAGAATCTTCGGAACAAGCGCGAATTATAATCTTATGATCCGTTATATTGATTTCCAATGCACATCATTTCAAAGCTTAGATGGTCTACTTTTCGAATATATTTTTTTATTTTTAATAGAGTCTAATAATTTTCGAGAAATAAGGAAAATTGGTCACACGAGTAAAAACCGGCCTTTTTTTGTTTATCTATTTCTTGTTCCCCGCTCTTTATTTCTTGAGGATTAATAATTAGATGAAAGTAAATTTCTGAGGTCATTCAAGACCCCCTAAGGTTCCATTATCAAGGCAAAATTAGAATAAATGACTATTTTTAAAGAAAATATGAATAAATTAATGAAGCAGCCTCTAAATATTGTTGAAAAAAACTTTGACCGCTTTTTTAAATATTTTTGGTAAATACGAACTGACTTCAAGTCACATGGAATTGTAGCTACGGGTTTTCCCATTCCGATGAACTTTGAATCATCGAAAAATATTAATTTTTTCCCGAGATATTGAAAAATTCGTCCGCCCGGTTACGCGTTAATTCATAGAAAGCGGAATTCCTGAAGGTAGAGCAGCAGCTGAAATGAGAGGACTTTTGAGTGCCATTATCTCGAAAACTATTGAATTTTCGAAGAAAATGATAAGGGCAATTTTTGTAGAGAATGAGCTGATCTCCATTTTTTGTCTGAACAAAAATTCTCTAATTGGCATATTTAGCCAGATATTAGCGGGAAACCCATTTTCCAGGTTTTGGAGCCCATTTTCAGCCCCGTTCCCTTGACCACAACGCGTTAGGGATTTTCTCATGTTAAAACACCTGCGATGACCTACAAATTGCGCTATGTGGGAACTCATGCCCGACTTATTCCCAGCTTTCGATCTTTTCAGTCCTTCATTTACTGGACTATAAAGTGATAGTTCTAATGGAACATAGTAACAGTATAAAGTGTCAAGTATTAGAAAAAATATCAAACGTATCAAAATTTATAAACCTTTATAAATCTACTTATTTGCCCCTTTAAATGGAGAACGAAATGTGAAAATTAAATTTCTCTAGCAGCGACACCGTTTAAAATTAGCGTAACAAATTTTTCGTAACCCGATTTATGCTACAGGCCATAAATTTAGCATATTCATCCAGGTATAGATAGACCTGTAGCGATGCTTAAAAGTTGGTTATCGATTACAGAATTAACTCCTCATCAGGGCTTTGTGCACAATGAACACGCCGTCCCATCGAGCTTTGTAGAAATTCTCTCGTGACCTTACAGTCGTACGCGGATGGAGAACCAGTTATTTTAACTATGATTTGGAAAATTAGTTCATGAAATAATTTTCACAACTTTGGCTAAATTTAGATTCACTTTTCATCTTTTGAGTGCCCTATTCATACAATGTACCCGCTCTCTCAATCATCCAGCTGTTTGGTTTTCCTAAATTGATTGGAGTTTTCAAAATTGTAATTGTGTCTTTAAAGATTCAATATAACCTTTTTTTGTTCAATTAGAAAAAACTCTTGATTTTGCCAACAGATTTTTAATTAAAAATTGCCCCTTTAGGTGGATTTTTATTGCAGGGTATTATTTTTTCGTGCAAAAAATCAAATATTTGGACTATTAGGCATCTGTGTTTTTTAAATTAACAATTTTCTGTATATTTTTGTTAAAAAATAATTCTAAAATTGTTAAAGCTTTAAAAATAGACAGTATACTTTTATTAATTTGCAGAGACGCATCATGCAATAACAGGTAAGCGTGTTTGAGACTCGTTAACTTGGATTTTCCTTTAATTGTTTTAAAATCAGCTCTTTTGGTAGTATAACATTAATTTTCTCTTTTTTCGTCTGGAATAAAACCACTTATTTTCTTGAAAAAACTTTTAATTTAGAAAATAAGTGGTTTTATTCCAGACGAAAAAAGAGAAATTGAACTAGCAAACCACTATGAGCTTCCGAAATAAATTATAACATTCATTCTACTACAGATACTTTTAGAAAAACAATTGTATAGCGTGACTGCCTTGTCACCTTAAAAAATTCGTTCGATTAATTCACCTACAAGAAAAAATACGAGAAAGAAATTCGTTTAGTTTTTCTGAAATTTCTGCTGTATTTATAACTATATTTATAAAAATTCTATCAGTACTTACTCTAAAAAATGGTGTTCGGAGAAAACTTCGCTGATATCAGAGTCACTTCTAGGCAACAACAGTTTAGGCAAAACACCAGCTTTTTTTCTCCTAGCCTTCAAAGTTCCAGCTGTAAAATAATCAGGCATCTTGTGAGGAGAATGCGGGGACAAAATCGTCAATCGCCTGTCCCCAGGACTTAAACTTAAATACCCTGTTGGAGGTGGTAGGCTCAAATGTTGCGGTATCCTCATTTTTCCGGACCACAATACCCTTTTCCTTTCAGCCGTAAACGTATCTTCACTACCAGTTGTTTCTAGCGAAGCTTCGCCACTCACCGCGTGCCTTTTCAGCTTCATTTCGCGTTCTATGCTTTCTAAGGATTTAGTTTCTGTGGTTTCTAGGTAAATTTTCCGAACGTCGCGTTCGCTGGATGACAAAAAGGCTTTAGGCGAAGCCCGCAGGCTCTCCATGCTCTTGGTGGTGCAGCTTCGCATAGAGGCGGTTAAGTATTGTCCTTTGTATTTTGAATCAGGTTCATAATCTTCTTGAGAAGAGCTCGAGTGTGGAGATTTCGATAATAATGAGTACTTAGGTGAAGCCTTAGCAGATAGCGATTCAGATTCCGATTCGTTCGAATCCCCGCTAGCCTGATGAGTCACTATATGGCACTGGGGGATTTTTTGAGCAGGTTCTTGATTACTGGTTAGATTATGGACGTTTTGGGGAGTTAAAGTCACAGTGGACGGAGCCTTAGATAACGAAGGCATTTCGTCTTCGTCTTCCTCCATGTTTGTTGATGTTCTCTGTTAGTTAGTTAGTTCAAAAGTTCGTCACAAAACACTTGATGTTGGCATTTTTATTAACAGCTCGTCATCGTAGGACTTGATTCATTGATAAAGTACACTTTAATTTAAAAAAAAACAATTCTGAAAAAGGCAGTGCAAGGTATAAGGTTTTGTACACTTGGAGTATTGGAGTACAAATATAGATAAAAGTGTTGTAAGTGAAAATTAGCTGTTTATAGGTAATAAAATTCTATTTTTATTTGTTAATGAAAAGTTTTAAGTAAACTGTTGTATACTTTCGGTTTCGATGTATGAGATAATAAAAATGTCTCTGGATAGTAAATTGAATAAGTTTAGTACTTGTTTTTAAATCCAGTTATCGGAATTGGGTAATTTTATAGACCGAAATTGTGAAACATTTAAAATAATGTAAATGCTTTTATTAGAGTAAAAATAGAATAAAATCAAACCATTCTTTTCGCAGGAATATGACAATACCCTGACCAAGGTGTTGCCATTTGGTTACTATAACATTTTTATAAATATGTCAAAGAATTTGTTGACTTATAATAAGGTCCTGTGAGCTTCTGAAAAAGTATCAATTTATTTTAAAAATTGTTTATGACAGTGATCAAGAACTATTCCTTCAGGCACAAAATGTCATATTCAATTTATTGCTGGAAATTTCTCGGAAGGAGTATGAAGAAAATTATAAGCGACTCAAGGATTACTGTACGAAAAACTGGTTGAAATGTTTCGAGAAATCAAAGTAAAAATTCGCCAATAATGATGTAGAAATACGGAGACATGGGTGCCAACGTTAAAGAGGGGGAATAATCGAACCTTTTACCTTCTGATAACTATTTGGATTTTTTCCCCAAAAACAATAAATAATGCGACTTCAACAAAACCCATTAATAATTTACGACCGCAAAAAAAACGTTCCTTTTTATCCTGGTAAATAAATTCGGCTTGAAGGGAAATAGGAGCCGTCCTAAATTATATTTTATCAGGCCGCTTTCTTATTCATTTTCGTCTCGTACCCGGAACAATTTTACAAAATCATTTCGATTCCACAGGTTCCAGATAAACGTTTCCGGGAAACAGGTGTGACAGAAATTCGGACCCCAAAATGTTAACACGCTTTTTTATTGAGTTAAACAATAAAATCAATCTCTCAGCCGCCAGTGCCGTATCAAAAAAATATCATATATTCATACGTTGTTATTTTCTCCAGTATTATAATTAAGCGAAAAATATCGGGGTCATGTGACACCTCATTGAAAAGGGCGTAGCGTATAGAGTACGGGAAAAATATAGAAAACCCCCTAGCTCTCTCTCTCTCTGTTCTCTCGCGTCTAGCAAAAAATTGTTGGATGGGGTCATGTGACACCTCGTTGAAAAGGCCTTAGTGTATAGATTACTTAGTATCTAAATTTATAAGCTCCCTAAATTCTATCAATCGAGCTGAATTGACCTATTAGCGTTTTATGAAACCAGGCAGTAGAATCTTATAAACATTCGCATAGTTTTTTTATACATTTTTCTACGACTGCATCTGAAAATGGAGTTTTTCACACACTAGGCAACTTCTGAAAATAGAGTTTTTCACACAGCTAAAAGTACTTGTTTAAAGCTGCTGCCCGAGAAATCAAATGATAGGTACACCTATTCTTACAACAAATTTATGGAATGGAGAAATGTTAAAGGGATTGAAGCTTCTTTTTCAGAAGATGTTTTGCTAACATATATTGACGAAATATCCAAGAGCGTTCAACCGACAACTTTATGGACGCAATATTCGATGCTTCGGAGTACCTTATGTATTCATCACAATATAGACGGAAAATATTTAAAGTTAAAGGCTTATCTCAAAAGGGGGAAATGACGGTTATACACCAAAAAAAGCTAAAGTACTAACTCCTGAACAAATTAATGAATTTATAGTTAAAGCACCAGATAAAGATTATCTTTTTATAAAAGTAAGTTAGAAATTTAATATTTCTACTAACTTTATGGTGATCTTTTGTATCTTCATTTTAGGTAGCTCTAGTTATAGGTATATCAGGTGCTTGTCGAAAACAAGAACTACATCAACTTACTGTAGATGACATACAAGATTTGGGAACTGTAGCAGTAGTGTCCTTGAAAAATACTAAGAATAAAACAACAAGAAAATTTACAATCTCTGGCAATTTTTATGGCATATTTAAAAAATACTTTAATTTAAGACCAGACATTAATGAAAAATGGTTTTTTCTAAATTACCAAAAAAACAAGATGCACGAAGCAAGTTGTTGGAATTAATAAAATTGGCAATGTACCAAAAGAAATTGGGAAATTTTTAAAATTAGAAACCCCAAATTTGTATACCGGGCATTGATTTAGACGGTCCTCTGCAATAATACTTGTTGAGTCAGGTGAAGACATCACTTCTCTAAAGCGGCATGGAGAATGGAAGTCTTCAACAGTTGCAGAGGGCTACATTGAAGAATCAATAAAAAAAAAATGGAGATATCAAAGAAAATCGTTGATGCAGTAGCAGGTCCTTCAAGAGCAACAGAGCAAGAAACAAATTTGACATTAGAGGAGACACGCTCAGATGATGTAGCAAATAATGTAGAATTGCATGATTTATCTGTAGAAAAAAATATACAAAACACTTTACTATCACATAATGTTTCTCAAACACCAGTCAATTTTCACAACTGTTACAATAATCATTTTACATTTAATTTTTATGGAACACAAGAAAAAAAATAAAAAGTTGTTCTGCTTATTTTTTGGTAATATTTAAATTACATTAGTAAATATGTTAGACTTTTGTTAAACCACAATAAAAGATTATTTTTAAAATTTTATTTTAAATCCTAAAATAAAAAATAAAATTAGAATATTAAAAATGTGGGGGTCGTAGGAAAAAGATTGTACATAACTCGTTGGAAAGCGCATTTCGTACACTCGTTACGTTACGTAATTGATCACTTTCCACACTTGTTACGTAATATACTATAAATCGTATGAATAATTTTACAAATTTAGAGACGAGCAATATAATTGTCCTAAAACTGAACAGTTTGACAAAATAGACAAGGAAGTAGATCACTGGTAATTATAAATATTTGCCAAAATATGTTTTGTGTCCAGTGAATGTTTTTTTAATGATCTTGTCGAAAAATCGAATGAATATAAACAGATTAGATGAACTAAGGAAGGTGTACATATAAATAAAGACATTTTATACAGATCCGGTAAAATTTTAACGGAACAAAAGATTTTCAATGTATTTTGGACAAGAGTTCACGTAGAAGTCGTCCAGCACAAAATCTAAGAAATGTGCACGAAAGCGTATCGACTATTCAATTGAACCACTGTCCCCCTTCCCGCATCGAGCAACTGGCATGTGATGCTTGCCACTCAGTCTACTCAGTCAATCGCAGTAGTTGTAAGCCGATAACGATCGAAAATAAAAGTTTTAAGTTTTAAAATACATTGAAAATCTTCTGTTCCGTTAAAATTCTGCCAGATCTGTATAAAAAAGATCCTTTTTCATTTCCAAATGCATAATTTTTTCAAGATATACGCGTATACAACTGTGAGATTAAAAAAAAAACGCTATACCGTTAATCTTTGTTAGTCATCCCATCCATATATTAATTCATAATGCTCTTGGGAGGCAGTTACGTCTCTATAGTCCTGCATTATTTCGAAACTTCATCAATATTGCATGGACGGGGTAAAAAAGATGAATAAATGATACTTTGGAGATTTCGGTGTGGATTTTACCAAAAAACTTATAAATGAGTTTATTTATTTCTATTATTTTTGAATTTTATAGTTAAATGATTAAAAATTAATAAATGATAAATCGAATATCGATGTTTTAAGACAATTTTAGAAGAAAATTATCCTGGAACACCTGCAGTGAATGTTTCTCGTACGTCTTATAAATGACATAACTCTAAATTACTTTTTTTTTAATTTTTTGTATCGTATAAGGAAAAATCCGAGAATTTTCCACTTTCATAAATAATTCCCATGTCGTGATGTTGATTTTCCGTGAGTATATTGAATTAAATAAATAAATCGTTTGTACACATTTTTATTCTCGCTTCATGTTTGAGTTTTACTGATAAATAAATATTTTTTGTGCTGATGTTCCACAATTTAAATTAATTAAAATAACAGCCTTCAATAATTAATTCCTGAAACGTCAAAACGGTAATAGGATAAAGGAATTTCCTTTTCAATATAATCCCGAACATAATTCAGTATAGCCCTTTTTGTAAACAACCCACTATTAAATTTGTAGAAAGTGTCTTCGAGAATTTGGGAGAATCTGCCAGAAACAGGGATATACAATAACTATAGACGCCGAAATTTACAAGGATGTCAGCAAGAGGTTCTCGAATGGTCGTTTAGGCTATTATATCGAACTCCTCATCCGCCACCTGATCCCTTAGATGTTCCATTTGCGAAATTTATTTGAAAAGGTGGACATAAATTGGATGTATCGATCAGTTTATAAATAAAAAAACAACGAATGTAAGAGTATTAATAATTAGTTTAGCTTTAAATTAACAAAATCTAGAAACTCATTTATAGGAAGAAATTTTGGGCGGATGCAAAATGCGGACCAAAAAGGGTGGACTACCTGCCAAATTTTGACGTGATTTAAGAACATTTTTAATAAAATTTGGAATTTAATGATTTTTTTATAAACGCAAAAAAATGCAAATTCAACGATTTTTGAAAGTCGATAAAAATTTTTTTTTCGATAACTTCACCCAAAATTTCTCGAATTTTAATTTGAATAGAACTATGAAATATGATTTTTAATCTACTCGTCGAGCACTATAAGGTGCTACCTAAGGTTGTGAAATAAATCACACTTGTTCCCAAGAATCAAGACATTAAATGTCCTACACTGCACCAGCGTCTGGACTTCAATAACTACTCCTTGGGCTTTAAACCAAAAACTTTGATTTTATTATTAAAGGAGCTTGCCATTCTTATACCGGTTTCGGCATTATTGTGCCTTGTCAGTAAGAAGTAGACTAGCTCGAATTTCTATCTCTAAAGAAATTCTGAAGATCGCCCAAGTGTTGGTGGGTTCAAAGCATGGATTTTTTAGAAAATTACTCAAAAATCCATATAACTCCTCCAAAATCGCCCGAATTTAAATTTCGAGATATATCATGAATTAGTACTTCCATTGACTACATTTTGGCAGAGGGAAATTTCGGTGAAATAATTATTAACGAAAAAGCTATTTTCAGTGTGTCAGTTTTGGAAGAATTCGTCAATTTGAAACCTCGATATCTGGACAACCGGTAGCGTAAAAATGGACGTTGATTGGGTACTTAAATCTACTACATTTAGGCCCCAGGAGATGTCGGTGGAATAATTATTAAAGAAGTTTTATTTAATGCTAAAATATTATAATTTATTATTATTTTTTATTTTACTATTTTACGTTACATTTGCTGCATAAACTTTCTTAATGTTTTTCATGAAAAACAACTTTGAGTATCTACGTCAATATTCATATTCTTCAAAATACCTCTGGGCTTTGTTTTTGATTATTTCGAATAAAACAACATTGTGAGACTACTCGAATTATTAAAAAATAATATTTCTTTTTATATATTATTTGATCGTACATTTTGAATTTCACTGCATTTTCTGTTGTTTATTTTGGAAACAACAGTATGTTTACGAGTGACAATATTAAAAGCGGATGCTAGTGGCTTCATTAGCGGTTCGTAGCTTTAATTAAAAACAAAACTGGATTTTCATCTAAAATTAATACGTTCACATAGAGTCTCGAAAAATATGATTAATTAAATTTAAATTAAAAATACAGAGGAAATTGGTAGTAATCATTCTGTAAATTATAGAAATCTATTGTTCTAGGATATTATTTCCCAAATTTTTGGTCTCAATCAAAATTTTCACTTATAATACCACTAGAGCTTCAATTATTACTGGAAATGTTTTCGAGAACACGAATATTTTGAAAATTATCTAAAAAATGAGTATAAATTATCTAAATAAATTTGTTGTGTTTTATGCAAGTTTTCTAATGAAGTTAGTGAAATTAAAATGTATCATCGGAACCTTATAGAATAAATTCGACATAATCTGAAGTTAAATGTAAATGTCATTTGACCTATAAACGTCAAAAAATTTCCAGTGTAATTTGATGCTCCTTCCCCCAAGGAAGAAACAAAAATTTCTGGAATTTTTTAGTTGCTATAGTAACGATACAAAATAAAGGCTTTTAATTAGTCGCAAATGTTAGGTGTGGAATTTTCAATTTAAATAGATTATAATACAATTTCCTATTTTCTGAGTATCCAGTGTGTAACAATCGACGTAAAAATCAATCAACAATCGATTAAGTCTAGCGGTAAATTCCTAAAAACGGATTATGAGGAAGTTACAGGCGTTTATCTCCGGAATTGTTTGAAATCTTAAAGTCGAGGTTTCAACGAAGAAAATTGAAATTTGTAAACCAAATGTTGACGTATATTTAGGGGTGATTTAAGAACAGGTAGAAACAATATTAATTATTTCACAAGAAGACGTAGGTATCTTTATGTATTACAGAACTGAACAAAAGTGCAAAAGCTAACTAGTTATATTTGAGAAATAACATGAGAAATTCTTTTATTATCAGCATTTTCTAGCACAAAAAAACCTTGTATTTTTCTAGATTTTTTAGTGTTTTCCGTAGTGACTCCTAATTTATTCATAAACTGATTCGCCGTACTTACACGTCTAGCAGTTTTTCCATATAACCGGAAACAGAAACGTAATGCATTTAACGTTCTCCGAATCCACAATGGAAACATTTTTTTCGCCTTTTTTCATCCGTACTTTTAACCAGTTTTATAAATTTAAACGTAATTAGAGACTTAGTTCTTTGTTCGTGAAAAAAATAAATGCAGAGAGTTTATTTTTTTATAAATATTACGTTTAAAAAAGAACTAAATTAAAAAAATAGATAAAGGCTGGTATAGGTGAAAAATGAAGCAGTTTATTTAAAAAATATATAGAAAAAGCAAACTTGAATTATTTTATGTCAAAATACAAGAATTTTTTTTAAGATTTTCAAATCAAAGTTGTCTTTCTTCTTTAGTAGAATTTTATCTACAATTTTTCATGTAATGGTGATTTCAGAATTTCAGTTTATAAAGATTTTCATTCTGAAACTTTAGATTTCAATGTTTGAAAATTACTTAATAATCATCATGCTCTGCACTTAACCCATTTTAACACTTACATTCGTTTTGTATGCCTTAATTACCTTTTTCAATCACAGCTTTCAATGACTTTTATTGTTGGTTTTCAAATTACCACAGTTCGCAAACTTTTACTTTGGCCCAAAAATAATATTGAAATAGTCGAATGACCAATAATGTACAAGAGATTTTGGTAAATTATACGTAAATTTTGTTGATTTTCGGTTTAATGATATATTATTGAATATTACTAAATATTATTAAATATTACTAAATAGTATTAAATATTATTGAATATTATTAAATATTATTATATATTTCTCCATTAAATATATCTCCAGTAGTAGTTAAACATTCTAAAGAAGGTAAATATTGTGGTGAAAATATTTGTTGTCACAAGAACAAATAGGGGATAAATTAACTTCAATTTTAGATGGATGTATTGAAAAATAACAGTATTTTAGTTATAAAATTGTCGATAACGAAATTAAATGTCACTCTTGATAATTTAACGAGCTGTCGGTTGAAACGTTTTCCGACCAAATTTTTTTATCAAATGGAGTTTTAATTAACAGTAATTTGAATTTCACACACACAATTATTTTATCGACCCATCTGTTCTGCATTTAAATAAAAAGTATTTTTTACCAGAAAATTAATCTTCGACGAAGAGTTATTAAAATGGGAAAATAAATCTTTAGATGCTGCATTTGACATTCAATGAACGATATGCCTACGGCATCGCGTCCGATATAAAAAATGTATTGATAATCAGCTTTCCGCGAATCAGCCGATGAATTTTTTTCAGGACTTTTTTGCGAGAGTCTAATTAGAAAGTTGGGATTTGATAAAAAATTCGATCAGATCTTGAGGAAACGTTAATTTTCTTCAAATACGAAAAGTTTGTTGTAAAAAATAAATATTTCATATTTCAGAATGTTTACTATACTGGAAAAATAAAAGTACAAATATTGGATAAAACTCGTAATCAGCAATTTAAAGTTTAGATGAAATTTAAGACTATTTATACTTCATCTTTTATCTTATTTTTTATTGCGCACCCTGTATGTAATTTACCCGATTTTTTAGAGTAGTAAAATAATTTAAATATTATTTCTGCATCTTTTGTAGCGGTTTTATAGCATTGTTAATGAAAAATTAAAACTATATACTTTTTAATTGTTGCTATGATGGCAAAACTGCATCCGGCACCCATAGTTCCATCTGTCACAGTCATGAAACAACAGCAATAAAAAATTTAAATCGTTTATGTTGACACGATGAGTCAAAACGCGACGTTCCTGTGAGTTGAGAGTTATCGGGGTTTTCAGACTCAAAATATATTAAAAAAAATCCTATATCTTGACTCACCCTGTAAAATAAGCGATTTAACCCAAGAAATTCTAGTTGAACTTGGTAATAATAACAATAGTAATAACCGCACTAGTATTTTTTTATTTTTGGATACAAACTAACGATTTTTATGAAAAATTTAACGAATAATAATTTGCTTATACTGTTCTTAGTCGTTTCAGAAAAATTACTGCGTTTGAAATAAAAGTAATATCAAAATGACGACGTTAGTCTAGACCTATGCCCATTTTCGACAAACCATTTTCCACCTACCTGATAATATAAATACAATAATTTAAAATAATCAAAACCTTGAGAAATCTGACGTTACAAATCGATGAAACGCAAAAAAGTTATTAATTAGTTGATGAAAATGTGATTTTTTTTTCTAAAATCATGACCGTATCATTGGTTTTTTATTAAAGTGTCTGTTTCAATTACAAAAATAAAATATTATCTCCGTATGATTTTAAAAGCTTTATTTGGTATGAAGGAACCAACTTTGTATTAATTTAAAAGAACCATCCCGTATATTTTTGCATTCTTCCCGATCTTACCGATTTATATGTATATGTATATATATACCGGTAATCTTACGTACTGGCACCAAAAACTAAATCGACGTATACAAATCCGGAATTGTAGAGAGATAAGAGGTTCTACCGGCACCTTATATATGTTTTGACTGTATATGCTGTCTGGCACCATATATATTACTTCAGAATACACTTTTTAATTTTATCTTGGACAGACATATTCGACTCGAACGCTTAAGGAGGTTGGGGCGTTAGACAAGAATAATGAAAAATCTGAAAAAATATTTTTTAACAAATTAATGCGTATGACAAAATTTTCTATAAAAAAAACCTAAAGTCAAAAAGTTAAAAAACTTTTAATCCTAGATATAGCATACAAACAGTACATTTTTATTCGAGCAAATAGCCCAGTTGTCAGAGAGTTTGACCTCGTCAAAATGTGATATCGATGAAACTTGGCATTTAAGTACTTGAAACGGTTCAGAAAACGATAAAAAAATCTTTGCTGCTCTAAAGTGTATGCTAACTTTACAATTTCGAAAATAAAATCGTAAATTTGGTTTTTCCATTATATCTCGAAAAAAAAAATTCGAAAAACTAATAGCACCACGTGAAAGACCGGAAAATTTTACTAAAAATTATATTATAAGTTATTTTTAAAAAGAATTTGTATTACTATAAAAAATTTTATTTTATATAAATCAATTTCTAAATTATTTTTAACTTTATTAAAAAAAAAAAATTTCTGATTTATATAAACACTATTTTGAAAATAAAAATTGCGTCGAATGAATATTGTAAAAAAAATGAAAATTTTAAAACATAAGTTTTACTAAACCCAGATAATGTTCATCATTTTAATTATATTTAAATCAAAAGTAAAAGTATAATAATGATAAATCTACAAGGATTTTTTTTTGTTATGCCTCTATTAATAGATATCTTCACTTTTATAAAAATCAGTGAGAATTTTAAAAATTATAACTACCGGTCAAATTTTCTATGAGAAAACACAAAAAAATTTAAAAATTAATGAATTCCTGGGAAATCTTAGAGTCTCCTCTTTAAAATGATTTCTTTTTTTCTTTGCGTACATTTTAGACAAAATACTTTAATTTTTCCGAACGCCTTGCATGAATATTTGTATTCAACGGCTCGGTGCGCGTAGAGTTTTCAAATTTGCTTTCTTATTTTGAATAATTTTTTACAGTAATACAATTTTTTTTTAAATAACTTATAACATAATTTTTAATACAATTTTCCGCTCTTTTGGTGCTATTAGTTTTTCGAAATTTTTATTTTTTTTTCCAGATATAAGAAAAAGCAAGTTTTCGATTTTATTTCCGAAATTGTGAAGTTAGCAAAGATTTTTTTATCGTTTTCTACACCCATTCAAGTACTTAAATGCCAAGTTTAATCGAGATCACATTTTGTGCGACTGTGCGAGCTTTTGGTCAATATCCTTCTCTGGCAATGCATATTTTAATATTTATTCCAATTTTATAATGAGACTTTTAATTAATAAAAAATATTATTAAACGTTCGTACACTGTTGAATCAGTCCTTTTAATTAATAATTTCTATTAAGTAATTTTAATTTGTCTTGTAATTTTTGTCAAAATCGCGTATTCTGAAAAATGATCTAGGTTAGAACATACAGAATATCCACAAATGGAATCGAAAAGTGGAAAAAAATATTATTTTAGTTTATTCTTTAGAAAAAATCTTACTAAAGTTCATAAAATAAGATCAAAATATCCAAATCTTAGAATACCTGTACGGTGTGTTAAAAAGTAAAAATGTATCAATAGAAAACTACCATTACCATTAGGAATTTTGGCAAATCCAAATTTTAGTTCATTTGTAAAAACACAAATGTAATAAGAAATTAATTAAATGAGAAAAATTATAGAAATTATTTATTAATTGACACAAATTGCACAATTGTTAATATTTTAAAATGAGCCACATTGTTTAAACAAAATTGCACTATTTAATATATTCTAAGTATAAGTGAACAATAATTATATTATTTCATTTTGTTATTGCTTTCTTTGCAAAAAAATAAAATTTTAGAGATTCCGTAGATATTGATGTAAGTAAAGGTTCCATTTGAGGGTTTTTGATGTAAAAATTTACTTATATAAACATTTTAAAATACTAAATAATCTTAGTTACTTTTTAATATTCTTACACATTTTCTTGATTTTCTACATGTAACTTAAAATTGTGATATACGAATCTTATTTTATTTGACAAACATGATTTTTTTATAACGAATAACTTTCTCGTAAAATTAAGATTTTTTTAGTGGTTCTTGATAAAAGAGGGGTTTTTAATGCCCAAATGTTATTATCTATATAATTTTTAATTAAAGAGCTTGCACCGCAATCCGTTAAAATACCTACCAAGTTTTTGTAAAGATTTTTCAACAATTTTTTAGTTTTTACGCGGAATTCACAAAACGCTTCTAAATGGTGCCTAAACGTTCCTTTCTGCGTGGTGCCACAAAGTTTATATAATATAATAACTTGAAATATATATCCTTTTGGCACCATATATTATTTCAATTTTATTTTGAAAAGAAGTAGTCGCCTCGGAGGTTGAGGCGTTAGACAAAAATTGTTTTTTATTAATTTTCCAATTTTTTAAAAACTTAATTTTACTTTAAAGTGCTTCTAAGTTTTTTAAATTATTACCTAATTTTTATACATAAATTTATAAATTGCGGATATTTACATAAATTTAATTTTTTTATTACTAAGTTAGGACAAAAAATTCAAAAGATTCAATGGATCTAAATAAGTAAATAATTATAATCAATAAATATATTAAAATGAAACCTCAATCTCTCAACATTGTGGAGGTAGTATTTTTATATTCAAGCTTGGATTTTTGCGGTAGCAAATTCTACATCTGATTCGTTTGATTTTCTTCTCCATTTAATAAATTAAAAGTTTTTACAAACCAATATTAAGATCACGTCAACTAATTCGACATTCATGGCAAACCTTATTTTTTAAACAATTATGGAATAAAGAGTATCTCCAGTGATAGAATGAAGTACGTATAAAATACATAAGAGACAAATGTTTCAGAATTTTCTTTCAATCTCAAGAGCGAGAATGTTTCTTTTCTGTTATTATAAGTGGTTTCAGAATAACTACATTCAGTAGTGGCCGTGGAGAAAATTTTTTAGTGATTCTTGATAATTCCCACATGTTATTATTTATATTATTTTTAATAAAATAATTTATGAAAAATTATAATTCTACCTATTAAAGCATGAATCGCAATCCAAAAGCAAGATTTACCTCTTAAGCTTACATCGCAAATATCAAGTTGTTTATTTTTACATCGCATTCACAAAACACGACTAAAAGGTGCTTGAACGTACTTTCGTTCATGGTGCCACAACGCTTCGGTCGCGTCCTGGTGCTTGTACGTAGCGTATGCTGTAGACGAGTCGGTGTGACCCCTGGGGAGTATACAGATGAACTAAAATGGGGTTTTTACATATAAATGGTCCAAGTGGCACCTTCCTGAAAATTGCTGTGGGGCATCCTGGGGTGCTCAAGATACCAAAAATGGCTTAAAACGTCTATATAAGGTCGTTTTTGGTGCCGGAACGTAGGGTTACATATATATATATATATATATATATATATATATTTTGCTATGTTATACCGTAATAATAACTGCCTTACTACGTCATAATACCCACTTAATCAAATGGCTTTGTGTTAGTGTCTCGGAAGGTTAGATCTAGTGCGGAGCCCAGAAAAGTTAGGTTAGGTTTCTACGAAGCCCCAAAGAGGCTGTATACATGTTTCGAAAGGAACCACTGGGAATGTTGACAGGTAAGTTGGCAACCCTGTTGACATATGACAGTTGACAGATGATACTTGACAAATGCCAGGTGACATATGACAGAAGAGGATGGATTAAAAGTGGAGGGGGCGGCCATCTTGGAAAGGGGCGTTGCTTAAAAGTGGAGAATTGCGGGTGGGGTAAAGTAAGGAAGTTACTACTTACCGAGTACTTTAAAATCTGTGAGTATTTTTCTATTTTATATTAAAATGTTTTTAATCTAAAGTTGTTTTCAAAAAATTGCCATATGAATGAATGAAATACCCATTTGAAGGTTATATAAATATGGAATATTTTGTTTTTGCTTTTGAGACAGTTCAGTTGGCAACAGTGCATCGTATCTGACTCGTTTAGCTTGGGCTACAATCTTAAATCTGTCTCGATCCATTCCTGGATTTACTGGAAATTACAAAATTCCGTTCAGGAGATTTATTTTGTTTGTATACATATCCCCCGTACGTTGTATAGTTGATTTCTTTTGAATGGGAATATGATTTATCAATTTTTAAATCGCTATCTCTGATATTTAAAGGAAGGATGTAAGCAAGTATATTTCAAAGGATGTTTTTGTAAGTGGCGTTCAAAGAAACCGCTGTGATATAATCGCCTTTAAATATTTCCAAAGGGATTTCGGCGTTTTACTTCAAAATGTTTTGTGAAGTACGATAAAGGTGGATTGGACATGAAGTTAGAGAGAAAAAAAAACATGGTTTTAGGGGGAAAAAATGGAAAAAAATCGAAGATTAAAGAATCCTAGAATGTTTTGCGACCTTAAAAAGATTAGTATTGGTATTTTCTGTGAAATAATTTTAATAGTTCTGAGTAATATTTTAAAAATGTAGAGGGAAAAGCTTTCAATAGTTTTTTTCACAAGTAGCTACTATGCTTCTAAACTGTATGATTTGGCACGCCACTGTGTCTTATCGGAACAAAAGAAAAAAAATGTAAGTTAAAAAACCGATAAAATGTCATTTTCAATGGACTTTCCCCGTAGCTTTGTTGATACGGATTGTTCGATTCAATGAGTTTTTGTGTAAATCTGAAAACTGAAAACCATTGATTGACAGCAGTTGATTAATGTCTGTTTACTATACGTCGAAACCCGTTTACGATAGCTCAGATTGTTTCGTTGAAATTTGATCGATATAACATTGTTGTGCAAAAGAGGCTAATCGTGATTAGTGTCCAATGCATTCCATGGATTATTCCCATTTGTCATTGCAGCTGGTTACAAAAAGGGATTATTTTTAATGTCCTTTTTTCAGTGTAGTTTGTATAACTGTTTTTTATACTCATTAAGAGTTTTTTTTTCATTGCAATTTAAAGTAAATGATGCAATTTCATGAAACTCACTGCTCACATATTTTTCCATTTACAAAATGGCGCACATCACATCAAATGTCGTATAATAATACACCCACATACCACATGTGCGCCTAGTTACTTATAAAATGATTACTGCCATTATATTCGCTGCATCTCAGCTTTCCGTCAATAAAATCTTCCTTCAAACTATTCTTCAAGGTTGTTCTAACGCTAAAATAAAATATTTAAATGCATTTGTGTTCTTAAGGCATGTAATCTGTCACTGTACACACAGAAAAGTGTTTAGACATTATATGCACACCCCTACGGAACACTAAATGATGCATACCCTTAGCAGGATGTTTCACCGTAGAACGCCTGATTTTAGCCGTTTATTATGGCTGTATTTTCTATAACATTGTTCGAAAGGACCCCGCACCATTCTTATGGAAACGGGAGCACCGTCAAATTGTCTGAATTTTTGATATGTGATAGTACTTGATGTTTTGATCAATAGTGTCCATGGGCCCAATCATATCCTATGGCTAGATTTCGATATACAGGGTGTTAAAGTTCAAGATCCCTGTAAAATATTTTTAAAAGTTTCTGGCGCATATATGTAGTCAAAATACATACGTAATAAGAATGGTGCGGGGTCCTTTAATAGTACGGTCAAGTCTAGCGATCATGTAATATACCAAATTTAGCTGAAGAGATACCATATATCACTTATCCTACGTTACCAATAACCAAATAAACATTGCGCAGGTATATTTTTATTTTTTATTTCAGCATTAAATATTTTTAAATACAATAGAACGTCAACTTTCTATTTTATCAAAAGATATTTAATTTAGAAAAAGGGAAAATATCAATTGCACTCAAATGTGGCATTTTTAATTTAAATAATCAAAAAAATAAAATTTAAATTCAGTACAACAGAGATCTTTAAAAATATTTTTTTCTACGATCGTGCAAAAAGTTACTACTTTTTGCACTCTCAACTGCGTTAAAAGTTTTACTTTGTTGCACTAGTGTAAAAAGTAACTTACTTTGTTGCACTAGTGGAACAAGGTGCTTTGGTACTCTGTAATTAGGAGTACGATCTGAAGAAAACATTTTTTCCTTGTAATTTGAGTATACTTATAAACGTGGTAACTGTAGGTACTTAGGTACCATTAAATATTATTCAAAACATTATTGTTTGATATTAAAAAGAAACATTTTTTATTTTGATTATTTTTTTCATCTGTCAAAACAGTCAGATTTTGTGGTTTCAGCCAATAACAACTCAGGATCCTAACCAATCATTGTGTTTTATACTGATTATTTTTTTCATCTGTCAAAACAGTCAGATTTTGTGGTTTCAGCCAATAACAACTCAGGATCCTAACCAATCATTGTGTTTTATACTGATAAAACCGCTTCGTCGTTTTTGTTTTTTGATTAAACTGTGTTTACCTATTTGAGATGTCAAATGTAAACCATTTATCAATTATTATTATACTAAAATGTATTGCAAATCTATGTTAATAACCAAATTTCAAAATGTATTTGTAAACTAACCTGTTTTTATTAGTTTATTTCAAAACTCCTCTAATATTTTTAGATACCTCACTTTAACACTAAACTTAAAATTAATTAAATTAAGAAAGACTTCATTTAATTCTTCTTCTTCGCTTTTATTTACGGCGCGGTTTCGCGGGGTAGCCAGTCCAAAAATCGCCTTGGTGGCCCTGTATGTAAAACTATAACAGCTCAGGTTTCAATTTAAATTGGTAAAGAAAATTTTCAATATTTGTGTGTAAAGTATCTTTTGCATAAATGACTATGTTCTCTGTTTTTAATACAAAATGATTCAAAAAATAATCATTTCAAATACGACTCGTCCTCTGAAATTTTATAGATTAAATTTTTGATCTTCATACTCAAACGCCTTTATTTTAGGCAAAACCACTCAAACAAACTGATTTAAGATAAAATCACTCGTCCTGCGGACTCGTGATTTTATCAATCAGTTTGTTTTCGTGGTTTTTCCAAATAAAGCCGTTTTCGTGAAAACCAAAAATTTAATCGATAAACTTTGGAGGACCTTTGATTAATCCAAATCTTGTTACTAACGAAAGCATATTCATAGTTAGCTATGGATGGCGTCTGGCAGTGACAGTTTACGTAATTCATCTCAAGTTGTCAATTTAAAATTTTAATATTTTGTTAGCTGTTAAAAATGTCTGATTCGAATAGTGAAGAAGAATATATTTGTACTCCTCCTGATTTAATTCCTAGCGTATTTGAAAGAAAAATCGGAGATACTAAAGCCAACGACCTTATAGTCACAATATTCAATGGTGAAGGCTGAAATTAATTCGAAAAAAGTAAATAACTAGTTTAATAAAATTATCGTTAGGTTAAAGTTAAATTTTATTTTCGATCGTAGAAAAAATGTTGTGTGCTACACGTGCAAAAAGCATATTTGTTGCACTCAGCATGAATTCAGCTTTCGACTTCGTCTCGAGTTGCAAACTTCATGCAACGTGCAACAAATATACACTTTTTGCACTAGTTACACAAATAACTATATGGGTTTTTCTTAGTAATTTCCTTTCTTATTACTCATATATACAAATATTCGCTAACACTGCCAGACGCAGTTACAGAACAATAATAAATTAAGTGTTATTAAATGTTATCACTTTAAAAATATGTTGGGATAAATGCCAAATGTCAAATGTCCGTCCACGTGGAAAAGAAAAATAACAATACCGCGTTACGTTTACGAAAACAAATTAATAATAATATTTCGCAACATAATTTGTTTATTACTTAAAGTTATGGAGAAAAAATCAAATCATATAAATTTAAAAAACTTGAGATGGGCTTTAAATTTTACCACAATTTAATTTGTGTGTAAAGTATGGTGTGTTCATTATGGTTGTGAAATATTTCTTGATTGATTTATAGTTTATAGAAAGCAAAATTAAGGTTTTCTATTTTCAGTGACTATTTCCCTCGTCTTAATTTCCACCAATCACAAACTATATGACAGCTCATGTCAGCAAAATGCATTTAAAGATATTATCTTAATAATAATAATAATAATAATAAATTGCCTTTATTTGCCTGTAAAAATATAAACAATGAGTAGGTACAAGAGGCGAGGTCTAGCTAGAGCTACTCTACTTAACCTCAAATTTACACAGATGATAATAAAATACAAAATTAGTAAAACTCAGACATTACACATTTAAAATATTCACTAAAATTTTACATCACAAATATAAAAAAATGATCAAAATTACTTCACAAATATCAAAAAATGATCAAAATTACTGACGCTGTAATAGAATTTGTTTATAATTTTGTTTTAAAAAACTCAGAGAATTAACTCTTAGACTATGTGAAATACTGTTAAAAACTAAAACTGAATTATAAGTAAATGACCTTTTAAAAATTGACAACCTATATCGTGGCAACATGAGACTATGCGGATATCTCAGAGACAGACTATGAGATTCTCCACGAAAAACTAGTTTGTTCCTCAAATAAATAGGATTCGACGTAAAAATAATTCGGTATATCAAAGAGGCAAGGTGGTAGTTATACAAGTTACTTATGTTCAACCATTCAAGTTGTTTTAGCTTACTTGATACATGGTCATATTTTCTTATGCCAAAGACAAAACGACAACAATTATTTTGAATTTTTTGCAATCGATATTTGATCTAAGCAAGGATAAAAAACCAAAAGCCCATAATTAAGAATTGACATCACCATGGTTTCACAAAGTAATTTTCGTAACGTAAAGTTTAAAATACCCCGACCTCTATACAATTGACGTAGAACTAGATACAGTAATAAATTATTCCTAAATTTCTACAACTATTAACAATTTTTAATGGTTCATTTTTAATAAATAGTTTTAAGTTTTGTTCAACAATGGCTTTAGAGGTATGAGGACAATATAGCAGAGAATTACATTTTTTAGCATTTAGTTTAAGGTTATGATTACTTAAGTAGGTACAAATAGCTTCTAAATCCCGATTTATTATTTGAGATGCTAAAGTCTAGTAGGGAAGCTCGTAAAGCGAAACGAAGGAATTTGCAGCTCTGCTTCATTAAAATTGGAAGAATACTACGCAATGGTTTTATTATGGGACGAAGACACTTCGGCGGGACTCCAGCGAAAATTTTACCATATCGCTTCAGTAGAACTTGCCTGGAGAGGTGGAGAAGCTGTCAATTGCAGAGTTCATTATTTTAAAGAGCAAGTGGATAATTCTGGGATTAAAACAGGTAGATAACATAGTTACATATATTTTTAAATAACTGATTTTCAAAAATCCTACTTTTTAGGAAGAGTAGAATATAATCATCTCTTCAATAAAACGGCCCAGGGTAGAGAAAAAAAAATGACCGATACTAAATGACTGGTCCCCAACACGAAAAACCCTACCTTTTGTCCAGCCCGTCTTTTTAAAATTCTAATGGTTAAACGTTCATCTATAATAACAACTGATAGATTATTCTTAACAGTAAACCCATCTTGGAACAAAGAACAATCAAGTGGATGGTACAAAAACACTCCAGTGGGAAAAAACGAACTTTCAAAATGTACTAAAGAAGCAGCAGAGAAGGCAGGATTAAATACAAAAGAAATAAAAATAAAAAACCACTCTATGCGATCGACAGCAGTCAGTAACCAGGCTAAAGGAAGGGTGGGTGAGCAACAATTAATTAAAATTACTGGCCACAGTTCAGCCAACTCAATTAAGCCTTATCTGCGAATGGATAATGAGCATTATTCCAACATCATAAACACCCTTAGAAGTGGCGCCTCAGAACCTTCAGCTAAAAAACAGAAAACAGAAGATCCTGCAGCCACTCCTCGAGCTTCTCACTCTACAGCTGGACCCATCAACAACGTTAATGATTTACCTACACCCAACGTTATCAATGAGTTAACAAAGATTTCAAACAATACTCCTACTGTGTACCAAAATTGCAATTTATATTTTAATTTTGTGATTAAATAAATTACCTGTTTTTCAGTTTTCAAATTAATACCTACATATTTATTATGTATGGATATATAATAGGTAGTATGTTTTGTAAGTTATATGTATGCAGAATAATCTGTTACTCATGAAATAGTCTTGTCAAATACCATTCGGGCATCAATTTTTCCGAAAAAAATCGAAAAAACACGTTGCTAAGTAATATGTTTTAACAACAACAACAACAATTTTGTTAAAAAAATATTACTTATGATATTACTTACGATTATAAATATACAGGGTGACCCTACCCCACTATGTTTTAAAATATCTATAAAATTGAAAGTTAAAGGTTTTTTAAAGATTTTTTTTTCGCGAGTCGAATGAAACATATTACGCGAATGTAGAAATAAAACATGTTTATTTACAGTCAGGTAAATTGGGTTCCCGTGATATACATATATCTAACAGACAGTAAATTAAATTTTATCAGTCAGTTTACGCTTACTTGCTTACGTTTCTAGATTATTATGAAAAAATATTTATGACGGTTTAATGTATACAGAATCTTGACGTCTTGATAAAAAAATCGAGAAAACATGCAAATGTTTTCTTTGTTCAAAGAATTTAAAGCTTTTTAAATAATGTATTTTCTTTTCATCATATTTCATTTAGACTATAGAATATGTTTTAGAAAAATTAGCATATTTTTCTTTGCATATTTTAAAATCTATTTATACTTATGCGTAGTTGTACATTTTTATATTTAATTTTTTGTACCATACGTAGACAACAACTGGTGTTCCAGATGAAAAATACGGCAGTTGCAGTTGCTGTAATTTCTTCCAAGCAAAATATTTGTATTTTTCGATTTTATACGAATTTAAATTTAAAAAACAAAAACCTAATTTTTACGCCATTGACAGTGCATTAGAGATACTGGGACAATGTCAATTGACCACTGATTTTTACTTATATTTAGTTGTATTTCGAATTAATTTTATTTTTTCAGCGCTATGCAGCCAAAACTCTGATAATTTAAGTTGGAAATGGAGGATCTTCATGAAAATAACCGTTGACTGTGTTATTATACAAAATATTTGATGAGATATTAGTAAACGTAGTAAAAAAATATTAAAAATAGTTAGCAATGAATTTTTTTTGTTACCACCAAAATTCCCTGACTTTTCTCATCTCTGGTTAAATAACACGTAAAAATAAAGAATACATTTAATGATGCATTTTTGTACTTTCAACTATTTTAGAGAGGCCCGAGAACAAACAATCGCTCTTAATATGAAAACCGGCTGCATCGAACAACGAATAACGCAATTAAAAATGAAACTTCCAAATGGAGTAATCAAAACTCCAGGTGCAGTTGAAGAAGTGATTAAATAGTATTGCGCTAGCACAGAAAATACTGACATACAATTGAAATATGAGATAGAATTATCCAATAAATTAATTACTGCCGGTTTATACAGGGTGCGCCAATTATTTCCACTCGATCTCTAGCACCGAAACTAAAAGAGATATCAACAAGATTTTTTGTAGGGGTAGGGGTCACTAGGACTAAAATATTTTGATGTATATAGGGTGGCTAATTTTTGTGGAATGAAAATTAATTTGGTTTTTTTAAATTGAACACCCTGTATACGATTATGTCTGCTGATTCTACTTAATATTAGATTTACGGTAGTTTTTTGTATTTGTAAATCCGACGCGGCGTTGACAAGTTATTCCTATTTTAAGCAGATTTAATGAAAAAACAGCACTTCAGAAATATTAGCACAAAAATCACACCTGTTGCACAGGGTGTTTGCCGATGGCGTGCCAATAGTCTAGTTTTCAAATGGCAATAACTTAATTTTTTCAAATGGGACACCCTGTATATTTTTCTTCAGTTAGAAGCTCTCCTTAATACGCATTTGAAAAAATATAGGGTTTTGCACATCTAACTTTACTGTTTACTTTAATAATTGACGTTAAGTGACAAACAACATGTTTACACAATTTTTAATAAGAAATTAAGTTACCTATGAAAATGACAGTAGGTATATTTTGTTATGGCATTAATTGTCAACATAAAATTTTGTATTGCATCACGCCTACTATATTTAATCGGTATTGTGTATAAAAAATGGATTTTAATAAGAATTATAGTGTTTAAGAAAATATTGATATGATATGGATACTGGTTGAATGTCAAAAAAATGCGTTTCTTGCTAGTAGGGTCTATCGTCAAAGATACCCAGAAAGACGTCTTCCACAAAAGCATACTTTTGAGAATTTAAAGAATAGATTTGATAGAACAGGAACCGTCAAGTATGAAAAACATTCACGTGAAACTACAGCTGTTACTATTGACAACGAATATAAGGTAATGATCAGTATAGTTGAAGATCCCAATATAAGCACAAGGCAATTAAGCAATCAGTTAAATATTTCCAATACCACAATTAGACGCATAACAAAAAAGAATAAATATCACCCCTATCATACCCAGCTTCACCAAGAATTGTTACCACGTGATTTCGCGCGTAGAGTGGAATACTGTAGATGGTTAATAAACAAGAGCGTAACTTTTATTTAGAACCACATCACAGTATCGATGGTCTTTGAATGTGTGGGCGGGAATAATAGGTGATTATGTAATTGGTCCCTATTTCTTTGATGGGACTGTAAATGGAGCTATATTTTTAGATTTTTTAAAACATAATTTTCGCAACTTATTGCAAAATGTGCCTCAAAATTATCGCAACGGAATGTGGTTTCAATTAGATGGTGCCACACCACATTACCTATTATATGTTCGCAATTGGTTAAATAGGGAATTTCAGGATCGTTGGATAGGAAGGGGAGGACCTATAAATTGGCCTACTAGATCGCCTTGCCTTACACCTTGCGATTTTTTCTTGTGGGGTTTTATTAAAAATATTGTTTACAAAGAAGAGGTTATCACAAAAGAAAATATGAAAGAAAGAATTACTGCAGCATTTAGACAGGTGACCCCTGCAATGCTAAGAGATGTGCGTAAATCAATGAAAAAAAGGGCAAGAAAATGTATAAATGAAAATGGAAGACATTTTGAACACCTACTATAAATTTTAACTTTCACTATTGTAGTTTTCTTACGATTAAACTTTGTAAAATTTTGTATTTATTAAAAATTGTGTAAAATATGTTGTTTGTCACTTAACGTCAATTATTAAAGTAAATAGTAAAGTTAGATGTGCAAAACCCTATATTTTTTTAATGCGTATTAGGGAGAGCTTCTAACTGAAGAAAAATATACAGGGTGTTCCATTTGAAAAAATTAAGTTATTACCATTTGAAAACTAGACTATTGGCACGCCATCGGCAAACACCCTGTGCAACAGGTGAAGATGTTGTGTGATTATTGTGATAGGTGCATGTTTCATTTACATCATAGTAGCTTTTTTGAGGAATTTTTTAAAAAATGTGGTTTTTGTGATAATATATATTAAGTAGAATCAGAAGACATAATCGTATACAGGGTGTTCAATTTAAAAAAACCAAATTAATTTTCATTCCACAAAAATTAGCCACCCTGTATACATCAAAATATTTTAAAATTGTAGTTCGAGTGACACTGTCTACCCCTACAAAAAATCTTGTTGATATCTCTTTTAGTTTCGGTGCTAGAGATCGAGTGGATATAATTGGCGCACCCTGTATATCACTACAGTAGCTTTTGTTATACTTTTACGAATTAGTAGTCAGAAGATAATTGGGCTTTATTAAAGGTGCAATTAATGAGCGTGTTTTTCGTAGAACGACGCGACGTTTTTATTTAATATTATTGATTGTATAATCAAATAATTAGATGCTAGATTTGCTACTTCTCTTATTCATCTTCATTATTCTAAAACATTCGACAACACTGTTAGATATTTATCTCTTTCATATTTTTTGCAATTGCAGGAAATAGTTAGAAACCGTATCATCAAACACTACGAGGAAAGTTTCCAGTTGCTTCAACTCGGAGTTAAGATTTCCTTGAAATGGGTGCAAGATTGAACAAGGCACTCATAATATAGAAGCTATTTTTAACTTTCAGGAAATCGTGATTAGTAGAGCGGAAGTTTAAAATCCCAGGAAGAAGTTTCGGGAAAGTATATGGAACTCATTTACTTAGAATGTGTTTTGAAAATTAAAATGTGCAACATTGTTTTTTAAATGGTGAGTAAAAGATAAAAACTCGCAATGCATTAAATTTCAATGTATAAAAATATTTTTTTGGTAACCACAATTTTTATTTATCGGGCCAAAAACAAAGTTTTCTAAAGTCTTGCTTAACTTTTAGTTTTATCTACTATATTTTGTCACAAGGAAATCTCGGTGCAATAGACAAAAAATTTATGGGAGTTGTAATAGTTTTGGGCGATTTTTTTAATAAACTTTAAACTGCAATATTTCAGCTCTTCAACTATGAATGGTGATTTTGAATCTACTCGTCGAGCTCTAAAAGATGGAATATAAGAAAATGGCAAAATATTCAAATATTATCAGTACAAATAATAACTCAAAAATGTAAAATAATTTATTAAAAAAAATTTTACGAATACAAAAAATGTAGAAAAAAAAGTTTGAAGAAAAAAACTATGAAAAAAATGGCAAATAAATTTTATCGAAGACGAATTCGAACCTGTTTCCTAAAATGCAAAATTACACGTTTCTAGATTTTTCTGTTACTTCAGGACATTTGACAATTATATTGATTTTTTATCAGAAAATTAATTTGTAATATATGAAAAATCAAATCCCACACAATTTGTTTCATATTGATTTAACAAACAACAAGTTTCGGCTCAAAGATCATCTTCAGATCTAGAATAGAATAACTAGATGGTAATCATACCATGACGAAAAATGGCGGTCAAGGGTTGTAAGAAATGATAAGAATGTTTTGGCAAGTTGAAAAATATGGAAGGTCAATGTATCGGTAAAATCACTAGAAAAGATCCCAGAGGTGTATCTCCAAAAAGGATATCATGTATGGCTACCAGGGTCGGGCCAAGCGATGTTCAGATCAGAACAAATTGGCAAGTAAGAATAGAAATATTAAATCCATATAACACACTATTGATTAATTGATAATATAAATGAAAGAATAGAAAATATCCTTTCTGTGTACGTTTGGTTTAACCCCAAACAGCACAAGATATTCTCAGGATGATCCTGAATATATCCTCAGATGTAGGTGGGATATATTCAACAATCACGTTGTTGGTGGTTATTATTGTGTTCTTAAAAATAATTCATTTTTGTCTTAATAAAAAAAGGCCATCCTACATCAAGCACCTGAGGAGGGATTGCTGAAAAATATCGAGAAAAATCGAAGGGGAGGATTATATCATTTTATACATACTTTTTAGTTTTTCCGCAAATATAACTTTTGAGGTTAAGATGCAACGTGGTAATATTAATATTAATTCTTCTAGACCCTTTGAAACAATTGAAAATGATTCGCATTTTATAAATTTTATATTATATGTTTATGAGTTATAAAGTTTTCAAAAAGTTAATATAATTTTATGCCTTTGATGGAAAAAGATCCAAGTAGATGATGATGAACACCTGTAAAGGAATTTAGCCCAAATTAAATAATATATTAGGATAAAAATGTCCTTTTTTTAAATTTATTCCAAAACAGTTCTGAAAAAATTTGCATATAACCTAAATTAATCCTAGAAATAGCATATAAAACACCGCAAATGATGTATCCTGGACTAATTGAGGATGTATTGTAGACGTTTCAAGGATTATAAGAATCTCCTGAGGGTATTTCTAGGCATTATTGAGGCGCTCATTTGCTTCCTCAGTCCTAAGGATGTACGAGCATTACAAACGGATATCCTCAGGATATCCCATATATCCTAATAAAATATCCTTAGGACATCCAAAGGTCACCCTTGTACTGTGCGGGACTGTATTTGATGTCTTTTATAGTAACGGATATATAGAACCCATGTATAAGTGAAAAAAAAAGAAAAATTATTATTATTTTTGGTAATGATTACGCATTTTAATCTGCTTCATCTTTAAGATGATTCTCTTAGAATTTATTTGTTTTTCAAATATTATATAAGTTCTTAAACGTGCTCAGAAAGTATGCAAACTCTCTCCGATGACATATGTGTAAAAAAAAACATTTAAACTTAATGATTTTCACAAGGAGTCTACCGCAGTATCCGTTTCGCTGTTCCCCAAAGATTTCTGTATTTTCTAATGCGATATTTTGTGAGCAAAGTTTCCCGTACTATATAAAACAATTTCTGACATTTTAGACGAACCACAGCTGTCCCTGACCGAGCTTGATATTCCCGTCGCCAATTCTGTTGTTCTGATTCCTGTTTCCTGATTAAAATCTAAACCCCATAATTCTGTGCCATCAGTGTCATCAGTTCTTGTTTCAAACGTAACATAAAAGAAAATCGCGTGCGATCCTAAGATAATTTTCTATCTAATTTGAATATTTACAACGTTTAAAGGAATATTTGGAATCGTTTATCGCCGTAACCCAATAAGATAAACGCTTGATTTACGAGTATGGGGTTGCTTTATTTACTTACTATACTAAGTTTTGAAGTTTTAAACAATACAAGTTCTAAAAAAATTTAAAATATCCTTGACATATTTTATCCCATGTCTTTGATTAGTAAATGCATCTTTGACACTTTCTTTAGACGTTTTCTTTACTACATTGTTTGTTTCGTTTTGATCAGAATTTTTTTTCATGATTTTTCATTTACTATTTTTATTTAATTTCTTATTTTCTTCCTCTTTTACAGAATTTAATGTTGCTGCAATTATCTCGCTAGTATTTTTGATTTAAAAATGTAAGGAATTTCAAGTTAGATAATTTCTTATACTTCGCTGTAAAGTATGTTGCCTAATAATCAAAATTAAACGATACATTACTTGTCGTCAATGTGTTCAGAAAAGAGTTGTGAACAAGGATTCAAAGCACTTTTCAGATCTAAAAAAACCAAAGTTTGCTGAATTTAATTAAAAATAAATAAATCAAAACACGGAAAGGAAATACGAAAAAAAAATATTTCCTGTTTACAAAGGATAAACGTTACTGCCAGTGGATGGTATAACATGAATATTTCCTGATACTTCATCCAAATAAAACCTTTCAAGTTCCTTTCAAATCGTTTCTAATTTTATTTTCATCTAGCGAATGTATTTCTGACAAACATGTTTTTAGTACTTCCTTTGATAATTTGATGAACGCTCCAAATGAAATATAATGTATATGATAAATCAATAACAATTTCATTTTGTGTTTCGTAGAAGAGGATTTGAAAGCTTTCAATGGCTCGCCCACACAAAAGTGGTTACATGCATAGCCAGTTTGTCTTCCATTTACATTTTGAGGAAGGAATTGAGTCAAAATGAATATTTAATTCCACAACAGATTGTAGTAAAAATTAAATACAATCCATGACCGAAAAATATTGTGTTTACTATATTTTTGTAAAAAACGATTTACTCAAAAATTCGTGCAAAATTCATTCAGCGGTGACTGTACTATTTGTACCTAATCATATTGCTCTGTAAAATTTTTAAGACATTGTCTGTAGCTTTAAAAGGCGGTGAGATTAACTAGGTTTAATACATAATCAGTCCCGCTTTAAACGCGGCCTTGAGGCAATAACATTAATTTTAAAAATGTTCTTTGAGTGTGTGGAGGAAGATAAAACGCTGCAGACTTTCAGTAAATTTAATATTGTACGATTTAAAACTAACAGGGTGATTGATATAGTCTTGTAAATACAAAAAATACATTTTTGGCTTGATAAGAGCCACTCGCAACCCTTTATATGGCTTTACTTGAAGTACCAAGCAAAAAGATAATGTTAGTTGGCATCTGATAATATATGAAAAAAAATGGTAAAAAAAAATCCTCTCCTGGCCTATACTAATTTTATGGGCTCGAAATCTACCATGAATCAGTTTCAAGCGAGGGATAGTGACAGAATGTTTTATAGAAAAATCAAAATTTGATAAATGAGAAATCTGTTTTGGTAAAAAGCGATGTATATCATCATAACGATTTTTAGATGTTTAACCGTATTAGATGTTTCTTATTTTTTGCTAAATCATCGTAGGGAGAAGCTTTGATGAAATTGGAAGATATGGACGCATGTTTAGTATCCAACAATACCACAGTGATTTTATATTCTATAAAAATATACGTTTATTTTATATAAAACGTTTAGGATCAGACAGAAGAATTATTATTATTATTATTACACATTAAGGGCGGAGGAGCAGGCTCCTATTATGCCCAAAAATAGAAAATAACGTTGTGGAAAATGAAAAAAAAAGAAATACCTAATAACTAATAGACATAAAAGAAAAAAAAACAACAAGTTTCACAAATACAAAATACATAAAAGTGTGAAATTAAGGTCAGGTTAAATCTGTTGCACTGATCTAGTCTGTTTTTGAAGATGTTGACACTTGTTGCTGAGATGATTTAGTGGTCTAAATTATTCCAGGTATAAAAAATTCTGTTGGGTAAAAAGTTTTACCTTGATCTAGCTACTTTTACGTAGGCTTACTTGGTTTAGGCCGTAGATTCCTCAAGCATTTAAAGTATTAATAGGAAACTATAAATCTAAAGAAAGAACATTAATTTTGTCAAATTTTCCTTCTTCAATTTGAAGTCTTGTATTTGCGTTTAGGATGAAAGTTGTTTTTAGATCACCAAAATTATATTTTAGAATTCGGAAAGCTACAATTAGATCGCCTCTCGCAACCGACGTAGTTCAAATGTGGTAAGATTGGCCATGGACAATCTTTCTTCATATGAAGGTCTAACGCGTATAGGAGTCTTCGCTTGGGAACTCTGTCAAAAGCCTTGGAGAAATCCAAATATACTATGTCTATGGGTTCTCGATTATTCAACAACGATATCCAGTCACTAACGCAATGAAGTAAGTTGGTAAGTGTTGACCGTCATGCAATAAATCCATATTGTTGGCTCGGGATATGGTTTTAGAGGAGAAAATCCATCGTAGTCTCAGAGATAATAGATTCCATGACTTTACTGACACCATGTAATAAACTTATTGGGCGATAGTTATTGCTGTAGAGCTTATTGCCCTTCTTGAAAATAGGGATGACAAAAGTTAATTTCCAGCTGGAGGGCAGAGCACTGTTAGTAAAGGACCATTGCATTATTAAGCGTAATGGAGCTTCAATAGCATCTGCACATCTTTTTAGAAAGTACGGTGTTAGACCATCTAAACCAGGCGAGACATTTGTGCGTAGGCTTAATCGCAAGCATTGTGATATTATTTTCCTAACTCTTTTTGCAAGATATGCATCCAAATGTTCCTCTTTTAATAATGTGGTTGAATAATTCCATTGTATTTTATGGCCAAAATCCCAAGCCAGTTCACATATTTTTGATTTTTCGAATTGTTCATTTTTAATGAATAATGGGTGTTCATTAAATCTTACATGAAAATGTCTAGATGTTTCGCCTATATAAAATTTACTATATTTGCAATTTATCCCGATTTAAACATATTCTTTGGAGATTTAAGTTCCGAACTTATAAACTGTGGGGCTCAGGTGTGGAAGCAACGCTAAAAGGCCGGTCCTGATCCTATGTGTGCTTAGCTTTTATGAACGTTTCCCTCATTTGAGGAGCATTTGGTATCTTTGGGCTCAAGGCGCTTATCGGATGTACCTTTGAAATTTGACTCCTTTCTTGTTTGTGCTGCTCGTGTTTCCTTTATTTTATGTTTATTGTCTTTGGCGAGCTGCCGGCAATCGTAAGAGTATCTTACCGGCAATTACGTTGACTTATGGTTTTAATACTGGAATTTGTTTTCGAGTAAATTGAATTCGCCAAAGTTTATGTAGATGTAAATTTTTGTTTTGTATTATTACAGATTCCATGTTGATTACTGATGAGGCACAACGATGCCGAAACGTCTATAAATGACAAGATCCTTTAATAACAGAATCAAAGGGTTGGACTCTCCCGACAAAGTTTCGGTTTCAACACACGTCTGGACCCGTGTAATTTAATACCTGTGGGGACAAGTAGCCCAGGGAGTAGTTGTTTTAGAATCAGAAATCTACAATATATATAAATAACATATTGTAAATTAGCGATTAATCTGAAAATTATATATTTATATATTTTTTTGACAATAATTTTATTTACATTTCGATCTGTTGTTATAACGGTGAGATATGACTGTAGAGTTGGCCAAAAGATGGCAATATATACCCAATAACAATATTGTTTCCTAATTTTCTAATTCTGTCACCGTGTTCCATCCATTTCGATCAATTACCATAACTTTTCCTGTACTAATTTCAAATCTAAAAGTCTAAAAAAGAGGTTGAAACATTTTCAAATCCAATCGATGTTAGAGTGTATCTCTGGCATTCCCTAATCGAATTAAGGACATCAAATACTACAAACCTCCATCTAAATCCATCCAACGTACGACAGGGTTGAAAAACCTGTACAGGGGCGGATCTTAGCATTTTTACAGGTCTTAAATCTTAGTGTCTATTAGTTTATTCCTTGATAAATATAGATGATGTTCTAAAAATTAGAATAATTCACTAGCTTGATCATTTTTCTTTCACTTCTCACAAAAATAAAGATATTTTGCATTATAAATCATAATTTTTTCCTCTAAAACACTTTTAAATATATTCCCAAGCATTATCACAGTTTTTTGATTTTTAAAATTGTTTATTCTTAATATATGATTGGTGTTCATTAAGTCTTATATGAAAGGATCTACATGTTTCGCCTATATAAAATTTATTACATTGGCATGGACTTTTGCAAACACAATTTTTTGTATTTACTATTAAAGATTTTAATGTATTATTTGTTTGAAAAATTGTTCTCACTTTAACCTTATTGCCAACCCTTCTATTTTTTTATTTAACAAAAAAGAAACGGAAACCTTTGCATTTCGTATATATCTGAATATTTTCGATAAAATGAATCTTGAAACTGACAAATGAATAATTTTATACTGTCTGGAATTGCAAGGTATAACTTTGGATGAATTATTAACACATCTCTTGAGGATCAAGAATGCACATCATAAATAAAAATACAACTTCCCAGTAAATCTTTAGACTCGTAAACTTCACATATCTTTTCGTATATTCAAAGATTTTATACATAAGCTGACTAGAAAATTCTAAAAAATCACGATTTTAAGAAATTATCACCGAACAAATTTGTTCGGTATCTGAATTCGATCTGTGTTTATGAATTTTAAAATTCTGACTTCAGAATTTCATAGAGCATCAAAAAGTAAGCATAGGGTTTGATGTGTCCCTCCGTACCTCTTCAGGAACACCTTAAAAATGGCGTCCAAAATATGAAAATGTTGAAGTTTAAAATGTTATTGAATTGAAAGTAGACACACAGTGAATGACGATTTTGGTCAAAGTGAGTAGACTGTGGCTGAGTTGATTTTATTAATACTGGCAATGCTAGAAGAGCATCCTCAACTGGTTTTTGGATGAAATGATTATTGCAAAACCGTTTCTAAATGTATTAACTATAATTGATGTGCATCTACACAAAGGCTCGCCAATTATCATCCCGTCCACGTTGGTTTGTACCCACTTGTAGAGGCTATAAATCCCAATCAGGATTAATAATAGCGTTAGATTTCGAGACCTAGAATCCCAGTCAAACTTTCATTGCTCGATCTCTAACTTCATTATCTGAAAATTTTATTCTGTTCAGATAGCCCTCCTAGACAATTTTCCATTTACAACGCTCAGAAATAGAGTATATTCATCTCAGACTTCCAAGCTCTAGCGGAAGTGCTTTACTTCCTTTTTTTTTTGTTAATTTTCTCTTATACTTTAATACGTAGAGACAGGAATAAAAGGGTATTTAGTTTTTTTGAGACGAAGTCGGGGAGAAAAAGGATTCTACGTAAAACAAACTCGCCTGGAGGTTATTGGTACGAGTAAAAACATTTATTTAGTTAAATTAAATTGTACTTCTACGAAATATTTCGTATTTGTAGTCTAAATGGAAAAAGAGCATTATTTGAAATATCTCGTTGTCACTTTTTTTTAATATACAGGGTGATGAAAATTTACTCTTTTCTCAACAAATTATGTTTTTTATATTTTTATACCGGCATTTATTCACTAATAACTAAATCAGCTAAACCAATCTAGAAGAAGGTCTGACGACGATGTGAAGATTCAGACTGATTTTTAAGAAGCAGGAAAATGGATAAGAAATCAAAATTTTTCTTAATATTTTTCTGAAAATTGTACTTTCAATATATCTAATATTTATGTAAAGCATTCTTATTTCTTACGAAGAGACGCATGTATTAAAGTTAGAATAAAGTTTGTCATCATTCATATTTCAACAGAAAAATATATCAACAGTAAAAGCTTTTTAATTATAACTTCAAAAGGCTGCGCTTGTTTACCATTACTTACTATTGAGCTCTAACCTTTTACTATAATTAATAGTAAATGTAATAGAAGTTTTGCACTCCTAATGAATTCAATCAGCCGTTTTGGGATTGAGGACAACATTTCCCAATAGTTCCAAAATTTGCACTTACTTAAAAATATCGCGATGGTCGACATTTTCCGCTTTTAAATATGTTTTCTATAATTTCATTTAATAGTCCAATCTAGATTGGCTCGATTCCTAATTCCTATATTTATTTATAAAAACGTTTATATCCAAACTCACGATATTGTTGCCAAATCTTTTTTTTTTCGTCATTGCCATCGCCAACTAAAAACCAATTAACACGAATTGAGTTAATTGATTTATTTAATAAATGTGTAAACATTTGTATAAGGAACGAAAATGTTTATTGATCATTGAGTTTTGTACTCAGGGTAATTTGTATATTAATTATATTTATATTACGACGTTACCCTTACTTTTATAGCAAAATTTTTAAATAAAGACATTTTAGTAATATAAGATCAAAGGTTAGTAAACAGACGATTTAGGAAGTTAGTACTTTAGATTAAACGATTCTATTGATTTTTTTGATTGACGGCTCTACTCGATGCAGTTATCTGTCAGAAATTTTAGGTTTCTTTAAAATAAAGGTATTTATTTAATAGTTCTTTATTTATTCTAGCAATAGTATCAATTAATATTTAATTAATGTTTCTGTATCGTTAATAATAAAATAAATAATGATGGCATCAAAATATAAGCATGAAACCTAAAACACCCTATAAATAATAGTATATTATATGTAACTTCATTTAACATGGAACACATTTTTCATTTTTCGCATAACGTCATCATATTTACGTATCATTAAAAAATAATTGTTGATAATCATCTAAAATTACTTTCGGACTTCGCATTTCAACCAAACTCAATGTCATTTTAGCATCACATCATAAATAATGGTACAGGTAATAAAACCATGCGAATAATTTTATTTGAACCAGTAAAACTTTCGCAAATAGGCTATCACGTAAAAATTTTTTGGCCAATTTTTTTAAACCCTTTTTTTTATTTAGAACATATTTTTTTGTTTTTTTAAGTGTTCTTCTTTACCCACAGGTACAACTCCAATTCCCGTCAAGTCACATACATAATTAATAACCAAATTACTGCATGGATCTGGAAAAATTCATACATTCAGAATACGTGGACCGAAAAACGAGGTCATAAATAAAACAGTGTTCGTGTACCGCATCAACAATCGCGGTTTATTTGTTCATTTGTCACTATTTGCAACAAAACAAAAATTAAATGGATTCCAATCGAGACTAGTTAAATCTCGATTGACTAATATCAGTTAAATTAGTTTTCGAGAGTTAATGAAAAGTTAGGTTAGGTGGCTAAATTATATGCAGGTGCGGGAAATTTAATGAATTTATTTCGAATAATGGTTTAGCATTATTGGCCCTTTTAATTACAATTCAACCCAATTTTTTTTATTGTTCGATTGTAACAGCTCTAGTGAGGTACTGAAGTCACGTTTTTAAACATTCTAAACTGTGTTCGTGCGTTGAATTTGTTTCCATTTACTTAATTGTCTATAATGATCGATTTTTTACTGAAATTAGTGTTGAATTTTCGTGTGAAATGTTGCAAATAAACGTGTTTTAGGGTTAAATATATATACTGTAGGGCGTAACAATTTTAAGTTATGTTAATGGAGGAAATGATATTACCTACTTGTTATTCTGTGATCGGGAGTTTTGACAGTTAGTTAGAATTATGTCTAGCATCCATATTTAAAACCCTGAGATGTAAATGTTCGGTGCTCAATAAAAATATATAAATAAATAGGCCGTTTTATCAAAATAATATCGTCGAAACGTCAAATTATAAACATTTTAATATGTAAAAAGTGGTTTTTTTATCTAGAAAGAAGAACTTACAAGTACCGACCTGCCTTATTCCTGTAACTGTTGACTAACAGTCATCAGCATCCTCTTGTGGTTTATTGATTGTCAGAACATAATTGTGTATTTAATTAGTTTTGTCATAAACTAGAAGTTATAACAACTTCCGCAATGCTAAAGTTCCTACTAGTTGTACAATTCTATTTAAAGTTGGTAATATAATCAAAATTTTGGTTTATTGTTAAAACTACGTGCATTTTAATTATTTGTTATGGTGGTGATCTATACATAGTGTGATGTTTACGGTGTATTATGATATTTTTATTTTTGTTTAATTATTTACTTTCAAGTTTATAAACACCACCTATATTTTTGTTGTATGTCGTTAGGCGACAATTGTGTTAAATTTTGTTGTGATTTTAAGAATTGATTAAATAACCACGACTTTAGCTCGTTCTAATTTTAATTTAATTTAATTTGATTCTATTTCTAATTCTATTTATTAATCAACAAGTTGGCAAGGGCGCCATCTACCATAGAGTAGAAATTCCTAACCTCAGGGGTGAGATCATTGGCTCGACACATATAGAAATCAATACTAACGAATGTACAGAAAATAAAACAAACCATAAACTTTTTATATTAAGAGTCAAAAAAAAATGTTGTTGAATAAGGTAAGTGCAGTTTTTGTTTATCTTGAAATCCAACAGTTCTCGTAAGAGTTTATACTCATACCCTTACCTTATTCTCAAATTTCAGATTCTAACCTAACTTATTTTTATTTATAGGTTAAATAAAATTTAAACTTGATGAATTTTTTTAGGCCTTTTTAATTTAGTGACTTGTTAAATATCGACATTTAAATGTTTAATAAGTACCTTTTAATGTTTTGTTTAATTCTTTTAGTTGCTGATAAGGAGGTGTTTTTCTTCAAATTGGAATAAAAGCTGAATACTTTCCAAATCAGGATCAGGATAGTCTGGATACACAGGATTTTTTTATCAGAAACGATAGACAGTATGAATAACTTATCTTGATTTATAAGTTTTCTTTTTTAAAACGTCACTTTGTTGACAGGTAAAGTTCTAATTAATTTTATCAATATTGCTTTGACTCGTTTTTCAAATGTTTTTTGCTTCACAGACCTTTCGAGTGATTTTGAGAAATAGCCCCGCTTGACCCGGAATAGTTTTTATAAATGACCAAGTCAGAGGTCACTAGATTTACATTTGACAGAAATTAATCTACATTTTTCCAAAATTCTAAAAAAAATAATTTTTCGCAAGTTTTGATTGCTAACAGATTATACTAAGTCTTTTCATATTCGTTATTATTGATTTCATAAATGCCATAAAACTTTCTTATTATTGCCCTTTTATATTATATTTCTTTAATTTTGAAAAACCGAAATCTTTGATTTCCACTAATTTCCTTGAATTTGAACAAATTATGTTAATGTATCATGATATTAAATGTTGATGTTATATTGTAATTTTCTTTATATAATAACGTTCTTATTGTTATTATTTTCTCAGTCTGATCTGAAATTATACTACTTTAACTGTATCTATTCAGTTATTTGCTAAAATAAAAGTAAATACCCTAAATTAATTGGTAAAGAGCTTTTATGGGCTTACAATGTTAAATTTTGACATATGAATTTTCATAGTTTCTTTATAATTACAATGGTTAAAATTTCTTTGAAACATTTGATTGGAATTGCAAGTAGGGGTTTTATCAATATTAAGAATATTATTTGTATTCTCTTTTTAAATTAGTTAACCGTTACAATAGATATGACAAAAACTGTTTAAAACGTTATATCATCTGTGATTAAGCTAAAAAAATTTATTATAAAAGTAATATTCAAAGTTTTTTTTGTAAAAATATCCAATTACTAGCACCTCCAACCCCCGTATTGTGATTTATTCCACATTTTTCGATATTAAAATTTTTGTGAAGGAGAGAATTCGTATAATAAACGCCAAGGAGATTCTTTTGAACCATGAAATTGCTTTTCGTAATACAGTTAATATTAACATATGTGTCCTCCAATATGCAAGTCAATATAGAACTTGAATGATTATCAGGATATTCGATAGAAGATTCTGATAGAGCGATTTCAAATATTTATTTTTAATTTCAGTTTTTTCTTTGATTTTTAGTCCAACGGATGAATATAAAAATTTATATATAACTAGGAAACGAAAATAAATAAAGCAAAAATGACGAAGAAAATATGAATTTTAGTTTCCATAAAAAATCGTAAAAATTCATTTCATTTCTAATGTTATATTATCTCAAATCAAATTTTAAGTAAATTTCGATTTTTTTTTACGTTACTTATTAAAAAAAAAAGCCGAGAATGATCTGGGAAATCGCTTTTATGATTCTTTGAAGTCACAGCCGCCTATGTTGAATTTTCACTGATTTTTTAAAAAAATTACTGAATTTATTGGAAAATGAAGAATTTTCCGGCATAGATTCAAGTACTACATTTTAAAATCTAACAAAAAAAAACATTTTTGATATAAGTTTCATTACATTATTATTTATAATATTAAGCTTATATTCTAGATTTGAAGTTTTGTTATTATATAATTTTAAATTTCAAATAAATTAAATTCTAATAATATTTTCTATATTATAATTATAAATGTTCTTAAAAGAATGATCTAATTTTATTGTATTTTACACGTATTTTCTATTTAAAACATTTTTATTCACTGTATATTGAGATATAAGTTTGAGGTTAGATTAATTATTTAGATTGCTTACAATTTTATTAAATTGTCAATATTATTATCTCCGTTTTATCTTCTTTTATATTACTTTAATTGGATTAAAACATTTTCATCTTAAAATCAATCTAAAATCCATATTTATATATTGAATTTTTTATTTATTTATTTTTCTTGAATTTGTTTTAAATGTATGCTCATAAAAAAAACCTAAAATAAAGTAACTGCACGTTGTAAACCGAAAATGTGTGAAAAAACAAATAGGTGCAAATGATCCAGCTGTTTATTATGTGTTTTAAATTAATTTTAGACCCGTGAGTGACAGCCAAGCTGTTTTTTGTGTTCTCTAAATTTAAACCACTGAAACATTTTTTGAATACTAGTCACAAAAATTGGCGGTGGTAGAGTATTTAAAAACGTCGCATAATCCGATCGAAACGTTCCTTAAAGAAATTCCCGTTCTGAAATGTAAATTTCTTTATCCGCCTCAGTAAACGTAAGGAAAATCTGATTTAGAAAAGTTTTTGCCTCTCTTTTATCGTGAATTTACTGTAGCAGTGATTAGCATTCATGCTTTTCTAGAAAATGTTGTTTATTTGTTATTAAAAATACAAAGAATCAAAAAGAAATTATATGACAAAACTTCAGAAAATCGTATACAAATGGCAACGAATATGTATTGACTCAAAACATTCCCCTTGATAAAATTTGTATTTTACAAATTTAAAAATCTTAGTAAATGTTTAGAAAACATGTAGAAATATTACTTTGAAAGCTGAAATTTAATAATTAAATTAATTTTTAATTGGCGAGTTATCAAAGTGACATGGACGTCTTTATATATCCACCAATTTGAAACTAATTAATCTAGAAGTCTAAAAATTGGTGAAGATGTATACAAAAGATGTAGAAACGTTTTCTTGTAAATATAATTTTAATAACTTGATTAATTTTCATTTGGCGAGTACTCAAAGTTGAAATTAGAATTTATAATAATTTCACGTACTTCTTTTTATATATCTACCAATTTAAAACTAACTGATGTAAAAGTTTAAAAATAGAGGAAGATGGGTACAAAAGATTTAGAAACTTTTCCTTAAAGCCCGAATGTTAATAACTTGATCGCTTTTCAATTGGCGAGTTGTCAAATTCATTTAGAAAAAGTAGGAAACCAGAAAAATCGTTAAAAAATTGCCCAGTATTAATCACCAAATCGATCATTTTTCTCAGTTAAAAGCCGCTATGAAGTTTGTCGTAGGTTCTGTCAAAGAAACTTTCTCGCGTTATTAATAAAGTTTAAAACAACGAAACAAACTTTTCTCTCTCAATTAAAAGTTAAGAAATGGCTACAAGTGAGTACTTAAAATTAATGTTGTCACTTTGATAAAGCAAATATGTACACTGGGATATTGCTTTATTAAATTTTGCGACGGTGGGAGAGCGATCAATTGCATTTTAATGAGAAAATTTTGGAGGAGGACAACATAAGAGATTTGTCTGATGATTTTTTTCTCAAAACTCTTCGGGATTTTAAGATTTTCGCAAAAGTATAAATTTAATTTAAAAAAAATCTGCATAGAAAAAATTAATTATTGCCCCCAAAAAACCACTTATTTAAGTGAGACACGATATGAAAGATACATTATTTGAAAGTAAGTCGTAACTTTATGTCCATTTGTATTAAACTTTTTCGATAAACAATATTTATGCTTTTAACTGATAAAATTTGATGTGGAAACAGAAATTCTTTAACATCTTTAGTTTCTGAGATACAGTGTGTCTGTTCTTAAAGATATTAATATTTTGACAAAATTTATCCAGTGGAGGTCTATCAGATCAGAAACTTTTATCCCCCCATATTTAATTTTGATTTTAAATTTTTAATACCCTGCATTTCCGAAATTTAGCTCTGAAAGGATTTATATTCCTATATTATTATTATATTAAATTTTACCAATTCACAAAAGCTTTGAGTTGAAGGCAGATATACCCTGTAGGTGAGCAGAATCATGCATTAAAATTGAAATACGTACAGTGAGCGTATTGATCACTTACCGATATCAATTATTAATAGCATTAAATAGGATTTTTAGATAATATATAGACATAGTCGTGTTTATGTAATCCATTTTCTCCATTGACGGATAAATATTTGCTAAGCTTTCCAATAACGTCGGCACCGATTTAAAACATGGCAATTTCAGGCTGCATTTTGATATTAAGTTAATATTATGCGATTCTAGGATGCATGATTACCAAGAACTTTTCGATAATTAATCAGGAAAAAAAGTAGAGTAGATTTTTTTAAATAATTCAAGAGAATTTGAAATATGTCAATAATAACAACCACTTAAGGTGACTCTTCCTCACTTTACATACTGCTCAACTGTACTATATTTAGATATTAAATCAGAATGAAAGGAACCAGTTTCAAAAACTTCAAAATCGGGCAATGCGAATAATTTTGACCTGTCCTAATAATCCAGTAAATTAACGCCAGAAAAAACCCAAACCTGGGCATCAAGTTTGTCCGTCAAAATTTTTTTTACGTGATTTATTGAAATATTTTTAATCCGCTTGGGAGTGTCAATCATTTAGAGCGTGCTCTCTAAAAGCAGGGCAAACAGACAAACAGGTCCAAACACAAATTCTCTGTCATATTTTCGGAAATATCGGCGAAAATAGGCAAAAAAAAACACATTTTTGAGACCAATGAGCCATTTTCCCGCCCTTCTACAAATTTCAGCTGAGATTTTCGGGGGTGAATGTACCCATGAATACCTGCAAATTAGACCTGATGCCCGGGTTGGCACCTTCGTTTATTGGACTATAGAGATACTCCTATTGTAGGGATGCTTTATACGATAAAGTGGGTGCCTGCAAAAGACTTTTTTCTCTTTAGTGCCTTATATTGATATATAAAATTAAATTAAAATTTTTTCACGAATAGGAATAATTAAGGGAAAATTCTGAGCGCGATTATTTTTTAAATTATGTACAATCTTATATATAAATTTTATACAATCGTAACCTTAGGGTAAGGGAATGAAAAATTTGGTTATTTGGTCATACGGTCCAGGTGTATGGATAATGCAGGCGAGATATATTTTTTAAATTATATCTACTATCAGTTCATTAAGTGCATGATGTGCACTAATTAAAATTGTACGTTTAAAAAACACATAATTGATAAGATAAATCAAAAACAATGTAAACTAGTGTGTTTTCTTCTGATAAATCAAAAATATAAAGAGTATTTTTTTATTTATTTTAATCAATTACAAAAAAGTACTAAAGTATTAAAAAAAAATTAGCAATATGTGGATGGAAAATTTGGGGTAAATTATAAATAAATTAGGAGTAAAAGTTCCGAAAGGGGGGTGGGGGTAGGTAAATATACGTTTTGACTTGGATATTTTTACGATTTATGGCTGAAATATGCGTCCTATCGAAAAAAGTTTAATGTAAAAGTTGTAGATAACTAAAAAATCTAAAATTTTTGTATTGATCATTTTTCAACATAACCTCAAAATTATCGAGAAAATCGCCCAAAAAATCGTTTTTTCGTTTTTAATTTTTATTTTCCGCAAAATAATTTTCCCTTCCGGAACTTTTACTCAGTCGTCTTGATTTTTCTTAATTTTTTTCTGTTTGGGATGCAAAGAAAAAAACAATATTTTACGGTCGAGTTAATTTTCCTTAATAATCTAGCGAAGTCTTTGAAGTTGAAGAGGTAGAACATTAAATTTCGCTTGAAAGAACATTGAAAAGTTATAAAAGAAAAAGACTACTTTCAGGACAACATCATTATTTAATTAATTATTTAAAAATATCACATAATCAAATAATAAAGTAAACCTTCTGATACCTTTTTCGTGTGAGAGAGAAACTATAAGATTTGAGCTGTCACACGAGTAACGATTCCAATCTGAAACTGAAACTACTTCCAATCTACAGAGAAGAAATTATAGACGATCGTAGGGATCAAAATTCAAACAGATTTTTCGATATTGTACCAAAAAATTTCAACACTTTTTGGATTAGACTGAAACTTAGGGTCAATGTATTTACGGAATCGAAACTTTTTCCATTACAAAGAGATCAGATTATAATTTAGGAGGTCAGAATACATTACAAACGTCATTTCCAAAAACAAATTCTAAATTTCGAGTCATTAAAAAAAATCATAGAGGATAAATTAGTGGAGATATAGACCTGAAACCATTTTATAAAACGAAAGAGGAAGAATTTTATTCATGTATAAAAAATCAAATAAGCCGCATGATAAAAATTCCTAAAACCAGAATTTGATGAAGTAAGAGACTACTTTATGAAATGTTTAGAACACTTCTAATATATTACACAGTAGATTGGATGAAATTTTTTAAATCCGGCAACTATGGAAGGAGTGCCGGTCGTTCTTAAACTCGTCGTTTGCGCATTAGCCAGGAGTCGCAACACTCGCAACTCCTGGCTAATGCGCATTGAAAACTTACAACCAGAAATTGGCCGAAGTGGAATTACTGTATATACTGTGCTTGCGTTGTCAGAAAAGTTTTCATTTGTGGAAATGACGCGATTTGGAAAGTCTTCGAGTGGAGAAATTGAAAAAGCCATCAATGATAATGTGCCTCGCAATACTGTGAATTCAACTACATCAATTTGGCGACAATTTGCGATGTTTTGTTTGGAAAAAAAATATGAACTCATTGCAGAAACTTCCACTGAATAGTTAGCTTCTATTTTATGTGAATTTTTTTTTGGACGAAAATGAAGATGAGTTCATTACCTACAAAAATGATCATCAGCTCCAAAGCACGCTCTAAAGGAATGACACTCCCAAGCGGAATACAAATTTTTCAATAAATCACGTAAAAGTTAATATTTTTTCATGATTCAAAGTTCAGTTGAAAGAAGGAACCTGTAGCTATAATATCATGTTACTTCTCCCTTTATCTATTTCTCTGAATTATTGAAAAACCGGGCCAAAGTTTGTTTTTGCTCGATATTTTGACCCTCCTATAAATTTATTCATAATTTTTTTATCAAGACTAATTTCACCGAATCCTTTTGGATAATGGGGCTTTGCAAGGTCTTAAATGTATTCAGAAAGATTCAATAAATTATTTTTGTGTATTTTCATAAACAACATGTTTTTTATGGCGGTAATCATGGACCATATCGGTTTTCAACGTACATCATTAGAAAGCTCAGCTTGTCCCTTTGTCGATGGCATTTTTTTTTTTTTCATATTTTTTGGTTTTTCGGAAAATTGAGAAAATTCTCACCCCTCGACATTTTTTTTGAGGATTATTTTCTTTTCGTGCTAAAATTTTTTAGGGTTAGGAATTATACTAAATAAAAGATCACATTCTGACCTTTTCATCAATATATAAGATATCGCGTATTTTATTAAGTGCACGAGAAAAAACTCTGCCTTGAAACTTTCTCAAATTGGATTTTTTTACAATAAATTTATTAATCAAGTGCAAAAAGTGAAAAAAAGTTGGTTATTATTGCTTTATCTTTTGTCTTCAGACAAAAACGGGAGAATATTCAAGTTTTGGGACGATATTCAAATTTTCCGTTTTCACCACAATAATTTTGAGAATTATTAAATGAATTTTTGAAACGCCGTTTTTGCAAAAAATATTAGTATAGGGAAAAAAATCCTAGAGACAACTTTTGTGTAATGAACTGCTCTTCATTTTTTGTCTAAACAAAAATGTTCTAAGGGTCATATTTTGGCAGATATCGTCGAAAACGGATTTTCGAGAAAAAAATTGACGGACAGACTTGTTGCTCAGGTTTGGGATTTTTCTGGCGTTAATTTACTGGACTATAGAGTCTGGATATGCAAGTAAACCTTTTGATTGGTTTTTAACAAGAAGAAAACACACAAACCAAAGTTATTCGTTGTATTGAATATTTTCTCAAAGGCATCCCAAATTTTTATAACTTAATCACTTTGGTTACAAATTTCCATGAACTGATGCCCCCCCCCCCACCCCTGGATAACTCCCTAGATCCGCCACTGTCAAAAAATGGCGCTTTTCATTTACCCAACAATTTTTTCATAGATACCCCTATCACAAAAATTGTAACAATTATCCATAATTGGTAACATAATGGAAGTTTCATCTAATAAATTGTCTCTCGCAAAATTACCCAACTGTTGTTATTGGTTACTGCATGAAATAATCAATTCATTGCCAGAGCCTCTGCTAATCTTTAATTTCACGAGTTTGCCTTCCAGCTAAATTCAATTCCGAAGACTAAGCAAACGCGAGTATAATATCAGCCAGAATTTAATTATAAAGATAATATGGGGGGTATTCTCACTTCGGATTACTAACAATTCAATCCATTTGAATTGGTAACAACGGAGCGATTGCGGAACAAATGATACTTTGTCGTGTTTTGTTTTGAGTTTGTAACTAAGTACGAAATGCAGTTCCGATGTCGTAGGTAGAAATTTATCATAGACAAATTGATCATAATTAAATGTTGGAAATGTAGGTGGAGGAGAAACGGATGTATTTGTTTTCCGACAAGCGACGCAATATGATTCGTGCCGGTAGAGGGTATTTTGCATAGAGAAAGCAACCAATCATTTTTTATTCTTTTGAGCCCATAGGAATTCTCTCCAATCGTGGAATGATGAATTCAGAGATTGTTAAGTCTATGAGAACTAGCAGAAAACAGCAAATACAGTTCACTTTTGTCTTAGCTAGTTATTGGCCAACTATTGTCACGAATCCCAAATATATATATAAAAAATATTCATTTCCGAAAAAACGTTTAGGAATTTTATTTATAAAAATTATTTTAGTTTAAATCTATTATTATTATTTACTCAATAGAGAACAAACAATATAAACATCTAATTAAACCAGGTCGTTGCAAAATTTCGCTGATGTACAGAAACCCGAAAATCGATGTTAGATTGCCTAAAATGTAGGGGAATCTATCGAAATTGCGGATTCTGTCATGTCAGCGATTTTTGCCTAAAAACTATTCACGGCGGGGAAAATTAGGCAGTCGGTAGTTAGCCGCAGGGCAAGTCGAGTGTTGGCTGCAGAGTCAGTAGTTGGCTGAAGAGTAAATCAAGGGTTGATTAAAAGTTAAGTTCCTCTGGGGAAGTATAAGAGTCCGGCATCCGAGCCAAAGTCAAAGTCAGGTTTTTAAAGGAAAAAAGCCGATAAGGGAAGAGTGACAAGCCCCTATAGTCCCAGTATGCTTAGGTAAAACTTTATTGTTAGTTATACAGGGTGCGCCAATTATTTCCACTCGATCTCTAGCACCGAAACTAAAAGAGATATCAACAAGATTTTTTGTAGGGGTAGACAGTGTCACTCGGACTACAATTTTAAAATATTTTGATGTATACAGGGTGGCTAATTTTTGTGGAATGAAAATTAATTTGGTTTTTTTAAATTGAACACCCTGTATACGATTATGTCTTCTGATTCTACTTAATATTAGATTTACGGTAGTTTTTTGTATTTGTAAATCCGACGCGGCGTTGACAAGTTATTCCTATTTTAAGCAGATTTAATAAAAAAACAGCACTTCAGAAATATAAGCACAAAAACCACATTTTTTAAAAAATCCCTAAAAAAAGCTACTATGATGTAAATGAAACATGCACCTATCACAATAATCACACAACATCTTCACCTGTTGCACAGGGTATTTGCCGATGGCGTGCCAATAGTCTAGTTTTCAAATGGCAATAACTTAATTTTTTCAAATGGGACACCCTGTATATTTTTCTTCAGTTAGAAGCTCTCCCTGATACGCATTAAAAAAATATAGGGTTTTGCACATCTAACTTTACTATTTACTTTAATAATTGACGTTAAATGACAAACAACATATTTTACACAATTTTTAATAAGTACAAAATTTTACAAAGTTTAATCGTAAGAAAACTACAATAGTGAAAGTTAAAATTTATAGTAGGTGTTCAAAATGTCTTCCATTTTCATTTATACATTTTCTTGCCCTTTTTTTCATTGATTTACGCACATCTCTTAGCATTGCAGGGGTCACCTGTCTAAATGCTGCAGTAATTCTTTCTTTCATATTTTCTTTTGTGGTAACCTCTTCTTTGTAAACAATATTTTTAATAAAACCCCACAAGAAAAAATCGCAAGGTGTAAGGCAAGGCGATCTAGTAGGCCAATTTATAGGTCCTCCCCTTCCTATCCAACGATCCTGAAATTACCTATTTAACCAATTGCGAACATATAATAGGTAATGTGGTGTGGTACCATCTAATTGAAACCACATTCCGTTGCGATAATTTTGAGGCACATTTTGCAATAAGTTGCGAAAATCATGTTCTAAAAAATCTAAAAATATAGCTCCATTTACAGTCCCATCAAAGAAATAGGGACCAATTACATAATCACTTATTATTCCCGCCCACACATTCAAAGACCATCGATACTGTGATGTGGTTCTAAATAAATGTTCATTGTGGTCCGAATAATAATGGAAGTTGTGTCTATTTACACAACCGTTCTTATGAAACGTGGCTTCGTCGGAGAATAAAACTTTGTTTAAAAAGTTACGCTCTGTATTTATCTTGTTTATTAACCATCTACAGTATTCCACTCTACGCCCGAAATCACGTGGTAAAAATTCTTAATGAAGCTGGATATGATAGGGCTGATACTTATTCTTTTTTATTATACGTCTAATTGTGGTATTGGAAATATCTAACTGATTGCTTAATTGCCTTGTGCTTATATTGGGATCTTCAACTATACTGATCATTACCTTATATTCGTTGTCAATAGTAACAGCTGTAGTTTCACGTGAATGTTTTTCATACTTGACGGTTCCTGTTCTATCAAATCTATTCTTTAAATTCTCAAAAGTATCCTTTTGTGGATGACGTCTTTCTGGGTATCTTTGACGATAGACCCTACTAGCAAGAAACGCATTTTTTTGACATTCACCCAGTATCCATATCATATCAATATTTTCTTGAACACTATAATTCTTATTAAAGTCCATTTTTTATACACAATACCGATTAAATATAGTAGACGTGATACAATACAAAATTTTATGTTGACAATGCCATAACAAAATATACCTACTGTCATTTTCATAGGTAACTTGATTTCTTATTAAAAATTGTGTAAAATATGTTGTCACTTATTAAAGTAAATAGTAAAGTTAGATGTGCAAAACCCTATATTTTTTTAATGCGTATTAGGGAGAGCTTCTAACTGAAGAAAAATATACAGGGTGTCCTATTTGAAAAAATTAAGATATTGCCATTTGAAAACTAGACTATTGGCACGCCATCGGCAAACACCCTGTGCAACAGGTAAAGATGTTGTGTGATTATTGTGATAGGTGCATGTTTCATTTACATCATAGTAGCTTTTTTGAGGAATTTTTTAAAAAATGTGGTTTTTGTGTTAATATTTCTGAAGTGCTGTTTTTTCATTAAATCTGCTTAAAATAGGAATAACTTGTAAACGCCGCGTCGGATTTACAAATACAAAAAACTACCGTAAATCTAATATTAAGTAGAATCAGAAGACATAATCGTATATAGGGTGTTCAATTTAAAAAAAACCAAATTAATTTTCATCAAATATTTTAAAATTGTAGTCCGAGTGACACTGTCTACCCCTACAAAAAATCTTGTTGATATCTCTTTTAGTTTCGGTGCTAGAGATCGAGTGGAAATAATTGGCGCGCCCTGTTTATACAATAAAATTGTATTTGTTTTGTACTTCTCTTATTTTATTTCTGGTGGTATTAAAGTGCAATAACTGCTAAGTATTCGGGGAGAGACCTCGGTAGCTTCGTAAAGGTGGAAAAGGCGTTTTCTAGATACGTAGCAGCTACACGTATGCCAATAATTGGACCGCGTGACACTATTATGGTGATTAGGGTTGGAATAGCACAGTTCCCATCTAATCACCGACACGACTGATCTTTAATTGAGCGTCAAAATATTGTATAGCAATGTAGAAATCCCGTGGATATAAAGACAAGATAAGATTTATCTTTAGTAGATATCTAACGTCGATTTCATTGTCAAATCTGTCGAACGTTTTCGAGAAATCAGTGTAGATTACATTTTCATCTAGAAAAATTTAAAGAATTATGTATGAATCGCAATAAATTGGTGATATAGGTTGTACAAACTTTCACTAACTTGTCCAGGTTTGCTATATTTGATGATCTTCTGCCTAATTTTATTATTAAAACGTTTTTACATTAAATAATTTAAAGCAAAAATGGAAATTCAATTAAATTAGATACAATTCTGGTAAATGATCGTTTAATTTCTCGTAATTTTGAAATGATTCGGTCATGTTTGGTTAATAGTGTTGATTTTGGGATTATTATGAATTTTAATTAAACTAATAGTTTTGATTTATGGACGACAAAGCATCTAATGAGTCAAAAATTATGTTTATTCCTATAATTCAATATTTCTTCTACCGGCACGTAGTTTTGAAACGAAATTCATGATAAATGCTGAAAATTACCTGCTTGGCCATGTTTATGTATTATTTCAACGTTTATTTTTCCGTATATAAAGTCTGTTTGGAATAAAAACAAAACTGTGTTAATCAAATATTAATGTACCTATACGTATATACTAAAATTACTGTATGCGACATTAATTTGAACGAAATCGAATGGTTTGATTGATACTCTGATTACTTTAACGAAAATTATGAAATTAAAACTAATTAAAAAATTTATAAAATTCAATAATAGCCCGTAACCATGCACTTAACTTTTAATTATAGAATTAACGGTTAATGGGGATTTTAATTATCATCAATATTGAATTAAAGCCTGTTAATTACATAGTAAAATTAGTTTTAATAAAAATTTCGACCAAGCGGGAGCCCATTAGGACCTCAAAATAAAGGTATCTAGAAAAATCCGGATTGGTGGGATATTTTTTCGTTTCGTCCTTTTTAAAATTAATTTTACTTGAAAATAAGTGATACCTTCATTGTGCGCAAAATTGGGGATGATATTTCCCAAGTTTGTGTGTTGAAATGGACTGTATTGGATTTTCTTCAAAAATTCAATAGTTTTCGAGATAATGGAACTCAAAAGTCCTCTCATTTCAGCTGCTGCTCTACCTTCAGGAATTCCGCTTTCTATGAATTAACGCGTAACCAGGCGGACGAATTGTTCAATATCTCGGGAAAAAATTAATATTTTTCGATGATTCAAAGTTCATCGGAATGGGAAAACCCGTAGCTACAATTCCATGTGACTTTAAGTCAGTTCGTATTTACCAAAAATATTTAAAAAAGCGGTCAAAGTTTTTTTCAACAATATTTAGAGGCTGCTTCATTAATTTATTCATATTTTCTTTAAAAATAGTCATTTATTCTAATTTTGCCTTGATAATGAGACCTTAGGGGGTCTTGAACGACCTCAAAAATTTTTTTGCATTACTTTTCTGGCGTTCTAATATACAATTGATTTGTTTATTTGCATATTTTAGCCGATTTCGGAGTTCCAGAGAATCTTCGGAACAAGCGCGAATTATAATCTTATGATCCGTTATATTGATTTCCAATGCACATCATTTCAAAGCTTAGATGGTCTACTTTTCGAATATATTTTTTTTATTTTTAATAGAGTCTAATAAATTTCGAGAAATGAGGAAAATTGGTCACACGAGTCAAAACCGGCCTTTTTTTGTTTATCCATTTCTTGTTCCCCGCTCTTTATTTCTTGAGAATTAATAATTAGATGAAAGTAAATTTCTGAGGTCATTCAAGACCCCCTAAGGTTCCATTATCAAGGCAAAATTAGAATAAATGACTATTTTTAAAGAAAATATGAATAAATTAATGAAGCAGCCTCTAAATATTGTTGAAAAAAACTTTGACCGCTTTTTTAAATATTTTTGGTAAATACGAACTGACTTCAAGTCACATGGAATTGTAGCTACGGGTTTTCCCATTCCGATGAACTTTGAATCATCGAAAAATATTAATTTTTTCTCGAGATTTTGAACAATTCGTCCGCCCGGTTACGCGTTAATTCATAGAAAGCGGAATTCCTGAAGGTAGAGCAGCAGCTAAAATGAGGGGACTTTTGAGTGCCATTATCTCGAAAACTATTGAATTTTTGAAGAAAATGATAAGGGCAATTTTTGTAGAGAATAAGCTGATCTCCATTTTTTGTCTGAACAAAAATTCTCTAATTGGCATATTTAGCCAGATATTAGCGGGAAACCCATTTTCCAGGTTTTGGGGCCCATTTTCAGCCCCTTCCCTTGACCACAACGCGTTAAGGATTTTCTCATGTTAAAACACCTGCGATGACCTACAAATTGCGCTATGTGGGAACTCATGCCCGACTTATTCCCAGCTTTCGATTTTTTCAGTCCTTCATTTACTGGACTAAATAGACAGAATGTCTGAACCTATTTGTATGATCTCTTATTAAAAATACGATCGAGAATTATTCTATTTTCACATCTGACATTACATGTCAAAATCATCCCGTCTTCGATGATATGAACTCGTTCCCTGGTCAGCGGTAAGGGGTAGGTGTGTTATTTTCCAGAGGCGTGCGAATTAAAATTTTGCATTTATTCTGGCGGAAAATAACACATTTTCCAACACATTGTAATATATTTACCTGTAATTGTGTTTAAATATAAGTGGACAAATGATCCAAGAACTCGAATAAAAATACAGAAATTGATTTTTATAAAAAAAGTTCTAATTAACAGCGCTGGAAGGCAGTAACCGAGCATACACCGAACATGAATCTAATTACAATAATTTTAAAAATCTTTCCCGTCTTCCTATAAACACATAAAATGGTGATTACTTTAAAATATGGCACTTTTATCTATATTTTTTATCGGTAAATGAAACTTCGTGTCAAGTGTATTTTTTTATACGATTTAGACATGAACATAAACAAAACCTTATGTCTACACTAGCCAAATTAAAATGGTACGTACACTGTGTCAAAAAAATCAGTTTATATTGTGCATACGAGTATAATTATTTTTACAAAAATAAATCAAAATATATTGGAAATACTAAATTATAGAACAGGATTATCTTTCTGCGTTTTCATTACTAAGAAATGAGAAGCTTTTGTATAACGTGTAAAATTTGATTTATTTTAGCATAGAATGCTTTCGAGCCTATTCACAGACTCATCATCAGTGCTTAATCTGATGAGTCTGTGAATCTGTTCTAAAACATGCTATGTATAATAAATCAAATTTTGCACGTTATAAAAAAACTTCTCATTTCTTCTTGATGTCTTCAATTTTCATTACTAGTTAACTGCATTAAAATGTATTGTTTTTTATCATCTTTTCAAGAGAATTAACCCAAAATTTGAATAATATTTCTTCCAAAACCCAAGAAATTCAGTTTCTTGAATGTAATTTTGAAAGTTTTTTTAAAGAAACATATCCAAAAAAATATCATTTAAATGATGAATATTTACTGATAAACAGCAAATGCAAATTTTTACTGATTTCTTTAACAGAGTGAAATATATTTCCGTTCAGTTGATAAAGTCGCAAACAGTTTTGAAAATAAACATTCCAATTTGATTTATAGACCAGGACAAATTATTTTTGAAACAAAAAAATTCTAAGCAGACAGTTTTAGGAAATTTTTTAAAAATTTTTAAATCGCTGTTCTAAAGGGGATCGAACAAACCGATTTCATTTTTCCCTGTTCTCCCTGACTTTTACAAACGCGTTTCCCTGACTTTTATGGTTTTTTAAGCGTTTTCCCCGACTTCCAGGTCCCATTTTAAAATTCCCTGACTTTTTCCGGTTTTCCAGGTTGGTGGGCACCCTGCTGCTAAATATTTTTGGAATATATAAAAATTTTATAAAACCAATACAATTCATTAGTAAATTTTGTTGTGTTACTTATAATAACTTCACCTTTTTAATGTTTGGTACGCATTTCCTTATTTTGTTTCAAATGAGCAAGGTATATAATACTTTTGGAAAAAACGCTTTTATTTTTAGAACGTAATTTGAAATATCTCATATACAAGCAAAAAAATTTCCGCTTTGAATTAAGCCAACGAACAGGAGGGTTGAAAGTCGTCATTTTCCAATGCGGTGCCAAAGCTCGAATTGTTGATGTACCTTCACCACAGTATAATGTTTTGTGGTTCTTTTAAATTTCTAATTACTCGATGTAATATTACCAGAAAACATTAAGAGAAGAAATGTTGGTAGCGGTAAAGTAGATATTCGTAAAAACAAAATAATTCAGTACGTCCGCAAAATGTGACTGGAGGCGATTTGCATCCCTTATTCAATTCTAGTGAATTAGGAAAATATAAGAAAGTCCAGAAATATGAAACAGAAACTTGGAACATAACCAATATTAATGGAGATGATTCGTAAAACTTTATATGCATTAGAATTCTGGATCATTATTATAAAAATAAGAACATTATAGTCTGTTGCCAAGGGTGATGAAAAGCCCTTAATCCCCTCTCCAAATAATATGTGAATTTGATAAATTTTTAGTAAAAAATGTTGAGGAAAATTTAAGAATAAAAATTGTTAGCAAAACAACAGGAAAAAAGAGTGAAAAATGGGAGGAAAAAGTGGAAAAATTCTAGAAAATATACGGAAAACTGTAAATTTGCAAAATACAAACTTTTTAATACTCTAGTAGCGGATTTGTTGGAGATTAAAAACGATGAAAGTTCTTAATTGTTTTATTTTGTTCGTTCAATGACCTCTGGAAATCCCAGAATTTCATAGAATAAAAATACACAGAAAAATTAATACACATTAGTAGTGACAGTAGTAGTGACGACATTTTTCCCATTCAAATGTTTGTACCCAAAAATGTCAAAATATATTTTTCGAATTTTGAGTTTTTCCTCCGAAAATGTTAATAAAATACCTCTTTAATAGAATTGCAACATGTTGTGGAACAGTCCCAAAGCTATAAAGCTATTACACAAAAAAAAAAATTTCAGGAAACTATTATGTTAAAAAACATCCCCAATCTCTAGCGTTACATTTATTTTTATATTTTTTAATCTAACATACTTTTAATTTTTCAATTTACTCTACAATTTTGACACTTTTTTAAAAATGTCAAGTTTACAAATTTAAAAATTCAAATTTTCCAGCCCCGATGTCCAAAACCTTGACGACCTTATCAACTGATTTAAATTTCTAATGAGCGGGAATAATTTGTGTTCATTTTTGCACCTTTCGATCTTCTTGTACGCCGAAAATAATTCGTAATCCTTTTTTTTTATCCACAAGTTAGTCACACATCCAGAAAGCAAACGAAAAACACCCTCCACGCACCCTTTGACCACATCAATTCGAGTTCACTTGTTTTTCGCGAGATAAACAATGGACGATCGTGACAACACAGGTACACTTTCAAATCGAGCGCGCCGCGGAAAACGTCTTTTTCAAACCATAGAGGCCGATTTCGGAAGCCGACTCGGTCGCGACATACTATGATGCACTGGATCTCTCGATTCCGGGTAGCTAAACTGCGTACGGATATCAACGAGGGAGCGCGAGAACCTGCGACTAAAACAACAATCAACCTTAAAGCTAATTCTATTGTTGTTAGTATTAAAATTAGAACGAGGTGCATAATTACCTAAATGTATTATTATATAATTTTTGAATGCGAGATATTTACGAGGTCAATCCCGCGAGACGATTAAAAAACAAGTATTTAAAAAAATAAGCGCGGTAAATAAGGGTCCGTTCACACTGGCGGTACTTAAGCATGCGGTGCCGCATGATTATTAAGCGGTCATTACAAGACAGATCGATTTGAAAAATGTTTAGGTCTGTATTGTGTTGCTACTTGTAGAACAAATACCTTCATCAGATATGTTAAAAAGTTTTAGCAAGCTCCATAAATGACATTTTGGTATATTTTTTAAAAAGTTAAGGATATTCACTCTAAAAAATGGTTGTGAAAGAACTTGATAAGCATGGTAAAAGTACATTGTATAATTATTAACAGAATAATGTATGTTAAAAATATCGCCAACGTGAAAATACATTGTGAAAATTACAGAATTCATTCCGTGAATGAAATTGCACAGGTTTAGTTATGCGAATACCCCACCACCTGGACTGGACTGTGCACTATCGGATTTCTATTTTTAGAATTCTCAGAGGAACGCTGATGTTAGGCAAATTAGCTGAGGGTTAGGCGAGATTGGAACGCAGTAATATTGTTTTTCTCCCAAAACCTAAGTAATATTTATTTGTATTCCAAGCAGTTGTACCATTAAATTCTATATTCAATATTTCTTCTGTATATTTCAGACACCTGTTTCTTCGCATTTCAGAAATCTTCAGTTTATTGCAAATGAATAGAAATGCTGTTAAAAGTTGAAAACGAATAAAATAAGAAGGAAATTAATAAAGAACAATGCAAAGATAGGACACACTTTGCGAGGGTACAGAACTTGTTGTAAAAGCAATAAAGGAAATAGAATATATTATACTGGTATGTTATTTTTCTTTTTATTTATTATTAATTTTTATTTTACCTTCTTTCGTAAATTTAGACAGAATGTGTTTTATAAATATTGTTGTTGTTGTTGGGCGCCATCTGTCTTTATTACGTAGGAAAGTATAGACAATCTCAATCTCAGGTAGTACGGTTCTCTTAGAGGTTAGATTTTTATAAAAGTCAATGACAACGAACGCAGTGAAAAATTATAAACATTTATTAAAGAAAAATTAACGATAAACTTTATCTATGCAGGAACAATTGTTTGATGGAATACGGTAAGTGTAGTTTTTATTAAAATAATATTTGCAAGTGTGATACGAAATTTTTTTAAACTTCTTACCTTATTCACAGAATTACTTTCTAACCTAACATAATTAAACTTTATTATTGTGGCCTTTTATAGTTTAAACTTTTTAAATATCGATATTTAGTAATTAAAATGGTACCTTTTATTCAATTTAAGCTTTTTGTTCTCATTTTAGTTGCTCAAATAAATGTGATTCTATTAAATCGTTTTTCCATATAACACCAAAATCAGGAAACAGGATGGATATTTTTACGCCGAATATATTTGGATCTGGATAATTTTATATAACTGGGACTGGAGATGTCCAAACAGGAACACAGGATAGGATGGATAATTTTGGAAAAAGCCACCTTTTAAGATTGTTGTTTTTCTTGATTTATTTTTATTTTTCATTAACCTCACTTTTTCTGACAGGTAACAATTTATTCTTTTAAATCGCGTTGCTTTGAGTTTTTCTTTTGTTTTTATGATATGGAGCGACGTGAACTCTTCAAAAGATTTTGGTAAAAAGCCTCGCTTTGACACGCGAAATGGTTTTTATAAAGTACAAAGTCATAGCTTGCTAGATGAAAATTTGACATTTCATAACCTAAATTTTTACAAAATTAAAAAAATTATTGATTTTATTGCAAATTTTGACTAATAACATCTTATTCTATAGATTAAAAGAAAATTTTTGATATACTTTTTATATAATTTCGAATTATATTAACTTTGTACAAAGACACTTTTTGTTCGTCATCATTGATTTTCAAAATATCATTAAACTTTATTATTTTTGTACTTTTTTACTATATTTCTTTAATTTTAGAAATCCTAAACTCTTTTTCATTTAATTTACCATCGTTTCGTTTAACTTAAACTAATTATGTTGAATTATTATTAGATTGAATTTTAAGGTTAACTTTTGATTTTTTTTCTCTGCTAGGATTTGATATAATAACGTTCTTAGTGTTATTATATATGTTATTTATCTGTGATCATTTTATTATGGATTTTTCTATTCAGTTCTACGTTAAAATGCCAGTAAATACTTAAAAATTTCTTATGTGATTACAATATTAACTTTTATAAGTAATATTTTATTCCTGTCTAAGTTATTAGTTATACGTTTAAAAAAGGCTTTATATTCAATACCATTACAATATTTATCGAATTACTGGTTAGAAAAAGAATTAGAAAATAGAAAAGTAGACTTGGATTATAAGTTAAGGATCAAATTAGATAAGCTCCTACTAAAAATAAATAACGTGTTGTAGTTTGTGTATAATATATGTACTGTTTAATAAAAGTAAAAGTATGTTATAAAATATTGTATATGTTATTTAACCCTTACATTGTTAAACCCCACCTCGCCAGCACAATAGACCGTTTGACTTAGGTAGTTGAAATCGAGGTAGTTGGAGTAAAGTAAGATCCCTTTCGTACTTATATGAAAAGTGGGCGTGGCCTGCAATGCTATTGAGATAGAAAATTTTCTCACGCTCAAGGAACCCACCGTCTACTAATATTCACTTGAAGATGACGTTTAAATCGTATTGTTTTGTTAAACTCTCTTTTGTGTGATACTCATTTTAATCTCAATACTTCTGTTGTACTCAAATAGAAATAATACATTTCAATCAAACCAAAAAGATATTTAGTTTTTTATACTTATAGATAATTATTCTCATTTAAAATTTTCAAAAAATTGATTTTTTCGTCGTCCTCTACAAAAAATTACATTTTACGTATTAATTTCCGAATGAAAAGTCAACTATTTTTAAAGGCAAGTACTTTTCGTCCTCAAATGACTCGCACCGTGCCGTATCCTAATGCCCACAGCGGACGAAAAGTGTTTGCGGACGAAAAATGCTTGCCTTCAAAAATGGTCGATTTTTCTTTCGGAAATTAGTACGCAGACTCGACTATAATAGACAGTTTTTCGTCCTTGGCACATAAATAACTATTTTCATTGCATAAAATCAAATGTATATGTGTGTAAAAGTCATTTTTTTGCAAATGGCCGCCATTTTGTTAGATTTAGTCCAATTTCATTGAAATTAGAAGTAGACTCCAGGGAATTTAATCTAGTTTAAAATCCTCTTACTCGATTTTGTTTAAGATGGCTAGAAAAATCCCGGTAACCAGCGAAGTGCATCAATGCTCGACGTGCAGCAGTCAAGGTCATACTATCTGGCGATCATAATCGCCATGATTCTTACAAAACAAAATAGTATAAGGATTAAAAGTGCATATTTTTTTTACGAGCGAATGCAAAATTGCGAGTAAAAATAGGCACTTTTAGTCCGTATGATATATACTATTTTTTCTCCAACCAAGTCAAAATTAAAATAAATTTAGTTTTATTCAAAAATCGTTGATAATTTGGTAATAAATTTGAACACCTATTAATTATAACAGCGATAGCAAGTCGGTAGTCATGGATATCTGGTATTGTTGGTAAATATTGATTGTCAAGTAGACGTCAGTAGACGTACTAATCATATAATTTTTGTAGTAGTTTTTACGCTGCTTTCAAAATGAATCCCGAACATTATGAAAATATACCTTCGGATATATTGGAAAGTGCCGAAGCAGTATATCTAAATCTTTTGCCACCCAAATCTCGCCAAGTTTATGAATTTGCATATCAGCGATTCATGGATTGGTGTAAAGAAAAAAATGTGCAAAACTATGCGGAGAGTGTTCTTATGGTGTATTTCTCAAATTTAACGAAGACCGTCAAGCCATCCACTCTTTGGTCACAGTATTCAATGTTGCGATCCACACTGGATATCAAAAATGGTGTGGATATTAGTAAATAAGTCTAGGGTTTTTACAAAGGAGGAAGTGGATCGGTTCCTGGATATGGCACCTAATAATGTATATTTGATGGTAAAGGTTGTTCTGGTATTAGGAATTGGAGGTGCTATGCGTTGTGACGAACTAGTTCATTTGAAAATTGATGACATTGAAGATATGGACTCGGTCCTGGTCGTAAAAATTTTGCAGACAAAAAACAAGAAACCTCGTTTGTTTACCATTATAGGCGATAATTATTTGCGTTTATTTCGAAAATATGTTGCACTACGGCCATCAAATATACAGGAACGTCGTTTATTTTTGAAGTATGTTAATGGGAAGTGTCAAAGAATGGTTGTTGGTATTCACAAAATTAGTGCCGTGCCGCAAGAAATTGCAAAATTTTTGAAGTTAGAAAATTGGAAGGAGTATACTGGACATTCGCTAAGAAGAACATCTGCTACACTTCTTATTGATGGTGGCGGTGACCTCACTTGTATTAAAAGACATGGAGGTTGGAAATCGAGTACGGTAGCAGAAGGATATATTGAAGAATCACGTATCAACAAAGAGAATACTGCCAGAAAAATATTGCAACCTGACAAAGAAGGTACAAGTACCTGTTCAGATATTTCCTCGAATGTTTCATCAACAGTTACGGAGAATATTTTGAGTTGTTCTAACATTAATGAAAATCTTTTGAATTGTTCGAAAATTCTTAGTGATAATTTCAGTGGTGCTTTGAATTTTGGCAATAATTTTTCCAATTGTACATTCAATATCACTATAAATAACAAATAAATACCTATATATAGTTGCCCAATTAGTTTGTTTTACTAAGTTTGTAAGAGACAATGTTTTTTTCTTCAAATTTCAATTAGAGAGCTCAAATGCAATTACTTTTAGTCCTAGGATTAAAAGTAGCGTTTTTAATCCTAGGATTAAAAGTGTTGCTAAGCAACGAGCAAATTTTTGTACGGTAAGGGAATTGATGGCTTTTGCACCTGAAAATAGTACAAAATGTCAACATTTTTTGATGGTTGGAGAAAAAATTGATTTTTTCGTCGTCCTCTACAAAAAATGACATTTTACGTACTAATTTCCGAATGAAAAGTCAACTATTTTTAAAGGCAAGTACTTTTCGTCCTCAAATTACTCGCACCGTGCCGTATCCTAATGACCACAGCGGACGAAAAATGCTTGCCTTGTTTTTGTAGAGGTCGACGAAAAAAATGTAATATGCGCCTCGGCGAAAAACAGACTCAACTATAATAGACAGTTTTTCGTCCTTGGCACATAAATAACTATTTTTATTGCATAAAATCAAAGGTATATGTGTGTAAAAGTCATTTTTTTTCAAATGGCCGCCATTTTGTTAGATTTAGACCAATTTCATTGAAATTAGAAGTAGACTCCAGGGAATTTAATCTAGTTTAAAATCCTCTTACTCGATTTTGTTTAAGATGATTAGAAAAATCCCGGTAACCAGCGAAGTGCATCAATGCTCGACGTGCAGCGGTCAAGGTCATCCTATCTGGCGATCATAATCGCCATGATTCTTACAAAACAAAAATATGTTTTTATACTGAAAAACATAAACTTTCGAATATCCAAACCGAATGCTCCTACGAGTTTTAGTTTTTCCGCAAAAAAAATCCAAAGTTGGCCTCTATACGTACTACGAATATGCACAGTTCATTGTGACTCACACTGTATTTTATTAAAATATTAACTTTTTTTATACTTACAAATAAGGTCGAGTTAGATTTTCTAAAAAAAACTAGTGCTTACCTGAAAAAAAAATAAAGACAAAATTAGTTTGTAATTCTAGGAACACCAGGAACAAACCTGAATTTCATCGAATATTTTGCATTACATCGTGTCGTCTATCCTACGTTTAATTACGTCGAATAGATTATTCTGCGGTCAAGGTATGTCCCTGGTTTGCCGTTTACGATACGCCGGAGATAGCAGTTTCCTTTTTTGTTCACTATTATCGATATTTTATAATAAGGCATGACTAGTGTTAGTTCACTGCTCCGATATAATCAGCTCCCGTGGGAAATTAAAACCTTTTAGATTGTTTAATTTAATTTAAAAATTTTAATTTTTAATTTCGTTTAAATTTCTAGTATGCTAGAAGAAATTGTACAGTGTAATTATTTGTTTATATTATGAATTCAATTTTTTATGAGTGTTTAACAATAACCAAACAAACTTTCTTGGGATATTTTTTAGGATTTTCGTATATTTTAGATACACCGAACTTTTGAACTTTAAAAAATTCTAATGGATGTCACAATATTCCAAAATGTGTGTGTTCCTACATATTTTTATCCCAGAAAGATTATTTTAATAAGTATTTTGTCATCTAGCTCCATTTTTCACAATAAAGCAGAAAAATAAATATTTTTCCATCACTATTTCCCTCGTCTTAATTACCACCAATCTCAAACGCGCAATTTTGAATTGCAAATGGTTTCTAGATGAAAAAACTGTATGACAGCTCCTGTCAGTAGTTTTTTAGTTTACCCGCGGCAAAACTTGACAGCTGTTGTCACTAAAAATTACAATACCTTTGATAACAAGCAATTATGGTCTCCTAGGACACCAGAAAACGACGCTAAACAATTTTTCTGATTTTATTGTCAATACTTTTTGTAATATTGTTTTTAAACAGTGCTAGTCAGCTTATGTAGTGAAAATGAGTCGATTTGGAAGTGATTCTATGACTAATATAATAATAATAATAATAATTTTTATTTACTAAATTTAGGCAATAAAATTACACAATGTAAATAAACTAGGAATGTCACTGAATCTGTTCACTGTACTATGTACAATGACAGATTGTGTGTGGCATATATAAATATATATAGAAAAAACATAAATGCAAGAATATACAGTGTGCGCCAATTATTTTCACTCGATCTCTAGCACCGAAACTAAAAGAGATATCAACAAGATTTTTTGTAAGGTTAGACAGTGTCACTCGGACTACAATTTTAAAATATTTTGATGTATACAGGGTGGCTAATTTTTGTGGAATGAAAATTAATTTGGTTTTTTTAAATTGAACACCCTGTATACGATTATATCTTCTGATTCTACTTAATATTAAATTTACGGTAGTTTTTTGTATTTGTAAATCCGACGCGGCGTTGACAAGTTATTCCTATTTTAAGCAGATTTAATGAAAAAACAGCACTTCAGAAATATTAGCACAAAAACCACATTTTTTAAAAAATTCCTCAAAAAAGCTACTATGACGTAAATGAAACATGCACCTATCACAATAATCACACAACATCTTCACCTGTTGCACAGGGTGTTTGCCGATGGCGTGCCAATAGTCTAGTTTTCAAATGGCAATAACTTAATTTTTTCAAATGGGACACCCTGTATATTTTTCTTCAGTTAGAAGCTGTCCCTAATACGCATTAAAAAAATATAGGGTTTTGCACATCTAACTTTAGTATTTACTTTAATAATTGACGTTAAGTGACAAACAACATATTTTACACAATTTTTAATAAGTACAAAATTTTACAAAGTTTAATCGTAAGAAAACTACAATAGTGAAAGTTAAAATTTATATCAGGTGTTCAAAATGTCTTCCATTTTCATTTATACATTTTCTTGCCCTTTTTTTCATTGATTTACGCACATCTCTTAGCATTGCAGGGGTCACCTGTCTAAATGCTGCAGTAATTCTTTCTTTCATATTTTCTTTTGTGATAACCTCTTCTTTGTAAACAATATTTTTAATAAAACCCCACAAGAAAAAATCGCAAGGTGTAAGGCAAGGCGATCTAGTAGGCCAATTTATAGGTCCTCCCCTTCCTATCCAACGATCCTGAAATTCCCTATTTAACCAATTGCGAACATCTAATAGTTAATGTGGTGTGGCACCATCTAATTGAAACCACATTCCGTTGAGATAATTTTGAGGCACATTTTGCAATAAGTTGGGAAAATCATGTTCTAAAAAATCTAAAAATATAGCTCCATTTACAGTCCCATCAAAGAAATAGAGACCAATTACATAATCACCTATTATTCCCGCCCACACATTCAAAGACCATCGATACTGTGATGTGGTTCTAAATAAATGTTCATTGTGATCCGAATAATAATGGAAGTTGTGTCTATTTACACAACCGTTTTTATGAAACGTGGCTTCGTCGGAGAATAAAACTTTGTTTAAAAAGTTACGCTCTGTATTTATCTTGTTTATTAACCATCTACAGTATTCCATTCTACGCAAATCACGTGGTAACAATTCTTGGTGAAGCTGGATATGATAGGGGTGATATTTATTCTTTTTTATTATGCGTCTAATTGTGGTATTTGAAATATTTAACTGATTGCTTAATTGCCTTGTGCTTATATTGGGATCTTCAACTATACTGATCATTACCTTATATTCGTTGTCAATAGTAACAGCTGTAGTTTCACGTGAATGTTTTTCATACTTGACGGTTCCTGTTCTATCAAATCTATTCTTTAAATTCTCAAAAGTATCCTTTTGTGGATGACGTCTTTCTGGGTATCTTTGACGATAGACCCTACTAGCAAGAAACGCATTTTTTTTGACATTCACCCAGTATCCATATCATATCAATATTTTCTTGAACACTATAATTCTTATTAAAATTCATTTTTTATACACAATACCGATTAAATATAGTAGACGTGATACAATACAAATTAATGCCATAATAAAATATACCTACTGTCATTTTCATAGGTAACTTGATTTCTTATTAAAAATTATGTAAAATATGTTGTTTGTCACTTAACGTCAATTATTAAAGTAAATAGTAAAGTTAGATGTGCAAAACCCTATATTTTTTTAATGCGTATTAGGGAGAGCTTCTAACTGAAGAAAAAAATTAAGTTATTGCCATTTGAAAACTAGACTATTGGCACGCCATCGGCAAACACCCTGTGCAACAGGTGAAGATGTGTGATTATTGTGATAGGTGCATGTTTCATTTATATCATAGTAGCTTTTTTGAGGAATTTTTTAAAAAATGTAGTTTTTGTGCTAATATTTCTGAAGTGCTGTTTTTTCATTAAATCTGCTTAAAATAGGAATAACTTGTCAACGCCGCGTCGGATTTACAAATACAAAAAACTACCGTAAATCTAATATTAAGTAGAATCAGAAGACCTAATCGTATACGGGGTGTTCAATTTAAAAAAACCAAATTAATTTTCATTCCACAAAAATTAGCCACCAAAATTGTAGTCCGAGTGACACTGTCTACCCCTACAAAAAATCTTGTTGATATCTCTTTTAGTTTCGGTGCTAGAGATCGAGTGGAAATAATTGGCGCACCCTGTATAATAGGTAGTATATTTTGTCAGTACCACAATTTTTTTTATTATTTAATAATAAACAGAGGGAGCAACTAGTTGTCAGTACCACAATTTTTTTTATTATTTAATAATAAACAGAGGGAGCAACTAGTTTCGGCATATCTACCATCATCAGTTTTCAGGGTTTTTTCACTCTGAAAAGGAGGAAAACTCCTATAGCAGGGAATTAGGAAAATGAAATGTCCTAGAAAAATGTATGATATACCAAAAGATAATAAATAATAAACAAAAAAAAATAAACTACCATCATCAGGCCCATAGGGTACTGAAGTAAAACATCAAATATAAACCAAAATTAATTAAAGAAACATTTAAAACTTTGTAACTATTTACTAAAAACTACGTAAATAAGTCAAGAAAACTATGATTCGTTTTATTCTTGCAATTTTTTTCTATCGCTTTGTATCAAATTTCAAGTTTCTTGTGTGTTATTATAGATTTAAATTTTTTTATTTAATGTCCCATCATTTAAATTTTCATGCATTTTTACATATTTTACTGGACTAAACTTATCGAAATGACTAAAATACTAAAACTTGATGAATGCCTTCGACGTTCTTGTTTAACAAATAGCTGTCTTTGCTTCGTTTAGGTTTGTTTTTGCTATCCTCTTCTCCCTAACTTTCATAACAATATGATGGAGATTGCTCCGATTTTAATTATATCAAATATATACAGCCTTCAGGCCCTTAGGGTCACATCTGGGTTTGTAGTTCAATTATAATACATGTAAAGGCTATAAACGACTCGGTATCAAATATTTCGTGGGAAAATTGGGTAACTAATTAAATTTGTAACTGTAAAATTCAATAAACAGTTTGCAAACATATAAATTAGGCATACGCGGGATAAAAGCAAGTTTGTCTTACATTGTGGTACGTTCTGAAAATATCCTGAATTAGCCTTAATTTATGCTGTTTGCCTAACACGTTTAATCAAGGGTTTTAGGAGGTACCTGTGAAATTAGAAAATAGTTGTTTAGGTTTTGGTAGTCTTACTTTCTGAAATTAGTTTAACTACAGCCAGATTTTAGCTCCCCATCAATTTGAAATTACTAGAAATGTTTTTAGACCAGGACAGAATCCTTGAAGATTTCTTAGCAGTATGTGGCCGAAACATTTAGTGTAAATTATAAGTACATTTTAAAACTACTTGACCTAAAAGTTCAAGATTTATTTTATCTGAAAATTTTGTACCCGTCCTCTTAACAACATGTGGTAAAAAACCGATTACGATTTGTGAGCTATCACACTTTTCCCCAGGTCTATTAATACCCTAATTCCAAAATCAATATTTATATACCATTGTATGTAGTTACGTCCTTTGAAAACTTTTCAAGTAACTTTCCCTGTTCGGATTTCTTATTTTAGAAAACGTACCTGGAAATTTATATAGAAACTCTTGGAAAATCAGAATACTTGTAAATCCTGAATCTTTTGTATCAAACAAGAAGTTATTTTCGAAACGGTAAGCCAATGTTCTTTCTTATAAAAATCATTAAACTTTTCTGGAAGAGATAAGTGAGAAAGATCAAAAAGAAAGTATCATCGACCAAAGAATCAGTTTTTATTTTAAATTTTTTGTTGCAAGATGTATTATTCCTTCGGCAATCTTAGCATTAACTTGATGTGACGCTGATCAACATAGCAAGACATCAGAATATGACGTTAATTTAGCTGATAAGACATGATGTTGTCTAAGGAAAAACATACGAGCTTCTAAAATTATGTATCGATTTGAAAATCTGCTTGACCATGTAATCAAATGATGTGAAGAAGTGGATGACCTAAATTTAGGACTGTAATTTCCGTTTTATCCGGATACCTTATCAAAAATCTAATGTTTATCAGAAAATTGGAAGCTTCATTTCCTATTTATGAATAAGTTCGTTAATATTGGACATCTTTCTCGATATCTGGATTTTTGAAATGTCTTAAAGCCGCCGTATGAATTATTTAAAAAGCCATTAGTATTTTAAATCTATTAGAACTTGCCCCAAACTCGTACAGTTTTTTAAATTTAAATTTAGCTAAAAAATTAATTCTTTTAGAGTCAAAGAACTTTACTTTTCTCAGTGTAGTTCCTAAAGTGTCAAAACTCAAGCTTTCACTTTGCTTAGTAACAAAAAGAGAAAAAATTAATTAAACTTATCGGTAATTCAATTTTAATTCAACGTAGAACTTCTTTATGAGTTATAAGGATTTATATAATCCACAATTTAAAAGTTTGAACGTTAATTTTGAAAATAAATTAATAAAGTTTTTCAATATCTACACAAACAAATAATTAAGCGACTAGGAATGTTTTAAAGTAAATATTTGTATTATACTGATTTAAAGAAAATTAGGTTTCAATGACTCTAATGTGTTCTTTAATTCTTGTTTCACTGTGCTATCTCGATTGTCCTACATAGATAGTTTCAATTATCATACTTCAAAAGGTATAATTCTGGTTTATAAAAGTGTGGTATTAAATAAAAAAATTAAGAGAACTTGAATAATTATTATAGGACTTGAAGAAATAAGAGAACTTTGGAATTGACTGTAAAATAAAAAAATATGTAATTGACTGCAAATTGCTTGATGAAATCAAATTTTTAATCCACACAAAGATTACAAGCATTTTTTAATACGTTTTTGATATATTCCAGTATAACTTTTTTTAAAATTGTTGTACTGATAATAATAGAATAATTAATTGGGGGTCAAAGTATAACTAATAACTATTAACATGAAGATAAAGAAATTAATAAAACCAAGACCTTAGAAAAATATTTTGACGAGGGTATCATACGATTCAAGATATTTGAGGCTGTAAAAAGTAAACAAGCATATCAGGGTTGTAATATACAAATTGATATACAAATTAATTGTGAAGGCAAGTTTTAGTTTAGTTTTTAGTGTATATAACAATAGGTGACCCTTTTACAATCCCAGAAAAAATGATCTCTATACGATGCATTGTGCTTCTGGGATATTAAATAAATATTAAAAGGATATAATAAAATTGAAACTTATTTTTGACACTGATAAAAAATATGCCACTACAAAAATGTATTTGCTTTTTTCGCCTACCATGTGCTTGGTCGAATAAGGTAAGTACAGTTTTTATTTATATAAGAAAATTAAAAGTTATGAAAAAATTTTTTTCGCCTACCATGTCTGAAAATGAATCATATCAACCCTAAAAATCAGACCGAAAGTAATATTTCCGGCCCTTGGGCCGCAAAAATCAAAAAGAACACGATTTTCACTATCAACTCACCTTTGACTTTGACATTTCACATACATTTTCATTAAACGTCAGTGTAGAATCAAGAGAATTAAACTTTAAAATAAAAATACGTTCTGATTCTGAATAATTGTGATTATGTGAATTAGTGAAAATGAATAGTACCTAATAAGAATTTACGAATACTCCACCAGACTTGCAAGAAGAAGGTAGGTAGTAATGTTTCTCTAAATTTGTTACTTAACAAGACAACGCGCAATGGTACGAAAAGTCCTATGAATTGTTTAACAACTGGAAATAATATATAATAAATAAATTGGTACATTTTTATTACTTAAGTTGCTCATTAAATTCTGTCTGTATTTATAAAATTAAAGATTTTTGTTATATTTTCCTATTTTTTGTTTTTTTTTGGTAGGAGAAAAACAGTTGTGTGTCACACATGCAGAAAACGCTTTAGCAGCCCTTAGTTATTAGCTCCCTCGCTTCGCTTCGCTCGCTCATGCAGCTAATAGCCTCGGGCTGCTAAAGCTCATTTTCTGCCCTTGTGACACAATATACTATTTAAAGATGAAAATTTATTCTGTTTGCCAAAGCATTTATTTCGATGCAGATTGTAGATCTAACAGAAAAATAAAATTTTTATACCATAACCATATTTGCTATTCGAAAGGAAGAGCCGTTTTATACAATTGCTTTCTGTATTGTTTCCGATTGACTCGAGTAAAAAGCTTATTTTTCTGGATTTTTATTATGAATAAAAAAGATTTTATGTTTATTTAGTTGATGGAACACCGATTGCTTCGGAAATTGCAGGACAAATTTTTGTTAACTCAACGGTTTTTTTTTATTTCGTTCGGGATGGTTTCGCGTTAAATATTTATAGGGCGAGGCAAAAATGAGTTAATCTCCGTATATGACGTGAACAAACGAACCAAAGTTGGAAAATATGTTAGGGCCCACGCACACGGCGACGTTTTTACGATTTGTGGCCGAAATACGCATCCTATCAAAAAAAGTTTGATGTAAAAGTTGTAGATAATTAAAAAATCTAAAACTTTTGTATTAATAATTTGTCAATTTAACCTCAAAATTATCGAGAAAATCGCTAATAACTGTTTTTTTCGTTTTTAATTTTTATCGCAAAAATAATTTTTTTTATGAAACTTGGTGAAAATGTTCTTTTTTAAACCTTTAGGAAGCTCCGCCAAAAATTATAGTCAATATATAACTAGGGTGATACTTTCAAGTCTTTGCGTCTGCTGTTCCAAAATTTTGACGACCAAATTCCTTGGAGATTGAACAGTGGTCTACAAGTAAATTTTGTATGGCAAGGATATTAGAAAATGGTCTCAAAATTCTGAAAATGACCTTGAAAAGTTTGGGCAATTGTTCGTTTAATTTTTGTGGAGTTTTTTTAACGTTTAAAATTTTGGTCATTCGTCAAAATTTTCAGTCAAGTTTAAAGTGTTCTCTGAGATAAAATAATGGTCCTATCGATTTCTAGTCTACATCTATTTTGAGTTTGAACCTTTGGACAGCTCCGACAAAAATTTCAAGTCGATATATCAATAACTTTGGTTTCGGTGATACCCTACGTGCATTCATGTTATTGGGCCTGAAAATTTGAAAAAAAAAATCCAAAAAACTTAATATTTTTTTTAATTGTAGATAATTTTATGCTGAATCCGAATATCTTTTTCGTTTTTCTCTATTTTCAAAATTATAAATTTGCCGCTCCTTCGCAACTTCGGTCTTTCATTTTTTTTGAGCAATTGACCTGGTCTATTAAGGAACTTTCTCTATTCAATTCAATAAGGAGTGCATTTTCGTCCGAAATCGAACTAAAACGAACTTTAACCGATTTCGGGATAATTTTGAATTTGTATGGAAAACTAAACGCCAAACAAACTTCTTAAACGATTTCTAACTTCGCTAACGTATTTATCACTAACCACCAGTTCTCACATATATATAAGAAAATCGATAGAATTTTAGCAACTACGAAAATCTGGAGTGTTTCCAAGAAATACGAACAGGGATGGAAAGAACTAAGTCAACTGATTACTAATACATATTTGAAGTTGTATGAGATATAGGTTCCCAGTTTAAAAGGTTATTTTGAGGGATTTAATCTGTTCGGCATCGATTGATATTTAGTTGGCCTTAAATTAAAACAAAAGAAATTGTGAATTTGAGAAATGCAAATAATTTTTTTTCCGATTATTCCAATTTTTTGCTAAAAAAATGAAAATCCCAGAATAAAACAACGACGGCAATAGGAGCAATTGCAATACAAGTCCGGCAATGAGAGGATATTTCTCATATCTGCGTAAACCAAATTTGAATTTTATATCCTAAAAAACTCACTTTTCCCTCAAAAATGGCTTAAACATTTTTTTTTCGCCAATCGTTTCTTATAGTCTGGTTCACAAGTGCCATTTCCCTCGAAACCTGGTCGCCACCACCGAAAATTATGATTTTGGGCTCATTCGATTCGGAATGGCATCTAGAACGTTCTATCAAAATTCCAAAAGGGGCTGAAAAAAAATGCAAAAGTTATAAACAATTAAGTCAAATAAAAAAATAAGGGTTTCGGTTTTTTTGAAATATTTCAAAAACTATTTGAGATAATCGAAATTTGAAAAAAGATCCTTAAAGAGCAGGAAATTTCCTAAAAAAAAGTCCTACCTCCCGGAACTGTACCAACAACCCTTATAATTTTAATTAAGCGGCAAAAATAACGGTAAAAACGCGTAGTTCGGCTGCCGCGTACATCGCCCCAATATGACACGTGAACTAAAAAAAATTATTTTAACTGATTAAATAATAATATTAAGGAATAAAAAAATTTGGGTACTAAGTAGACATATAAAAAATTTTTATCACAATTTTTTTATTAGTTATGCTTTTGTTAATTAGTTAATTTTCAACATGTTAATGTTAACATAAAAACGCTGATTATTTCAAAACAAGAAATCTAGAATTTTTTTTGATTTTTTTGAGCTAATCTTAAAAGAGTTTAGAAGAGATCCCCGTTGGAAAAACTCAAAAATTTTGATTTTTCGTTTTTTTATTAACAATCAAAGGCATTAAAAAATTATTTATGTAAATAAAGCCATTAGGAAAAATTTTTTTTCCAATCATTGTTAATATTTAATATGATAAAAGTCATATAACAATAATTTTTTTTATTTTTAACTAACATTATTTAAATAATTGTTATAAACAAATGCATTGTTTATAATATTTTTGAAAACTTTTTTCTGGAATTTCATCCTTGATGAAAATAATGATTTTAAAAAAAAATCGTTCCTTAAAAAAATTTTTTTATTAACAAAAATCGCACTTGTTAATTAACAATTTTTTTTTGTTACTAAATATTATTATTAAGAAACCATTTTTTTTAAAAAATCATTATTTATTATGTTCTTTCGTATTATAAAAAAAAATAATTTTTTTATTAACTTTTCATTTTGTTTATTAAAAAAACAATTTGTTATAAACAAATGCATTTTTATTGAAAATTTTTTTTTATTATTTTTTATTTAACTTTTAGAAATATTGTACTTTTGCACTTGTAGTTTTCTTTCTGTTTTTACTCATGCCTTTGATTGTTAATAAAAAAACGAAAAATCAAAATTTTTGAATTTTTCCAACGGGGATCTCTTCTAAACTCTTTTAAGATTAGCTCAAAAAAATCAAAAAAAATTCTAGATTTCTTGTTTTGAAATAATCAGCGTTTTTATGATAACATTAGAATGGTGAAAATTAACTAATTAACAAAAGCATAACTAATAAAAAAATTGTGATAAAAATTTTTTGTTGACGGATTATTGTTTATTGATATGTCTACTTAATACCCAAATTTTTTTATTCCTTAATATTAATATTTAATCAGTTAAAATAATTTTTTTAGTTCACGTGTCAGATTGGGGCGATGTACGCGGCAGCCGAACTACGCGTTTTTACCGTTATTTTCGCCGCTTAATTAAAATTATAAGGGTTGTTGGTACAGTTCCGGGAGGTAGGACTTTTTTATAGGAAATTTCCTGCTCTTTAAGGATCTTTTTTCAAATTTCGATTATCTCAAATAGTTTTTGAAATATTTCAAAAAAACCGAAACCCTTATTTTTTATTTTACTTAATTGTTTATAACTTTTGCATTTTTTTTTCAGCCCCTTTTGGAATTTTGATAGAACGTTCTAGATGCCATTCCGAATCGAATTAGCCCAAAATCATAATTTTCGGTGGTGGCAATCAGGTTTCGAGGGAAATGGCACTTGTGAACCAGACTATTATACAAAATTCATTCTGCGTAAACCAAATTTTAATTTTTTTGTAGATTCTATGTTCATTTATATCCCAAAAAAACTAATTTTTTTCCTCAAAAATGGCACAAACATTTTTTTTCGGTTTCTTATACAAAATTCATTCTGCGTAAACCAAATTTTAATTTTTTTTATTTTTTTTGTAGATTCTAGGTCCATTTATATCCCAAAAAACTCATTTTTCCCTCAAAAATGGCCCAAACATTTTTATTTCAGTAATTTTGACATTGCCAATCGTTTCTTAGACAAAATTTATTCTGCGTAAATCAAATTTTAATTATCAATAAAAAAAAAATCGTTTTATTGATATTTATCATTTACATAGGATTGTGGGACTCTAAAATGTGTTTTTTTAAATAAAACAAAATTGATTTTTTGTCGGTTTTATCAAAATGTGTGCGTTAAGGGTTAAGGGGTTAAATAAAAAAAAACTAATGATGGGAAAGGCGAATACTCTCAACTAAAACGTGCTGTGTTTGTATACATACGTAAATTGCAAAGCTCCAAATATTTTCAATGAAATTTAATGAATGGATTTGCCAAGAACGTAGCAGGATTAAAATTGATTAGAGGATTTCTGTCATACGCAGCATCCTAAATATTTAATATTTAATTCCCAGAGGTATTAAGTAATCAAAACTTTTTTTGGATGTTGTAACGATTAATGACTATGCTTTGGAGATATTCTTTTTTAGTTAACTTTTTTTCGATATTGCACATTAAAAATTTTTGAATAATTTCGGTAATATACAAAAAAAAATTAATCTATTTAAATGATATTTAGAGATGCGAGCTATTTAATTCTCTACTAAAAATACCTTCTTAAACATATAATTAATTGTAAAATTATACCAACTTACTTGTAAAATGGGAATTTATTTTTAGAAGCCATAATTAACGGTGCCTTAAATTCACATTAAAATGCAGTATGCATATTTTTGTAAATGCAAACTAGAAACATTTACAGTTAAAATGCAAAAATTCACGATATAAAAAGAACTTTCTAGAGTTGCTTTTGTTAAAGCACGTCCCATCCGCTAAAGGTCACACCTGGACAAGTTTCCCTTCAAGGGATACGAAGAAGAGAATGCAAATTAGGAATTTTTGATTTTTGAATTTGTCAAAAATTCTCATCTAGGCTTCATCTATCAGTTTTGAGTAATTAATTTCTGTAGTTCATAGTGGTTTCTTTGTAATGTATGTATGTATGTATGTATGTATGTATGTATGTATGTATGTATGTATGTATGTATGTATGTATGTATGTAGTGTTCATTAAGTCTTATATGAAAATGTCTAGATGTTTCTCCTATATAAAATTTATTACATTCGCATGGAATTTTGTAAACACAATCTTTTGTATTCTGGATTTCATTAAAAGGTTTTCTATTTACTACTAAAGATTTGAAATGTGTTATATGTTTGAAAAACTGTTCTTAAATTAAACTAATTGCCAATCCTTATAATTTTTTCCGATAATTTTGGTTAGTTGTTTTTAATTAAGACAGAATTAAACTTTGCAGCTAATTATTAGAACATTTTTTGTATTTTAAAGTGGATACTTTCAAAATAAATTAAGATTGGAACCAAGCCAACGTAAATGCAACTATATGATATTTTTAAGTGAGTTGATGTTCATTGATTCATAGAAGATAATTTTATTATAGAAGCAGAAAGGTTTCAAACCTTTCTAATAGTAATTAAAGTTATTTAAATATTTGTTCTCCAACAACATTTTGTTTACTAAATTGGGAATCGTACGTATACAGGGTGAGTCATAACTATTGGGATACAGAGTAAGCGCAAGTTATTTGAACCTAAATATATAAGGATTGGACCAAATATACCTTAATAAAATATTACCGTGAAAAAAGATACAGGGTGTTAAAGTTGAAATACTTTTTTCGTCTTTGGTAATATAGAGGGTGCTACATGGGTCAGAAATTTTTTTGCCGAAACTTTTTAGTAATTTTGATTAGAAAATATGATATAAACATCGTTTTTATGTAAAATTGTTATACTTGTTTTTTGATAATTTCAATTTAAATAATATATTATTATCTGGTTTTGTTATTTTCCTTCCGGGAGTCCGGAAAATTTTTGAAAGAACGTCTTTATTACCTTTTAGTAATTTATTTGTATTTGTGATTTTTTCGTTGGGGGGGGGGGGGGGTCGTCCCCATCGCCCCCCTTGTATCCGGACCTGTACTCGAGTAACTGTGATCTAGCAATCATAGAACTCCCAAAGAGTTAAGCCGGTTGCTCCTGAAAAAAAATTGTAAATGATCTCAACAACGCCGACAGAAGACCACTTAATCCTGCTATATTCCTGCTTCGCAGTTACAAGAAAATTTACATGTACCACACGTGTGCCTCCATCTGGTAGCGAGTTGTAACAGTTCGTAACAAATCGATTAGATACGCAACCGCGACGGAGTTGCGTAGTTAGATTCCCACTTCGGTTTTGCGGATAATTAAATTTTCAAGTTCAAATCCATACGAATTGAGAGACGGTTAGTTGGGCAGACACCCGCTAGGAGGTGTTCGTTGTCAGTAAATGTTTATAATTAATTTAATTAGGTTATTCTTCGTTGGATTCACTCCAAATTTCCTAATTAAATCGCGTATTTTTTAAAAGGTAGTTAGATTGAAGTTTTTTCTTTTAATTTAGAAAAATATTGATTGCTTCCTTTGGTTAGTACTGACAATAATGAACCTTTTTGATTCGAACTATTTTAGTTTTAGTTCTAGATTGATCGGTGTATTTCGATTTGGAAATATTGAATTTGATCTTAAAATTTAAATCAGGTATTTTCAAGAAAATCAGAGAAAGCTGAATATTTAAGCATTTAAAGAGACATTTTGACATAATCCCTGGAAATCGTCCATACTTTTTTAAGGGTTTAAGTTTCATTGTTTGATGTTTTTACAAAAAAATTTTAAAATGTTTTAATATTTATTTTTAAATCAATATTCAATAAGTTGTAATACAATAAAAAACGTTAACAACGATTTTGTTGATTCCAGACGAAAATACGAATTTCAGTTTTGAATAATTTAAAAATAAATTATTAATTGAAAATATCCAGAATACGTTTTAATTTAAAATGCACCCCTACCGAATTCAATCAGCCGTTTTGACGCAAAATCAACTTTCATAGTGAATTTATAATTCGGTCACACCGCGTACAAATTTACAAATTAAATTCTCCAAACTTTAAAAAAAAATTTCATAATTAATGCTAAGGATTTTTTTTGTTTCAAAAATGATTAGGCATCAACCCAAAAAAAATATATCAAAATGGCGGTCAACAACAAGGCAAACAAAAGGAAAAATAATCAATAAAATCAATATCTTATCAGATTATATCAATAATTATATTAAATTCCATAACAATATACCAGGGGTCCTCGTGAAATCTTTAAATTGAATTATACAGGGTGACCCAGGGGTACGTGCATGCTCCATAACTTTTTTTCTATCCAAGCTATCGGTTTGATTTTTTTTTAAGCGATAAGACCGACAATGGGGCACATTCTAAAAATATTTCTATTTATATACAGGATGTCCCAAATAAGATACACAACTAAGTTCTGGTTTTTTAAATGGCAACCCCGCATTTTTGTTACATTTTTAGATTCGCCATTAAATTGTCGATATAACGCACCCGGGTTTCTTAGACTTACCTGCAATAGTTTTTGACTTATGTCAATTTATGTGTCAAAATAGCGTCGTGCAGAGATCCACAAAAAAATTCGGACTTCAGAACTGTTCAAGATAACTTAATCAACTTTCAGCTTCAGCGCATCTTCTGAGTTGTAGGCGAATTCGGAGTCGACGTTCTACCGCCTACTACGATTTTTTGAAAATTACAAATTACAAATAGCAATAACTCGACTTTTTCAAATGCATCACCCTATATTTTATTACATCATTGCATGGCATTTTTTAAGAGCTTTTTGCTGATATAGGGTTTGTTGGGTCTATTTTTGAAAATTTGCGAGATTTATTGCAAAATAAGAAATGTTAACGGTTTATTCGAGAAAAAAAAAAGGAATCGAGTAGGCCGCTGTCTTAAAATTTGACACATCCATATACACAGTGAGTTCAAACCGATCTCTCAACTTTAGGAATGAAGACACCCGTGGAGTTCTTGCTTCTGGATATTTTTGCAGGTAGATTCTGCTTGCTAATAAAAGATTTCTGTCAGCTTCACTAATACAGTAGACCATATTCACTAATTCCTCGCGAGTAAAACTCATGATTATTAATTACAACAATTATTGAAAGTATATGGATGTGTCAAATTTTAAGACAGCGGCCTACTCGATTCCTTTTTTTTTTAATTAGACGCATACAATTATTGAAAGTATATGGATGCGTCAAATTTTAAGACAGCGGCCTACTCGATTCCTTTTTTTTTCTCGAATAAACCGTCAACATTTCTTATTTTGCAATAAATCTCGCAAATTTTACAAAATAGACCCAACAAACCCTATATCAGCAAAAAGCTCTTAAAAAATACCATGCAACGATTTAATAAAATATGGGGTGATGATGCATTTGAAAAAGTCGAGTTATTGCTATTTGTAATTTGTAATTTTCAAAAAATCGTAGTAGGCGGTAGAACGTCGACTCCGAATTCGCCTACAACTCAGAAGATGCGCTGAAGCTTAAGGAATCGACTGGAAAAAAGTTGATTAAGTTATCTTGAACAGTTCTGAAGTTCTGAATTTTTTTGTGGATCTCTGCACGACGCTATTTTGACACATAAAAATTGGCATAAGTCAAAAACTATTGCAGATAAGTCTAAGAAACCCGGGTGCGTTATATCGACAATTTAATGGCGAATCTAAAAATGTAACAAAAATGGGAGGTTGCCATTTAAAAAATCAGAACTTAGCTGTGTATCTTATTTGGGACATCCTGTATATAAATAGAAATATTTTTAGAATGTGGCCCATTGTCGGTCTTATCGTTTAAAAAAAAATCAAACCGATAGCTTGAATAGAAAAAAAGTTATGGAGCATGCACGTACCCCTGGGTCACCCTGTATCTGGTGTTTGAAAAGATATTGACTCCAAATTTTGAAATGTCATTAAGAAGGTAAAGGAAAACTGAATAGTACATGAGATGCCACCCCAACGTGAAAACTGTTGACTTGGTTTAAATTAAAATTAATGTATGGGCTGGAAATCTTAATAACCAAATAATTGGTCCAATTTTCTACCAGGAAAATTTAAATGAACCTAGATATCTAGATTTTTTGGAAGAATTAATACATCCTCTTATCATTCAGTGCTTGGAAGAAAACTTAGATCGAATGCAGTCAGTTATACTTTCAGCAAGACGGACATTTCAGTTTAGAAGTTAAAAAATATTTGGATATCGTTATTCCAGGACAGTGGATAGATCAAGGGGTGCTTTGAATGGCCAGCTCGCTCCCCAGACTTGACCTCACTCGACTTCTTTTTATGGGGACATTTGAAGTATGTTGTTTACAGAACACCACCAGTATCCATTGATGATTTACATAATAGAATCATAGAGGAATGTATAGAAATTTAATACCACAAGCCTTTGAAGATGTTAGGAAGGCTGTCGAGAATAGACTGTATTATTGTTTAATTGTAAACGGTGAGCATTTTGAACATTTGATTTAATTAAAATAATAGAAAGAGTCCTTGTTTTATTATTTCGACATTTGCCTACTGTCCAAGAGGTTGCCAGTTCTTTTTCTTAACATCTGTAAATATCTTACAAAGTTCATTATTTAATTAAGTCATTTTTTCACATAGAGATACTAAAAACTACGCTCTTGTAGAATGTCTATGGTGCTATCTCATATACAATTAATTTTCCCCCTACTTCCTTAATGACATTCCAAAATTTCAAGTCGATATCTTTTAAAACACCAGATATAATTCCATTTAAAGTTTTCGCGTGGACACCTTGTATATATTTCTGTCGTATGTATGTATTAGACCTCATTACAAGTACGTAGCAAATCCCAGGCGGGTTTTTTCAAAGACATTCTAAAAATTAAGAAAAAACTTCGACGTCAGACTACAATCATATACTGATTTCTATTTATTTTTTTATTGCACAAAGAGCAAATAAAATTTCGTCAAAACCAATATTTTAGGAGGTCGATTTTTTTACGATCTTTTTCATCTCTGCCCGTACATCAATTTTCAGCAGGAAAATAATAAATTCATCAGTTTTAGACATCCCTAGGGATCTAGGTAATGTCCGTCATCCAGTAATATTATTGCTATGCGGAAAACCACATCTATAACACGATAATCCCATCGAAAAACTAATTTATTACTCGTTTTAGCTTTTCTTGACTGATCTAAAGATAAATTACAGCTTAATTTTTAATAAAGGGATTTATTGTGAGAAAATGAGTTAAAAAGTATGGAAAGACGCGGGAAAATGTAAAAAAAGTGGGGAAAATTAATATTTTTCGACGATCTGTTTCATTTTTTACAAGAAATCCCCACAATTAAAATCATATGAAAATAAAAAATGACTAAAAAGTTAAAAGCCTTAACCGCCACTAAAGCAATTTTATAGTTAGAATACACGCAACGATCTCTGATAATATTACAATGATTATTACAAAGCATAGCGACCCCGTTGATCCCGAATTCACCTTCCCATTCAGAAACGTTATCTATTATCTAGTTCGGTGAAATTATTAGTGTAGGCAGACGAATGGTCTAAGGCCCTTCTGGGCCAAGCAAGTGAAGTTCCCCTAATTGGAATCAATGCGGGCACATCATTTCGGATGTTATTAAATCGGAAATGGATAATTGCCTTTTCATTAGGTCATTTGTCAAGGAATAGAAAATGGTTTTTGGCACTAGTTGCGACGGAATCCGTTTAGGAACGAGATAAAAGAGCAAAGAACTGCCCTGCTAGCACCAAATTGTTGATATGAATTTTAGGATTTTTATAAAAAAAATTACAATAATTAAAAAAAACTCATTTTATGCTCAAAAATACATTTGTTGTCGATTTTGACATCACATAAAGCGTTTTAGACCACCCCACCTCCTCCACTTTTAGTCTGCGCTCCCTGTCAACAGGGTTGCCAACCCACGTTCCCTTTTTGACACCTGTCACTTGTCAACAGGGTTGCAACACTAAGTGAGGAGGGGCCAGCACCAGTTCTTCGGAGGGTCCCGTAGGGCCCCTCTCCCCAGAGGTGGCTTCTTCTCAATCAATGTTGGAAAGCCTGGTGACAGGTGTCAAAGAGGGGATGTGGGTTGGCAACCCTAATGACAGGGGGCGGAAACCTAAAACCTGCACTGTACCCACTTTTGAGATCAAATTCGTTTTTTTTTCAGTTTTAAACGGAATAATACAAGTGAAACAAGAATTTAAATAGTGAAAAGTAATGTTTGCTCGCGATTTAGGTTATTCCAGATTTTAGTGTATTATTTGATCGATACATTTTAATTGATGTATTATGTTTATGAAATATCATCTAATAATCTATTACATATAACACGTATTTTATATATTAAATAGTAAATGTAAATAAATAATATTTGATTTGAATTTTGAACTCAAATAGATAAAACATTCTTGTTTGATTAAATCATTTGTGTAGACAATAGACCGCTTTGAAGCCATCAGCCCGACGTGTTTATGTGAGATAAACACGATACGCATTTTAAATGCACTATTATTATTATTTTATTAGGAACGATTCGAGATAGCAGCATCACCACGTTCATAAACGCATTCAGGAAATAAATAGATAGCCCAGTTGCCAGAGAAGGATATTGACCAAATGCTCGCACATAACGATAAAAAAATCTTTGCTGCTCTAAAGTATATGCTAATTTCACAATTTTTCCATTATATCTCGAAAAAAAATAGAAATTTCGAAAAACTAATAGCACCACGTGAAAGAGCGGAAAATTTTACTAAAAAAAAGCAAATATTCAGGCGAGGCGTTCGGAAAAACTAAAGTATCTTTGTCTAAAATGTACCCAAAGAAAAAAAAAGGGCGCAATTTAAAGATGAGAATCTAAGCTTTCTCAGGAAGCCATTCGTTTTTAATTTCTTTTTTGTTTTCTAAACACGAAATCAGCTGCACCGAATTAAAAAAATCATTTTTAACAATCGCACAAATCAACCGTGCACCAAAATTAAATCAATTTTTCAAATGCTTCCAGAGCAATTATTTAACAAACAAATGCAATTTAAATAGCACGAATAACACAAATAAATTTCACATTGTTTGATTAATATAATTAAAAACCATGGAAATAATTATTTTAAAGTATTTATGTCCGTCCTATTTACGAATAAAATTGGGTCAGTTTGGGATTCTTTGAATATTGTTGATTCGTATATATTTAAAAGAAAAAACGCAGTAAATATTCCCTGATAATTGCTCGTACAAATTTAGAACATCTCATGCGTTCTAAAAGTGAAATGTAAAAGCAAAACAATGTTTCACTGTCGCCTCCTGTCAAAAACGAGACATCGCCATTAAATATTGTTTAATACAGGATGATTAAAGATTCCGTTTCTTAATTTTTGGTAGAAAAAGAAATTATACGAATGAATTGTTTCGTAAAGCTTTCCATAAACGTAACAATTTTAATTTAAAATAAAGAAAAATTCTCAACCCAAAAAAATTTGCTTATTTCTTTAAATATTTACCCTCTTTGCACTTCAGGTCCAATAACCACAGTCCAACCTCGTCTTCTTCGCAACACCCTGTGTTCAAAAGCCGCAAAATCATCGTTGTGCTTTTTCCTATGCTGTGCCGCCATGTTATATATACCGGATAAAGTCATAAAACTGATAACTTCTTTCGAAACAATTTATTTTATAATTTTACACATTTTTTTTATATTACAAATTTATTTTATAACCATTTTTCGAAACTATAACAGAAGAGGTTCATAAAACTATAAAATTTTACCGTAAAATTGGTCATCTAAAATTACGGGCACTTGGTTATTTTTATCTAAAAATATAGGCAACTTGTTTGATTGTAAATCATACGAGAGTGACGCCAAAAAAATGCTTCTTTAGTTTTTCTTCAAACTTGGATGAAAAACAATTAATGTTAATTATGGGCTTCAAGTACAAGAGTCGCAATCTGCACTTTTTTTAATTTTAGGGAAGTCGAAAAGGGCTTTTAAAAATAAACAACTTCCCTCATAAATGGGAGAGCCTAAAGGCAAAATAAAAATTTTGTACCGATTTAAATTAAAAATAGCCTAATTGTTCAATCGAAAAAGGTTTACAAATTTTGAATTTCAATAACATATTGTCCAGTAAATGAAGGGGCCAACCTTAAGATTATTAGTTTCCATTTTCATTTTCTGGTTGAAAAGGGCTTTTGGTACCTCATTAAAGATGAGACAAAGTTTGCATGAAAAGCTCGTGCGAGTGCCGAGCACATGGCCCCAAAAGACCAGGAAAATCGGGTATCCGCGAATATCTCCCAAAATATGGCAGTTAGAGATTTTCGGTTCTGTGAGCGGGCGGACAAATTATCCAACAACTTTGTTAAAAATGCATATTTTCTCATGATTCAAAGTTCATGTGAAAGAGGAAATCTGCCGCTATCATACCCTGTAAATTGAGTCACGGTTTGACTCCTTTGGCCATATCGGAACACGGGTCAAACTTTCTGCTCCCGGACAATTTTGACCTCGCTAGGAATTTGTTCCTATTTTTTTTGTATTGCACTAATTTGCTCCAAATTTTCATGATTATGGGTCCTCAGAAGGTCCTTTGTCATCTGTGAAATGGGTAAACTCTAATTTTTTTTTGCATTTTGATTAAATCTATGTTTGTTGAATCCCAATTTTTTGCTGTTTTTGGAGCGCGGGTAAATTTTGTAAACAACCACCAATTAAAAATTCATACATGATCGGATTGGTCTCTATGACACATCATTTGAAAGCTAAGAACGTCTACTTTTCGGCTGTGCAATTAGTTTTTTTTACGAAGTCGTCAATTTTTCAAGAAAATTGGAAAACCCGTGCTCAAGGAAAAAAACCCACTTTTTTTGTGGCTGTGCTCTTTATTTCTAACATTTTAACACCTTCACTAGTGTGAAGGGGGAATTCTCACCTTTCCATCAATGTATAGTCATATCATTTGATCCGTGGGAAAAAGCTCGAGTATTAATGTACACGCTATAATTTCTTACTTTCGTTGCTTTCATCGTTCGTCGCGTGTGCGCTCTATGCGGCGCTCGTGTCGTCTGCTAAAGTCAATGCGGCCACGCTTGGAGATATAAGTGTGTTTGTTTTCTTTCATTATTTTGATAAATATTAAAACAAGACCCTCGAAAACATAAATATCCTTCAAAAGTATATGGTTTACGGGGTTTCTCATTTATGGCACCGAGGATTTTGGCAATGGATAGAATGTGGTGGCGCCATCTACAATTGGTTTCCTCAGTCCAAAACATTGAAAATAAAGGATTTCAAACACCCCAAATCTCAAATTTTGTAAAAAACTTGCATATTTCATGAGTCTCAAAATTTCCGATTTTTCAACCCGATTTTTTTGAAGAAAATATTGATGTTGCGAAAAAAATCATGAGGACCATTTTTTTAGAAAATTAACTGATCTTCAATTTTTATGTGAACTGAAAATCTCTAACTGCCATATTTTGGGAGATATTCGCGGAAAACCGATTTTCCTGGTCTTTTGGGGCCATTTTCTCGGATGTCGCACGAGCTTTTCACGCAAACTTTGTCTCATCTTTAATGAGGTACCAAAAGCCACTTTCAACCAGAAAATAAAAATGGAAACTACTAATCTATAGGTTGGCCTTTTTTTCCTCCTTCATTTACTGGATTAATATTTACTTGCTGTGATATGTGTTTTTTTTAAACCAAATGATATTTGTAGGTTATGTTAAAATGTCAATTTTTGTTTGCAATTTGACATTTCTTACACTTGTGTTCTATTGTTTTTTAGCGTAGTCTAAGTTACACTGACTGAACAAGTTCAATGAAAAAGTTCAGAACGAATAGCTAATCGGTTCTGTCAGTGCAATATACACTACACTAAAAAGCAACGGAACAAACAAACAACTGTAAGAAATGTAACATAACATAACCTACAAATAAACGGAGATTTGAGCTAGACAGTGCATGATCGCTTTCTGTTGATGATGTGCTTTAAAATTGAGATATAAATAGGGAGGAATGATAAAAAAAGTTAACATTACTGAGGAAGTAAAAGTCTGGGAAGTTGAAGAATCTATTGAAGAGTAAAAAAATAAAAGCAACAAGCACAAAGGATTCCTGTTATTTTATTGATATTTTTTCGTTACATTTTACTTTATTAGTCTGCAGAATTTGGCGTGAACCTCGTAGTTATTCACTAAAATTATGCAAAATCTAAATTTTAGTTGATACCAACTTCTCCGTATGATATAACGTATTGATTTGCACTATATTTTAATTTCACCTACACTAAGCACCATTCACAAAAAAAACACACAATTAATCCACCGTTCTGGAGAACAAAAACACTAATTGAAAAATTTTAAATAATTTTATCGTCGAGTTATCTTATGATCCCGGGTTTGAACTGGATCGAAATCGTTTTGAAAATAGAAAGCACGTTTGTCGCCAGCACCGAAGCGGCAAAAATAAACAGAATTATGTTTACAACAAAAAACACAAAAACCGACCTAAAGCCGCATCTATATAATTGTGAATCGCGGTGAATATATACAGGGACGGATCGAGAATGAACTGTGACGTCATTTACTTAGGCGGACGGGAGACTAAACTAAACTAAACTAAACTAAATTGAACGTAAACGAAACTTCGTGTTTTTTAATTACTTGGTATAATTGTTTTATATTAAAACAAATAGCTGCAGTAAAAAAGTGGATAGAGTTTGGCAACAAAATGGAAAATTAAAATTTCTGGAAACCGAAAATTATTCTGTAGTCTTAAAATTCTTTAGAAAGTCTTAAAATGAAGGAATTGAGAATACAGTTAACAAAATAAATATGACAAAATAGATTAGAAATGATAAAGAACCTGCAAAATGATCTAGAAATATTATTAGAAATAATAAATAAAGAGAAATCAAATAAAAATATTCATTAATAGTCCAGGATACAGTGACAATTTTCGGTACTTATATTCCTAGTCAGCAAACGTGAATAGGAATGTAGGGTTAGTAATTCTAAGCAAATACAATTTGGCTAATGTGGAACACCCCGACAGCCTTGCCAGACTCGTCTAATGATCGTCAGGCGCGCTATATTCATCTCCTATATATACCGAATGGGAAAATAAGTACGAAAAAAATTCACTGTCTCCTGGGCTATAAATTATTTGCAACATATTTTGGCCAACAAAAAATAAAACCGAAGATCTTAAAATAGTATCTCCCTGTATAGCTAACCTTGTTTTTGGAATTTTCTATCTAAACGGCCCAGGGTGGAGAGAAAAAATGGCCGATAGTAAATGGCTGCTCCCCAACACGAAGAACCCTACCTTTTGTCCAGTCCGTCTTTTTAAAATTCTAATAGTTAAACGTTCATCTAGAATAACAACTGATAGATTATTCTTAACAGTAAACCCACCATGGAACAAAGAACAATGGTACAAAAACACTCCACATCATAAACACCCTTAGAAGTGACGCCTCAGAACCTCCAGCTAAAAAACAGAAAACAGAAGATCCTGCAGCCACTCCTCGAGCTTCTCACTCTACAGCTGGACCGATCAACAACATTAATGATTTACCTACACCCAACGGTATCAATGAGTATCAAAGATTTCAAACAAAACTCCTACTGTGTACCAAAATTGCAAATTACCTGTTTTTCAGTTTTCAAATTAATACCTACATAGTCTTGTCAAATACCATTCGGGCATCTAATTTTTCCTGTGAAAAAATTAGATGCCCTTATGATATTACTTACGATAATTTCTTCTCTGTGCCTAAAATAGTTCTATAATCTGTATTTACGTTATTAGCAAAGTTTTTTTAAGTTTCACTGTTAATATAAATTTGTGTGGCAATTTTCCCCCTTTCGGCGTCCTTCTTTCTTCAAAAATTTTATCTCAATCCATATAAGCCATTTAATACCTTCGTTTCTAATCCCCAACTCTTTGAACTTAAAACTAGCTACTCTGGAAAGTGGCGTGTAAGATTTGAAACTCCGCGTTTTCAGTTAGAGTGGTATAGAAATTATATAATGCCAGTGTCGATCAAGAGCGAATATTCGAGACTTTTTCAATTTTAGTTTTGCTTAAGTTGATCTTAAAATTTAAATCGAGTACAACAATTTAACAGTTTTATATAAAACTTTATAAATCGAACTATCAAAACCAAAAATTTCTCGTATATTCGTGACGACAAAAATTTAAAGTACGTCCCTGTTGGAATACTTGACAAAATGCCATATTCAATCTAAAAACACGATGTGCAGAGGTAAGTTAAGCACCTCGCCGGTGGTTCATGCCAATTTTCTGAAAAATATACGTCGACAAATGTTTATCAAAAATTAAGGGTTTCATTAAGTGAATCATCCGTTTTTGGTATGCATGATTTAATGCTGTCATTAGGAATAAATAAAAAAAACGAGCAATGAAAAACGATTCCCTAATTCGATATTTAAATACCACGTTGGTCGGCTGTTAAATGGATTAAATGGTAATGGATATTTTTGGAGCAGAACACAAATTTTCTGCTTGATGACAATGACATTTTGAATTGTTGTAATAACCATTAAACATATTTGATTAATTTATTATTCAAGCTCGCCACAGTGTTCCTAAACTGAATTAAACTTTTCTATTTCCCGTTTTCTAGGCGGTGTTGCCAGATTGAAGGAAAATTCATTGATTTAAAGATTTTTTATATCTGTGTAGACGACATCGACATGTTATGATTATTAGACTCCTCCTGTTTTGTGTAGGCTGTTAGTGTTTCCCAGGGCCACTTTAAGAACAGTACTGTTATTTAGAACCCGACAGTAAATGATAAAATGAACGATTACATGAAAATGAATTATTAAATTTTTAATTAATTAAAAATTCGGTGCGATTAGAATCTACGAGTTTTAGATCAAGAGTTCAGTGCTCCTCTGATTAAGGGAAAGTGAGATCTTTGTAAAGAAAAAGGAAATTTTAATGAATTTTAAAGTAGAACACCAACAAAAAATCTTACAATCTCCATAATAGCCCCGAAAAAGTAAATTTAAATAATAAAATAATTGTGCATTAAATATTTATAATTATTTTTCTAGACAGTGTTGCAAGAAAGACTTTAAAAAACAATTAATTTACCTGAGAAAATTAAATTCCTCCCACATATGTCTACACCCTTGCTCTTATGTTTACTCATTTATGAAACTTTGTATAACATTTTTAATAAACTTAGTTTTCACATGACGTATATGAGACAACAATTTCTCTGAACCTGATTTCCTTAAGGAACAATATCCCTTATGATTCTCCTTAGTCCTTATTTATCGAAGCTAAATTAGTTTAAGTTCTAATTTAATCTTGTTTACCTTAAGGCTCCTTCATGTTTCTATTCTTCAGTAGACAGTGGCGGTCATTGATAAATATTCAAAATACATTTTCAGGAACTATTTAATAAAAAAATCATCTATAATTATTTAAAGATTTTTATAATTCATACAAAACAGAGGAAAAAATCGTATAAATAGAAGAACTTTCAGTCTAAAAATATAATAATAATAATTTACTATAGAAACAGATCGCAGGACAATTTCACAAGATCTGATAACAACATGGAAGAAATAGATTTTTAAATTTAAGATGTCAAAATCTGTTCTCAACATATTTTTTCAGTGCCGCTTCTTTAACACTTTCTCTGCCCATGACGCTTATAAGCGTTTAATTAGTTGTGCGCCTGTGCCTCTGACGCTTTTAAGCGTTTTTTACCCCATTCAAACTTATATTAGCCCAGCTGTGTCGGCACAAGTGAAAAGTATTTGTGGTTTTAACTTTTTGATTTTTTTAATTCTATATAAAAATGGAAAGTGAAATAAGGAGTTGGCCTGTGTCGTTAGTCGCAACTTGATTTGGGCAGCGAAAGTGTTAACTAGATGTTTCTCCTATATATAAAATGTATTACATTAGGATGGAATTTTTATTAATCCCTTAAAATGATACGCACATGGTTTGGAGTATGTTACCCCCCAAGTGTATGTGGCTACGCGAGCATGTAGAGGGATCTTTTGCTAGAGCTCGGTATTTGCTCTGTGAATAGTTGATGTAGGAACAAAAGAAAACAATAGCGAGAGAGTATATGTAACATAACAAATGCTAAATTGGTTGATGGATGGAGGAAAATTGCTCTAGCTAAGTAATTATAAGGATGCTTTCAGGAACCTCTGAAACAAGAAAGATCTCTAGACTAGGGCCAATCATTTTTGCAACAAAAAAAATCTTAGTAATATGTGGATGGTCGGAAAATTTAGGGAAAAAGCCTACTTGACATAAAATCGAATAAAATGTCTGACTTTTATGAAAAAAGTTACGAATGAATTTCTGATGTCACGTCATAATTTGTCAATGTCAATAAGGTATATACGCTATGTTTCATCGATCTCCAAAAATTTTTTTATATATTTGATATCATATCAAATCGAATGAATATGAATTAGAGAAAGAAAATTTATTCTTTTCAAGCCCATAATTTCCAGAAAGCGTTATTTGAAATGACGTATCGGTCATGATATTGAAGGCAAGATTATATCTTATATTCATGTTGTATTATTCGAAATTTCCAAATTAATTCTTAGTAATAATCTTACTAATAATACTATTACTTACTATTGTGCTGTGTGTTTATGATGAAGTAATTTGTTTAATTTTAAATTTTAGTACGTAACCTATATCTTTATTTTATTCCAAATTTTGTTGTTTTATTGATGGATTAACTAACGACGACTTTAGCTCTTTCCTTTCTTTAATTTAATTTTGTTATGTAATTTAATTTAATTTATTTTTTTAACTAATTTTAAAAAGATTTTAAAATTCACGTAATATCTTTTTATTCTTACCTTTTCTCGTAATCTTAGACAGAATGTGAATTATATTGGTGACAGTTTACATTGGGCGCCATCTACTATAAAGAGTAGATATTCTTAACTTCAGGTGTGCTTCTATTGGCTTGCTATTTATAGAAATCAATAATAACGACTCATTAAATAGAATTCATAAACATTTATTTATAGCAGGAAATTAAGTAACGATAAACCTTTTAATTAAATGTGTAACAAGTGCTTGGTCGAAAAAGGTAAGTACAGTTTTTATTTATATAAGAAAATTAAAAGTTATAAAAAAATTTTATTGTCACATCCTTATCTTATTCTCCAAATTAATACTCTAACCTAACTTATTTCTAGGTCAAATAAATCTTAACCTTAGTTAATTGTTTTATGGCCTTTTTATTGTTTTGATGCTTTGTTAAATAACGATATTTAATAAAAATATGGTACCTTTCTTTATGACTCAGTCTTTTTTATTCTTTTTCCTTTAGCTATTATGGATGGATAAATATTCTTTTTAAAGATTTACAATTGGAATACTTTTCAAGACAGGAACGGGATAAAATTGAATCAGGATACAACTGGATCACTTTATCAGGATACTGAACAGGATGGAGAATTTGGCTTCTTCTCTTGATTTTAAAAGTTTTCTTTTTATTTTAAAATAGTGTCACTTGTTTGGTAATGTTATATTTTTAATCAGTGTTGCTTTGACTCGATTTAATTTGTTTTTGTTATGCGGAGCGATGTGACACTTCGAGAAATACTTTTTATAAATCACCAATTCATAGCTTACTAGATTGAAATTTGACAGTTTTTTAACGTAAATTTTTGCAAATTCAAAACATTATTAATTTTTATATAAGTTTTAATTAACAACAAATTATTCTAGAGACGAAAAGAATAAATTTGATATAATTTTCACACTATTCCTACTTATATTAACTTTATACAAATACTTTTTATGTTCTTTATTATTGAGTTCTTAAATTCTATAAAACTTTATTATTATTGCATTTTTTATCTGTTTTCTTTAATTTTAGAAATCCGAAACTCTATTTCTCTGATTTATACTATTTCCCTTCAATTTTTTTCTCCTAACAATTAATATAATAACATTCTCATAGTTATTATATTCGCAGACTTACATATTGAATTTATCTATTCAGATCTTTGCTATATTTTAAGTAAATACCCTAAATCTGTTAGTAAAAATCTCTATGGGCTTTCAATGTTAAATTTTGCTATGTTAAATTTTGTTATATGAAATTTCATAGTTTCTTTTACAATTAATATGCTAGAACTTGTTTAAAACATTGTTTTAGAATCGCATTCTGTCCTGTGATTACTCAAAATATAATTCTTCGGTTTAGATATTAAATTTTGTATTCTCTTTTTGAGCTATTTGAATTAGCTAAGCGTTACACTACCTATAGATACGTCCTTTGGTTGAATATACATTACCGAAATTATAATACCTAGTTCGTTATAGTCTATAAGCACAATCAGACCGCGAATTAAAAAATACACGGTTTGTGGTGATTAATAATGACGTCATTCCGATCCTTTGGCGCCAAAATATAGTTTGTAAACATAAAATTCCTCTCGTATTTAGAAAAAGAGTAAAAATAATTCATTTATTTCGAAGATTCGTATCTCAGCCGGCGAGAGTTGATTGTTTAATAAAAAAATTCGAGCGTGGTGTTTATGAAACACTAAAAATTAATGTAATCAGAATGTAGTTGTTTTAGAATGCACTTCCAAACAGCTGTTTCATCGATTATGTTATCCCTGTACGTTTATCGAGGTTAAAAAAATAATAATAATCAATTATAAATAATAAACATAATTATAAACATTTAAGTAACGCGTAATTAAACTTTGTTATAATAATTATAGATTAGAACAAACCCAATGAGTGTAGAAAAATATTCTATGAATTTATTTATCGCTTTTATTGCATGATAATAATTTATAAAACGAAACAAGACTTCTATATTTTTTCCTATAGGAAATTCTCACACCATAAGTGAAAATAAAACTAAAATAGTACAAAGAAATAAGTCTAGGCAATCGAAAAAAATAAAAAATCACCAACCGCATAATGTAGCGTAATTTTTGGTCAATTATTAACTAAATAAGCTTTGGTCAAATGGTACAAATTTTTAGAAAATCTTTGACACACCGTTATAGTTATAAGAGTTATTTCCCACGGACCCTGTATATGAACTTCTATTGAGACAAATAATTATCGATGGTGGCGCCACAGTCGTCGATAAGCTGTTCACACGAAACGCGTAATTTTTGGTAAATAGTGCATTAGGTTATACTGAGTGAATGGTTTATTTGTAGTATTTTAAGACTTTTTGTGATTGTTTGAGGTTTTTGATTTGGAAATTACCATAATATATCTGTGCATGTAAGTATTTAGATTCAATTGAACCTGTTTTTTGTGTCGTTATTCTAAAATTGAGGTTATTTATTTAGCATATCTTACGTTTTTCAGAAATTTATTGTTTACTTCTGTTTCTGTGTACTTTTTTTGTGTTTCAGGATGAATATAGCCTAGAGGTATTATCATCTTCACCTCTACTAATATAGAATGATTTTGATTGATTTATGGTAAAATATATCCTATTCCTTGTTTCAAAATTATTTTTTAAATCAATATCAAATTAAAATATAAAAAATTAAGAAATTTTTTTCTTGGCTTAAAACACTTCATAGGCCATCAAATGTATCTGTTGCAAAATTTTTTATTTCGTTTATCTACTTTGTTTTTTCAAAATAAACACAAAATGTATATTTTTTAATCCTTTATTTTAACATAAGTTCAAAGCTAACTTTGAATTATTCAGTTTTAGTAGTATTTAACATTTTATTATAATAATTCATTACTAATTGTAACTGTATAATTATTGAAAACAGGTGTTGTACAAGAGGGGAACATAATAATGGTATTTTTAAAATTATGATGTGACAAAGGTTTTATTTTATTGAATATTACCTTTAGAAAAATGATAAGTTGAAATATCAGCAATGATGTGCACACCTAATTAGATTTTAAGTTTACATACATAAAAGTACAACTGTACACAGTTTCGACAGTTTTTAAGGACAAGTTTGCTTAGTTTATAGGCAACACTTTGCTGTCTTCTAACTAACCATCATTCCTTGCACATTTAATGGTTTTAACATCAAGTGGCTTACTGGGTAAATGATGTGATGGCACACACTTTTTGCACTACTTGGGTGCTATTTTGTTTGAAATAATTCCTAAAAACATTTCAGTAGTAATCAAGAAATAATCTCAGAAATGCTAATCTTTATCTTACCTGATTTTGTAATATAATCTTCAGATTTAAAATTGATTACACTTTTCCCGGAATTTACAAAGATCAACTTCCTCGATGACACCTTTTTTGTTGCTTTTTGGGTGGATCATAATGGAAGTGTAATTCCGGATTTTTAGATTTCCTAGAGGTATACCCATAAACGAAATAGTTTGTATTATTTTTATTGGGCATTTTTAACGTTTAACTAACAAATAACAGCAAAATACACGAAGCACAAAATCAAAACACACGTTCGACTTGCAGGTAAACAAACAAAATTATGCTTTTCGTGAAGGTTCAAATTAATACCGGTGGTGTCGCTTCAAAGTTGTGCTCGTCTCAATAGCCGTCAATTATTAGACAATTGGTAGGTTAGACACTCCCAAAACATTAATTTCTTGGTTATTTTCATGACCTTGTCGTCACATAACTGTGCTAGTTGTGTTACCGGTTCTATTTAATTTCAAAGTTTATAGGCAAATTTTTTTAAATTGTCATTTTATGACGATGACCTTTTTTTATTGGACAACTTAACACTCCTCTAAATTGTTTTGTTTTTTTATAAAAACACTCAAATTTATCTGATATTAATTGGGTATAAAACTGTCCCCGTTTGACTTTGTCCGGAATTTTGACATAAATCGACAACAAGTGGAATATCAACAACTCCTAATTCTTTGACTGTAGAGAACTAAAAAAAATCACAAGTGATCAAATCAGGTGTATAAGTAGGATAAGTCATAATTTAACGCTGTTTTTATGGAAATTGCAAAGTATTTGGAATTTGGTTTATTGGATTCGAAGGACTAACTGAAGAAACCGAAAAGCAGAAGCCGGTCTTATGAAATTGTATTCCTAACTTATTTACCTAATCCATATTGACTTTAAAAAATCAATTGACAGTTCATTTTTATTTAACATTTTTCAAATTATTCGTATTCAGCTGTTAGCCCAGTTGTCAAAGAGTTTGACGTCGCACAAAATTTGATATCGATGTTACTTGGCATTTAAGTACTTGAATGGGTGTAGAAAACGATAAAAAAATCTTTGCTACTCTAAAGTTCTAACTTCACAATTTCGAAAATAAAATCGAACATTTGGTTTTCTATTATATCTCGAAAAAAATATAAAAATTTCGAAAAACTAACAGCACCACGTGAAAGAGCGGAAAATTTTACTAAAAATTATATTATAAGTTATTTAAAAAAAAATGGTATTACTATAAAAAATTATTAAAAATAAGAAAGCAAATTCGAAAACTATACATCCTTTCAAGTACTTAAGTGCCAAGTTTCATCGATATCACATTTTGTGCGGGTTTTTGGTCAGTATCCTTCTCTGGAAACTGGGCTATTTGTGTTCATAAAAAATACACTATCAAGTATAAATAATTTTGAAAAACTTTTTTTTTGGAAATTTCTAACGAATAATGTATACATAAATTCTTATTTTCCCACTGTATATCCTTGGTAGCTAAAATTAACCAGTTTCCAAAATAATTAGCAATATCCGACACGGTATATGCAAACACCCTGTCGATTTATCTTTATTAAACGCTTCTATTTATCAATCTAGAAGATCCTCTAGACCCGTCTCTCTGCCCAATTATTATACATTCAACTTGATTTCAAAATAAGCCATAGGACTCATTCATCCATGGGCGTACCCATTTTTAGTTTTAAAAAAATTGTATATTATATTTTTTAGTAAATTTTAATTTTTTAATAACCAACCTTTTTTATTATTTTTTAATCAATTTATAAAGCATGAATGAAAATAAAATAATTTTCATTATTTTTCACATTTTAAAGATGCATTATATTTCTATTTCATAAAAAAATCTTAATAAATTCTAATTTGACACCCAAAATAATTACTATTCGCATTATTATCAACAAGTAATAATAAATGATGAAAATACCAATAAATCCTATAAATTTTAAGTTTGATGTTAAAATTTTGGCAGTAAAATGGGATGTGCATTTAAATAAAACATTTAATCCTAATTAATGTTTTCCCTTCTTTTCGAATATGTTATCCATTTTTTAAAATTCCATATACAGGGTGTTGTTCTAAAACAAAATGATTTTGATAACTTTTTCTAAAGACGGACCTGGATTTTTAATTTTCTTACTACGGTATTGATTGTCTTTATAAAGGAGAATATTAATGCCAAATTTCATAGAAATATACAGTGTGATTCTGAATATATAGCGATTAAAAGAAATGACCAAAATTGATAAATAATAATAAAGCGAGATAGATATGTGGGTGTTTCTGAACCCTCTAAGTGTCCTCTATCCACAGTTAACGTAAGAACGAAACACCCTGTATAAATAGTAATGCGATTTCTTTTCAAACTCAAGATGGTTGCCGATCAGGTACCATAGCCGTAGCTGACATTTTTTTATTGATAAAATTAATTAATAATAAATAAGGTAACAATAGAGAACACTAAATAAAAGTTTTAAATATATTTTTAAGATAAGTGTTAAGTGCAAATATTAAATACGATTGAAGGTTAAAATGGAATATTTGAATATCGCGTATAATATATGTTAAAGAATAAGGGACTCAAACCGGATCCTTGGGGAAGACCCATATTATATCTTATATACAGTAAAAATTAAATAATAAATTGGTTAACTTACATTTCTTAATATCCTCTAGTTTAAACTTACGTGTTGACACGTATTCAAGGTTATAAGCATTTAAAATTATCTTAAAAAAGTTATGAAATCGCGGACTTTGCTTTTAACAGAACATATTGGTAAATGATTTGGCTCATCCGAAATACCTAATAATTACCGAACAGCCGTCACTGCCTTTTCTAAGACCCTGATTGGGTTGGGCTGCTTACTTACTTAAGGAAGAGGCACAGGCAAGCGTTTCTGATTAATTTGTTGGAAACTGTTTAGATCACATCTGAGATAAATTGAAATTAATTAAATTGTAATATTACCCGGTCGAGGTTAACGTACACAGTGGCCAAAGCAAAAGGTAAAAATTAACAGAAGTGCAAATTGAAAAAGATGATGAAGAGAAAAAAAAATAGGTTCATCGTTAAAAAAATTGCGAATAAATAAAAAAAATAGAAAAACTGGATAATTAACCCGTTAATGTGCGCTCGAGATGATTCGAAATAATCACACAAAAGAAAATTTTGAATGATGGTTTCAAAAATAAATTTGTTGAAAAAGTATAAATAAATATTTTTACTTTACAAAATTAAAATAAAATTTTGATTAATTTTGTATTTTTTTTAATTTTTGCCAAAACAAAATTGATTTTTTTTAAATGTGTGCGTTAAGGGGTTAAACAATCTAAACAGAAATGTTTTCAATTTATTTTCGATCGGGCTTAGCGATTTTTTTATTTTTTTAAAGTAAAAATACTGCCATCATAAACATAGACCGTCTAACTAGTATTGTTACCTTTAAAATACTTTCCCTTTCATCAAAGATTGATAAAACAATTGGTAGTACATACTTATAAAAAAATTATTATTGGCAATTATGTCTGACACCATATTAAATGGTCGATAATAAAATTTTCGGATAATTTACAGACTTTAAAAATTAATTGAATTGCGAAACACCTGTTAAAGTAGTTTTAAACTGTTGTTTATTTTTCTTATTAAAGATATATATCTTTACATTTTTAGTATTTGTTCAGGTAAGTCGAGATGTTCGGTTAGTAAGTGAAAATAGTGACATAAAAGGTGAGAAGTGTATGTCAAACAAATTCGGTGCTAGAATTTTTTTAAAGAAAATTTCACGTCGCCATTTTTAAGCCAATCAGAGTTTATTTTTTTGTTTGGTTAACTGTTAGCAAAATAATCGTCTACAATTTTTCCAGCTAAGTATATCGAAATGGCAATTACAGCATTTACAAATTAATTAAAAAAATACGTTCCATTTACTTAGTGAACCTAACTTAGGTTATAACTGTAAAATACATTTGTTTTAAACAATTTTTACTAAATTTATTAAACTAAGATCAGTGGAACATTGTTATTTTCACGATTTTATTTAGATACTTTAAAATTTTGACGTGGAATAATTTTTGACATACCAACAAACACTCATGGCCAACTAGCCTTTGCTTCTTCATGTCCTTCAATAATCTTATTGTCAAATTAAAATTAATAAAGGCCCATAACAATGTATGACGAAAACAGAAGAAGATAAGCTAAGGATAAACGAAGGTAAGATAATAAGATCCAATCTGGGTCCAGTGAAGAAAGGAGAGCAGGAATATAGAAGGAGAACGAATCAAGAAATATTAGAAGAACTGGACCAGAAGCAGTAACAAAAGCTATGCTACTATGGCAGCCAGGAGGAAAGAGAAAACGTGGAAGACCCAGATCTAAATGGTTGGGAGAAGTAGAAGACGACTTAAGCAGGTCAGGAGTTACAAGATGGAAAGAGAAAACAAGAGACCGAAAGAAATGACGGCAAACGAAAAAAATTTCCGGTAATAATCAAAGCACTTGGGAGATTACAAGTGAAACTTACATTTCGTCTTTGGAACAACAAAAATACGTAGAAAATTTCAAAAAACAATTGAGTTGTCCGATAATCTAAATATAGAATTTTTTGAAAAATCGATTTTGTTGAATGAAAATTGTGAATTCGAAATTAAAGGTATTCAATAGTTCAGCTAGCGGATTTTTCAGCATAGGCTACAAATCTTTCCCAAATCCAAATATTGGTCTGGCAACGGCCTTGTTGATATCCAAAAGACCCGTGATTAAAAAAGTTCAGCAACCACTGTTATTAAAAAAGTTTATCAAACTCTGTATTACATAAAAATAATTTTTTGTGGTCATCTTGTAAAGAGAGTTTCATGAAAGGTAACGAGATAAGCGCCAGGCGATTCTGGCCAATCGGATATCACGCATGTCGGAGATTATGCATAATCGCAAGGTAAAAGTTCAATGCTGTTTTGCACATAAAAATGTCACGTATAACAAGTCGTGTAATAATTTCACCGATTTGGGTTTTTATTGTAAATAAAATATGCGGTTAGGTAGTAAACATCGATTTTTACTTCGCAAAGATTATAAATTTGATCATTAAAATTTTTTCTTGAATACTTTGTAATTTTTTCGGTATTTTTTATAAGTTCCATTATTCATTATGTATAAACCAGGGTCAAAAAGATTTTAAATACCCTAATTACTATAAAACAGTTTCCGATAATACCACCCCATACATTTGAGAACCACCTATAGTCCAGTAAATGAAGGACTGAAAAGATCGAAAGCTGGGAATAAGTCGGGCATGAGTTCCCACATAGCGCAATTTGTAGGTCATCGCAGGTGTTTTAACATGAGAAAATCCTTAACGCGTTGTGGTCAAGGGAAGGGGCTGAAAATGGGCCCCAAAACCTGGAAAATGGGTTTCCCGTCAATATCTGGCTAAATATGCCAATTAGAGAATTTTTGTTCAGACAAAAAATGGAGATCAGCTCATTCTCTACAAAAATGACCCTTATCATTTTCTTCGAAAATTCAATAGTTTTCGAGATAACGGCACTCAAAAGTCCCCTCATTTTAGCTGCTGCTCTACCTTCAGGAATTCCTCTTTCTATGAATTAACGCGTAACCGGGCGGACGAATTGTTCAAAATCTCGGGAAAAAATTAATATTTCTCGATGATTCAAAGTTCATCGGAATGGGAAAACCCATAGCTACAATTCCATGTGACTTGAATTCAGTTTGTATTTACCAAAAATATTTAAAAAAGCGGTCAAAGTTTTTTTCAACAATATTTAGAGGCTGCTTCATTAATTTATTCATATTTTCTTTAAAAATAGTCATTTATTCTAATTTTGCCTTGATAATGGAACCTTAGGGGGTCTTGAATGAACATATAAGAATGTTTTATTTTGGTCAAATTCAATCCAGAACTAATCATGGAATCAGCGTCTGGGGCGCAGAAAAGAATTATTAGGTGCCTTATAATTGTCCTGCAAGACATTTATTTAAAAATTTAAGAATAAAACTAATTATGTCTGCAATGGCAACGTATATATTTATAATACACGTCAAAAAGACAATTTGTCTGTACCCTTGATATTACATCAAAATCTTCAACTGTTCTTGGAATTCAGTTATACAACAAACTGCCGACTCATTTTAAAGATATTAAAACATATTCAAAATTCAGAGTCAAAGTTAAGAACTTTTTAATAGACATTTGTCCATACAACACACAGGAGTACTTAAATTCCTAACCATCAGGTGCCAAATTGCATCATCACCGACAAAAAAATTTTATTTTTTTAATTAATCTGATTTTAATACTGTAAGTGTATTTTAATACTGAATTTTTATTTTATGAATGTATTTGAAATATTTGTGTTATATTTACTAGTGCATTACTTTTTAAAAATGACTTGTCTCCTAATTTATTGTTAAATTTTTATGAGATCAATAAAATCTATCTACAGGGTGCGCCAATTATTTCCACTCGATCTCTAGCACCGAAACTAAAAGAGATATCAACAAGATTTTTTGTAGGGGTAGACAGTGTCACTCGGACTACAATTTTAAAATATTTTGATGTATACAGGGTGGCTAATTTTTGTGGAATGAAAATTAATTTGGTTTTTTTAAATTGAACACCCTGTATACGATTATGACTTCTGATTCTACTTAATATTAGATTTACGGTACTTTTTTGTATTTGTAAATCCGACGCGGCGTTGACAAGTTATTCCTATTTTAAGCAGATTTAATGAAAAAACAGCACTTCAGAAATATTAGCACAAAAACCACATTTTTTAAAAAATTCCTCAAAAAAGCTACTATGATGTAAATGAAACATGCACCTATCACAATAATCATTCAACATCTTCACCTGTTGCACAGGGTGTTTGCCGATGGCGTGCCAATAGTCTAGTTTTCAAATGGCAATAACTTAATTTTTTCAAATGGGACACCCTGTATATTTTTCTTCAGTTAGAAGCTCTCCCTAATACGCATTAAAAAAATATAGGGTTTTGCACATCTAACTTTACTATTTACTTTAATAATTGACGTTAAATGACAAACAACATATTTTACACAATTTTTAATAAGTACAAAATTTTACAAAGTTTAATCGTAAGAAAACTACAATAGTGAAAGTTAAAATTTATAGTAGGTGTTCAAAATGTCTTCCATTTTCATTTATACATTTTCTTGCCCCTTTTTTCATTGATTTACGAACATCTCTTAGCATTGCAGGGGTCACCTGTCTAAATGCTGCAGTAATTCTCTCTTTCATATTTTCTTTTGTGGTAACCTCTTCTTTGTAAACAATATTTTTAATAAAACCCCCCATATTTATTCTTTTTTATTATGCGTCTAATTGTGGTATTGGAAATATCTAACTGATTGCTTAATTGCCTTGTGCTTATATTGGGATCTTCAACTATACTGATCATTACCTTATATTCGTTGTCAATAGTAACAGCTGTAGTTTCACGTAAATGTTTTTCACACTTGACGGTTTCTGTGCTATCAAATCTATTCTTTAAATTCTCAAAAGTATCCTTTTGTGGATGACGTCTTTCTGGGTATCTTTGACGATAGACCCTACTAGCAAGAAGCGCATTTTTTGACATTCACCCAGTATCCATATCATATCAATATTTTCTTGAACACTATAATTCTTATTAAAATCCATTTTTTATACACAATACCGATTAAATATAGTAGACGTAATACAAAATTTTATGTTGACAATTAATGCCATAACAAAATATACCTACTGTCATTTTCATAGGTAACTTGATTTCTTATTAAAAATTATTAAAGTAAATAGTAAAGTTAGATGTGCAAAACCCTATATTTTTTTAATGCGTATTAGGGAGAGCTTCTAAGAGAAGAAAAATATACAGGGTGTCCCATAGAGATCGAGTGGAAATAATTGGCGCACCCTGTATAACACCTTTAAACTAGCGGCTATTTAAAATCACAGATTTTGTTTGAGCCTCCTGTGCTGTAAAACTACCATAAAACCGTCGATTGCGATTCCACTATAGTGGAAGCATAATGTTACTTGGACTTACCTACAGATCCAGCTGTGTCTTCGATATGGGGGATAAACCTGCCCCGATGGCACCAGAAGAAGATTTTCATCCTGCGGAGGTTCTAACCTCACTTCGGGAATTTTCAACTCCCGATTCATTATGGTACGAAAAAAACTTCGGCTGAGCGCATCGTCGATATGGCGACACGCTCCACCTCGTTACCCGACACTGGTTTTTTTTTAGGTTTTAGTAAAATTCACTAAATCATGCGAGGTATTCATGTTAATGTTTTTATTGTTTTTTGAGGCCGATTGAGATTTGTTTACCGAAGAATTTTTATATTTTTAATCCAAGAATGTTTCAAACGTTTTTTAAACATTATTTTTTTCAGTTTAAGGATTTCTAGAGAAAAAACAAGAAAGGTTATGACATGCAAAGTCTGGCAAGTTATTCTAGAAAACATAATTTTGTTCAAAGATGGTTTTAACGGGGTGTAAAAATATGAACATTATGCAGGATGGCCAAACTAGAAATTAGACCAATCAACTATTTTTTTTCTTTCTACATATCCAGTACATTAACTGCATCAAATATCGATTAAGACTAGTTGAAAGTCGTACAAGTGTTTTTAAGAAACTTATTTTTTAAGAAAAAAAGTTTCTTTTGTCTAAAGAAAATCAGGTGACATCCGAATTTCATTAGAATCTACAAAAAACAAACAAACAGAATAAAGAACGCTCTACTTGGAAGTAAAATAAACCTAAGGCACTCACAAATTAGAAATAGTTTAAAAACTTGAAATGCTTCTCATATCAGATGACAAAGAAGATGAAAGAATGGCCTGACAGACGTTTTGTAAACTAGGAACGGTGACAACTAAATAAAAGTTTTAAATATATTTTTAAGATAAGTGTTAAGTGCAAATATTAAATACGATTGAAGGTTAAAATGGAATATTTGAATATCGCGTATAATATATGTTAAAGAATAAGGGACTCAAACCGGATCCTTGGGGAAGACCCATATTATATCTTATATACAGTAAAAATTAAATAATAAATTGGTTAACTTACATTTCTTAATATCCTCTAGTTTAAACTTACGTGTTGACACGTATTCAAGGTTATAAGCATTTAAAATTATCTTAAAAAAGTTATGAAATCGCGGACTTTGCTTTTAACAGAACATATTGGTAAATGATTTGGCTCATCCGAAATACCTAATAATTACCGAACAGCCGTCACTGCCTTTTCTAAGACCCTGATTGGGTTGGGCTGCTTACTTACTTAAGGAAGAGGCACAGGCAAGCGTTTCTGATTAATTTGTTGGAAACTGTTTAGATCACATCTGAGATAAATTGAAATTAATTAAATTGTAATATTACCCGGTCGAGGTTAACGTACACAGTGGCCAAAGCAAAAGGTAAAAATTAACAGAAGTGCAAATTGAAAAAGATGATGAAGAGAAAAAAAAATAGGTTCATCGTTAAAAAAATTGCGAATAAATAAAAAAAATAGAAAAACTGGATAATTAACCCGTTAATGTGCGCTCGAGATGATTCGAAATAATCACACAAAAGAAAATTTTGAATGATGGTTTCAAAAATAAATTTGTTGAAAAAGTATAAATAAATATTTTTACTTTACAAAATTAAAATAAAATTTTGATTAATTTTGTATTTTTTTTAATTTTTGCCAAAACAAAATTGATTTTTTTTAAATGTGTGCGTTAAGGGGTTAAACAATCTAAACAGAAATGTTTTCAATTTATTTTCGATCGGGCTTAGCGATTTTTTTATTTTTTTAAAGTAAAAATACTGCCATCATAAACATAGACCGTCTAACTAGTATTGTTACCTTTAAAATACTTTCCCTTTCATCAAAGATTGATAAAACAATTGGTAGTACATACTTATAAAAAAATTATTATTGGCAATTATGTCTGACACCATATTAAATGGTCGATAATAAAATTTTCGGATAATTTACAGACTTTAAAAATTAATTGAATTGCGAAACACCTGTTAAAGTAGTTTTAAACTGTTGTTTATTTTTCTTATTAAAGATATATATCTTTACATTTTTAGTATTTGTTCAGGTAAGTCGAGATGTTCGGTTAGTAAGTGAAAATAGTGACATAAAAGGTGAGAAGTGTATGTCAAACAAATTCGGTGCTAGAATTTTTTTAAAGAAAATTTCACGTCGCCATTTTTAAGCCAATCAGAGTTTATTTTTTTGTTTGGTTAACTGTTAGCAAAATAATCGTCTACAATTTTTCCAGCTAAGTATATCGAAATGGCAATTACAGCATTTACAAATTAATTAAAAAAATACGTTCCATTTACTTAGTGAACCTAACTTAGGTTATAACTGTAAAATACATTTGTTTTAAACAATTTTTACTAAATTTATTAAACTAAGATCAGTGGAACATTGTTATTTTCACGATTTTATTTAGATACTTTAAAATTTTGACGTGGAATAATTTTTGACATACCAACAAACACTCATGGCCAACTAGCCTTTGCTTCTTCATGTCCTTCAATAATCTTATTGTCAAATTAAAATTAATAAAGGCCCATAACAATGTATGACGAAAACAGAAGAAGATAAGCTAAGGATAAACGAAGGTAAGATAATAAGATCCAATCTGGGTCCAGTGAAGAAAGGAGAGCAGGAATATAGAAGGAGAACGAATCAAGAAATATTAGAAGAACTGGACCAGAAGCAGTAACAAAAGCTATGCTACTATGGCAGCCAGGAGGAAAGAGAAAACGTGGAAGACCCAGATCTAAATGGTTGGGAGAAGTAGAAGACGACTTAAGCAGGTCAGGAGTTACAAGATGGAAAGAGAAAACAAGAGACCGAAAGAAATGACGGCAAACGAAAAAAATTTCCGGTAATAATCAAAGCACTTGGGAGATTACAAGTGAAACTTACATTTCGTCTTTGGAACAACAAAAATACGTAGAAAATTTCAAAAAACAATTGAGTTGTCCGATAATCTAAATATAGAATTTTTTGAAAAATCGATTTTGTTGAATGAAAATTGTGAATTCGAAATTAAAGGTATTCAATAGTTCAGCTAGCGGATTTTTCAGCATAGGCTACAAATCTTTCCCAAATCCAAATATTGGTCTGGCAACGGCCTTGTTGATATCCAAAAGACCCGTGATTAAAAAAGTTCAGCAACCACTGTTATTAAAAAAGTTTATCAAACTCTGTATTACATAAAAATAATTTTTTGTGGTCATCTTGTAAAGAGAGTTTCATGAAAGGTAACGAGATAAGCGCCAGGCGATTCTGGCCAATCGGATATCACGCATGTCGGAGATTATGCATAATCGCAAGGTAAAAGTTCAATGCTGTTTTGCACATAAAAATGTCACGTATAACAAGTCGTGTAATAATTTCACCGATTTGGGTTTTTATTGTAAATAAAATATGCGGTTAGGTAGTAAACATCGATTTTTACTTCGCAAAGATTATAAATTTGATCATTAAAATTTTTTCTTGAATACTTTGTAATTTTTTCGGTATTTTTTATAAGTTCCATTATTCATTATGTATAAACCAGGGTCAAAAAGATTTTAAATACCCTAATTACTATAAAACAGTTTCCGATAATACCACCCCATACATTTGAGAACCACCTATAGTCCAGTAAATGAAGGACTGAAAAGATCGAAAGCTGGGAATAAGTCGGGCATGAGTTCCCACATAGCGCAATTTGTAGGTCATCGCAGGTGTTTTAACATGAGAAAATCCTTAACGCGTTGTGGTCAAGGGAAGGGGCTGAAAATGGGCCCCAAAACCTGGAAAATGGGTTTCCCGTCAATATCTGGCTAAATATGCCAATTAGAGAATTTTTGTTCAGACAAAAAATGGAGATCAGCTCATTCTCTACAAAAATGACCCTTATCATTTTCTTCGAAAATTCAATAGTTTTCGAGATAACGGCACTCAAAAGTCCCCTCATTTTAGCTGCTGCTCTACCTTCAGGAATTCCTCTTTCTATGAATTAACGCGTAACCGGGCGGACGAATTGTTCAAAATCTCGGGAAAAAATTAATATTTCTCGATGATTCAAAGTTCATCGGAATGGGAAAACCCATAGCTACAATTCCATGTGACTTGAATTCAGTTTGTATTTACCAAAAATATTTAAAAAAGCGGTCAAAGTTTTTTTCAACAATATTTAGAGGCTGCTTCATTAATTTATTCATATTTTCTTTAAAAATAGTCATTTATTCTAATTTTGCCTTGATAATGGAACCTTAGGGGGTCTTGAATGAACATATAAGAATGTTTTATTTTGGTCAAATTCAATCCAGAACTAATCATGGAATCAGCGTCTGGGGCGCAGAAAAGAATTATTAGGTGCCTTATAATTGTCCTGCAAGACATTTATTTAAAAATTTAAGAATAAAACTAATTATGTCTGCAATGGCAACGTATATATTTATAATACACGTCAAAAAGACAATTTGTCTGTACCCTTGATATTACATCAAAATCTTCAACTGTTCTTGGAATTCAGTTATACAACAAACTGCCGACTCATTTTAAAGATATTAAAACATATTCAAAATTCAGAGTCAAAGTTAAGAACTTTTTAATAGACATTTGTCCATACAACACACAGGAGTACTTAAATTCCTAACCATCAGGTGCCAAATTGCATCATCACCGACAAAAAAATTTTATTTTTTTAATTAATCTGATTTTAATACTGTAAGTGTATTTTAATACTGAATTTTTATTTTATGAATGTATTTGAAATATTTGTGTTATATTTACTAGTGCATTACTTTTTAAAAATGACTTGTCTCCTAATTTATTGTTAAATTTTTATGAGATCAATAAAATCTATCTACAGGGTGCGCCAATTATTTCCACTCGATCTCTAGCACCGAAACTAAAAGAGATATCAACAAGATTTTTTGTAGGGGTAGACAGTGTCACTCGGACTACAATTTTAAAATATTTTGATGTATACAGGGTGGCTAATTTTTGTGGAATGAAAATTAATTTGGTTTTTTTAAATTGAACACCCTGTATACGATTATGACTTCTGATTCTACTTAATATTAGATTTACGGTACTTTTTTGTATTTGTAAATCCGACGCGGCGTTGACAAGTTATTCCTATTTTAAGCAGATTTAATGAAAAAACAGCACTTCAGAAATATTAGCACAAAAACCACATTTTTTAAAAAATTCCTCAAAAAAGCTACTATGATGTAAATGAAACATGCACCTATCACAATAATCATTCAACATCTTCACCTGTTGCACAGGGTGTTTGCCGATGGCGTGCCAATAGTCTAGTTTTCAAATGGCAATAACTTAATTTTTTCAAATGGGACACCCTGTATATTTTTCTTCAGTTAGAAGCTCTCCCTAATACGCATTAAAAAAATATAGGGTTTTGCACATCTAACTTTACTATTTACTTTAATAATTGACGTTAAATGACAAACAACATATTTTACACAATTTTTAATAAGTACAAAATTTTACAAAGTTTAATCGTAAGAAAACTACAATAGTGAAAGTTAAAATTTATAGTAGGTGTTCAAAATGTCTTCCATTTTCATTTATACATTTTCTTGCCCCTTTTTTCATTGATTTACGAACATCTCTTAGCATTGCAGGGGTCACCTGTCTAAATGCTGCAGTAATTCTCTCTTTCATATTTTCTTTTGTGGTAACCTCTTCTTTGTAAACAATATTTTTAATAAAACCCCCCATATTTATTCTTTTTTATTATGCGTCTAATTGTGGTATTGGAAATATCTAACTGATTGCTTAATTGCCTTGTGCTTATATTGGGATCTTCAACTATACTGATCATTACCTTATATTCGTTGTCAATAGTAACAGCTGTAGTTTCACGTAAATGTTTTTCACACTTGACGGTTTCTGTGCTATCAAATCTATTCTTTAAATTCTCAAAAGTATCCTTTTGTGGATGACGTCTTTCTGGGTATCTTTGACGATAGACCCTACTAGCAAGAAGCGCATTTTTTGACATTCACCCAGTATCCATATCATATCAATATTTTCTTGAACACTATAATTCTTATTAAAATCCATTTTTTATACACAATACCGATTAAATATAGTAGACGTAATACAAAATTTTATGTTGACAATTAATGCCATAACAAAATATACCTACTGTCATTTTCATAGGTAACTTGATTTCTTATTAAAAATTATTAAAGTAAATAGTAAAGTTAGATGTGCAAAACCCTATATTTTTTTAATGCGTATTAGGGAGAGCTTCTAAGAGAAGAAAAATATACAGGGTGTCCCATAGAGATCGAGTGGAAATAATTGGCGCACCCTGTATAACACCTTTAAACTAGCGGCTATTTAAAATCACAGATTTTGTTTGAGCCTCCTGTGCTGTAAAACTACCATAAAACCGTCGATTGCGATTCCACTATAGTGGAAGCATAATGTTACTTGGACTTACCTACAGATCCAGCTGTGTCTTCGATATGGGGGATAAACCTGCCCCGATGGCACCAGAAGAAGATTTTCATCCTGCGGAGGTTCTAACCTCACTTCGGGAATTTTCAACTCCCGATTCATTATGGTACGAAAAAAACTTCGGCTGAGCGCATCGTCGATATGGCGACACGCTCCACCTCGTTACCCGACACTGGTTTTTTTTTAGGTTTTAGTAAAATTCACTAAATCATGCGAGGTATTCATGTTAATGTTTTTATTGTTTTTTGAGGCCGATTGAGATTTGTTTACCGAAGAATTTTTATATTTTTAATCCAAGAATGTTTCAAACGTTTTTTAAACATTATTTTTTTCAGTTTAAGGATTTCTAGAGAAAAAACAAGAAAGGTTATGACATGCAAAGTCTGGCAAGTTATTCTAGAAAACATAATTTTGTTCAAAGATGGTTTTAACGGGGTGTAAAAATATGAACATTATGCAGGATGGCCAAACTAGAAATTAGACCAATCAACTATTTTTTTTCTTTCTACATATCCAGTACATTAACTGCATCAAATATCGATTAAGACTAGTTGAAAGTCGTACAAGTGTTTTTAAGAAACTTATTTTTTAAGAAAAAAAGTTTCTTTTGTCTAAAGAAAATCAGGTGACATCCGAATTTCATTAGAATCTACAAAAAACAAACAAACAGAATAAAGAACGCTCTACTTGGAAGTAAAATAAACCTAAGGCACTCACAAATTAGAAATAGTTTAAAAACTTGAAATGCTTCTCATATCAGATGACAAAGAAGATGAAAGAATGGCCTGACAGACGTTTTGTAAACTAGGAACGGTGACAACAAATAATAAGAAAAAGTTAACTTGCTCCTTTGATGTAGATAGCGAACCAAATTACGTATGTATCGTTTATTTAAATGAGATTGTTATTTTGCAATTCTCTCCCGCTTTTATAAAACATCTTTAATTCACTACGTAACACATTTCTAGAAGAAAATCACGGCAATTATTATTTTTAATGTTCAATCTAGCAACAACTGGATTATTGCCAATCAACCGCATGTACCAACACTACCAACCCCTAGAAACTGAAGGCACTAACCTCAAAAATAAAAAAAAACGGTGATAAAAAGTCAAAGCTAGGGCTGTAATTTAAAAATGAATATATTTTAGAACGTTTGATAAAATTTAGCGATTATGTTCTTTGATTCTCGATGTTTAGATGATGAAATTAGGGATTTAAAATAGGAATTCGAATTAAATTTGTTTGCAGGAAAGATCAGAGGGTATATACTTAACGAATTTAAGAAAAAACGTAAAAGGAAAGTGGGGAGGCCCAATTCCAACTGAATTTTAATTAATATCAGATAAATCTAGGGCTTTACTGCAAAAGAGGCAAGAGGCACCTCCGTTTAAATTGATATATTTATGTGTACAAAATACATTTATAAAAATCGCTTATTTTTTAGGAAGTTAAACCCCAAAATTACCCCATAGCAGAGTGAAATTAGACGAAAATATTCTGAAAATGGATGTAAGAATTACGGCAAAATTTTTTCAATAATTTTGGGCTGGAGCTTCGCAAGATATGTGCCAAAAACGGCAATTTTGGTATATTTCGAGTGGATTGCTTCACTATTTTTTAAATATCTCCGGCTCTAAGAGTCGTGGAAAAATAAAAAAAAAATTAAAATGGCCGTGATGAAGTAGAGTATCGACCCGTATAGTAAGGTTTTTTTAAAAATGCATCATAACCTCAAAAAACGAATTCGCGCACATTATTTTTTTTTACTGAATTGGCAATAAATAACCAAAGAATCCTCGAATTTTCTTAAAAATTAGAGAAAATATGTATTTTTATGTCGAAAAAACATGGTAAAAATTAAAAAAAAAATGTATTTGTCCAGCCAAAATCGGCATTTTTCGAAAAAAAATTTAATTGGCCGCCATTTTTGGAAAAACAATAGTAGAGACAAATTTTTTATCTTAAAAAGAAGGATTTTGTGTGTACTTTTGTCTAAGAAAATCCAACATTTTATTTCTTTATTTAAAGTGCCCAATTTAGGGAATAATAAAAAAATAAAAATTCGATTTTCATTTTTTCCAATTTTTTTATCGCGATATTTATGCTTGATTCTCTTAGAAAAACTGAATTTCAGTCCAAAAAATGTTTAAAAAAATAAAAAAAATATTTCAGGTTCTAAAGTAAGATTTTTGTGAGGGAACAAATCAATATAAATCAATATAAAAAATAAAAATCGAATTTTTATTTTATTATTCCCTAAATTGGGCACTTTAAATAAAGAAATAAAATGTTGGATTTTCTTAGACAAAAGTACACAAAATCCTTCTTTTTAAGATAAAAAATTTTTTCTCTACTATTGTTTTTCCAAAAATGGCGGCCAATTCAATTTTTTTCGAAAAATGCCGATACTTTTTTTTAATTTTTACCATGTCTTCCCGACGTAAAAATACATATTTTCTCCAATTTTTAACAAAACTCGAGGATTCTTTGGTTATTTATGGCCAATTCAGTAAAAAAAAAAATGTTCGCGAATTCGTTTTTTGAGGTTAGGATGGATTTCTAAAATCCCTACTATACGGTCATTTTTTTTTTATTTTTCCACGCCTCTTAGAGCCAGAGATATTTAAAAAATAGTAAAGCAATCCACTACAAAAATACCAAAAATGCCGTTTTTGGCACATATCTCCCGAAGCCCCAGCCCAAATTTATTGACAAATTTTTTAGAAGCTTCTCTTTATGTATAAATTCGAAAAAATTAAAAAAATTTGACTTAGCTCTTCATCCATATAAAATTCTAATTTCACTCCGCTATAAATAAACTAATTTTTGAAGAAAATATAATTATATAATATTATATTTTTTCAATTTTAGGGAAACATTTTCTGTTATAACAAAATATTGTGTTTTTAAAAGGATTCCATTATTTTTTCCCTTTTTTGCCGCTAATATTTTTATTTCGTAATTATTCTCATAATTTTTATTGGAATTTCTATTTTTCTTTAATAAAAATATAAAAAAAATTAATAATAATGATTTTTCAAATCCCCTATTTTCTATATATTTTTGTGAAACTTGGATTTATGTTATTAGATATTTTTAATTATTTCGCATTTCCCCCCTTTTCTTCCAAATATCTTTCTTTTCGCAATTTTTCATTCAATAACATTGCCCCCTTTTTCTTAAGGCACACAAGTTATTTTATCTCTAAATCAAATTTTCTTTCAAATTTTGTCTTATAACCAATTACACTAAAAAAATTGTTCGAACCCATTAACCTTTCGTTGTATTGCTTTAAATAATTGTACATTTTTTCAAAGGTTGGACAACAAGCTTGCATAGAAACATGAAACATCCTTGGAATTAAAAATTCAATAATAAAAATAACAAACTTATCGCATAAACACTCTGTTAGCAAAACGAAAAATACAGCCGATATTGATAAGAACCATTTAAAACACACGAACTACCTTTTATCAACGGCAAATCCGCATTCACATTCACACAAATCGCAATTCTAACTGGAAACTACATATCACTGAAACCCCATAGAAGCGTTTCAAAGAGTGCCGAAAAACGAGAGAGAGAGAAAAATAAAAACAAAAGAAAAAAGCGGAATTCGCGGCTTCGACACCTCATTTACACTATTCACACGTGTTTTATTTGACAACAAAAAAGTTACATCGGCGTTATTGAAAGTCTGATGTCGTAGACTGAAACCTTACATTGACCATTTCATACGACGGGTAGAGATGGAAGGTGGGGGAAAAAAGTACCGCGTTTTGTTATTTAGATAACCAGTCCCAACTCGTTGTATCGGTAGATTATATATTTTTTACTTTTCCGCTGAATAATTCTAGCCAAATAGTACCACAGTCAATTGAGAATTAGTTATCTGTTTATCTTCTACTTGGCACCCACGATGCCATTAGTTTTTATCACTTAGTCATTGTTCCCAATAAAAATAAAAAAGGGAAAAATATTGCTGCTAAATAGAAAATTATACAGTAAGTATAGTTTGTCCATTTTCAATTGCAGATTCCTTATATAAACAAGTTACTTGAATTCAAGTGCAATAATTGGTGCAACTTGAAACAAATTGAAAGGTGTGAACATCATTTCACTTGAATTCAAGTAACTTGAAACGTGCTTTCAAGTTTCAAGTACAAGTAGAGACCAAGTTAACTTTTGCTTTCAAGTTGGGGACTTGAAGGTCGAGTTGAATCACAGTTGTAAGGCTCGTTCAGACTTTACAAGTTACTTGAATTCAAGTAACTTGAAAGGTGCTTTCAAGTTTCAAGTACAAGTAGAGACCAAGTTAACATTTGCTTTCAAGGTGGGGACTTGAAGGTCGAGTTGAATCACAGTTGTAAGGCTCGTTCAGACTTTACAAGTTACTTGAATTCAAGTAACTTGAAAGGAGTAACCAGAATTCAAATGAACGTTCATACTATTTCAATATTTCATTCAAGTCATTTCAAGTTGAAATTTTTACTTGAATGATTTCTTTCAAGTTTACAATAGCTCACAATTAGAACACTCCGTGGGTGGTTGACTAATTTGCCGCAGTGCAAAGCCACTTTCACTACTTCCAGTGACTTCAAGTGCATTCGAATATCAGTTCACACTATTCAACTGTGATTCAAGTCCCCAACTTGAAAGCAAAAGTTAACTTGGTTTCTACTTCTACTTGAAACTTGAAGGCACCTTTCAAGTTACTTGAATTCAAGTGAAATGTTGTTCGCACCTTTCAATTTGTTTCAAGTTGCACCAATTATTGCACTTGAATTCAAGTAACTTGTAAAATCTGAACGAGCCTTTACGTATATACCTACTCTTTATCAACTTTTTTCAATTTTTGTTTTATGTTTTTAGACTTTCTGAATGATTCAAAGCAACTCCTTTTGTGATTACTCAATAGGTGGAAAACTTATTTATATCAGTTAATTTAGCAATTCTTATTATGATTGCCTTATCAGATTGCTGGTTATTTTCCTTTCAAAGACAATCGAACATATTCAAAATGACTTGTTGAGTATTTGTAAGTCTTTATTGTCCAATTCATACACCTGTCCTACCATAATTTCTTAGCCAGTCGAATGACTTTCCAAGCGACGAGCGTTGTTCTAATTGGTTAATTTTACATATTGACACCTGTCAATGAAGTCCACATGGACTGAATCAAGGAGACGCAAATGATTTATAGTCATACATTTTGTTTCGTTAGCACTAATGATCACCCTCCTTCCTCCTTGAATTTCTTCCTGCCATACTTTTTCAACTGTGTTTCTGTATCGTATTGTTGTACTTTATAGGCTCGTTCAGACTTTACAAGTTCCTTGAATTCAAGTGCAATAATTGGTGCAACTTAAAACACATTGAAAGGTGTGAACATCATTTCACTTGAATTCAAGTAACTTGAAAGGTCGAGTTGAATCACAGTTGAAAAGCTCGTACAGACTTTACAAGTTACTTGAATCAAGTAACTTGAAAGGAGTAACCTGAATTCAAGTGAACGTTCATACTGAATGAATTCAGGTTACTCCTTTTAGGTTACTTGAATTCAAGTAACTTGTAAAGTTTGTATCCTTTTAATTTATTTTTAAGTAGTACCTCAAGAACTGTTGCAAATAACGATTACATCCCACCTCTACGATCGGTAAGTCGGGCATTGGCGAATAGTTCCGCGTAGGAACGATTCAAATTCTAAGCGCCTTTAAAAAACACAAACAGAAACAATTCATTCTTTAATGGCTCATTCGCGTAATAGTATGACGCATTAATATTTATAATTTGTTTAACAAATCATGGGCGTGTCTGGTGGACGGCCGAAGGGTATGTCGTACTAGGATTTACTTGTTTTTGTTTATAGTAGGTATATCAAAAATCGCATTTATATTTGCTCTGAGTGTGTGTAGTAAATCATTATTATTAAAAAAAATAATCGCGATCCCTTCCCCAATCAAAACCTACCGACACCCATGCTTATAATTATTTTTAATTATCCAGTAGTATCACCAACAAACAATAAAAAGAAAATAATACAACTCGTAGTAGAAGTAATTAATAGAACATCATCTAATCTTTAATTATCAGCGACCTTTTAATTTGGGACGCGACCTATATCAAAACAACAATAATAAACAAACTGGAGCAAGCGCTGCTAGGTTACTTAAACGCTTCCGTCAGCTGAAATAACAAATAATTGATAAAAAAAAGCGCTTAGAATGGCGTGTAACTTTGTACAACAATTTATAAATATTGATGATCATAGGCGTAACTAAAACGACTTATTCTAGGGCTAGAGGTAAGTTTTGACGGTTTGGTAAAGTAGAACCAGAAATATAGTTAGGTCATAAATCAATAATAGCGAACAATAATGTAGTAAAGCAATAAGTTTGTGTGTCCCTTAAAAAACTCCCAGGTCCGGATTAAGATATCTTATGAAATAGTTAGGCATTTTAATAATCGTGAGCTCTCCATTATTGTTGAAAAAATACAATTTTTTGCAATTTTAAGGAAAAATTGTCGAATTTACATTTTCAAAGTCACGTGATTGACCATTTACGTGTCATTTGATATCATTTTTGAAGCTTAAAATGATGGCAGTCAAAATTTATCTATAGCAATTAGGAAAAAAATTATTTATCATTTTACCTATAGAATAGACCTTAATGGCTAGAGTAGATATGTACGTCTCCATTTTTAAATAAACATGAATTTTTTCAATTATAATTTATCAATTAAAAAATAATTTAAAATTCTGCCTTTTGGTGAATATCCCATAATAAGATAAAGATAAATTTTTATATACGCTAAAGTAAATATATCAAAACAATTTACGGGAACGCAGCGTGGCTTGTAGAAATGACGTCGCATACCATAATCAATATTTTTATTGATTATCGTAACCATAAAAAAAAATAGTTTACCACAAAGTTCGCCAGAGAATTTAATAAATTAACCGCTTTATTTTTGTTATCAAATATTTGTCAAATTTTTCAGTATAGTTCAGATAGTTACATTAATTTTTTTATTTTTTTATAAAAACGCAAAAATTGCACAAATTTATTTGTAAACTTTTTTTATGGAACAAAACATTTGATATTTATTGATAACTAAAATTGAAATAATTACAAACAAAAAAAGGACCCCGCACAAAAAGATAGGAAATGACCGCTCGGTCAAATTGTCTGAATTTTTGATATGTTATACATTTTGTCATTCTGAACAAAAGTCACTAAACTCCAAAGTCCATGGTTTGGCTGCTATTGAGCTCTTAAACTCCGTAACTCCACCATAGTATAGAAACCTTTAAAAAACGCATATCACCTTTTTAAAAATCATATTTTAATTATTTTAATGTATGCCCTTAAGTTTTTGAGGATGCTGAATTTAAATATGATGTCAAATCCATAATATTGACAGTTGACAGCTGTCAAATGCTTTAAAGAAAAAAGAAATCTGATATTAAAGAATGTTATCATATGTTTTTTGAGGACGCTAAATTCAAATAAGATGTCAAATCATTTGACTGTAAGGTGACAGCTGTCAATTTCATTGATTTCAACAAACATATTTTAAAATTATGTTTGAATTCAGCGTCTTCAAAAACATAAGTTCCTATTCCTTAACGTAAGATTTATTTTTTTTAATAGCATTTGACAGCTATCAACTGTCAATATTATCGATTTCACATCACATTTGAATTCAGCGTCCTCACAAACATAAAGTTCTTATTCCTTAGTGTAAGATTTATGTTTTTAAGAGCATTTGACAGCTATTTGTCAACTATCAATATTATCGATTTGACATCTTATTTGAATTCAGCGTCCTCAAAAACATATGATAACATTCTTTAATATAAGATTTCTTTTTTCTTTAAAGCATTTGACAGCTGTCAACTGTCAATATTATGGGTTTGACATCATATTTAAATTCAGCATCCTCAAAAACTTAAGGGCATACATTAAAATAATTAAAATATGACTTTTAAAAAGGTGATATGCGTTTTTTAAAGGTTTCTATACTATGGTGGAGTTACGGAGCTTCGGAGCTCCATAGAAGCCAAACCATGGACTTTGGAGCTTGGTGCCCATTGAGACTTTTGTTCAGAATGACAAAACGTATAACATATCAAAAATTCAGACAATTTGACCGAGCGGCCATTTTCTATCTTTTTGTGCGGGGCTCTTTGCCTTTGATAGTGACACGATTAGTAGGTACATATGAAATATTTGCTGTAATTTTTTGATTGAAAAGATAAATTAAAATTTCTGTTTATCATTGAAACCTGACACGGTTTCACAACATTTTTAAAATTGATTAATCAAGATTTATCTATTAATAGGTAAATGTATTCGAAAATTCAAAATACAGATATTTCATAAACGAATCGACTAAATTTCGTTTTGTTGCTATTGGAAATTTCTTTCAGTAGAGATCTCATTGTATTTTTATAACGTTCGATTGAATGAAACAGATCTAAGTGAAAGAAAACACGACAAATTTACGCTTGTGTGATGTATCAAAGTTATTTCTTTTTCTAAGAGACGATAACAATAAATAATTCAGTTTAATCCTGCGATAGAAGCATTGTACAATATCCGTTTAATGGAAGATATGAGCTTTAAAAAGTGCTCAAATGAATAATAAGCAAATATACAGGGTGTTTCCAAATGACACTTACAACGTCTGGCTGTAGATAACTGTTGTGGTCTATATTACCTTTTGACTCTTGTTCACTCAACAAAAAAACATAAATGTTTTTGTTAATACACTCTTTATTAATAACTTGCAGAATACTTCTTTTCAAAATGAAAATGCTATCAAAATGATGTAACAAAATACAATTAAAAAATATCAACAAGAAATCACTTGTTTCTATGAATACAAAGTCATGGAAACTACCGACCCATACCAACTATAAAAAAGGAAATAAACATTAATACCAAAATACCAACTATAAAAATAATTAACTTTAACAATAACTCTCGTAAAATTGGACAAAATGATATAAGGAATGAGGGGTCCAACTCGATTACTTTTAGAAATACAGGACGTTAAAGTTAAAAAAAATATAAATGTTTTTATTTAAAAACTTTAAAACAGATTAATATATTAATTTGAAATTTAGCAGGTCGTTTTTAAATGTAAAAATACATATTTTAGTAAAAAATCATGTTTCATATCTAGATCCAGTGGCGTGCAGTTAGAAGAGTATATTCCCTTTTCCCAACCATTTTCTACGCCCATGGTATTTGGAGATATTTTTTTTTGTATTGCTTAACAGTTTTCAAGTAAAAAACGAATAACCTTTACATACCGAAAATCTTGTGGTTTTTAAGATATTTAATGTTTTTATGAAGTTTGTAAGATCTTTTATTAATGAAATAACCAACAATATTTTTCTTGGATTTCTTTAATAATTTTTTCTTAATTTTTTATAACCGCTAGACTTTTGTATAGTGTCTAGTATCTAGTAGTTATTAAAAAATAAGACAAAAATTATTAAAGAAATCCAAGAAAAATATTGTTGGTTATTTCATTAATAAAAGATCTTACAGACTTCATAAAAACATTAAATATCTTAAAAACCACAAGATTTTCGGTATGTAAAGGTTATTCGTTTTTTACTGGAAAACTGTTAAGCAATACAAAAAAAATAAAAATAGCTTCAAATACCATGGGCGTAGAAAATGGTTGGGAAAAGGGGATATACTCTTCTAACTGCACGCCACTGGATCTAGATATGAAACATTAATTTTTACGAAAATATGTATTTTTACATTTAAAAACGACCTGCTAAATTTCAAATTAATATATTACTCCGTTTTAAAGTTTTTAAATAAAAACATTTATTTTTTTTTAACTTTAACGCCCTGTATTTCGAAAAGTAATCGAGTTGGACCCCTTATTAAAAATATTTTTTTGTATCCGAGCCTCTTATGCATCGTAGATTGGCGAATGATAACTTTTTTATAAAAAAATAACATAAAAAAAATATAAAAAAGTCTTGTGTATTTACCATTTTTGAAAAAATTCTAAAATTAAAGATGCTTAAAAATCTCAGAGGGCACCGGGAGGTGCTGCCCCCCAACGGTCCTCTTTATAGCTATAGGAGTCAAAATGGCTCAATGCTTCCATTCTAGGGTTAATTTCACCTAGCAAACGCATCTGTGATACTTTTAAATATTCTTAAAATTGTTGGGTTTTTTAAAATTCAGCCAATACAATTTCATGTAAATTTTCCGACATCCTGACTTACAAAAAACTAAATGACTAATTTATTTAAATTTTTTCGGCCATTGTCCATGTCGTTCACGTATTCAAGTTCTTCCATGAACCCTATTTTCGTGTTTAATAATCAATCAGAACAAAAATAAAGTAATACAACGTATATATTAGATCTCAAAATAAACTTAAAATGCGGAATATGGATATATGAACAGGGGCGGACGCTATTGTACCAACCGTAGGAAAAATCTTCGAAGAAAAACAGTTAATAAGGTAACAAATACCAAGAGTCATCTAAATTTTATCGATCAAATTTTTTATTTTATTTGGACGAGTGATTTTATCTCAAATCAGTTTGTTTGAGTGGTTTTGCCTGAAATAAAGACGTTTGAGTACGGCGACGAAAAATTTAATCTATAAAATTTGAGAGGACGTGTGGTATTTGGAAAATTATGGAATGTGCGCCACTGTTAATTTGACAGTGACCTAATCGGTGGTAGAATGCGATAACTAGATTTCTTGAGCTTTCGTAGGATTGTCATTATTTATTTTTACTAAAAAATGCAAACAACAACAACAACAAATAAGCCAGGTGTATAGATAATTTAAATTTTAACCAGTTTTTAAAATTAATAACGAGTTTTTTCAAGCGTAAACGATTCATAAAATGGCTTGAATTAAAAGCCAAAGTTAAAAAGTTCTTTTTATATTTTGTAGAACTCCGTATGCGTGGAATTAATTTATTTTTAACTTTCCGGGAGCTGGAAGAGTGAAATAATGAGTTTATTTGATGTATTTGGGATGAACTTGTGCTTTGTTGAAAGCCTTGGCCTTTAACAAATGCACGCCTTGATTTTTTTCTTATGCATCTTGAAAACGCAGGAAAAGTTGTATATTAGTAAAAGGAGCATTTTACGAGTAAATTGCTTTGAAAATTGTAAAAAGAAGAAATAATGCTTATATTATATTTTTTTCTATTTTCCAAGATAATAATACAGTTTTGTTGGTGCCCATAAATAACTATTTTACTTCAAGTCCGATCCTGTTTCATACGAAACAGTTTTGAATCATTATGGGTACAATTTATAAATAAAATTCAATGAAAAATAAATGAGTATCCCGAAAATATTCCCATTTGATAATGAGAATAATTTTTCTGTCGGTTAACACCCTATAACCACAGATCAGGCGGTTGAGAATTACGAAAATAAAAATATAAACCATGTGCCTATATAGGGCAAGATAAAAAAAAATTATGGAAATTCTTCTTCTTCATTTTATCTATCCATACTGGTTTCGTATCCAAATAGCATTACCAGCACTGTTATAAAATATTATATGGAATGAATTAAAATTATTTAAAATTAAAAAATCGAATATTTATTTACTGTTACTGAATGGTTTCTATCTAACAACCAAAAAATATTCCAAAATGAAAATTTGCATGGATTATTTACCACATAAGAAAAAAACCAATCCAGATTAGGATAAATCTTAACGCATACTGGCACACACACATACTCATCACTTTACAGATTTGATTTCCCAGACGAAAATAAAATTTTAATTGAATTTTTCTATCTCCGTATTACCTCTTGACGATCAATCACGTGACGCTATGTATAAAACACATCAAGGCAGTGAGACAAGAGTGATGCATGGTATTTTTCAAAAAACATGAAGTACGTTGACTTCTTGCTAAGATATGCAATATAGGCATGAGTCAGGAAGATGGAAAATGTAGGGTGAAATAGGTGATTTTCGGGATTAATGGTGTGCATTGAGAATAAAAATAAAACCCGATGTTGTGTGTAGGTACCCTGAAAAGACAATTTGTATAAAATTACTTAAAGGACCACGCACAAAGTAAAAAAGGTCCTGGTCGAATCGGCTGAAAATTTCGTGAAAAATTCTTCAAACCTTTCTGATTTCTATGACTCAATTTTTTGTTATAAGCATCAGAAACTTTGGAAAAATGAGTAAAAAGCAGAAATCCCTAATTTTCAATTTTTCAACTTTAACAACTTTGAAGTTCTGAAATCCAAATCCGACGCAAGGGCTGATTTAGCTTTTTTTATGGGGGTAGTAGTCCAAGAAAGGTAGTAAATTTTTTTGTAATATCGAGCAGAAACTAGTAACTGATCAGATCGACTTGAAATTTTTTGCAAGTTGCTAGGAAAGGTGTCCAGATCAGAAATAGAAAACTTTCTTTAGTGGCGTTTTGGGTGGGAGCTGAGGGGCATCAAAAAGTGAGGGGGAAAAAAAGAAAGAAAACTTACGCAATGGATAAATTATCCTTTTTTAATGAATTAATGTTAAATACAATTTTTCATGAAAATAAACCCCTCCCGAGTTATAGGGCGTAGAAAATACGATTTTTTCCACAAAAATCGTACATTTCTAAAAAAAATGTATTTTTTATCCGTAACTTTTTTTTGGCTGATAATATCGAGATGTACTGTGTTATTCATTATAAATTACCCTTATTATCGTTATTATTGCCTATAGAAAAAAAGTTTCAATAAAAGTTGAGTGTTTTTTTGTTAAAATGCTATCAAATGTATAGTAGCGTTCAGATTTCAGGGGATACAAAAAAATATTTTTTTTAAATGGGATACCCAGTATATTTTTACATTTTTATGAGCTGATTTCAACGATGTATCATACTTGATGTCTAATCTGGATAATAAAGGATCTACAGGCTTCTGAAAAATCAGATTTTTGGAAATTGGAAAATTTCATCTGATTTTTGACTCAAAAAATGTGATTTTTCAGGTGGCTGTAGATCTTTATTATCCAGATTAGACATCAAGTGCGATACATCGTTGAAATCAGCTCGCTGAGAGGATTATAAAAATGTAAAAATATACAGGGTATCCCGTTTAAAAAAATAATAATTTTTTTGTATCCCCGAAAATCAGCACGCTACTGTACATTTGGTAGCATTTTAACAAAAAACAGTTATAACCACACAACTTTTATTTGAAACTTTTTTTTAATATGCAATAACGATAATAAGGGGTGGGTAATTTATAATGAATAACCCTTTACAATAAATTATGACGAACTTTTTCATTGGAATGACCATTTTCTCGATATTTGACCCGAAAAAATGACATTGATGGTTATAAATGCAATTGTATGCAATTTCAAACGGCCATATCTCGTTAAAGACAAAAGATAAAAAAAAACAAAAAAGTGGAAATTATTCGGAAGAACATTTGCTCAAAGTCTTGTCTCTTCAAATTTTTTACAAAAATCAATACTTTTCAAGCTATTGACCAAAAATTGAAATTGTCTTATAAAAAACAAAAATTTTGCTCAACTTTACCATACCAAAACTTAAAAAATAATTATCCCATAAGGCTAAAAATTATTGGACAATTGTAGAAACATATGTTACGTCTTTCTGTAAAAGGATTTTTTTTCAAATAACACAGCCACAGTCTAGAAGGCGCTAAAAAAATGGCGTAAAATTTTTTATTTTGTCCATAACTTTTTTCTGCTTATGTTAAATCGTAAAAAAATAAAAAAAAAAGTCATTTTAATTGTTAGCTCAAGGCAATAAAATAAGTTCTTATCAATTTTTACGTAATACTAACAGATTTTCGGTTATATTTGAAAAAACTTTTAGAAATGTACGATTATAACTCGGGAGGGGTTTATTTTCATGAAAAATTGTATTTAACATTAATTCATTAAAAAATGGTAATTTATCGATGGCCCGAAGTTTTTTTTTCCCTCACTTTTTGATTATAATCACAGAGTTAAAAATAGTTAAAACAAAAAAAAACACTTTTAGACTACTACTATTAAAACTCTAGTAAAATAAGGAAGCTGCATACATTTTTCTTTATCGTGTTATATGTAAAACAGTTTTGTATGTATTATGTTTTATAAGTTTTTTTAAAATTATAATCATGTGGAGGTAATTACCCCCTGTAGATTCGACGATTGGTCAGTTTTTGAAAATATCACGAAACAAGTATACAGGGTGAGGCAAACCTCTGTCGTAATTCTATTAACTCTTATTGTGTAAAACATGCTAAAATTATTTTCATTTCTACCAAGAAATTCAATTTTCCTTGAAAACGAAATGCCTGATACAAATTTCGAAACCAAATGTCGATTTTAAATAAGCTATTTTCCCAAAATGTTAATTTCAATGAAGCGGTAAAAAATGGAGTTCCCACGACAGCACCGTTTCCCCCTACACACAAAGAACTTTCATTTTAATAGCTATTGTTCCATTTTATAAATATCTACATATTCTGTACGTTAAGTAAAAGCATTGTCTTTAATTACAATACTCTTCCCGCACATACCTATTTGTACATATAAATAGCTTTTCTCCAAGAACAATTGCCTTTAACTCCATCGAACCTCCAAAGCCGTTTTCCGCGAGCTTCCTTAATTAAGGCGAAACGAAATTTTAACCTCCACCAAGAAAATTGATTCCGCTACTATTTAATTATAACTCTTTATTAATATCACCCTTAATAGGTCCATTAAACCTCGAGATGCGTATATCTAAATTGATATTTTATCGGTTAGTGGTCGATCGTAAGCGTCTTGAATGGGGAGTCGATATTAATTTAGGAAACGTAAAATCGACAGTTTACGGTCGCCGTTTTATGTTTTATAGTTATTAGATTTGTTGGGCAGAATTTAAAAAATACAGATTTTTTTAAACGCTTAAAATCTTTGATGTACGTATACATTCAAAAAAATACCCCAAATTGTGAACCCAAATCTAAATTTTGAGAGCACCCGGTGTTTACCTATAAAATTTAACATCTCCCTGTTGGCTTCGTCAGTTGGGCTTTCGAATTCATTAAATTAAATACCAGACACGCTTTTTTGAACTAAATAAGTGATTTTACCAGAATTTAAAAAATACAGATTTTTTTAAACGCTTAAAATCTTTGATGTACGTATACATTCAAAAAAATACCCCAAATTGTGAACCCAAATCTAAATTTTGAGAGCACCCGGTGTTTACCTTTAAAATTTAACATCTCCCTGTTGGCTTCGTCAGTTGGGCTTTCGAATTCATTAAATTAAATACCAGACACGCTTTTTTGAACTAAATAAGTGATTTTACCATCAAAAAAAGTATTTGTTGCACTTTTTTTACAAATTTATTCCACAGTTTAATGTTTATTCTATTGTAGTCGTAGAAAAAGTATAGTATGCAACACGGAAAGGACTTTTTTCACTCGTGTGATGGCGGCACTCGAGAGAAAAGTCTCATTTCCCCCACTTGTTGTACCTTTAAAATCTAGAAAATATTCACTTTAACCTGAGCCCTCGTCTTTAAAAATTCATCTTGTAGATGCAAATACGTAAAATAACGGAACTGAAAATATCGCCGCCGCGAGAATAGTAAAATGGGGACCAAAAGGTGGAATATAATTTCTTTTGGTGCTATATCAAAAACTGCTTTCGGCATCGCTGGAATAAAGACCCTTTTTGGGAGCAAAGCAGCAATCAAAAACGCCATTAACTTAAAACCTTCGTTTAACTCCACTTACCCCCTAGTCTGCACCCTCTCTAAAGCGACCGTACCCAGACGTCAAAAATAAACAGACGGTTTTTCACGAACTTCCTTCATAGCCCGGTCAATGCATTTCATAATTGTTTAGACTAACAACGAAACAAAAAAGTTAAAATAGAAATGATCCGTCTGATATCAACCACAAACAAAGGGTTAATTTGAGGGAGGTTAAAATTGGGGCAAAATGGAATTTTGCAGTTTTTCGCGAAAAAATATCCAATGGCTCAGTTGTAGATCTAGATTAACATTTGAAGGATACACAGAAGAAGATGCAGATTCGTCGATTATTAATACAGCAATCCAAATCGCGGAAAAAAATAAGGTTATCAATGCAGCAACAGGTATCGCTGAATATACAAAAACTGTCGTCGTTGTTGGCCAAGATATTAATCTTTTGGTACTATTAACTCATTCATTAAAGCTCCCGAATTGCCAGAGTTGGTAGAGCCGTTTTATGAAACAAATACAGATCCAAAATTCATTGATCGAAACGGCTGTAAATTTATTGCAATTGTAAGAATTATGAAATATCTCTCGATGATTTGAGATTTCAACACTATTAACGACTAAGTCGACTTTTAAATTAGAGAAATTGCCACCAACAATTGGGGCATCTATACAACACTCTTATAGAGCAAGCATATTTCCAAATTCAAACGTGGCTTGGAAACAAAATGACTGCAACAAAGTGGGGCTGGAAAGAAGTGTTGGCAAATAGTATGCCTTGCTTTACAGACGCTTCACGGTCTAAAAAGGTCTAAAAAGGGACAAATTGGAGTTGTTCAAAAACATTTATACAAGGGAAAAGTCACAAAAAATCACAAACTAACCCCTTTAAATGAATTTTTCCTGACATTAATGAAATTAAGAAGAGGATGTGACTACGAAATGTCAGATATGTTTAATATTTCAAAAAGTGCTGCTGGTAAGATTTTTTTGGCGTGGATAAACTTAATATACGTGAGATTAGCAAAATTAAATACAAAGGAACGTCAACATTGAAGGCTCTTATAATGATAGCCCCAGCGGAGCCATAATTTTCGTTTCAGCCTTTTATACAGGTACACATTTTCATAGTAATTTTATTTCAACTATAATACAAAATAATATATTTTCAGGTTCCATATCAGACAAAAAAATTGTTGAAGAAAGTTCTTAAAAGAAAAGTGGAAATTGGGGAACTGAATGGAGAAAATGTAATTTGACATTAAATCCATTTTAGAAGATATTGGTATATGTTTAAATATACCAACTTTTTGTATAATTGGTATACAATTCGGACCACCAGAAATTGAATACATAAGAAAAATAGCGAGAGAAAGGATTCATGTAGAGAGAGCTCTCCGAAGAATAAAAACTTAAAATTTTATCAAATAAAATTCCTATTAATTTAATAGGTTGTATCAATCAAATTTTTACTGTATGTGTCTTGCTTACAAGTTTCATGTATGAATTAAAGAAATAAAATATATTTATGTGTTTTTATGTATAAAATAAACTACAAAAATTTCTTTTTACAAAAACAAAATATGTGTCTAATCAATGCACATTTCTTTTCTTTTTAAAAATAAATTGTGGCCCTGAGAAGAGCCCTTTGCACATTTATACAAGGGAAAAGTCACAAAAAATCACAAACTAACCCCTTTAAATGAATTTTTCCTGACATTAATGAAATTAAGAAGAGGATGTGACTACGAAATGTCAGATATGTTTAATATTTCAAAAAGTGCTGCTGGTAAGATTTTTTTGGCGTGGATAAACTTAATATACGTGAGATTAGCAAAATTAAATACAAAGGAACGTCAACATTGAAGGCTCTTATAATGATAGCCCCAGCGGAGCCATAATTTTCGTTTCAGCCTTTTATACAGGTACACATTTTCATAGTAATTTTATTTCAACTATAATACAAAATAATATATTTTCAGGTTCCATATCAGACAAAAAAATTGTTGAAGAAAGTTCTTAAAAGAAAAGTGGAAATTGGGGAACTGAATGGAGAAAATGTAATTTGACATTAAATCCATTTTAGAAGATATTGGTATATGTTTAAATATACCAACTTTTTGTATAATTGGTATACAATTCGGACCACCAGAAATTGAATACATAAGAAAAATAGCGAGAGAAAGGATTCATGTAGAGAGAGCTCTCCGAAGAATAAAAACTTAAATTTTTATCAAATAAAATTCCTATTAATTTAATAGGTTGTATCAATCAAATTTTTACTGTATGTGTCTTGCTTACAAGTTTCATGTATGAATTAAAGAAATAAAATATATTTATGTGTTTTTATGTATAAAATAAACTACAAAAATTTCTTTTTACAAAAACAAAATATGTGTCTAATCAATGCACATTTCTTTTCTTTTTAAAAATAAATTGTGGCCCTGAGAAGAGCCCTTTGCATTTACAGTTTTTTAAAACTAATATTAAAGCCTTTATTAAAAACATATACACTAAATAGAAATGAATTTCAATTAATTTTATTGCTTTTAGATGAAATAGCTTAAATTTATATGTTACGCAGAATTGGTAAGGATTTTTTTTTTGCATTAATTCAGATATCCAATTATATTAAAAATACAGATCCTAGAAAGCGCCTGTTGCATTAAAAATTATTTTCTTTTAATTCAACAGAAATCGCTTTAAAATAACCTAACCTAACTGACAAATGTTAACAATTTTGAAGTATGTCAAATTCTTAATTTTTCATATTAGCCAACATGAAAGAAAATCTGATAACTTTAAGTTTTAAGATATGAGATGGGCCTATTGACTTGTACGCGTTTGGAATTTTATTTATTGGATTCGAAAAACCTAACTGACGAAGCCGAAAGGCAGAAACCGGTCTTAGGATGTCGAATCTGATAAATTAAAATTCCTTACTGGTTTACTAACAGTTTTTTTTGTATTTTTTTCTGTAGAATTCAATGGAGTAATCAGTTTTTTAATTTTATTAAAATTTTAAACAAATTATCAACAATTACTGAAAAATTCGTTATTGCAAAAATCATTTTTTGAGATTTTTCAATTTTTGAGAATGTTTTGAAGTGGGGACTATTTTTTTATTGTATCAAAAACTTATCAAGAACCATGTACTGCGATATTTTGTCAACCAACTTTATTTTTGAAAAAAAAAATGTTTTTAATCTAAAAACTTTAATATCTTGAAAACCGTTACTTTTTTTAATCTGAAAAATTTTTTGTTTATCTGAGTCCTAAGAAGATATATTTCCACAAAATTTCATCAAGATTAAATTATTTTTGCGGAAATTAAAAATAAAAAACTAAAAAAATTTTTTTACATTTTCCGCGAAAATTTTGAGGTTATGGTAAAAAATGACTCGTATAGAAGTTTTTCATTTTTTCTAGATCTACAATTTTGCCATTGGATATTTTTTGATAAGACATCAAGTTTCGCGGAAAATCGCAAAATACCTTTCTGCCTCTCTTTTAACCCCCCTCAAATTAACACCTCTTGTTGGACGAATTTTAAATGATATAATTTGAACTAACGACGTGTTTATTCTAAACACAGTGTCTCCCCAAGGAGTAAACCCAAATTTCCACCATTTAAATGTAATAAAGAAAATTTAGGATAAGTTTTAGTTTCTATCCTCTGGCCTATTAGCCAGGTCTGAAACGGCTAAAACGAGAAACCTAATTTTGATTGCCTTCTACGTCCCTCGCAACCCCTAAAAATGGACGTCCTTCGCGTGGGGTGCAAACCATACCATGCTAGAGTTAGCAACAAGTGAAATCCATAAACAAACAAAATACAAGGTCTCCTTGGATCAATACTTGAATGTAAATGCGAATACTCCACGATACCACATTGAGGCAGGGTTGATATTAAATTCAAAGAAGGCAAAGGCGTAGCGGCTGGCTGAGCGAAGGGCGAATAAAAACTTACAAACGGAATATAATTGTTCAAGTTTGTTTTTGGAATTTTCTCGATACATTTTTTTTTATCCTTTTTATACGTCACTAGACGTGACACTTCATAATAAATCGACAGTGGTTCCAAAGTTGTAGGATTTTTTTTGCAGAAAGTTAGGAATGATTTTTTGAAATTTTTTCGAAAATTTGAATCGTGGTCTATATTTTGATCTCAAATTTCTCATTTTTGTAAAAAAAAACACATCGAACTTAAGCCAAAATAAGTAAATTTGTCTTTGATAGTTAAAAATATAAGAAATTTATGTTTGGAACATTCATAAAAAAAAAAATTGTTAAATAAACTATTTACCAGCCATAAAATTTCATGAGAAAATAAATGAGGATGTATGATTTTTTTGAAGAAAGTTATTTTCGAAATAATATAAAAATATTCCTGGACTTTCTCCTTCGAGAAGCTCTACAACTATTTGTATTAAAAAAATATCCAAATATTAAAAATTTGGCAACACTGAAATACGTATAAGGCCTCCATGAAATTCTTGTTTTTTATCCTTGCAAGATATTTCTGAAAATAATTTTAGGGTACGTCACTGTAATTAGATAGGAATTTAAGTACCTATAACTTGAAGTTCATTGAGAAAGAGGAAGAAATGGCATCGATCGCGTTTGCGAACGCCACCTTTCAATCCGTACTTGACCTTTCAGGACCGTTGACAGCTAATTATAGCGCTTTAAGGATCAACCTCATAACCTACCATTGGCTAGAATAACTATTATTTATTCAGCAATTATTTCATATAAAAACGGCTTGGAAAATAAGTTAGTAAATAAGACCCAAATCATGAGATCAATTAACCACATTTTTTTAAAAGATACTGGAAAAAAAATATTTTTTTTTATTTAAGAAAACACAATTTAGAACCTTGTTTTGGAAAAAAATTTAAAAAAATACAAATTAAAAGAAACAATTGCCTTTGTTATATTTGTCCTCTTGACCAAATGAAAATGTAAATACACCACTGGTACGTACATTTTCTACAGAGTAAATAGCGTGCTTTTTACCTAAATTTGTTTTTATCCCTATCTGAAAGCGGCTATTCAGCGCTGAAATAGGCAAATAAACACGATTAAAAGCGTAATCAAATTGTGGGCAAATATAAAATGGTCCCATGATAATAGAGTGTCGAAAAGACCTTGACATTTTTTTCGGCTAGCGCACAATTCGATTATTTCAACCTTGTCCCGAAAAACGGTGTCACCCCTTTACCTTTACAAATAGTCTTCAAAATTAACAAGAATCCCACAGATAGTCTACAGGATCAAGTAAAATATCTGTAGTAAATTATCTATAACGATAAGAAACATTTACATTTTTCATTTTTTAAAAAAAATTTATTAAATTTAACAAACCGAGTTTCGATATTAAAGCATAGACATACGAATATTTAACTCGGAAAAAGATGATTAAAACCAAAACTGTTACACATATTTTTAGCACATTTTGACAAGTGTCCGTTTTAACAGTGTTACTCAACGTTCCATTAAATATTTACCTAAATCCATGATTTCTGAAATTGAATTGACAACGTTGTATTTTCAACTTTGAATTTATGAGATGGCTGTCATTTGACAAGCAAATTATTTACGTCCGTCAAACGAACATTTTTTAATACTTTTCAGGCTTATTCTGGTTATAATATACTACTTGGACACTTGTAGAAAAGTTATGTACCGATGCGTTTGTATTGGAAAAATATGTTAAATAATCGTTTCAACGCACTGAATTTGTTTGTCTTGGGAGTGAGTATCCCAATATACCATGTGTTCCATGACGTTTTTAACAGCCTGTAACTCAGGAACTAGCGAATATTTTTTTTTGAAAATTGGGACATATCAATTGGACCCACATTACTATCATTTCAGGTCTGTGACGTCATCTGAGGCGCTGTGACGTCATCGATATGAAAAAAATTAAATTGGTCAAGGGGATAAAAATTAGCTCAAATGAAAGAGATTTTTATCCCAAATTCAATGGTGTACCATAATGTGGGTATTAATATAAAGAATTATACTAACGTATCAAATTATTGTTTATTTTCGACAATAATATAACGTGTTTAAAGTGTGAAATAACGTTAAAATAGGTGAAGGTGGTGAGTATGCTTTGAAAGGAGAGTCTCACAGTAAACCTTGAGATTTTAGGCTCATATCTTCCCCATAAAGGGTTTTCCTTCACCTCCGCAAAAAAAAAAAAAAAAAAAATCAGTACCCACATTATGATACACCGCTGAATTTGGGATAAAAATCTCTTTCATTTGAGCTAATTTTTACCCCCTTGACCAATTTAATTTTTTTCATATCGATGACGTCACAGCGCCTCAGATGACGTCACAGATCTGAAATATACCTCACATGATAGTAATGTAGGTCCAATTGATATGTCCTAATTTTCAAAAAAAAATATTTGCTAGTTCCTGAGTTACAGGCTGTTAAAAACGTCATGGAACACCCGGTATATATATTTTTTTAAATGTGAAAAATATTTTTCCGCGCAAAAATTTATATTGCTATATTGATTTTATCATGTTTTATAGCATCTTTTAGTAACATTGTCAACCAAACAAATGTTTAAGTTTGAAATATTTTAATTAATAAAAACGATTCATTTTATACGTCAAAGTAAAATTGTTTTATAAATTTTGCCTGATTATGTCAATTTCCTGAATATGTCAATTTTCCTGATAATGTCAAATTCCTGTTTATGTCAATTTTCTGATTATGTCAATATATTATGTATGCCCTTAATTACCTGATTATGCTGTTAAGCTTTTTCATTATTAAAATTGGTTGCGTTACTATGGAAACGTATTAAAATTGGTTGCGTTACTATGGAAACGTAATAAAATGGGTTGCGTTACTATGGAAACGTAATAAAATTGGTTGCGTTACTATGGAAACGCATTAAAATTGGTTGCGTTACTATGGAAACGTAATAAAATTGGTTGCGTTACTATGGAAACGTATTAAAATTGGTTGCGTTACTATGGAAACGTAATAAAATTGGTTGCGTTACTATGGAAACGTATTAAAATTGGTTGCGTTACTATGGAAACGTAATAAAATTGGTTGCGTTACTATGGAAACGTATTAAAATTGGTTGCGTTACTATGGAAACGTATTAAAATTGGTTGCGTTACTATGGAAACGTATTAAAATTGGTTGCGTTACTATGGAAACGTATTAATGTCACTAACATCTGTAAGGAAATGAATATTTCCTAACAAGAAATCTTGACTTTTTCTTTAAGAAATTTTGACTGGTATGTCAAAATTTCCTACCGATTTGCGGAAAAAATATTTTTTAAATTATTCCTAATCCTTGTTTAAAAAAAAATTAAACGTCAAAACGTGATCAACTATCCCCGGTCTCCCCTATGCAACTTTCCGCATTTGATCCTTCTAGCAATTAAAAAAATTAAGAGTAAATTTATGGGACGATTGCTATCGACTAGTTTTAAATCTATTTGTCGAAGAATGACATTTTCTTGAAAGTGCTTATTATGGGCGTCATGTTTGTCTTGTCGACTCTATTGTCAGATAATCGTTTAGTTTGTCACGCCATTAATAGTCTCGTTATGCCATCACAGACCCATTGTGATTAAAACATTATTAATTGCCAGTTTTATTATTTAAGTAATGCGTATATCACGGTCGTTTGTTATTACTAGGACCATACTTACATAATTTGAGAAGTGTAATAAAAATATATAACACGTTTTTATTTATTGTTTGATACAAGGGTTTCGTAGTCCCTAATTTTTTAGGATCATTTTTCATTTTGAGAGAATGAAAAAATAAGTACATATTGGTAAAGGTCTAATCTATGTTCCTATGTTCTCACTTTTTTAAAATTTGATTTAGTTTTTTCTAAAAAAAATCGCAAAATTCCATGTTTTCTGATAATTTTTCCCATTTTTTTTTTTAGAAAATAACCAAAGCAAATTTCAAAAAAGTGAATTCGTCGGAACATAGATTAGATCTTTACCAACAAGTACAAATTTTTTTCATCCACTAATAATAAAAAATAAACCTTAAAGTTAGGGACTACGAAACCCTTACATAGCGAATGTTTAGGAATTTGTGTTTGATATATTGCTGTGTTTTTTTGGTATATTTTGAGCTTTTCTGTATTTCTTTTCCTGCTACTGAGATTAGAATATTATGATTTTATTAGTGCTATACTCTATTCGCTATCAGGAGATAGTAAGAAAACTTAATTTTGTAGAGAAAAAATCTTATATTACCATAGAGTAATAATAATATTTATTTTACTTTATTAGAGCCACTCTGTGTACCGGGTATATAACAATCCCAGATAAAATACACTGCATCGTCGTGTTTCTGGGATATTAAATAAATATCAAAAGGATATAATAAAATTAAAAATGGAAAAACTATGTCAGCGGAAAATAATGTAAATAGTTGATTGATAAAAATGGACACAATGGCGAAATTTTCGATGAAAAATCGAGTGGCAATATTGACATTTACAAAAAAAAAACAATTTAGAAAGAAAAGTGGGGAAAATTGGAGAAAAAAGTTGAAAAATAATAAATAGGTATAAAAAATTAAGTCAAATCATTCTGGCAAAATACATAGGGATTTGTGAATTTGAATAGTACTAAAGGTGTCCAAATAGCTCAAAAAAAATTTTTTTTATAAAAATTCTCCTCTATAAAAAATAATATTTAAACTATTCAAACTTGACATAGTATGCACAGGGTGATTAAAAATAAAGAGAATTGGCGATTATGGGAATAAAAAAGATAAATTAAAAGTTAGAAAACGAGTAAGGAATTTAATTTATCAGATTCGACATCCTAAGACCGGTTTCTGCCTTTCGGCTTCGTCAGTTAGGCTTTTCGAATCCAATAAATAAAATTCCAAACTCGTACAAGTCAATAGCTATATCCGCTATAAGATAAAATTTTTAGATGTGCTGCCATCTATGATTAGAAGAGAGTAATCGACAAATACTAAAAGCAAAAAAATTCCCGGTGTATTGGGGTTGCATACACAATTTGCATTGTGTGTTGCAAAGCTTTTATTTGACTGATTCTAGTCAAAATGTCACTCTCTTCTTTCGTATCCCTTTCAGAGATTAATACAAAGTTAGAAAACGAGCAAGGAATTTAATTTATCAGATTCGACATCCTAAGACCGGTTTCTGCCTTTTGGCTTCGTCAGTTAGGCTTTTCGAATCCAATAAATAAAATTCCAAACTCGTACAAGTCAATAGCTATATCCGCTATAAGATAAAATTTTTAGATGTGCTGCCATCTAACTTTGTATTAATCTCTGAAAGGGATACGAAAGAAGAGAGTGACATTTTGACTAGAATCAGTCGAATAAAAGCTTTGCAACACACAATGCAAATTGTGTATGCAACCCCAATACATCGGGAATTTTTTTGCTTTTAGTAATTGTCAATACTCTCTTCTAATCATAGATGGCAGCACATCTAAAAATTTTATCTTATAGCGGATATAGCTATTGACTTGTACGAGTTTGGAATTTTATTTATTGGATTCGAAAAGCCTAACTGACGAAGCCGAAAGGCAGAAACCGGTCTTAGGATGTCGAATCTGATAAATTAAATTCCTTACTCGTTTTCTAACTTTGTATTAATCTCTGAAAGGGATACGAAAGAAGAGAGTGACATTTTGACTAGAATCAGTCAAATAAAAGCTTTGCGTATGCAACCCCAATACACCGGGAATTTTTTTGCTTTTAGTAATTGTCAATACTCTCTTCTAATCATAGATGGCAGCAAGATAAATTAAATTAATAAAAATATGATATAACACCACAAATTCTTTTACAAAAAATATAAGAGAGGATGAGCAATATCCGCACTAGCGTAATTCAAATCGCGCTATAAATTAAAAAAAAAGTAAAAAAATCTTTATCAGTTCAAATACCAGATTTTTCAACGATTTTTCGAATTCCTCATAAACCAAAAAATATGTTGTGTCGCCGCAAGACTTTCCCGGCATTTATAAAATAAAAATTAAAAAAATTCATTTGGTGTTAAAATTTTTTAAAGTCCAAATCAAATGATATTTGGTTTCGAATTTTTTTAAAGTAAAAATGACATTTGAAATATTATAAAAGGAAAGACATTTCACATGCCAAAAAAAGTAAAACAATTTTTTAGGGTCGCAATTTCGTTTAAATGTCATTTGGATTTTAAATTTTAAATTTTTTTAAAATTAAGGAATGTATTTACAAGCCAATAAGGCACCTAAATACCAAATAAAAACTTTAGGTCTTTTATTTTTTTGTAATGTACATAGGGCTACTGCGCCCCCTGGTGGGGCGATTTCAACCAAAAACAAATGGATTCATTCCGCGATAATCCGATACCCACATATCAAATTTCAGCTCAATCGGACCAAGCGTTTGGACACTACGGGTTGCAATTTTTTAGTTTAAAAAAATTTTTTAAGGCTAGGTTCAAAATTAAGGAATGAAAATTTCAGGATGTATTTACAAGCCAGTGAGGCACCTAAATATCAAATAAAAACTTTAACATAGGGCTCCTGCGCCCCCTGGTAGGGCAATTTCAACCAAAAACTAATGGGTTCAATCCTCTATCACCCGAAACCCATATACCAAATTTCAACTCAATCGGATTAAGCGTGCGGACGCTATCGTGGAAGAATACAGACACACAGACAGACGGACAGACTTCCATCTGGAAATCGTTGTAATCGTCTTAGGGGACCTCAAAATGGATATATCCGTCGTTATCTCAATTTTTTTTTAGCGCGTTCACAATACTTTCCCTTTGCGAGGGACCGGGAAAGTAAAATGAAAATTACAAAATCGCACATTTTACCAATAACAAAATAAAGATATTAAGACATGTCCAATCTATTTAATGATTAATAATATATTTTGATAGCGTATATACTGTGGCTCGTTTGTATTTCCGTTAATAAAATATAAAAAGAAATTCTAGGGCTTTATTGAATTTACTTTATTTTTATTTTTCGAAATTGTTTGGCCTTTAAAAACCTCATTTCGTTCCATGTGATGTTGTTTGATTCAGTTGCTTCGGGGGAGGTAAACATTCATCAAATTTATCATCAACTCGGGGCACTGCGGTCCGAGTTAGAATCACAGAAGGTGCAAAATCAATAAACAATTTTATATATCTAATGAAATTCAGCAATAGGGACGTGATTGATGTCATTTCTAGGTAATAACCGTTTTCGATTGGAATTTTAGAAAACAGCTGCTATTTTTCTGACACCGAGATAACGTTTAGAATATGTTGCAGAATATGTAGACCAGGAGACGACATTTTTATATTACCGTTTAATTTTTCATAGTAAAAAAATGTATTTGTTTTGATCTCATGGGTTTTGAGACAAAATGTAGCAATTAAATAATTGTCTATAGCTTCTAAAGTGGACTGTTGTTTTTTTGTAATTGAATTATTTCTTTTCCAGAACTCCGAAATGGTACTTTCCAAAAACAACGAAAGAACAGGTAACACAGAAACAGCATTAAATTGGCTTACACTTTATGTTACCAATCAATCAGAAACGCACTTGCATTTTTAAATGCGTTGGTTAATTAATTAGAAAAACGAAACAAATTTGCACTGCATTTGGACAGTGGAGATGAAAAATATTTTGAGTAGCCTGGCTTGATTCGCGGCCAAAGTCAGAGAAATTGTAACATTACGTCATGTTTGTGACGACGGGTAAGTCTTGCTTGATTCGCGGCTAAGATCTTACTGATTAAAAACTTCTTGTTTAAGCCACGCCCCCCGAGTGGTGTACGTGACAATACTTGCGTACGTTATATGAACCGGAAGTTTGCGTACGTGTGAATATGTGGTGGTACTATGGCGAGTCGGAAATCCGTTTCGATTTGCCAATGTTGCCGATTTGTTTAAAATGAATGGATTGAATTGTATGTTTAATTTTGTAATTAGAAAACTAAACAGTATTTCTATTTATTTTAGCGCTATTGCGGTTATATTTTATTTTCAAGCTCCTAAAATCGTCCCTAAATATCTTCAAAAAAATTGTGTACGGACCAAAAAAAATCCCCCAAACAAAGTATGGCGTATTCACCCAACATTTTCGTTTGCGATACTATTAATTTAATTAATTTTCGTCCACCTAAATTGACGCACTGAACCATTTTATTCGAACGTGAGCGTGTGTGACCAAAATATTCCGCGATACGTACAACACCTATATCAAGTTCAAATTGTTTTTGAAGTGATGCCAAAACGAAGTTTTTCGTCAAACATGTATACATAAAGAAAGAATTTTTGATTTATTAAAGAGCAATTTCGAAATTAATTTTAGCGGTTTCTTGTACATTCCAGAATTCGCGTCATGAAGTAGGAATTAACTAAAAATATAAAATCGTGACAGAAATTTTTATGGATTCGTGCAAGTTTCATTATGTCAAGTTTGTTACCAAATAATTTATTCCCCCCCCCCAATTTAGATCGGGTATCACATTTCTATATATTTACTATAGTTTAATCATTCCTGCATGAAATGTTCGACCCAGGCGTCGGTGGAGGAGAGATATAAATCATCTATCTAAAGAACTTGAAAACGGTTTTTCCGACAAATCTCAGCTGGGTTTGATCCCACAAAAAAATATTCTTACCAAAATTGAAGAGTTTGACAAAACACGTAATTTCGTTCCAACCTGAACCCGATAACTCAATTAGTTCGCGAATTATCGCGATTTGAAATTGTAAAAATGAAAAAAATTAATTAATTATTTCTCTAAAATCAGTGGAGATGGGGCGTCATTTGCTTGTGAATGAAAGGGTAATAACGAGTACTTTTAGGTGCCGGAGGGCGGGGGTGGTGGGTTAAGTAGGGGGGGGGGAGATATGGGCGAAAACAAATATTATTGAAACGCTTGTAACTTCTGTACTAATTGAGCTAGCGCAACCAGCCGAGGCTCAAATTGTTCACTTTTTCATCCGCTAAAAGATAGCAATACGGAAAAAATTAATTTTTCACAAATGCGCGCAAAATTTATGTTTTAAATGAGCTGTAAATTTAAAAAAAGCCTAATTTTCCATAAAACAAAACACAAAGTCTTTTGCTTACCGAACGTTGGCCAAGGTGTGTCTCCTGTTCCTGAGATAACGATTGTGGTGCTTCTGCAGATCCGCTATGGTTCCTTGTTCGGCCTGCATCTTGCCAGAAGATGGCGCTAGCAGACCAGCGGAACCTTCTGACAGACGAGTCCTTTGTCCTTTTCTAACGCCGCCGGTTAGTATGGAAAAAGTCGGCGACGTAGATTGAACATTTGATCGTTTCGCTGTCAGTCGGCCTGAAAACAAAACAAAGAATGTTTTGCATTCAAACAAATCGCTCTTGTATTTAAAAAAATTATGACAATTCCACTCATATGTAAAAAATGTCATATGAAAATTCAAGAATGGTAGTTTGTTGTCGGATATTTAGCCTTATGAATAAGGAAGGAAGAGAAAATATAACTGGATAAATAATCGATAATACCACGTTGCCTGCGGTCTCGTTATTTTTTCACAGATTCGTTAAATTTACAATGAAAATAAATACTCTACATGAAACTTATTATTAACAAATTATTAGTCGGGCTATACAAAAGAAAAATAATTCTTATACAATTTAGAAAAATCTAAAATAAATAAACAAGAACTGATAGAAATTGCTAGACATAGAATTTCGTATTCCTTCAAATCCTACTTACATTTGAACAGGTAAAACTATTGTTGGTCAAATAGAGAGAAACCGACACTACTAAAAAGTAATATATAATGAATCAAAAATTATATAATTTATGCTGGTCGTACCTACATTTAATTTTATAAATTTACATATAAATTAACTCAAAGAAAATTAGAATAAAGTATGTACAACAAAAAACTGGTTTTATCAAATTATCACTCACAATGTTACTTTATACCGAGCTATATAACAATTTGATCTTCTTTCAAGTATGACCAATAGCAAACGAATAATTGGTTAAAATAAAAATAACTTTTGTAGTTTAAAATTCCTTTTAGAAGATGAACTAAACAACAAAGTACCAAAAAAAAAAAAAAAAAGATGAACTATTTTTGTATAGCGAAAGAACCAACAGAAGCATCGAAAACAACTACTTCTTGGACTACTTGCCCCCACAGGTATTGAATTACATCGGTCCAGATGCGTGTTGGAACCCAAACTTTGTCGAGACAGTTCAACCATTTTATTTTGTTATTAAAGGAGCTTGTCATTTCAGGACCAGTTTCGTAAATTCTGCCATCAACATATTCAGTGTCAACAACTTCCTTACCATCTATCAGGGTGCGCCAACCCTTCTTTTTTTATTTGAACCACCCCTAGTACAGTCACTGAAGGTTTTCACCTCCGATTTTCGTTGAACCTCCATCGATTTTCATGAAAATTGGTGAGTAGTTAGAGGATACCTCAAGAAACAAAAGTGACATGGTGCCAACTTGCGCTTTTACCCTGGGGGGGGTGGAAATCATTTTATTAAAAATAACCCCAGGAATCGATAGAGGTACCAATTCTAAGCAAAATTTGTTATATAAAGTTATTAAAATAAATCAATCCTTTTTGGGTTATTAAAGATCAAAGATTTTGATTTCTCGCGAACAAAATGCATGTTTTAAAGCGGTTTTTCATAAATAAATCAAAAAATATAAGTTTTTACAAAAAAAATTCCTTACTTGAAAAACCTTTTACTATTAATTCAAAGTGAGTTATAGGTAATTGAATGTACTGAACATTTTTGAACATTTATCAACATTTCTGGACAATTCTGAACATTTTTGAACATTTATCAACATTTCTGAACAGTTCTGAACATTTGTAAACATTCCTGGATATTTCTATACATTTTTGAACATTTCTAAATGTTTCTAAAAAATTTTGAACATTTCTGAACTTTTCTAAACATTTCTGAACATTTTTTGACATTTCTGAAATATTTTTAAACCTTTTTGAACAAATCTGAATAATTCTGAACATTTTTTAACATTTCTGAATAATTCTGAACATTTGTCAATATTTCTGAACAGTTCTGAACATTTTTAAACAAATATTTATATAAGTAATACACATTCAATAGTACTCAAATCTAAGTATTCAAGCTTAAATAACGAGAAAACGATGCATTTTATAAAATATACTGACTGAACACTTTTCAAAGAAATACCAATCAAATGAGCTGTAGAAGAAGTTGATAGCATCAAAATTAAGCAAGTTATGATGGAAATAAGAGGACCATTTCGAATTTTTTTTAAAAAGTGAAAAATAAAACATGCCATTTCCAAAAAAATTAAAATTTATAGTAATCCCTATAAGACTTTCTTTATTTTAGCATAAGTAATGACCTCAAAAATTTTGACCGGTTTAGAATGCATATTTTTGAAAAAAAAATATGATTTAAAAAAATCAGAATTTTTAAAATTTTCGTAAATTTCATTTTCTATTGATAATAACGCCAAAAATACTCGATATACGTAAAAAATGATAGAGAACGAAATTTGAGTTTTTTTTAACAAAGATTTTACTTTTTTTTATTTTTGTAGGATAAAAATAACAGCGATAGAAACGTTTAAGGCCTAAATTTTACTGCGAGAACCATGTAACCGGGGCCCTTTAACCTTTATCTTTTAAAAAATAAGGGATTTAAAAGATTAAATTTAATACAGTGTTGTAGCCCTTGAAATTACCTTTCAAATGGTTTTTGGATGAACCTGATATCATAAAAATTAACGGAGTTATTGTAAAAAAGCCAATAACATTTTTTTTGAAAAATTTTTGTATGTATATATAGGAAAAAAGATAGATAGTAAGAAGTAGACGTGTCGATAGGTAAATGCTCACAAAATATACATATGGGTGTGTGTATGTATATTTTTACCATTTTTAACAAAAGGGGTAGATTTCACCCCTAAAATGCAAAAAGTGCAAGTCGAGCATATGTCATTTTTGAAGTTGAGGGTAAAATATACACAATCCCAAATTTTCAAAAGAATAAGATGATCACAGAGGTTGAGATAAAGTTTCAACACTTGAGCGGACGCTATAAAAATGATATAAAATTTAGTACCTCCGAGTGGCTGCAGAGTGCTCTGTTCTTCATCCTCGTCCTCCAGGACTTCCTCTTCCTCGATGTCGTGCAGTTCGGAAGCTGACGTAGCTTGACAGGACTTGGGTGGAGTTTCCAGCGCTGGGGGAGAGGGGTCAGGGCCGACCGGCTTGCCTTCGGGCGTGCCGCACCAAGGCAAGCAGCACTTCCAGGCCCCGACCAGTGTGCCGACGTTTTAGCTCTCTCAAGAACCAACAGAGCTGAAATGGAAAAATTTTTTGTAAATATTTGCTCGTTCGTTTGTTACCTAAATTGAGTGAAATGGATATATAGGAAGGTATAATTTCATGAAAAATCGATTTATTTTTAGATGAAATCATAGAAAAGTTTCTTTTAGGCTGTGAATAATGTACAGGGTGTCCCAAATTGGTGTGTTTTGCAGGGTATCTCGTAAACTAGAAGAGATAGAAGAAAAGCAGTTAAGATGTTATGACTTCTTTTTTTGTTAAAGTAACGATAGCCTAATTAAATCTTTAGTAACTCCCTGCAGTTGGAAGATACAGGGCGATTATTGAAAACTGTCGAAAACTACAGGGTACTATAACTTCTTAATTAAGAAAAATATAAAAAAACGTTATAAAAACTTTTGATAGATATAATATTAAAGAGTTCAGTGGCGCACAGATTATTTTTTTTAGGGGGCTCACTAAGGAAATATAATGCAAACTTATGTTTTTTTAAATGGGACACCCTGTATATTTTGACGTTTTTCGTTTCCTTTTTTAATTCTCATTCGCCTGATATGACATATTATATATCTATTTTCAATGGTTGGAGCTACAGTGCAAGTAAACCATTTACGGATGTTATCAGGTGAAACACCCTTAAAAAATTGAACACTCAGTAACGAAATTTAACATTTTATTATAAGGATACTGATGTGTGACAATTTTATTTATCAAAATTATAATTAATAAAAAATAAAACCAGATTAAAAAAATAAAAACAATAAACTTATGAAACAACAAGAAACATTGTAACAACTAAACTACCTATAACTAATTTTATTAGAATGTGAAAATTACATTAAATGTTCAAAATGTCCTCCGTTTTGTTGTAGTAATAATTGACACCTTTTTCTTACTGATCTTACACAATTGAGTATGTGCACTGGCTTTATTTTTCTAAATGCGGCATGAATATTTTGTAATAAATCTTCCCTACTCTCGAAGTTAGTCTTGTAAATATTATTTTATGATTTTATTTTTGGTTGGAGATTATTTAAACGAAAAACTTTTTAATCGATGAAAACGGAGAGCATTTTTAACATTTAATGTAATTTTTACATTCTAATAAAATTAGTTATAGGTAGATTAGTTGTTACAATGTTTCTTGTTGTTTCATAAGTTTATTGTTTTTTATTAATTATAATTTTGATAAATAAAATTGTCACACATCAGTATTCTTAAAATAAAATGTTAAATTTCGTTACTGAGTGTTCAATTTTTTAAGGGTGTTTCACCTGATAACATCCATAAATGGTTTATTTGCACTGTAGCTCCAACCATTGAAAATAGATATATAATATGTCATATCAGGTGAATGAGAATTAAAAAAGGAAACGAAAAACGTCAAAATATACAGGGTGTCCCATTTAAAAAAACAAGTTTGCATTATATTTCCTTAGTGAGCCCCCTAAAAAAAAATAATCTGTGCGCCACTGAACTCTTTAATATTATATCTATCAAAATTTTTTATAACGTTTTTTTATATTTTTCTTAATTAAGAAGTTATAGTACCTTGTAGTTTTCGACAGTTTTCAATAATCGCCCTGTATCTTCCAACTGCAGGGAGTTACTAAAGATTTAATTAGGCTATCGTTACTTTAACAAAAAAAGAAGTCATAACATCTTAACTGCTTTTCTTCTATCTCTTCTAGTTTACGAGATACCCTGCAAAACACACCAATTTGAGACACCCTGTACTCGAGATTGGCAATTTTCTAACGTTCGCAAGAAATGTTATGGTAGACCTGATCAAAATTTTCACATCAAATTCGTTATTTTTATATCGAAATACGTCGCCATAGGTGAAAATAAAATTGAAATAGGGGGAACAGGGGTAAATATATGTGGAAAAAGTAAAAATGATAATAATATAACAATAATACTTTGGTGACAATACAATTTTGTATAAAAATAGTCGTGGCTATAAATAATATGAAATAAAAAAAGCCAAAACTATACAGGGTGATTATATTAGACGTTTTAGGAGAAGTAAGGAAAATTATAAAGTGAAAATTTGGAATGTTATTTTTTTACATTTTTAAAAAATTTAAAGGCGATTTTTGGTATTATTTTATATACCAGACCATATACCGACCACACGATTCTCCGGATTTGACAACTGGACTTTTTTATTCGGGGCTACATTAAAAATGAATGACTTATCCAGGAAAATTAGGTTTGTTAAAATATACATTAAATAAACCCAAAAATAAACGTTAAAACTCAATCAAAATCACGAACTTTACCGATAATTTACAACAATATTATTGTTTCTAAAACGGTTGGCTCTTTGCAAAACGTTAGTTCCCAGTTATTTCAAAACAAATTTAAATTTAATTTACAATTTGTTCAATGGTTAAACGTTTTACGTATGAAGAGAATTATATCGAATTATTTCTAGTGTACTTAATTACTTAATCTATAAATACGTTGAATTTTCAACCAACTAGTTTATTATCCGTCATTGTCATGGGCGTATCGGGAACCGCAGATGTAAGTTTAAGAAAAAAAAAATGTATTTTTTTATTTTTCGCCTATGATACCCAAAGAACCCCGCACAATTTGCCTGAAATATACATATGTTATTGGTATTGAGTTTCTGATCAAATGTTCTAATGGACCCAATCTTCTAAGACCCATGATTTAGCTCCCAGGGCCGTATTTAGTATAGGTGTCCAATAAATAAAAAACATTATTAAAAATAAGGAATGCTATCAAATTGAATGCAGGTACATTTTGTTGTAATATCTGCAAAAAAAATTTTTGAAATAGTGGTCAGATGAAAGCATTAAAATATTAACGTTTTGTTCATTTCCACCACCCTGGAAATATCGGTTTCAACTTTGTTAGTAATTAATTAGATATACCAGTGTGTTTGGCTTCGCATTCAGCCTCGTCCAATTCTCTGAGAATCTCTGCATCTGCTTCTGCATTATACTTAAAAGGGGATCCCTTGTCATCTCCCAAATCCTGCATAATTTTTTTATTTTCTGCAGCAACACCTTTCAGTTCTTTTGAAGCCATTTCGATCATTTTTTCGACCTCTTCCATTTCATTACATCCACAGGTGTCAGCCATGGTTGCTTTAAACGATTCTTTCTTTCCTTCCTTTAAAATATTATCTAATCGATCACCAAGTTGGTCAATGTCTAAATCTTCTATAACCGCTTCTTCTACCTTTTCGGCGTCTTCTGCTGGAGTTTCTTCTTTGTGTCCGGTGGCAGAACCCTCAACTTTCGATTGTTCTACGGTTTCTTCTACGGTTTCTTCTACAGTTTCTTCTACTGTTTCTTCTACTTTTTCTAAAACGCTTGAGAGTTCGGTTTTGGAAAAATTACTTTCAAATAAGAAATATTCGTCTCCACTCTCAGATTCAGTATCTATGACCTGGGGAATGAAGAGTTCTTTTAAACGTGGTTCCTCCTCTTCTAACTTCCATTGTTTGAGCTCAGATTTAAGGGGAATTCGTTTTGGAGAAAATAGGGTTCTTTTGGATCTTGGTTTTCTATGATAAGACTGACAACTCTCTAAAGATCTGGAAGGCCTGAGCAATCGACCAATGTCCAAATCTCTGATCAAATCGAACGATTCGTTCCTCAAGGTAGATCTGAAAAAAGAATCTGCCCCCACGGCGCAATTTGAAGGTTTTCGAAATAAATTATTATAGGACTGCAAAAAATTTATATTCTTCTGTATTAAAGGATTACTCGCTATTTTTCTCTCCCTTCTAGGAAGATTTTTCTCTGAAACTGATAATTTCTGTCTGCTCTTCATTTTCCACGAAATTGTTTTTTTTTTTTTTTAATTGCGGCGTTAATCTTCTTCAATTAGATATAGTTTTAATAATATAGTAGAGTTATATTTATATTATACAGTTAGATAATTCAAAAAGGAAATGACCGATTTCAACAATCAAAATGTTTATTTTTTCCTGTTACTATCTTTCTTAAAAAGCTACAATACAAGTCCTACATAAAGTTTATAGGTTAGGCCGACGGTATTTAAAATTTGCTAAAATTTGGTTGAAAGCGCTTAGCAAATTTTAAATAAATTTTACACACTTTTAAGACATTTTAATTTCTTCAAAGTTACAAAAGATTTTCTCCGTTGCATAAAAATTATGTTTTTATACCCAAAAACAAATGTATATCTACCAAAACATTTGATCGAAGCCACCTTGTATCTCATTAGTACATAATATTAATATTTTAAGGCTCTGAATCTACAGTTAAAATATTTACCACTCTTCACGAATCACCCTGTATGTATTTTTGACCGAATTTATTTTTTTTTATTAATAGAATATGATGATCCATACCAAGTTGTAAATCAAAACTATCCGACATATTTCTCCTATAGTATAAAATTTAAAAACTGGAAAATATCGTAATGTTATTTTTTCGCAGCTATAAAGTCTCCGAAATGAAATCATTAAAGTGTTTAACAAACAAACCAGTAAATTACAACATCTATATTTTATTTACTCGTGTAACCATCGGAACGTAAATGAATGTATCAATAATTCATCAAAACTAAATTTGTTCGAAACGATCGCGCATTGCCAAAATAATATTTTAGCTTATCATCACAATCTCGGTTTAATTCAGAATTGAAAAATATTAGTAGAGATATTCTAAAATATCAGAAAACCATTTAAAAGGAAAATATACAGGGTGCTTCCAAATGACACTTACAACTCGATTACTTTTCGAAATTAAAGTTAAAAAAAAATAAATGTTTTTATTTAAAAACTTTAAAACGGATTAATATATTAATTTGAAATTTAGCAGGTCGTTTTTAAATGTAAAAATACATATTTCAGTAAAAAATCATGTTTCATATCTAGATCCAGTGGCGTGCAGTTAGAAGAGTATATCCCCTTTTCCCAACCATTTCTACGCCCATGTTATTTGAAGCTATTTTTATTTTTTTTTGTATTGCTTAACAGTTTTCAAGTAAAAAACGAATAACCTTTACATACCGAAAATGTTGTGGTTTTTAAGATATTTAATGTTTTTATGAAGTCTGTAAGATCTTTTATTAATGAAATAACCAACAATATTTTTCTTGGATTTCTTTAATCATTTTTTCTTAATTTTTTATAACCACTAGACTTTTGTATAGTGTCTAGTATCTAGTGGTTATTAAAAAATAAGACAAACATTATTAAAGGAATCCAAGAAAAATATTGTTGGTTATTTCATTAATAAAAGATCTTACAGACTTCATAAAAACGTTAAATATCTTAAAAACCACAAGATTTTCGGTACGTAAAGGTTATTCGTTTTTTACTTGAAAACTGTTAAGCAATACAAAAAAAAATAAAAATACCATGGGCGTAGAAAATGGTTGGGAAAAGGTGATACACTCTTCTAACTGCACGCCACTGTATGTATGTATTTTTACATTTTAAAACGACCTGCTAAATTTCAAATTAATATATTAATCCGTTTTAAAGTTTTTAAATAAAAACATTTATTTTTTTTTAACTTTAGGTATCTACAGCCGGACGTTGTAAGTGTCATTTGGAAACACCCTGTAGGAGAAGTGCAGAACGTGAAAATTTTAAGCGATATACCGATCATACATTTCTAAATGTCATCGAGGATAAAAATAACCAACAGAATTCGCTCGGAAATAACAGGTTCAACCTAATAACGAACTTCCAATATTACTTTCAGTTTTATCCAGAAAGTTGTGCTTATTTCTACTAACCAAACAAAATTGAGTTAATTAATTTCTGTGGTTCATAGTGGTTTGTTTTCTTAAATGTTTTTCTTATATTGGATATTTCGAGATTCTTGGGAAATTTTAAAGATAAAATTGTCAATTGAAGATGCAGGACGTTGAAAAAAAAATTTTTATAACTTTTTAATTATCAAAAAAGCGTTCAAATATTTGACCGAATTTTGATGAACGTTAGAATGGCATAACTGGTGCATTTTTTAGACGAAAACGTTTACATTTCATCAAAAAAACCATATCCAGCTACATAAAATTTACTTACATTACATTAAAGGGGCATTGTATTTTTTACTCCACAATTTAATTCATGTATAAAAAGTCCCATAAGCCGCGTGTTTTCATTTGTGGAAATGTCGCGATTTGGAGAGTCTTCGAGTGGAGAAATTGAAAAAGCCATCAATGATAATGTGCCTCGCAATACTGTGAATTCAACTACATCAATTTGGCGACAATTTGCGATGTTTTGTTTAGAAAAAAAATATGAACTCATTGCAGAAACTTCCACTGAAGAGTTAGCTTCTATTTTATGTGACTGGGCATTTAACATGAAGAAGAACAATGGAGAAGATTATAAAGAGAGTGCAGTCAAGACGATTTGGAACACTTCACCAAAAATGTTACAAGAGAAGTACTTTAAAGATTATAAAATAATTTTTAATCCGTTCACGGACATACAGTTTAAGAAAGCGAGAAATGCACGCGACAAAAAACGCTAAATTTTACAAGCAATCCCAGAAAAAAGGAAGGTGAGTTCTAATGCTCTCACAAAACGAGAAATTTTTGAAATGGTACTGTCCTGGGGTGAAGAAGAACCTGTAGGCCTCCAAAGAAAATTTTATCACATTGCTGCGTATGAATTGGCTTGGAGAGGTGGAGAAGCAGCAAATTGTAAGGTATTCTATTTTAAAATCCAGACAGACAACCGTGGAAGAGAGACCGGAAGAGTTGAATATAACCCAGTGTTTTCGAAGACAGCACAAGGGGGAAATCAGAAGTTGGTCGACAGTAAATGGTTAGTAGCAAACACTGCAGAAGATTCTGAAAAGTTTTTTTATCTCCAAATCCTTTCTGGCAAAAAATAAATTCGAAAAGATGGTATAAGAATTCTCCTATTGGGATAAACGAAATATATAAATGGACCAAATCTTCGGCGAAAAATATTGGATTTGATATCAAGCGGGAGAAAATTACGAACCATTCTAATCGGGCTGCCGCCGTAACTGAATTGTCCGGGAGTGGTATAGGTGAACAAAAACTTGTGAAAATTACGGGACATAGCAACCCATCGTCATTAAAACCGTACCTTCAGTTAGATGAATCCGAATTCTACCACAAATGAAAATTTTACCTGCATTTTAAAAACTAAGGGATTCGAACTCTGCCGGGACCACCATATTAAGTTTAATCCGTATGAGAAGTGATAAATAATTTATATTAGATTATATAGTAATCAAATACTATTAAACGAGCAAGGTTTGTATGTATGTGTGTGTGTGTGTGTTTGTGTGTCCAGAGGATCTCGAAATCCACTCGTCAGAATTCAATGAAACTTTCAGGGTAGACTAATTCCTATCTAAATCAGCAAAAAATGTAGGTCTCGTGTCTGTGAAAATTCGATCTTCCGAGATATTTACAAGAAAAGTTAAGCTTTTAGTTTTATTTCCTAGCAACGGCAGATATAATAACTTGTTTCTATAGTAATATATAATATAAAGGAGAGATGAGTACAGTAAAAGTGGGGATATAACGTCACATTCCATAGGCGTACTTTGCAAAATAAGTTTCTATAATATAAATAAGGTCACAGCATATAAAATTTATATACGCACTTCGTAGATTAAATTTTGAAGTTATATTATTTACAAAAAATAAAAATAAACTTTATGCATCTGACACTTTAACATTGAACGAATTAAATTTAACCAATAAATAACAAGGAGGATTATATGTTGGGATTAAACTTTTTTTAATCTCTTGGCATTAAAAGTAACGCTTCAGTACTTACCTAAACTCAAAGATTAAAAAAAAAGTTAGTTCAAGAAATATCTTTAAAAGTCACTAAAACTACTGGTATCACTATAATTGTCTTTTCTGAGGTCTATTATCATAGGTTCTATTAAATTATCCATTGATATATCCACTTTCCTAAATGAATTTTCCACCTTTTTAACATGATCAATGCATTTTCCCGAATATTCTCTATTTACATCTGAAACTGCCTTCAAAAACAAATTTCGCACATCAGGAAATTTTGTTTTGAGAAACATAACCTTTTAATAATTGTGACCAGATCAGTTCAATGGGATTTAACTCTGCGTGGTACGGAGGCAATCTGAGAATTTTAATTCCTTTTTCTCTGGCCATCTCATCTATAATATATTTTTTGAATTTGTTTTTATGTTGCCTTGCTATTACTAATAATTCTGCCTTCAAGGATTTAGGAGGACTGATAATATTTTTAGAATGAAGCCATTTTGAAATATATATTAATACAAAATTCTGAATCAATTAAAATACATACGATACGGCTATGAATAAATAAAGTCTGACTTATCTGTCAAAAGAACAGGTTTATCTAAACAAAAACTATATTAGGCCGATCAGATGTATAAAATTTAAATTTTAACTACAAATAAGCATTGAAGGATGAGGTAAAATTAAAATTTCTACCTCTTGAACCTGTACTACGTTCTGCAAATTAAATACTGCACTCTTTTCTTCTGTATAGTATAGTAGTAAAAAGGACTTTATTTAATTTCTGGCGTTTCGATCTGAAAGAATTCAATTTTAAATTTGCCGCTTTTTATGCATAATGACCTACAAATTTTGACAACTACTGACACGCACATCTCTGGGTAAACGTTAAGAAAATGGGGCCGACTGGGATTTTCATGAAATTTTCACAGATGCTATAAAACATGATAAAATCAATATACTTAGCAATAGAAATTTTTGCGCGGAAAAATATTTTTCACATTTTTTTATGAAAAAATATATGTTGGGATACTCACTCCCAAGACAAACAAATTCAGTGCGTTGAAACGGTTATTTAACATATTTTTCCCGTACAAACGCATACATAACTTTTCTACAAAACTGAGGTTAGGTTACTACTCACATATGGCTAACCCTACTTTAAATTTTCTACAAAAGCCCAAGTAGGAATTTATAACCAGAATAAACCAGAAAAGTATAAAAAAGGAAAGGTTCATTTGACGGACATAAATAATTTGCTTGTCAAATGACAGCCATCTCATAAATTCAAAGTTGAAAATGCAACGTTGCCAATTCATGGGTTTAGGTAAATATTTATAGGAACGTTGAGTAACACTATTAAAATGGACACTTGTCAAAATGTGACACCTGTCAAAACGTGACAACTGTTAAAATGTAATACATGTCAGAGTGTAACAACTGTCAAAATGAACAAATCTCAAAATGAACCAATGTCAAAATATGACAGCTGTCAGAATGTAACAAATGTCAAAATGTCACACGTATCGTACTTTTCTTTATTTATTACAAAGATCTAACCTAATCTAAAGCTAATCTTTTTTTTTTGGCGGGTGGAAATGCTTTATGCACATCGGGTAAAGGGGTTCTTCCCTTCCCCGATAGTGTGAGACTACCGCTTACGGCTACTATTTTATTATGCGGACAGTTTTAATATTGAAGTTTTCATTATCATAGAGAGAGAGAGAAAAAGAATGAATGCTTGTACACGTGTACTATTAACATAGATTTCAATTTTTTATTTTACAAGAAACTTTAAAGAGACATTTAAAATTCTCTATTTTCATAGTACCTTTTAAGATTGATTGTGACTTTGTATTTTCCAAGAACAAATTGTAATGTAATGTACGAATGAACTATTTTTGTAACTGAAAAAATATGATATCAATATCTGCCACACGTCGAAAGTCTGGTCACAGGTTTTTGTGGAGGTTTTTACCCAAGTATGAATATCAGACCTATAATTTTCCTTCACTGCAGATCAATATATAATAAAATCAATTGAACATAGAGTGTTTATTATATCGTAATAAATAGAGTGAGCTGAGCGATCTTCTGTTGACGGGACCTGTGCCCTACACGCTGCTTTTGCCCGTCCCGGAAACGGGGCCTGTCCGCCGTGACTATTCGCGAAGATCAAGCGTCAGTAGCTGTTGCTCTAAAAGGGTGAAATCCCCAGATACTAGGCAACTTTTAATGCATTTAACTAACCTCTGTGACAAGCAGTTGATAAACGTCAACAACAGCTGCAGCCAATTGAAAATTAACACTGACAGCTTTTTTAATTTTCCCGCCTACTTTCAAGCCAATCGCCAATCAACTTTTTATTTATCTCCCTTTCAGTAGTTCAAGTAGATGTCGCCCACTCCGTGATTTTCGCGAATTAGTTAATAATTTGTCATGTTATAAATATACTTAAATTATATACTCATTGGGCTGCTTAAAAATGTAGATTTGAATATTAAGAGCGAAGCTCTGTGACCAGATATTTTGAAATATATATTCTCAAAAAAGAAATTGGTGGGATTATTGGAATATTTTGATGACTGCTCGGTTTTAATATTTAGGATAATATTAAGAAGGGGAAATTGGTTAGTTGTTTCTTAATTAACGTCTTATCATACAGTTTATCTTCCTTACTTGAGTTAAAATGGATAACAGAGCATCCACCATGTTTAGGGAAAGAGGAAATAAATTAATTGTGTTAAATAATTTTAAGTTTTCCAAAGCTAATACTAGCAAGTGCGGAAAAATTCGATGGAAATGCTAAATGTACAGCTAGAGTATACTCCCACGTTTCCAATAAAGACATAATAGCAGAGGTCAAAGGAGAACACAATCATGGTGTTGAAATTAAAATTGCAAGAAATGCAGTGAGCAACTTGTGATCCAGCTGAGACACCATCAAAATTAATAATTCGAGAATTGCAATCAAATAATTTTGCGGACAACATAATTGTGTATTGTTATTTCGTATTCTCGTAGTTTTTTACTAATTTTGTATTGTTTTTTTCTGTATATGTATATAAAATAAATTCTAATAATTTCTTATGTTGTTCTTATATATTATTACATATTTTTATATGTAAGTACCACAAATAGTAAACTATCATCAATTTCTTGGAAACCTACATATTCATTAAATTGTCTTACCGAATTACATTCTAGCTTTTTTTTGAGTCGAAGTAAACTATAATTCGAATTTTGTTGCCATTAGGTAATTCAACTCAAAAAACTGCCAGAAAAAATTACTCGTCCTACGGACTCGTGATTTCTTCAGAGGCAGTTTTTTTCGTTAAATTGCCAGGCAACAAAATTCTTATTGATACATGTTAAGTTTACTTCGACAAAAAAAAAGCTCTCGTGTAATTATAAGTGAAAACAATGCGTCAGACGAAAAAAAGACAAGGGTCCTTTTTTACTTAGAAATGTCTACTCATAAAGTAAAAAAAATCTATTTCGAAAAAAACCAGCGGCGTAACACGTATTTCTTTTCTAAATACGGATAACAATTATTATTGTTGTGTATCAGTAATTAAATTAAAAACAACGACAAATGATTGTTGCAAGTTTTCCTTGTCTAAAATACAAAATGGAATCGTCACATCGATGACGTAATTGCTTTTTATTATGAATCGAGAAGTATTCTTATCGATCCGAAATCAAAAAATAAACGTAGTTATTAAATTCGTAAAAACTTTAATTAACCAAATTAACATGAATAATCAATATTTTAAATTATCCCGACCAGACTATGTCGACCGTATTCTATAAAACGATTTTTTACGTCTCTGATCGATATAATATTAAAATATTACATCAATAATTGAGGAGACATTCGGTTAATAAAAAATGAGCTACAAACCGATTCGAAAAGGTATTTTAGAATATTTAAAATATTCCAAAATAAATTCAGGTTTTTTTAATAATAAATTTCTGAAAAATTCAAATATATCTGAATGTTCGACATCTGAATATCATAATTTCATATACACCGTCGCTCAAAAAACACGTGTTTGGTCGCCCACTGGGTGAGACAAAATATTAAATTATAAGTAAATTAAAAAAAATCAAGTCGACTGAGTAAAGGTTCCTGAAGGTGGTGGGGGTAGTTAAATATTCGTTTTGAGGGTTGGATATTGTTTTTTTACGATTTGTGGCTAAAATTTGCATCCTATTGAAAAAAGTTTAATATGAAAGTTGTAGATAATTAAAAACTCTAAAACTTTTGTAATAATCATTTTTCAGTATATCCTCAAAATTATCGAGAAAAACGCTAAAAACCGCAAAAATAATAAAAATAATCTTTTTCTTTGGTGAAATGGTTTTTTTTATGTTTTAAATAAGCTGTAATTTTTTGTAAACCAACTTTTTCGATTGAAAATTAAGCTTTTTTAAATTTAAATTCATATATAAAATCAAGAAATAAATATTTTGCTTTTATTATTATTATTTTCTGTTAGATTTTCTTTTTGCATCTCCTGCAATTTTTTTTGGTACACGGGATATGTATCAGAATTATATGGAATGAAAATATGGAAAACCGACAAGGTTTATTTAGAAATACCGATGTTATTTTAGCCACAAACTGCTGCGACAACTTGGCACTCCTACAAATTTTATTGGATTACTAACACAGGTGATAATTATTTCCAATGAAACGATTGGAAAATATGTCGGTTGAGGTAGAAATACAAATAAAAATAATATTTTTTTTTAGAAAAAACTAGGTTTCAAAACTTTAATAATAAAAAATTATATTTTATTATAAATTTAAGAATTTAAAAGGCAATTCAGTCTAAAAATACATCATTTATTCCCAGAAAATATCAAAATAAAAAAATGTAAATTTAAATTTGAAAAAAATCATTATTTATTAATAAACATTTTGAAAATTAAAAAAGCTTGATTTTTTTTTTAATCCAACTCTATTTTTATTTTATTTATACTTTTTGTTATTTTGTTATTAAATATTAATAATTAATTATACATATTTAATGTTTTCCGAAACAAGTGTTAATACTTATAGGTGTTAAAAACTATTCCTACTTTCTTTATTAATTTTGTAATTATTATAAATGTATTTCTTATGAATGAAGCATATTTTAATCATCATTAATCAATGGTAATACCACGAGTTCTCAAAATTTAATCTATAAAATTTAAGAGGACGTGTGGTATTTGGAAAGGTTATTTTTTGAATCATTTTGTATTAAAAACAGAGAATATACTCATTTATGCAAAAGACACTTTACACACAAATGTTCATTGTTTTCTTTATCAAATTAAATTGAAATATCAAAAAATATTGAGCTGTTATAGTTTTAAATACAGGGCCACCAAGGCATACGTGATTGCGTTTGGCTTAATCCGGATATAGAGTTTGACATTTGTCAGTTTTAAAGAGATTTATGGATATTTAAGTATTTGGGTATTCAAAAACTGATGTTGTGTGTGTGAATAAACGAATAAACAGGTTAGTTTACAAATAAATTTTGAAATTTGTATATAAACATATATTTGCAATACTATTAGTATAATAATAATTGATAATGCTAAATAAAAGTTGTTAAATGTTTATATTTGACATTTCAAAAAAGGTAAACACAGTTTAATCAAAAAACAATTACGAAGAAGCGGTTTTATCAGTAAAAAACACAATGATTGGTTAGGATCCTGAGCTGTTATTGGCTGAAACCACAAAATCTGACTGTTTTGACAGATAAAAAAAAATAATCATGTAAAAAACAATGTAAACTCATGTCTATCCTAGGCCTATTCATAAGTTAGTAATACAAGTATTACCAAATGATATGCGACTAGACCAAATAACTCTTTAACGATATTTTTTTATATAATAATAAAACCGCATATTTTCCAAAGACATCTAAACTGAAATTAAAATGTTGATAAAAATTTTGTGTGGCTCAAAAATTTAATGGGAGTGTCTAACCTACCAATTGGCTAAAAATTGAAGGTTATAAAAGTCAATATACAGGGTCCGAGGGAAATGTTCACAATACATGTCCTAAGACAAAATTTGTACAAAAAAATAAACAAAGTTTTTCTAAAAATGTGTACTGTTTGACAAAAGCTTATTTAGTTGATAATAAGAACTTGATTTCTGAAAAATTAACCAAAAACTACACTACATTATGCGGTTGGTGATTTTTTCCTTTTTTTTTCTACTGTCTAGATTTATTTAAACATTTATTTGTTTTCAGTATCTTCCCTTGAAACATTTTATAATTAAGAAGGCATTTAAAAATTACAAATTTTTAAAAAATCAAGGAATAATGAACTTCCAAAGATATATTTTGACATGACATCAGAAAATAGTCCATAATGTACTTCAAAAAACGACAGCACAATTGGCTCAAAGAAAAGTTCGTATAATTCGAAAGCTTCAATGTTTTTACTAATAGAGTAAGACTAATATTTATTTTACTTTAATATTGCCACTCAATGTGCGGGGTATATAACAATAGGCGACCCTTTTATAATCCCAGATAAAATGACCTGAATACAGTACATAGTCGTGCTTCTGGGATATTTTATTGAGAATTTATATCCATAAAACATAACGAAATCATTTAAGTTTCTCTTAATAGTAGTTGCACAAGAATTACACGATAACAATCACTTTACAGAAAAAAATACTTGTAAATGTTCGTAAAAGTAGCATTTCCTCTAAAATAATGCTTTTTCTAAAGCAGTTTTTAGATAAAATCTGATTAATAGACGCTTTTTTCGAATCGCGAATGTTTCAAAAATAGGTCATCAACCCTCCACAATCTAGCACACTAAAAGAAGATAATAAATCTATCTCCATATGTATCATCACCTGTTGCCACCAGAAGTTGAAAAAAGAACAACGTTCTAACAATGAGTCTAGTTTCTAGAGTCTAAAAAAAGTAGAGTCACTATATCGATTGTCCTATATCGATTACATGAGCACTATGTTTTAAATAAAAGATAAGAATGATAAGATGAAAATACACAAATATAAGTCAGTCACACGATAGTTTTCACCGAGAAATAACCACGTGTTATAAAAGAAAATTCAAACAACCGAGAATATTTCGACAGCGTTTATTTTCGGTACTTGTAGTAGGAGTATTAATTTGATACCGAATTTTATTTCATCAAACTTGTTATTACAGACGTATTTAGATTTGAACCCCATTTTATGAGAAAAAACTATTTTTTTAATAATTTAGAATACACTAAGAACCGTAATTTTTTAATCGTACATCACTAAAAGTTTACGTACACCGGATATGTAAATAAACAATTTTTTTTAACCCTACAAAGGTTATTCTAGGTTAGGGGCATTTTTGTTTAAACCCAGCAATCGATTTCTGCACTCGCAAACTCTGGCTTTCTCACTTACAATTTACATGTTACACGTTAGGGGATCATTTCGCGCGTATATCCTGTTTTATATTTTTTTTTGTTTCTAAGCCGTTGCTTATTAATACCGTAAAGATCGTGAAAACTGAAAAACTGAAAAGCGCACGTCGTCTGAAACAGCTGAGTTGTTACTGAAGTAGACGGATGGTGGCGCTTTTCTGGTTATATATCGACGACTCGCGTAGAGGGATTGTGTTAGGCCGGTTTTTCGGGGATGTGGATTTACAGGAGGAAGCTTTTCATCTCGCTAACGCTGGGAAAACTCGCAGGAATGGAAGGCGATCTGGTCATAGTTTGCTCTATCATTTGTTTGATTCAAAAATACGTATTTGCTTTTAAAAATTACTGCTCAACGTATAGGATATTGTTTTTTTTAAGAAAATATATATTTTCCGGACAATTTTTCGTCCAGAAAATAAGGTTTTACCGGAAAATGGACGTTCGAGACAGTCAAAAGCTTTTTCTGATACCTTTTTCTATTTTTCCTGTTTGATAATACAGTCTGCCTTGCTTTCGTTACTATGGTAACAACGTTGCGACCTATTGGCAAGTGACAGTTCGTTGATTTTTAATTTGTTGTTTATGTCAATCTTTTATTGTAAGAAAATATGGATTCAGATTTCGAATGGATGGGAAATAATCTCCTGTCGGCCATTTTAAATTTTATTATCTTCTTTTTGCTTGCTCACGACCCTTCTTCACTGCTGGCATCCAAAAGAGGATTCTATAAATCCCACGACAGGTCTTAAAACTCTGGAATTTCGTGGCATTGTCTGATACAGAAAATGAGATTCCAGCAGAAATTTTGGAAGCAGCAAAGAAGCAAACAACAACGTGGACACTTTAGCCATGGAAAATCAAAAGGTAACCGTATAGCTGACTCCTTAGCTAATAAAGCAGCCTCCCAAAAGTTTTTGGGACCTGGCACTTTCATAGGCTTATCGGCATCAAGTGTGGCTGAACTAAAAAAGCACTCCCTTGACAAGTTTAAGGGTAGATGGGACCACGAAACAGGCTGCAAGCTAGCCAAGGAACTATTGCAGTATCCGAACAGCGAAACAGCCAAAAAATACATGACTATGAAAGGCTCGTTCAGACTTTACAAGATACTTGAATTCAAGTGCAATAATTGGCGCAAATTGAAACAAATTAAAAGGTGTGAACATCAGTTCACTTGAATTCAAGTAACTTGAAAGGTGCTTTCAAGTTTCAAGTAGTAGTAGAGACCAAGTCAACTTTTGCTTTCAAGTTGGGGACTTGAAGGTCGAGTTGAATCACAGTTGAAAAGCTCGTTCAGTCTTTACAAGTTACTTGAATTCACGTAACTTGAAAGGAGTAACCTGAATTCAAATGAAGGTTCATACTATTTCTATATTTGATTCAAGTCATTTCAAGTTGACATTTTTACTTGAATGATTCCTGTTTCAAGTTACAAAAATGACGTCGAATGATTGATTCCTGCTAGAGTAAAAGTTGTAAATAAGCTAATCCAGAAGAGGCGACTTTTTTCTGCATGCATAAATTAGAAATATATACATACATATATCCCTACTCAGTATAAAAAAAAATTGAAAAAAAATTATTTCTCTCAAAAAACGATTTTAAAGTCATTGAGTTTGAAATTCGCGCGGAAACGCATTTTGCTCGGGTTTCGAATTCGTGACGTCATATTACCTCTGCCTCTTTAAATTTTAAATGTCACCTCCATCCGTGTTTATTTGTGTTTGTGTGTGGTTTGAGTCTTGTTGTTTCCTAATTGTTAATAGTGTTTATGATTGTTTAGTTGTGGCTTCTAAATAAAAATTGGGATAATTATCGTTAAAATAACCAGTGTTGTTAAAAAAGGACCATATAAATACTGTTTAGTTCATCAGTGTAAATCAACAAGTTTTAGAACTCCGGAAAAAATATTTATTTCTTTACCAACAGTTACTAACAAATCAAAACAAAAGCGTAAACAATGCCTGGATGTCATCGGAAGAAAAGAAGATGATTTAGCTGCAAGCACTAGAGGCTATGTCTGTGAAGATCATTTTATTGTAAGTTCATAATTATATCGATTTACATGGTGTACTTTATATTACAACAACTTTTTTTTGTAGTTTGAAGAAGATATGGTGAATTTTATAAAATACAACTTAGGAGGAGGTAAATTATCACTTTGTGCTCGTACACAAGCCATAGTATTGAAGAAACAAAAAACACAAAATTATTGTCTTCTTGTCAAAATCAAAAAAATATAATAAATAGAATTATGCCGAAACTAATCGCCGCCTAACTTTAATTTGTTCAATAAAGCTGTACTGACTTTGAGAAGTTTTATTTCATAAAAGTAAGGTTAGCTTTTATAAAATGTCACTGTCACAACACAGTCAGAAGTAAACAAAAGTAAATGACAACAGGTACTAGAACGTCACAGCCGATTCGGAAATATTCGGGTAGTGGTCGGATTATTCAAATTTAATTGATTTTTAATTCGATAATTAAACGTAAATAATGATTTTTTAAATATTCCTGGTAAATTATGGACCATCTATTAGCATAATTTATACTGTAAGATGGTAATTAGAAGATTATCTCGCAGGCGCCTCTAGCGTATTGTGGATGGATTAATAAAAATCAGAGAAAAAATTCTACACTTCATTTTACAAAAAAATACAAAACAAAATAACCTCACAATTAGAACCCTCCGTGGGTGGTTCACACTAGAGTCAGCGTCTACATCCGAACTGCTTTACGAGTGCCCACGGTGTTGCCAAATGCCAATACAATATATTTACTTGAAATATTACTTTGTATATCATTTTTCTGAGCTGAGCTGGCCTGGCGTACCCTAATCTTACCTGACCTCACCCTGTATATTATTGATCTGTTACATTTTATCATTTTTTGATATGTTTCGTACATTAGGTTATGCGATAAGTTTAGCAACAGCGTGGGCACTCGAAAAAGGGCTGGGCCGTAGACGTAAATGTGGTTGGCTAATTTGCCGCAGTGCAGAGCCACTTTCACTACTTCCAGTGACTTCAAGTGCACTTGAATATCAGTTCACATTATTCAACTGTGATTCAAGTCCCCAACTTGAAAGCAAAAGTTAACTTGGTCTCTACTTCTACTTGAAACGTGAAAGCACCTTTCAAGTTACTTGAATTCAAGTGAAATGATCTTCACACCTTTCAATTTGTTTCAAGTTGCACCAATTATTGCACTTGAATTCAAGTAACTTGTAAAGTCTGAACGAGCCTTTTTAACACCTACCTAATACATCAAATTAAAAAAACAAATTGTGAGGTTATGTTGTTTTTATTTTCTGTTTGAATTTTTTTGTAAAATGAAGTGTAGAATTTTTTCTCTGATTTTAGTAATCCATCCACAATTAGCTTATTTACAACTTTTATTCCTGCAGGAATCACATCATTCGACGCCATTTGTGTAACTTGAAACAGGAATCATTCAAGTAAAAATGTCAACTTGAAATGACTTGAATCAACGTTCACTTGAATTCAGGTTACTCCTTTCAAGTTACTTGAATTCAAGTAACTTGTAAAGTCTGAACGCCGCTTTAATAATAAATAATTATAAACATTAATTATTTAATTATCATTCTTCATTAGTTCAGCGTATGAGACCCTTACAACGGGCAGTTTTCGATTATAGTGTATATAGCTAAACAAAATAGTGTCTAGTTTATCCTTTAGTTTATAGCTCGGGAGCCAGAAAACTGGGGATACTATATCTCCTATTGTTACTGGCAAAACAACAACCACTTTTGTAAGATACTAGCGCCTCAATATTATCCCACGAAAAAGAACTGATCCCTTCTGACAGACCTAAAAGTCACTCGCCCTAGCAAGGTATTTCTGAAGGTACGCTTTTTTCATGAAGGACAAACCGCAAGTTTACACACACAGCTTAAGACTCCGAATTCTGGAACAGGGTTCTAAATCTTGGATCAGGAATTTTTTTTCACAGACTGAAAGTGGCAAAACGATTCCTGGTTCTTTGTTCGAAGGAATCGATGTTGTCCGACAATTTTAAGATGCGGGAGTGGAAAATATCACGTTCGACTTTTTTTTAAGTAAAAAATTGAAACTCGAATGGTTAGGATCTTCTTTAATCCGGACGTTTTATATAACAAGTTATTTTCATGGAGCATATAAAATAAAATTAACTTTTTAAAAGTTTACTTTTATATTTCAAGTAATATTTACAAGAACTGACAAAAACATCGTCTAGAATCAACTGAATTAAGAACCGTGAAAGCCAATTTATTTAAAACGACATTTTATTCAATAAAAAAAATGTAAATGTAAGCTTGGCGTAAGTAAATGTAAATGTGAGCTTGTATAAAATAATGAATTCAGATGGAATATTTTACAATTTTTAATATAATGTAAATTTTATTTATTGCATATTCTTCAGTACGTACCCTTTTCCCACACAAGGTCTGTAGAGATCTTTTGCTAACTTACTTTGCAAATATGGTGGAGTATTCGTAAATTCTTCATCAATGTCTGATTTACTATACATTTTCACTAATTCACACAATCACAATTATTCAGAATTATTTTACAGTTTTGTTCTCTTAATTCCCGACTTTCATTTACACTGACGTTTAATGAACATTTATGTGAAACGTCAAAGTCAAAGGTGCCTAGATAGTGAAAAACTACAAAATCGTGTTGCAATGACTTTATAGCAGCCCATGGACGATAAACATTACTTTCGGTCTGATTTTTAGGGTTGATACGATTCATTTTCACAAAAAAAAATATTTTTAGAACTGTAGTATGTTCTATTTAACAAATATATACTTTGGTTAAGACTGGAACGTCTTGTATATTTTACAATAATACGCAATATGTCAACTTACTCATTTATTACATTTAATAAACAATTAAAAGCTTTTCTAAGTGTCTATTGTTAAATCTTTTTTTGGTCTATCTGTAATCTTATTGTTTTTTACATCCGCCTGTATTATATACTAATCTTTAGTTTTATTGTTGTTATATAAGGACGTATTTAATTTTATCACTCAACGGTCATAAAGTTCGTTTGAGCCTTTTAAAATAATTTTTTGTCATACAAAAACAGATACACATTATATCCGTTCAACGCTTAATTTAATCAACATTTCCGTGAATTATTAACGATTAAGATAATAAAAAAATGCTTATTTATGTTTATTTGCATCCAAATAAATCGATTGGTATCAAAAATTTGCTTATCGGACTTTTAGGGCTTGTGAGAAGTGTGAACCGCAATCTTTAAGTTCGTTTATCAGCTTTTCGGTAGAAAAATTCTTTGTTTCTCAAACCTCTAACGATGTGACGATCTTTCTCGGAAAGCGATACAATATTTCGAGATTTCATTTCTGCGCGCCTCTCTAACGAAGCCCCTCCTAGGGCTTTCAGAGATATATTAAATTGAACTTTCAATACGTCGAATTAAGTGACTCAGGCCTTTCCCAGAGGGTACAGGAAAATCCAATCCTTTATTTAAAAGCGGTAATAATGACAGCGGAACATTGGATTTGTTTGCTGTATGAGCTAGTAGTATCGCGAGTGGAAAAAGTGGCAATTTCTCTTTGAATAATAAACTCGGGATCCCAAAAAAATGGTGTATGGACTGTCTCCTTTTTAGCGAATCTAAGTTTTATTGACAATCACAATCATCTTAATGCTTTTACCATACTTGTAAGAAGAAGCTACCAATGTTTCTCTAAATTTGTTACCTACAATGTCATTGTTTAACAACTGGATGTGCAGCTAAAGCTCATTTTCTGCTCTAGTGACACAATATACTATTATTAATGGTCGTAGAAAAAGTAGTGTATGCAACTTTCATGTAATGATGGCCATTAATACACTCGCCTGTTAAATACTAATGTATTACTGGCCACTGTACATGATCGTTGTATAATATACTAAAATAAATTGAAAAAATAATATTGAAATCATATTTTGAATCCTACAAATACAGAATACAGAAAAGACAAATTCTTCGACCAAAAAAAGGGACAATCCCGAGAAATACGGCGCTCCAACCCTACATATATACATTATTAGTATACAATACATCATTTTCGCGAATCTCCATATTATCTGGAATTCTGGACGCATATATCGCCGTCCGGAAAATAAGCGAAACGAATGTGTAACAAGTTTAAAGTTTGCGTGTGTGCAAAAGCGTAATATTTATCCTTAAAGTCTGAATACATGAAGGGCCGTGACTGGAATCAACAAGTTACTGGATTATTGCGTCACATCATACTGTAATTATGCATGAGATATTTTCTGCACAAATACAAATACTATATTCCGTTTGAACGTGAGTTTACTGCCAACTCACTTAACTCGTTAAAGCATCCATGAATATTTATTAGTTATTTACTGGATAGTAAAAATTTCACAACTCAATAATAATTTATAATTGTTTATTTCAAATTATATTTAAAATATTTTTGCGGGGAAGTTACGATGGCGAGGTGATAATTGGAGTTAAAAATTCCTTATTAATAGAAATATTATTATTATGCTTCCCTGTACTCTCATTTCTATAAACTTCGATTGACGCTGACCCGTTTTATTGAGTTCTGTAGTGAACGTTGTATATTAGGAACCGGTATATCATCTGAAAACCGTAGAAAATAAAATCTGACAAGTAATAAAAATAAATTTTGATTGAATACTCTGCGAAAATTAGGTTGCTCCAGAACGATGCTGGATGTAGTGTTGAGGGCGATCTAATATCATCATCCTATGTCTGCGATACTTCAAAATGCCAAGAGCAGTTCATGACTCAGAATAAATGAGAAAAATATTATACGGGGTGAAACAAGTTTTATTTGTATTTTTCTTTCAAAATATGTAATAATAGTTTTATGCTAGGATGGTCTATCTCTCGGAGATGGGAGAGTTAAGTTACTTAGTTGGCTCAATAATATAAAAGGTACTGAAAGGGACATATTTTTTAGTGTTCTTAAATACTGGCGGATTTGCCATATTTCTTTGAAAGTTCTTGTTCTAGCCAAAATATTTTATTTTCCATCATTTTACTACGAAATGACAAAATTCTATTACATTTTTTCATGAAATGCTATAAAATCACAGCCAGGTAATCTTTCTATCTCTCTCAAAACTTCCTGCACTATTTACTTAGTGTCGAATTCCTATATTAGACCAGTGCAGATAGCTTTGAAAATGGTAAAAAGTGAAATAAAATAATAGTAGGAGGAAACCCATTGGAAGAGAATATAACAAACAGGAAAAGAAAAATAATTTACAGGCGCTTGGTTTTTTATTTTTATCTTTTAGAAAAACTTTTTTTTCTTCACGAAATTTGGTGTAAACTTACCTTTTTATGTCCCAACCACTCTGTTATTTTTTGTTTTAAAATATTTATTTTTTTAAAATTATTTTGACTTAATATCGAAAAAGCAGTCTAATTTTCAATAGAAAATTCTCACGTCAAAATATCTGCTTTTTTAAAAAACTCGGTTGGCTTTTTGTTCGTTGAAATCTCTACTTTTTGATGGTGTAAAAAAATATACATTACTATGGTAAATGTTCTCAAAAAATGCAAATAATAAACGAAGAAAACTGCGAATTTCTTTTTTTTAAATTATCATGTACAATTTTGAGCTATTTATTTAAATTTATACTTTAATTACTCTTTTGTTTATCAATGTAACACGGAATCTTACGTTTTTCGAGTAATTAAAGTATAAATTTAAATAAATAGCTCAAAATTGTACATGATGATTTAAAAAAAAAGAAATTCGGGGTTTTCTTCGTTTCTTATTTGCATTTTTTGAAAACATTTACCAGAGTAATGTATATTTTTTTACACCATCAAAAAGTAGAGATTTCAACGAACAAAAAGCCCACCGAGTTTTTTAAAAAAGCAGATATTTTGACGTGAGAATTTTCGATTGAAAATTAGACTGCTTTTTCGATATTAAGTCAAAATAAGGTTAAAAACTAAATATTTTAAAACAAAAAAATTACAGAGTGTTTGGGACATAAAAAGGTACGTTAACATCAAATTTCGTGAAAAAAAAAATTTTTTGTAAAAGATAAAAATAAAAAACCAAAAACTTGGTTATTTGAATTTTTCACATAAATTTTGAGGTTATGTGAAAAAAGTGTAAATACAAAAGTTGTAGATCTTTTTATTACCTACTACTTTGCCATTTAACTTTTTTCCATAGGACTTGTAGTTTTGCCGGAAATCGAGATAAACAGTTTTCTACCCTTAAATACTCCCCCTCCTCCACTTTCCGACCCCAGAGCGCCTGTAAATTATTTTTCCTATCATATCATATCAATGAGTTTCATCCTACTATTATTTTATTTGGTTTCAAAAATTATCTGCACTGGTCTATATACAGCGTGTCTACGTAAATTGGAATCATATGGAAAACTTTTTTATTATTAATTTTAGGAAAAAAGTTATTCTTTATAAAACGTTCTACATGATCTAAAATTCAATCATCAGATATTTTTTTTTTTTTTTTTTTTTATTTCCCATTTATTTGCAATCTATAATAATTATTATAATAGGCAAATTATGTGATAAAACAATACAATTGACATGCTCAAAAGAAATCCATTGATTCCTTTCTCTTACAGCTATAATTAATGACTAGATTAATTAATTTTGTCTATTGGGATCGCACTAACATTCATTAAAACCTATTAACCAGGTCGCATGGAACATGTCGTTTAAGTCTACGCTGAACTGCTGTATGTACCATAAGGTTAGATACCAGTCTATTGGGGTGATGGCTTAATCTATTTTTATAACTTATGGATAAGTTTTTTATTTCCGTTTTGACCGATGCCACTTGGAGGTCACGAGCTATAACAAAATTTGGCACAAACCATGGAGCGTCTACCATAATTCTTAACACCTTTGATTGGAATCGCTCCAAAATTTCAATATTGGAGTTGGCAGCTGACCCCCACAATGGGCCGCCATAGGTCCATATGGGCTTGAGGATTGCTTTGTAGATCAGTATCTTGTTTTTTACTGATAATTGAGATTTCCTACCCAACAACCAGTATAAATCTCTTAGTTTGTGGCCCAATTGCTTGCGTTTGGTGAAGATGTGTTTCCTCCACGTTAGGCGCTTGTCTAGGTGCATACCTAGATACTTGACATCTTCCCTTTGAGGTAGAGCTTGGTTGTTTAGAATGACTTCTGGGCATTTGTCTTTGCGGTTGGTGAAGGTTACCTGGACAGATTTCGATTCATTCGCTCTAATGCGCCATTTCTTCAGCCACTTTTCTATTTTATTGAGGTGGGACTGCAGTGTATTTGATGCTATTATAGGGTCTTTGTTTGATGCTAATATGGCGGTGTCGTCTGCAAATGTAGCTGCTAATACATCATTGCTTGTTGGTAGATCGGCTGTGAATAGGAGGTAAAGTAACGGCCCCAGAACACTGCCTTGAGGAACTCCGGAGTTTATTTTGAACAGTGGTGTTTGTTCATCAAGGTATTTAACAAGGAAATAGCGATCTTTGAGGTAGGAATGAAGGATTTGATAGTAGTTAATGGGCAAGGATTTTCTGATTTTAAATAAAAGGCCATCATGCCAGACCTTGTCAAATGCCTGCGTGATATCTAGGAATGCGGCAGAACAGTATCTTCTATGTTCGAAATCTTCGTTAATTTTTTTGTTACACGATGAACTTGCTCGATTGTTGCATGCTCATGTCTAAAACCGAATTGATGATTTGGTAGTATATTTCTTTGGTCAATGATTGGTTGTAGTTTTTCGGCGAGTAGTTTTTCTAACAGCTTGCTCATTATAGGAAGCAGACTTATAGGTCTATATGACTTCACTTCTTCCAGAGGCTTACCCGGCTTAGGAATTAGTATAATTTGTGCCACTTTCCACTGCGATGGAAAATGTGCTGTTCTTAGTGTAGCATTATAGATGTATGTTAGGTATTTTATAGCTTTGGGACTCAGTTCTTGCAAAATTCTAGCTGATATAAGATCATACCCTGGGGCTTTACGAGGATTTAGCTTAGTCTTGATAGAATTTGTCACTTGCTTTACTGTGAATTTTTCAATTGGAAGTTCTAGCTGAAAAGGAGATTGTAAAAATTTGATAATTTCAGCATCATTGTTTTCTATAGGATCTGCTGGGAACGGCTGAAAGACTGTCTCTAAGTGTTTTCCAAAAAGTGCTGCTTTCTCGCTACTAGACTTAGCCCATTTGCCTTCTTCTGTTCGGAGTGGAGGATGGTAGATCTGTTGATGATTTATTTTTTTTGTTGCCTTCCATAATGAGTAGTCTGTGGTTTCCGTTGCCGTTAAATTACTCAAGTATCTTTGTATCCCGGTATTTTTGTGTTCATTTAGCATTCTTTTCAGTTCTTGTTGTGATCTGTTAAGTTTCGTTTTATCTTGAGGAGCTCGTGTATTCTGCCAGATTTTTCTATATCTTCGTTTAATGGCTATTTTTTCTTTTATTATGGTAGGTAATTCCTCATTATTGTTTTTTCCTTGTTTATTGGGGGTAGCTTCCCAAACACTAACTTGAATAGATTTTGTAAATTGTTCAACCGCTTCATCAATATCTTCTTTCGTTTTTAAGAGTATGTTTAGATCAATTGTATTATCAAGGGTCCTACGGAATTCATCCCATTTAGTGTGTTTGTTGCTTAGGTATAAGGGCTTTTTTTTTTCTATTGCCTCAGTGCTTAGTAGAGCTAAAATGGGTGAGTGATCGGATGATAAATCCAGACATGATTTGAGTGTGAACAAGTTGTTAGGAATACCTTTTGTGACGCAGAAGTCTACTAAATCTGGCAGTTTATTCGGGTCTGTAGGCCAGTATGTTGGTTCTCCAGTAGAATACGATTTTAGATTATTCTTTTGTATGGCCATATACAGTTGTCTACCTTTGGGTGTAGTTAGTCGCGACCCCCAATGGGTATGCTTTGAGTTATAATCTCCTCCAGCAATGAAACGATTACCTAGTGTATTGAAGAGATTTTCAAATTGTTCTTTTTTAATGTTATGTTTCGGGGGACAATATACTGCACTTACTGTTAGTGGTCATCAGATATAAAATTTTTTTAGTCGTATACGAGGTTTGTCTAAAAATGTAAATTTTGATTTGTAAAAAATAAAACCATACTTTTTATGCTAATTGGATGCAATTGCATATCTGAATGTAACTTTCAATTATCCTCAACTTTTCTTAATAACAATTTCCGATATAATCAAAAATAAAGATACTTTACTCTTGAGCAAACTTTACATTTTTTGACGAACCTCGTATACGACTAAAAAAAAATTATATCTAGTGATAGAATTTTAGGTTTTAGATCACGCAGAATCTTTTATAAAGAATAACTTTTTTTCCTAAAATTAATAATAAAAAAGTTTTCCGTACGATTTCATCTTATACGTAGACAAACTGTATATATTATATATTCTATCCTCCAATCATGTTCTTTTCGTATTTCTTATTATCATATGAGCATATTTCCACTATACAGAACTTCAAATCCCTCATGATCCACTGCGTATCGATTCCGGTTTCATCTGATTTGATGTAATACCGGAGAAATACATCCGGGAGATCTCTATTTGCCCGAATCCCAACTTATACACCTTCGTAAATAATAATAAGGCATAGGAAACACGGGTGTGTCTATTTTTATACTTGTGTTCAGAGCTGTACTGGATAGGGCGGAAGGTCACTGATTAATTACTACGTGATTATTTTTTCAAATAATATAGAAGTAAAAGTACGGCAAATCGGAAAATTTTGCAAAAAAAAATTAAGCAATAATATTTCGTTTGAGGGACGATATGTAAAAAATTTGTAAAATATAGAAATAATAAAATTCTCGCTATTTTCCGTGCCTCGGAGAGCATGTAAAAACATCAGTCCTGGCTATATAACTGTAGTCATTAAGCCATGTACAAAGCGGTAGTGAAAATTTCTACACCACTAGGACTGAACCACCCGTTACACTTTATATGGAGTTTTGTTAAGGGTCGCATTTAATTTCACCTCTTCAAAGTATACGAGAACGAACAGGAAGCAGCAACATACAATGTTTGTCCATTTTCAATTGCAGGCATATAAATACAATATTCCCAGATAATAATAATAATAATAATAATAATAATAATAATATACGCCCTGCAATTCACTCCCTTACGAGGGAACCCCAGAAGCTCTGCCGACAAGTTTTGCTTTGATCTTCATTGGCGTGCTATATTATTTAAAAAAAAACGTTAAAAAATATAATGTAAAGGCAATCGGATGGCGTTATGCATTAATCGACCAAGCGCAATTTTCGTTAAAATGAGATAATGTAACGACGGCTACTAGTATACCTAAAGGCTCGTTTAGACTTTACAAGTTACTTGAATTCAAGTGCAATAATTGGTGCAAATTGAAAGGTGTGAACATCATTTCACTTGAATTCAAGTAACTTGAAAGGTGCTTTTAAGTTTCAAGTAGAAGTAGAGACCAAGGTAACTTTTGGCAGTATCCCCCCCCCCCCGCCCTTTACAAAATGTCGTTTTTAGCGCCCCCTTCGATATTACAACTGGTGATGTAATTGCTGAATACCAGTCTTTTAGTTTATTATTTAGAGAACTTAAAGATAATAATAATAAAATGACTTTATTTAGTATTGTGATATACAATACAGTAAACAATTTAAAGAGGCGAAGTCTAGCTTAGCTACACCACTTAACCCCGTCATAGAATATATACAATAAGAATAAATTTTGTATAAGAAACGATTGACAATGTCAAAATTACCGAGAAACAATGATTGGGCCATTATTGAGGGAAAAAGTGAGTTTTACAGGATATAAATGGACATAGAATCAACAAAAAAATTCAAAAAAATGAAAATTTGGTTTACGCAGAATGAATTTTGTATAAGAAACGATTGGCAATGTCAAAATTACCGAAAAACAAAATGTTTGGGCCATTTTTGAAGGAAAAAGTGAGTTTTTTAGAATATAAATGGACTTAGAATCTACAAAAACATTCAAAAAAATGAAAATTTGGTTTACGCAGAATGAATTTTGTATAAGACACGATTGGCAATGTCAAAATTACCGAAAAAAAATGTTTGGGCCATTTTTGAAGGAAAAAGTGAGTTTTTTAGGATATAAATGGACCTAGAATCTGCAAAAAAAATAATCTAAACTAAATTTGAAAAAAAAATTCAAATTTGGTTTACGCAGATATAAGAAATATCCTCTCATTGCTTAGATTTTTCGGTCGTTCTGGACGAGTTTAAAAATATTACTACTGAAAATAATAACATATATTTTCTATTACTTTTTTTTATGATAAATACAGTATTATAAATACATATGCCCCCCCGTCCTTAATTTCTAGAACCGCCACTGGATTAGAACCCTCCGTGGGTGGTTCACACTAGAGTCAGCGTCTAAATCCCAACTGCTTTTCCAGTGCCCACGGTGTTGCCAAATGCCAATACAATATATTTACTTGAAATATTACTTTGTATATCATTTTTCTGAGCTGAGCTGGCCTGGCGTACCCTAATCTTACCTGACCTCACCCTGTACATTATTGATCTGTTATATTTTATTATTTTTTGATATAATGTTTCGTGCATTATATTATGCGATAAGTTTAGCAACAGCGTGGGCACTCGAGAAACGCCTGGGCCGTAGACGTAAATGTGGTTGGCTAATTTGCCGCAGTGCAGAGCCACTTTCACTATTTCCAGTGACTTCAAGTGCACTTGAATATCAGTTCACATTATTCAACTGTGATTCAAGTCCCCAACTTGAAAGCAAAAGTTAACTTGGTCTCTACTTCTAATTGAAACTTGAATTCAAGTAACTTGTAAAGTCTGAACGCCGCTTAAACACTGTAAACAACTTGATTTAGTACTTGCGCAAGTACCTAATTTAGTTTAGTCTGAATAGAAACAATTTCTATTTACTTGAGCAAGTATAGTTTCCACCACTGCATTCCGGCAACTAAAACGCCGACTAAACGAGTTTACTGGTTAGTTTAGTTTCGGCCATGTTTAAATCAGCACTAATAAACAACTAAACCACCATACTATTAAAATATAGACACTTACTAAAACAAACGGGACTAAATTTTAGTTACTGGATTTAGTAACTTGCTTTAGCTACTTGATACCTGTAAATGACGCTTAAAGAACATAATATGCCATATAAACAAATGTAAAGTTAACTTTGACCTAAAGTGTACTTACCTGCAAGGGCTTTCGGTTTAAACACTGTACCAGTCGTGAACTCAGTTTTCCTTATATAATTCATAAACACATAAACAGTTCTACGTATACCGGGTGACAATGGGACTAGGGCCATGCCTATATTGCCTGTATCTCCGTTTTTCAACCGATTTGAAAAAATTTGGTACATAGAGACACAATTTTGAATTGACAGACGTATAAAGACAAAATGGCTGACTTCCGGCTTCACCAAAAATGTTACCAACTTCGATTTTTTACATATTTTGTTTTTTGTGTTCTATGGCTCAAATTACATACGACATCGTTGCCAATTAGAAAAAGTCAGGGGTGGAACAGCACAATTTGCGGTCCAATCCCAACAGGCTGAAATTCATATTTCTTCGTGCTCAGCAAAAATCAAAAATAAGGACGGTTTTTGAAATGATTTATTAATGCAAAATGAAAAATTAAATTTTAACAGGATATTCACATGACAAAACTCATGGGTAAAAAGTATATGTTTATTTACAATTTGTACAAATATCTAATTACTTTCAACGGTTTTTTTTACATTTCATATTGTAGATTGGTTACTTACTTACTTTTACTGCAAGTGTAAGATGCGCAAACATGTTATTATAATCAAGATTTTATTTTCGATTATCTTATGTATACTTAAGACTTATAATTCTGTACATTTTCGCACTACTAGATTATATACAGAAAAACAAATACAAACTGGTAGTAAATTCTACAAGGTGGAACTTTTTCAAAAATAAAAAATATATTACACACTATTTCAACAGTTTTTTAAGCGAATTAGAAAAATTATTTGAATTGGTTACTCATTGGGAGTTATTTTATATCCCTCGTATTACAAAAAAGTTTTATACAGGGTGCATCATAGGTTCAGGACCTCCAAATATTAATATTTTACTAAATAACTATGTGTTAAATAGTATCTGGTATTGAAGATAAAATTTATTTTTCGTTTTTTTGCAATAATTTCTTTATTATTTAATATATTGACTTGAAATTTGGTATGGTTATATTTTTAAGTTAGTAAATCATAAGCGTGTTATCAATTTTGAGATTAGATAAAGAGGACGCCACCTACACTCTACTGGATGAAGATAAGTAAAAACGAAAAATAAATTTTAACTTCAACACCCTGTCTCTTAGTAGTAGATAACATTTGACCCAGAGTCCTGAACCTATGATTAAAATATTCACCATTCCTTATGATACATCCTGTATACTTTTATAACCATTATTTGTCACATACAGGGTGTCCCAAGTCTTAGTATGGATATTAATAATATCTGAGGGAAAAACCAAATATTTCTTGTTATAATGCCATAAAAATGGTTTTTTTAATACATTCGTGTTAACGAAGACGATATGAATGTTTTTTTGATAACAAATGTAGGAAAATCTAGTATGAACCAGCTTAATTATGTTATAAATTATTTCCAGATAGAGATTCCGAAATTAAAAAAAAATGAGGTTTGTTAAAGAATCATAAAAATTGACGAGAAGCAAAACATTAAAACACTTGATTTATCAATAAAAAATGGATTTGTTACTCGTCAATATTTATTTTTATTAAATAAAATAGGTTAATTCCGCATATTTATTTAAATACATATATTTTTTTTAATTTCAGAACACCAGAACGAGAATTATCTTGCATTTTGGGTTTTCATTTGCTTTGTTTAAATAAAAAGTATTTTTTTAAATTTATATTTCAATAATTAATGAGCAAAACTTTATTTTAGTGTAGCAATATTCCTTCGTTTTTTTAAAAAAGGATTATTTTTTTAATTAACAGTAGAATGTCCTCTTAACAGCATTTTAGAGTGAAACATAAACGCGACTGTTATAAATTGTATTTATTACTAATTTTTATAACCTTTCTTGTATTGCATAACTATTTGCCAATTTTATAAATCATGTATTAATCAATCAATAATTATCAACACTTCAAATAGTTTTTATTTAAACACAGTTCGTGTCAATAAAGATAAAATGGAAATTATATTATTCTATAACCAATTTAATTATATGAAAAACGCGTGTAAAAAAAGTACAGAACAAATTATGCAAACATTTAAATTCAACGGTTGTTTTCTTTATAAGCTTTGAGTGAGCTATAGACAAGCTTCTCTAAGGGGGTTGGGGAACTACCCGGAATAGAACAGACCCCGGAGCGCCAAAATGCGCGATCCGATGAAAAAAACACGTAAAATCCTACATAGGAAGACAGTGTTTCAAAAGAACAGCTGATCTGCAGTTATAGGACAAAAGTAAGCTGAGAATAACAGGACTCGTGACTGCTTAACCACCAGTAAAAGAATTCCTAAACAAAAAAGGACTGTAAATTGGGACAAACTTAATAATAGATTACGATTACGATCCAATACGGAGTGATGACAGGAGCGTCGCAAGGAGGATAACAATAACTACTCTGACATGATTTGTAATTAGCTCCACCTTTGCGCATTGGCAACCATATTAGCGGTTTATTCTTAAGTGTGCGATTCTACACTGGAGACCTCAAGCGGAGATATATGCAATTCTGCATGTGCTAGAGCAAATAATAGGAGAGGTCTTAAAAACCAAGAGATCCTAATCATGTCAGACAGTCATGCGACGCTGAAGGCGTTGTCAGGTCAGGAAGTGAAGTCTAAACTGGTATTGGAATTTATCAAAAAACTGAAAGTCCTGGCCCGGAGAAGCATAAAACAGTGGATCAGGGACAACACTGGCAAAATGTGCCCGGGGAAAAACAGTAACAAATCCTACACAGAACACGAGATTAATGACCATAGTAGTTGATGCTGTTCACAGAAATGTAGAAAAAAATCAGCGTTATCGGAGATCTTAGATCAGATGGCCCCAGAAAGAGAAAAAGAAAACTTCGATTTACGGGAAATGAGTCTTAAAATTATCGAAATGTTTTTTTAGAATTGAAATATTTCCAAAATATTTTTTTTAGTTAGATTGGTCATAAAATAATATAATTCCTTCGATTTTTAATAGAATGTTTAACTATTTTTAAATAAAAATTGCGAATAGTTATAAAGAACAAGAAAAATTAAGATTTTAAGGACGATCTTGCTACTAAACTGGTTGTAAATTGAGCACAATGCAAAAAAAGAGTGTAAAGTAAAACCAGAAATATTGTAAGGTCATAAATCACCAACCAATTGAGTTATCAGCAGGCGGTCTACGCAGAGATACTCTAGCCATTAAGTTCTATTCTACAGGTATAATCATTATAAGATATTTTAATCCGGACCTGGGAATCTTTTAACACTTTCATTGCCAGCACGATAACAGTTACTCAATATTGGTGCCAGCTATATATTGAGTAACGATAATAGGAGGCTCAAATACCAATTGTCTAAGACACTCGACACTCAGAGACGATTGATTTCCGAATTCCGGGGAATCCCATATTTGTTCACAGTGAAGTACCTATCAGTACTGTCTAGGGCATAGAAATAGTCAAATTACGTTCTTCTAGTGCATTTTTAGTACAAATACTGGAATAGGAAAATTAAGGGAACCCACACCTACGTGCCGCTAGAAAAAGAAACAACTCAGCGTAGATTTCCCTGAATCCGTAACCTATTCAACTGTCACAATTTGTGAACGCCTGAAGGCGACACCAGCACCAGCCAAAAGCGAAGTAAAACGCCTTTTGGCGATGACTGGCACTGAAAACTGGAGTATGAAAACGCCTTAAGGCGAGGACTGGCACTGAAAACTGGCCGAGACTGGAGTATGAAAACTCCGTAAGGCGAGAAGTGGCACTGACAACTGGCACGAGACTGGAATATGAAAACGCCTTAAGGCGACGACTGGCACTGAAACTGTTAAGATACATACAATTTTATTGCTTATGTACATCTCGAACGATAGATAATAATGAGGGTCGTCGACTAATGACCTTACTATATTTCTGGTCCTACTTTACCTTCAATAATGATTTCGCTAAGACTATTAGGACACTCTGTATATATAAAATTATTTTGATTTTTCAGAAAGTCCTATCTGCTCAACTGTATCTAAAAGATGTTTTATAAAAAACAAATATATTATAGTTTTAATGGATCATTTTAATGAATCTTATTTTTTCCTTCCCCCTGTAACTCAAGTTGTATATTAAAAAAAAACGTGAATTTCACTGGAATTCTAAAATTTCAATAAATGTATTTATTAAACAATTTTACCTCCCCCTATAACTCAAGTCGTATATCTTAAAACTTATTAGATTAAATCAAAAATAATGTTAATTTCACTGTAATGTTTGTTAAAAAAATCTTACGAGGGGAGTTTCTAAGATGTTTGTATATAAAAAATTATATCAATTTGTTTCAAGGTTTTTACAAATAAAATTGCCTCTAGGATTTAAATAAATTAAATAATTAACAACAAATTATTTATATTTATTTTCAAAATGTTATGGGAAGTAAAATTAATATTTTTTATATTTAAAAACGACCCACCCTGTATCTAGAAGAGTATTCACTTAATTAATTATAAAAAATTTAAATAAATTTACTGAAAAAATATCACATGGGCCATAGAATAAAACCAGTTTTCTTTTAATAAAATAATAGTCGTAAGTGTATAAAGAAATTCAACAACAAAAAACGCAAAAAGTAAATAAAATGTTAAGAAATAATTTTTTTATGGTAAAGCAGTTTTGAAGATTTTATTTTAATTAAAAAAAAAAAAAATAGAGAAACCATTAGACTGTTTATTTTAAATAGCTTGTCAAAACTGTCAAGTTTTTACTGACATTTGACGTTTTTGACAATTCCCGTTAAATTTTCTCTAAAGCAGAACTAAAATTGTCGGATATTGTACGAATAAAACGTCATAATTTTGAAGACACCATTTTCAACGAAACTCTTTTCTAGTTTGCAACAAATTATAAATAATTAAGGAATATCGGTCATTAAATTGCTTATATAAAGAAATTATTGACGTTACCGCAGAAAAAAATAAAATAAAAATATATAGCACGTTTTCAAGAATTTTTCATTGTGTAATAAATTTCATTCTTTATGTACGCAACCAAAAATACGTTAAAGTAAAGTTGTTCGCATACTTATCGAAAGTGTACTCAATCAGTTTTACTTACTGGTACTTTATGGCAACGAAAAACTTGACATTCGTTGTTTAATTTTAGTTTTTAATTTTGGAATTATGAAGAAATTACTTCGTTTTCCTACAGTTCAACACGTTGGCTGCCCCTTTTTTGTAAAATATCAGAATAGTTATGTAGTTTTATTTGGAAAACAAAAAAAAAATGAAAACCTCAAAAAAACTGGAAAACAAAAAAATTGGAAAATGGAAAAAAATTGAAAAACTCAAAAAAATGAAAAACTCAAAATGGAAAACTAAGAAAAGTTAAAAAAGAGAAAATGTCGAAAAATGGAAAAAATTTGGAAAACAAAAAAATTGAAAAACTTAAAAAATGGAAAACTCAAAAAAGTTGAAAAAGACATAGAAGTGAAAAATTTTGAGAAACCTAAAAAAATGCGAAAAACGTCGAAGTATGTTGAAAAAAGTAAGAAAAGGAGAAAAATGTCGAAAAATAGAAAATGGAAAAATTTGGAAAACTAAAAAAAAATTGGAAAATGGAAAAAATGTTTGCAACACTCAAAATTTTGGAAAACAAAAAAACCAAAAATTTGGAAAACTAAAAAAATTTGAAAAATGGAAAAAAATTGAAAAACTAAAAAAAAATGAAAAACTCAAAATGGAAAACTAAGAAAAGTTAAAAAAGAACAAATGTCGAAAAATGGAAAAAATTTGGAAAACTCAAAAAAATGGAAAACTAAGAAAAGTTATAAAAGACAAAATGTCGAAAAATGGAAAAAATTTGGAAAACAAAAAAATTGAAAAACTTAAAAAATGGAAAACTCAAAAAAGTTGAAAAAAGGCATAGAAGTGAAAAATTTTGAGAAACCTGAAAAAATGGAAAAAAACCCGAAGTATGTTGGAAAAAAGTCAGAAAATGAGGAAAATGTCGAAAAATAGAAAATTTGGAAAACTAAAAAATTGGAAAATGGAAAAGTTTTTTGCAACACTCAAAATTTTGGGAAACTTAAAACCAAAAATTTGGAAAACTAAAAAAATTTGAAAAATGGAAAAGAATTGAAAAACTCAAAAAAATGAAAAACTCAAAATGGAAAACTAAGAAAAGTTAAAAAAAGAACAAATGTCGAAAAATGGAAAAAATTTGGAAAACTCAAAAAAATTGAAAAACTCAAAGAAAATGGAAAACTAAGAAAAGTTAAAAAGAGAAAATGTCGAAAAATGGAAAAAATTTGGAAAACTAAAAAATTGGAAAATGGAAAAAATGTTTGCAACACTCAAAATTTTGGAAAACTAAAAAAATTTTAAAAATTGAAAACTATGAAAAGTTAAAAAGAGAAAATGTCGAAAAATGGAAAAAATTTGGAAAACTCAAAAAAATTGGAAAATTCAAAAAAATTTGGAAATGCCATAAAACTGAAAAATGTTGAGAAGCCTGAAGAAACGTTTCGCATTTCGTTACCTACTCTTAATTGACAGCTGACGTGTTAATTTTAAGGTTATGGAAAACTTCGTTCAGTGTTTAATGTCAGGGTCACTACCGTTCTGAATAATTTGACATACTTCCCTTTAAGAGTGACAAATATGAGCAATCTTAGTTGGCTACGAATGTGTCAGACGTCAAATAGTGTATAAGGAAACAAACGAAGCGACGTTGCCAAGTTTCGTACAAGCCTAAAAGAACCTATTAGTTTACGTGATTGAGAATCCCTTCATCGGTTGTGGCGCCATCTCGCATTAAAATTAACAATTTTTAGTTACAAAACGGCGCCTAAAAAATTTTTATGGTAAATAATAAATGGAAAAACCGCACGTTAAAATAACAATTCTTTTTTTTGTTTTTAATAAAAATTATACTAGTACTTATCCTGGAATAAAAATAAGTTATTGGTTGCTGCCACAGCGATAATATTTTCAGCGGGATGCCATGCCGTGTGTAATATTTTTTTATTAAAATCTAAACAGTCCACGCTTATTTCGTCTTTTTTTCTTTTGCCCTGAGAACAAACTTTGCGTAATTTTAACACCGTTCGAGGTTTGGCGACATCTCGCGACGCCTCCAACGTCAGCTCCCTCTTCGTTGATCTATCGAACATTCTGAAGAAGTTATTGTATGATCCTGTCATAATGGCCGAGTCGTTGCCGTTCCAACAGCACTCGAATTTGTCAAAGATGCAGTCGTTCTCGTATAAGGAACACAATTTCGCTCGTAGGTATTCATGAACCTGTCAAATTAATATTTCGCATCAATTTTTTATCTCAAATTTGCCAAAAGCTAGTAATAATATTAATATCGTCTTTATAAATAATTAGACAACTGAAGTTTGACATTAATTGTGACAGCTGAAGTGATAAAACATTGTTTTGAACGCAAAACGTATCTCAAATATCGTCTAAATAATTAGACAACTGAAGTTTGACATTAATTGTGACAGCTGAAGTGATAAAACATTGTTTTGGATACAACATAACTAAAATATCGTCTAAATAATCAGACAATTGAATTTTGACATTAATTGTCACAGCTGAAGTGATAAATCATTATTTTGAATGCAACTTATCTAAAGTATCATCTAAATAATTAGACAACTGAAGTTTAACATTAATTATGACAGCTGAAGTGATAAAACATTGTTTCGAATGCAAAACTTATCTCGAATATGGTCTAAAGAATTAGACAACTGAAGTTTGACATTAATTGTGACAGCTGAAGTGATAAAAGATCGTTTAAATAATTAGACAATTGAAGTTTGACATTAATTGTGACAGCTGAAGTGATAAAACATTGTTTTGAATGCAAAACTTATCTTAAATATAGTCTAAAGAATTAGACAACTGAAGTTTGACATTAATTGTGACAGCTGAAGTGATAAAACATTGTTTTGAATGCAAAACTTATCTTAAATATAGTCTAAAGAATTAGACAACTGAAGTTTGACATTAATTGTGACAGCTGAAGTGATAAAACATTGTTTTGAATGCAAAACTTATCTTAAATATAGTCTAAAGAATTAGACAACTGAAGTTTGACATTAATTGTGACAGCTGAAGTGATAAAAGATCGTTTAAATAATTAGACAATTGAAGTTTGACATTAATTGTGACAGCTGAAGTGATAAAACATTGTTTTGAATGCAAAACGTATCTCAAATATCGTCTAAATAATTAGACAACTGAAGTTTGAAATAAATTGTGACAGCTGAAGTGATAAAACATTGTTTTGAATGCAAAACTTATCTCGAATATGGTCTAAAGAAGTAGACAACTGAAGTTTGACATTAATTGTGACCTCTGAAGTAATAAAATATCGTCTAAACAATTAGACAATTGAAGTTTGACATTAATTGTGACAGCTGAAATGATAAAACATTGTTTTGAATGCAAAACTTATCTTAAATATAGTCTAAAGAATTAGACAACTGAAGTTTGACATTAATGGTGACAGCTGAAGTGATAAAAGATCGTGTAAATAATTAGACAATTGAAGTTTGACATTAATTGTGACAGCTGAAGTGATAAAACATTGTTTTGAATGCAAAACGTATCTCAAATATCGTCTAAATAATTAGACAACTGAAGTTTGACATTAATTGGGACAGCTGAATTGATAAAATATCGTCTAAATAATTAGGCAATTGAAGTTTGACATTAATTGTGACAGCTGAAGTGATAAAACATTGTTTTGAATGCAACTTATCTAAAATATCGTCTAAATAATTAGACAACTGAAGTTTGACATTAATTGTGACAGCTGAAATGATAAAACATTATTTTGAATGCAACTTATCTAAAATATCGTCTAAATAATTAGACAACTGAAGTTTGACATTAATTGTGGCAGCTGAAGTGATAAAATGCAACTTACAACGGAAAAATATCAACAGCCTGTTTAAAAATTCCTAAAAAAAAGTACTTACTGGATAAGTCTCTATTGGTTTAGTCTCCATATGCAGATCCCAAACTTTGACGGACAAATAGTCCCTAGATATCATATATCTGCCGTTATTCGACAACTTAACATCCGAAATACTAGAAATAATCTCCGAAAAAAAACTCCTATTGGTAGGATCTTCTGGCTCTTCAAACAACTTAGAATGTCTATCACACAATGCCGCGGCGCGCATATCACATAACCTAATTGTTCCTTTACTACTACTATAAACGAACAGATTGCATTCGGTAGGATGAAACTCGGCAGCAGTTATAACCTAAGAAAAAAGAAAATACGAAGTATGTAAATTAGTAAAAACGCTTTGTTTATACATAGAAGATTACAGTTCTCTGTTTTATAAAGTATCAACTACACGCCGTCCTTCGTTTACGTGCCATCGCTAACAAAATCATTCGTAATATTTTACTTTACTAAATCTCATAATTAAGACTGACAAAAATGGTAAATTTGGGAAGAATAAACGGTTTTTTGATTATATATTTACCTCTGTCAATTCCTCCATATTTGTAGGCTTGATATCGACAATATTAAAACTCTGATCGGTTATTTCTAGATGCCATAGATTGATCCTTAAGTCGTCCGCTGATAAATAGGTTTCTTGATCAGAATTAACGGATATGGAATTAATGTGGTAGGTATGAGCGTTAGCGAAAATACGTCTAGGCGATGCTTCTACCATCAATTCCATCGGTCTGATCACCGGTACTCTGAGGGAATGCACACTAGATGGATCTACCAGACTTCCGGCTTCCGATTTTGTATTATAACCTAAAAAGAGGATTGGACGTTCTTTAGAGAAGTAACTACAGTACCCGAAGGATCTGAAACCAAGGAAGGATGAGGGAGAGGCTATGCAAGAAGAACCAGAGACAGTGCAAATGCGAGATATTTGATCGCAACCAACAGTAGACCCAGAAAATTTGGACAAACACCAAGCATTTTAACGCAAAACCTGCATCGGCCGACCTCGTAAACGGCTGCACACGTCACTCTGCGTAACAATAGTCCACAATCATCGCGTCAGCCAGCCAGGCATCCATTAATGCTTTGAACTCCCACGTTATCAACTTCAAGATGGTTTGGGAGTGCTTATAGAATCTAAACGAACTAGGCCAGAACAACACTGTTGGGTTCCAGGACACACTGGAGTGGAGGGTAATGAAATAGCAGACGTACTCGAAAAACAAGGGGCTGAAACACCATTTCTGGGACCTGAACCCTTCTGCGGAATAAGCACCAGTACAATACTCAATGAACTTGGAAAATAAGTAAATAACAAAAGATCCCAATACTGTATAGGACTAGAAGGAATGAGGCAGGCCAAGACACTACTGGGAAACTATAACCAGAAGAGATCAGACGACTGCATCAGCATCTAACCTGAAGTCTACCGACATCCTGAACTTTTTGAAAGCAATAGGACTGGAAGAACTGCTCTAATCGTTGAGACATCGTTAACGAATGAAGAAGAAGAAGCGACAGATAGATAGATAGATAGATAAACCCAATAAGCCAGTAGGCTTAAGCAAAATCGGAGTTCTTAGACCAGAAAAATGAAAAAAAAAATGTAGTACTCATCTACAGTCAAATTTAAAGTTAGCACATCATCGTATGTAATGCCGGAGAAAAACAGAGCCGTGTATAAGTGAAAAGCTAACGGAAAATCTTCCTAGAATGGAAGAAAGAAACCGAATTTTTTTTAGGGCATCAGTAGGGAATACTGGAGACGCGGGTTCGATTCCCGCGGTTTCTTTCTTCAGTAGTTTTCACCCCTGGTGTACGAGAACCGTGTATCTTTAAACATATAGGGTGTTCCCTTTAAAATAACAAATCTGCACCAATTTAAACTCTGAAATCTTTGCCTTCTAGAGTTCTTATTCAGCTTTAATTTTTTAAATAAGAAATCACGAGGTAATGAAGCAAAAAATAAGATAAATTTAAATCCTCCAGGTGGAAAACACTAACTGTGTCGAAGCACTGTATAAAATCTATAAAATAAAAAAGCCAGAAGGGAAACTATTAAAAGGAATAATAAATCATGAAAAAAAAACACAGAAGAAAGGAAAGCTATTAGAAGGAATAATAAATCATTTAAAAAAAGAACCGAAAGGTTCTCATTATACTTTTTTATGAAAATAACGATTATATGAAGTTAGTTCATTTGAAAGGATTAGAGGCAACATAAAATGTTGAATAATGTCGCAATAAACTTTTAATTTAAGTTAGGATTATGAGTAGAAAAAAAACTTTCAGTTCATTATACATTAAAATGAATCGCGCTGAAAATTCTATAGTCTGTAGGAATAAAAGCGTTTTTAAAATTATATTTTATTTATCTTTTAATGAACTTTGTTTTTTGATTTTTCTAATGACCGCAATTTTATAAAAATATAGGGAAACTAAAATTAAATTAGTCTTTTAATTTCACAATTTTTTTTTAAACAAAAACGTTTTTCGATAACCACAATTTTTTTTTCAAAATTTTTTTCGTTTTTTTCAAATTTTTTTAGTTTCAAAAATGATTGGCCCTGATCTAGATTGTTATGAGTAAACCAGTAAGGAATTTTAATTTATTAGATTCGACATCCTAAGACTGGTTTCTGCCTTTCGGCTTCATCAGTTAGGCTTTTCGAATCCAATAAATAAAATTCCAAACTCGTACAAACCAATAGCTATATCTGCTATAAGATAACATTTTTAGATGTGCTACCATCTATGGTAAGAAGAGAATATTGACATTAAATTTTGACTGAATCTAGTCAAGAAGTCACTCTCTTCTTTTTTATCCCTTTCAGAGATTAATACCAAGAGAGTAAACCAGTAAGGAATTTTAATTTATTAGATTCGACACCCTAAGACCGGTTTCTGCCTTTCGGTTTCATCAGTTAGGTTTTGGAATTTTATTTATTGGATTCGAAAAGCCTAACTGATGAAGCCGAAAGGCAGAAACCGGTCTTAGGATGTCGAATCTAATAAATTAAAATTCCTTACTGGTTTACTCACTTTGTATTAATCTCTGAAAGGGATAAAAAAGAAGAGAATGACATCTTGCCTAGATTCAGTCAAAATTTAATGTCAATACTCTCTACTTACCATAGATGGTAGCACATCTAAAAATAGATTGTTATGGTTTCAAAAATTATGGGAAGTTTATTTTAAAAGAATTAAAAAAAATATGTAAAGGAGTCTTAAAAAAAGTTTGTTTATGAGATGTTTTGTTTTGAGATTAAAAAGATGTCAGATGTGACAAAAATAAAGAATATTTAAAAAGTAAAAAAATCTTAGAATTTTCATTACCATTACAATTGGCGCCCAACGTGGGGCAATTAAATTAATTGCCTAAATTTTGAATATTTTTATATTTAAAGAAGATACAAATTTCAATGAAGAAAATAAAAGTAGCGATAATGAAGAACAGCAAGGAGACGACATAGAAAATAATACAGAAGAACCGGAAAGAGAATATAGAAGATCAGATGAACGAATTATGCAAATGTTGATTGCAATGAACCAAAATTTACAATTAATAAACAGAAATCAAGAAAAAGTTAAAAAAATATGGAAAGAAATCAAGAAAAGATGGAAAAGAACATGGAAAGAAATAAGGAAGAGATAAAAACAGGTATTCGAATGGATATGATAGAATTGAAGAAAGATTTGAAGACTGATATAATGTATTTAGAAGAAACTATGAAAAAAGAACTAAGAATAGCTTAGAAGAAATCAGACAAGATTTAAGAAAAGATGCAGATAAAAAAACAGAAGAAACAAGAAAAGATAGTAAAAAAGAAATGATTGCAAGAATGATAAAGGTAAAAGAATTACAGGAACAGAAAAATAAGAAAGTAATAGAAACAGGGTTTATTGAAGAAATATATCAAATAAAAGAGGATGGAATGAAGAATAAGAAAAATGTTAAAAATTTAGACAAAACCTTAAAAGAAGAAATTTTAAAGAATAAAATCAGGAGGGAAGAAATTAATGAAATAAAAAAAAAAAAAATTGGCACAAATGGAAAATACAAATGAAGAAATAAAACAACAAGAAAAGGAAAGACGATGTTGAGAAATAAAATTAAAAGAAATTATCACAGATGGAAGATTAAATTAATAAATATTTTTATAGGGATCATAGGAACATAGAAAACAAAATTAATAATATGGAAGATAAAATAAATAATATTAAAGAAGATTTGGGAAATATTAAATATGAAATGATTAAAAACAAAGAAGAAATCAAAGAAGATTTGGGGAATATGATGAAAAAAAAATGAAAGTAAAAGAAACTGAGAACAAATTAAATAAAGAAGAGATAAAGAAAATAGAAAGAGACATTATCAAAAATAATAAAATATTGGAAGAAAATTTAAATGAAGAAATAAAAATGAATTTATGAAAGAAAGAGAATTTAAGAATACGAAAAGAAATCAAAGAAAAATACAAGATATTAGTGGGAAAAATAGAACTTAAAATTTGGTTTTCTTATTTCTTTTCAAGATAAAAATAAATTAAGAAAACAAATTTTGGGAATGTTGTTATGGTTTAAAAAGTGAGACAAAATTATGAGAAGTTTGTTTTAAAAGAATAAAAAAAAATATGTAAAGGAGTCTTAAAAAAATAAAGAAGATTTATTTATTATATATTTCACAACATTTAGACTTTATTTACCTTCAACTTTCTTATCTCGCTCAGAGACCTTCCATAATTTGATAGTCTTATCATTAGTGGAAAGCAGAAAATGGGCGGGATTCTTTCTTCTCAACCATCGTATTTTATTAATTTTCTCTTCGATTTCTAAACTTTTCAAGTAATCGAACTCCGGTTCGTGGGATTGGAACGTAGAGTACACATTGTACTCTCCCCGTTTTGGAAGAACTGTTTTAGAGAGAGGGTCACGTTGGAAAATGACAACTCTGCCGCCTTTGTCGCCCGTGGCTAGCAGCTCGCCGTCGTAGTTGAACTCCACGCATGATATTATGTCTGCTTCTGTTACATCGTCGTCTAAGGTTCCCTTCACTTGAGAGAAACACCATTGAACTTCACCATTGCCTATAAAAAATAACAGTAAAAACAAACAAATTCAAATCAATCAAAAAAATCACCAGGGGGAACGTCTGTGCTATAATGTGGACTATGGAACATTCATTTCACATTATTTTTATTTAATTTTCCTTTAAAACATATTTTTCTTCATTTGATTTATTTTTTTGGAGGTTGATTTATTCCTGAATTGTATAACATTTTGTGCTTATACATATACAAACCTTTAATAGTGTATCGTTGAAGAAATAACGTATTTGTCCAAATTAAACGTTTTTATTACTGCATCCCAAAATAAATTATTCTACTCATAAAAATTTCTCGGTTACCACAATAAACATAACTTTACGCCAAACATTTATAGCTTGGATTTTATTTTAACGTTCGCACGTTTTCAAATAATCTAATTTGGCGTTTTATACACTTAATAAAACAGTTCGTAATATTTTTTTTAGATTATCACCGGTTTGTTTCCTGTTATTTTTGTAGCTAGAATGTATGGAAACATAAATAGAATTTCCAATCATTGATAAAAACAATTCTAACATTTTTATCAACACCTTTGTCTGTGTTCTCCTTTAGTTTATAGCTCGGGAGCCATAGTAAAAAGAGTATAAATTAAAAAAATAAAAACATGTGCAATCGATAAGTGGTAATCGAATAATGGGTCGGCTATATGCGATCAAATACATTTCACGGTGCGGTGAACTTATATCTTTGCGATCTCCTAAGAGCCGCGTTTTAAAGATGATAATTGGAGATACTATCTCTCCTGTTTCTACTATACCTGACATTTAAATTAAAATAATAAACGCCCAACGAATAAACTATAATGTCAGTGTTGCCACAAAATGTATAACTGAAAGACTGAAAATAACCGTTTAAGTGAAATTTTATTGAAAAATATCAAAACAAGGAGCAGAATAATGTACGTATAAAAGTTTATTTGGAAGCAATCCAGACAGCGGAATTACGACTTTTCAAGAAAGCTTGAAGAATTAATATAAATCCTGAGTGATTGCACAAATGAAAAAGCGAGACTACAAAGAAAATGTAGAAAAAGAATCAAATCGTTTAAAACGCTGGAATATTACAATATTTCTGGTACGTGTTAAAACGGGATTTTATTTTATGACGAATTAAAATTTTTCAAATTCAATTTTTAATCGTGAAACTAGAAAATGCTGATTATCCAGGTAGTTCTCCAAGAATTCAGCCAAGGTTCATCAATTAAAAATTCATTTTTATTAGTTATACAGGTTGTTTCATAAAAAATTATTTTTTGACAATATTTTGGTTATTAATTTACTGAAAAGTTGGTACATTGGGATGAAATATAACCTTTATATCTGACGAATGTATAATTTTCATCGATCGATTACCCTGTATGTCTAATCAGAAAAGGTATATTTCTTGTAAAATTAAAATTACCTCTACAAAGTTCCCCTATTCTTAGACTCTGAACCTAAGATTCAAATGTTAACATCCTTTATGGACCACCCTGTATCCAGTTTATTTTCTCTTATTCAATAAACATTACCATTTGTGAATAATTTGGTTGTGTGCACCATGCCATGAATTTTAAGTTAAGAAATATTCGAATTATTCTTTAAAAACAAATTAAAATGGTGTAGATTGGTAGTTTTTTTTTTCTAGTATCCAATAGGATGTACATTAATATTGAAATTTCATACAATATCTAAACATTTGCGAAATAAAACAAATATTCCTAGTATAAAATTAGTTTTCAATTTTCGCGTGAATACGGTAAAGTAAAAATAATATTTGCGTTGTTAAATACAAAAATAAATAAAACTATTTGCCTTTGTATTTAATTATGAATAATTTCCAGGATTTTAATTGTGTCGATATTTTTGTTAAGTAATAATTGTTAAAACGGTTTAAATGGTATTGTTATCAATATGACTTGGTTAATTTTATGAAAAAAAAAGTAATATAGAGGGATTTCAAAAAATAGAGGTTAACATGTAAAATTTTTAGTTTAACTTTCTTTGCCCAAAAATTGTATTCAAATTTCAATTATTTATTAATATCACAGCCATTACAACATATATGCCAATTTACATTTAGAAAGAAAACCTAGTGAAATTGAGGTTAGAAACTTCTTCGGTTAAAGAGGTAACATAAATGAAAAGATGTTTATGCTTATTGAACCGTTCAAATATTTTCATTTTTGAGCTTGCCTAACAGTCCTTCTAAAAATCCATGACATAGATCATAGACTAGATAAAAGAATTAAATGTTTTTTAAAATTTAAGAGAATCATTAGAAATAATTTCAAACATATATTTCTAAATCATGTATCAACAATGTATACAATAAATAAAAAATAAATATTATCTTTATTAGTGAAGATACTAAAATATCTACCACAATTATTCAATAATAAATTGTTAATAAAATTGAACTGAAACAATTTTATATAGTATATTATTCGTCATTAATCAAAATCTTTTTCAGATTCACCTTTATTAAATATGGCATTGAAATGCAGCATTACATGCATTCACAATACTAGTTTGTTTATTTTTATTATCTTTTTATTATCAAAATAATTGTAAGCAAATAAAAAGTTATCCAATTAATGAAAAATTACAAACCTTTGAACCGCCTGTGAATTTTTATCATTGGAAAAATGTAACTACTTCTTAACTGCTAACGAGATTCCCTAATATCTTCAAATGTTCTTTAAAGTGTAATAAATGGGACAACACAAAATTATAAACAAAGCATTTTTAACGAAGTTCAAGTTTTAACACATAGGTGTTTAATTATCAACTAGTATCAAAGTTATCTCGCTGACTGCTTAAAAACATAAAACATTACTTACATTTAGGAAACCAAAAAAATGCGAAATTTATGATTTTTTATGTCAAACAAGTATCTATATAAGGGAATGTGTGTTGCCTTCAGGTTAGATAGTGAGCTAAGTACCCACATCTCGAATCTAGATTACTTAATAGAAATTATATCCATTTGAAATCAATACTACTATCTATAAATTGCTGCACATTTTCACTTACTGCAAATTACTCTAGTAGGGTTATAAAACGACAATCTAAATTAAAGATAATCTTTGCGGTATAAACAACTTTGTTTACAACTAATTTTCGTAATTATAATAACCTACAAGCGAATTTTGTCTACCAGGGAAGCTTTTTATCATAAATATTGGTAAATTCATAATGAAAAATTAGTTAGCCATGGTGGTTACAAACGGACACCGACTATTAGATCAAATATTAACAAACACGCCCACTACGACTACGAATTTTAATATTATACTCAATTTACCTTCCATAATTTCTCAAAATATAATTGTTTTGCACACAAAAAATTCACATTGCCCCTCATCGGGGTCGCACTGTTGTCGAAAAACGGCGATGCAAAATGAACTTACCAGCAGCCATAACACAATGCGGAAGCGGGATTTTCGAATTATTGTTTCAATTTAAGCACTACTACTTATTATTATTGAATATAATTGTTGGTTTTTATATTGCATAGGAGTTTTTAGTTGAGGATGTTTTAAAAAAAATTAAATAAACTGTAAATACACTATTCAAAGTAGCGTCATGAGTTCACATATACAGTGTTGCCAAATTAAGAAGAATATTAAGAAATCAATCTGGATTTTTGCAAAGATTTCAATAACCTTGCAAAATCTTTAAAACAATCTATAATAAAATGGGTGAAACATTAAAATGTTGCCAGAAAGCTTATAAATAACGATTATTTTGCAATTCTTTTGAGAAAGTATTTATTAACAAAAAAAAATTATGTTGGTGCCAATTACTTGTGACGTCAAAATTAGAAATTTTAATTAAGTACATTTTTCGAAAACTGATTCCTAAAAATATTAATTTTAGCGCTATTTTTACTTTTAACGTTACCAAAAGAGCTGCATTGCTGTATAAAGAAAAGTAATAAGTCGCGAAAAATCCACTAATGCAGGTTAGCCTGTTGCAAATGTTACAGAACTATGGTACTGCGTAAGGTAAAATGAAACTAATAAAGTAATAGTAACATTAATTTTGATAGAAAATACAAAATAATCTCGATGCATATGATTTCATCGCATACTTAGTGTCTTGACATCAAATAAATTGCATTTTTTTTTAATGTCATCTGTCATCAAGCTGACGTTTATTCAAATTTGAGAAAAAAGGTCAAATAAAACTGTATCAAGTTAAAAACTTTTATTAATAAAATAGTTACAGCAGTAAATAAAGATAATTTCGCTTACAAGGGGATTGTCCACGAATTATTATACCCTCATTACAAATTTAGGTAAAAGTACATTTTAGAAATGTTTTAATAAATATTGCGCTTTAAATGCTCTATTGCAAGAATTCGGCTTAAAACTTAATTTAAAGTTATAAAACCTATTTAAAAAAATATCTTTTACATGGCAGTATATTGCTTTTCAAATATCCAGGAGCCGTATTTTTTTCTTCTAAAAGCTTTTTACCAAGCCTGACGCGTGACAATAAAACATAAGTAAATACATTTAAAGCAATCAATAGTTTTATTATGAATCAATTCCTTGGTTAACTCTGAGGTATTATTTTAAAAAGGAAATAAATATAAAATTTTGAATATTTTACATCTAATCCTGAGATATTTGAGGGTTTTTCACTTTTAATGTAAATGCAAACTAAATTTTGACAGCAAGGTATTAAAATGGCAGTTGACACTTGTAATTAGGACACTGTCAAACTTCATTGGCATTTGCTAGTTCTTAGCTTGCATCTACATAGTGAAGATATTTTTAGTTTATAATTATGTTGTGTAATTTTTATTTAATAACCTACAAAAGCTAAAAAAAAATCGTTGGAAGTTATTCGTAATATTTTAAAAATCAGTAAAAAACGTAATTGGAACACAAGTCAAAAAAAAAAATTGGCACAAAAATTAAATTTAAATACAATGGAGAGACTCGTTACGAATCCACCCATAAAAGAACAAGCATAAATAATTTTCCTAAATAAATCTCATATACTGATAAATAAATAATATAATTATAAACCCTAACATAAATATATATAAAGATCAAATTCTGGCAAAAACCGGTTATAAACCCATAAAAAAACGTCACAAACGCCTCGTGCCAAAACTTTATAAGTCTTACAACGTTAATAATGTATATTTTAATTAAGATAAATTAAATTCAGTAATCTACTCTGCAACTTATCAGATAAGAAAGATTACCGAATATACAAAAGTCAAATGAAAATATTAAGTTTACAGCATGCAAAACTGATGTATGTACTGATACAAGGTTGGTAACAAGATAGGCAAGAACATTACTGCAAAATTTTAATAGTCAAGTAGTCGTGTAACATGACAGGTGACAAATAGAAAACAGGATGACTAGAATAGCAAGTAAAGATAAAGCAAGAGTTTTGGCTCATTAAGGAGTGGGCTAGAACTTTTACTATACCTTTACTATATCATTTATTTAAATTAAAAGAAATAAGAATGTAAATATAAGTAACCAAAACAAACTAACGTCTTTTATTTAGTACTTCAACAACCTACGATTCAAACTTAACCTCAAAACGCACCTACGTATTGTAAATTATTGATACTTATGACATATGACAAGTGTCTTTTTTTTGTTTTGTATTAAAATAAATATATGTGATAAAATTTGAAGCTAGTAACCAACATCTAAGGTACTACTTTATAGTAAAAGAAATAAATATGTGCAACATTATTTTTATTTTGTGTTTATGGAGTCTCAAAACTCTGTAAAGGGGAGTAACTTATCATTCAACCGCCAAAATGATTTGTAAGGTGTTATTTTTTAGATATTTGAAGCTATGACTGAACATAAAACTATTATTAACACACCCCGTTATTAATTTTGTCATTATTAGGCACCTACACAAACAAGCAAACGAAAAAATACAAGTAGGCTAAAAATAACTTTATCTTCAATCATATCCCTAAGTGTCCGTTTGACAACTTTAAGCGCAAAAACAAAATATGACATCTGTCAACCGATTTTGACAGTCGATAGAATCAAATATGGCGAAAACCCTTATTGCAGACAGTAATACTTCAACATCGTTCAAAAATATACAGAAAGTAAGGCTCTCCACGATCCGAATTCAATTTGGTAAGCCTGGAACGGGTCCTATACCTCCAGCTAGTTCGTAAACCTTTTGAGCTACTTCGATCGACAGTTGTTCCAAGTCTTCTTCAGTAGCTGCTTCCGCATAGACTCTAGTTACGTCTTCTGTGCCGGAAGGCCTGACGAATGATCTGCCCCTCTTGTATTTGGATACTATGGTGTTGATTTCGTCTTGCAGGCCTTCCGGTGTAACGCAAATACGTTCTGCGTCTGTTGTAGTAATCACGTTACGATCCTACAATTAAAAAATAATAATAACTGTGGTTTTTTTTATAAAAGCTTTTTACCTTCACAGTAACTTTCATTAGTCTATTCGGCAAATCTGTGTAACACTCCTCCCACTGCTTGACGTTCCACCCTCTTTCGTGTAGGATGGTTTCTACCAATAACATGTCTGATATCGCATCTCCCACAGTCTCATTTATTAAATCTATCACGTTCAGCAGTTTGCTGCAAGCTTCTTTTTGTTCTCCAGTGGAACTGAGGAAAAACACAATGTTTGACAGATGACAAGGGACAGGTGATAAGTGACAGATGTCAAATTGTCAATAATTACATGCAACCTCGAATATTAACTACAAAAGAAAATCAGAAATAGCATCGATGACTTACCTATTATTTTTTGCTGCTGCAGATAATTTTTGCTTAGCATGATTACTGAAAACGACCGTACCGTGACCATTGGCCTCAAAATATACGCCAATGTCATAGGTAAGAGCCTTCCTGTGCAAATGTTTCACCCCAGTTGGAACACAACTTACAGAAATATTCTAAAAATTATTTAAAAAAAAAACAGTTAGTACTCTCGTTTACTTGATACAATGTTTCATCTATTTTCTTACCAATTTGTTAGATATGTACTCGGTGGAGGCCCCGTTGGCGTAGGCAGTTTGTACAAGGCCTATTTTAAGATCTAGGCCGGTCTTTTGAAGGATTTCTTTAAGGTAAGCTGCCGCTAAAGTTGCTATTCTATCTCCGTCCATTAGATGGAATTTTTCATCGTCATCTAAATAGTAATAAACAATTCGATCAGCGTCGCCATCTACCGAACAACAACGCGTATTTTTCTCTTTGGGAAGACCATTCGGGAATTTTTGCTGGGATTTTACAAAGTCAGCTCCACACTTTAAAAAAGGAAAATAAATATTAATCACCGTACATTATTTTTAATGCTATTCAGTCGTCTGGAGTTATTTATGATATGCAGAATAGTCGCATACCGTGGATAATATTTGTTAAAAATACACAAAGTTATAATTCAAGTCCGTTAATGTTTTTATCGGTTTTTTCAGCTCATTTAATTGGGTTTTAAGAAACCTTAGAACATTAGGGGTGGAATATTTAGCACTTAAAGGCATTAATAATAAATAAAAATATTTTCTTACCAAATGGTTAAGCTTCCCAGATCCAATGATTTCGTCATTGTACATTTCAACTAACAGACTCTGTTTCAAAACTTCTTTTAAATATTTAACCTTTTTAGCACCTACCCCATTAGCACCATCATACATCACCCTATTCTCGTAGTTACCCTTATTGTACTTATCACCTCTCACTCTCAAAAATGCATTTATTAATTTTTTATAATAACCTGGAAGTGTTTTTTATTTTAATAACATTAATATATATTCTCAATAATAAATCTTACCTTCTTCTGTAGGCTGACCATAGACTCGGTTAGTGTTTTTGCAAACGACAAAATAGTGCACTTGCGGCGTTGTAACGATACCATAGTCTATGGGTTTTCCCGATAAAGCCAATACGCCATCTTGTACCGCTTTGGCTAAAGTGAGACTGCTAGGTCTTGTATCCTTGCCTATCACTATTTCTACTCTATCGTTCATGTTGTCTATATTAAATAGCTTGATCACTTCGTTAATTGTATCTTCTAGTTTTTCATCGCTAAAGACAATCAAAAATATACTTTGTAACAACGGTTAAAGGTTTATCGGACGTACAAAAAATTAAAATAAAACGCATTGTTAATCGATATCCTGGAAACTTTGTGCTTACAAGATTTCCAATAGAATTAAAAACCAGTATAAATAACTATCAGAGTATTCATTAAGAAGCATCTAAAGTTGGAAATTTATTCAAGGAGCAAGATGTCAGTAATAAATAGCCAAATTTAGTACTTAACACGTTGACTGCCAGGGTAATTTATAGTAGTCTGGTCTAAAAATCTAATTTAATTGATATATTATTAAAAACTTTAATTATAGTAGTACATCTTCCTTGAGTGTGTTTTTATTTGTATATTAATTTGTGCCAAAGCTAGAAAACGCCGAGAAATGCATAATTTCACAGCCTTTTGTGCGGACAATCGGTTTAAAAAATATCACAATCAATAAAAATATTATTTTGCTTGCTGATCTTATATAACTATTGTCTGATTATATTTTCTGTTCTATTCATATTTACAGCAACATAATACGAATTTAATGGCATTGTAGTCATAAAAATAATATTTTTTACAACAAGTACCGTTAAAAACAATGGCACAAAAAAACATTATTCATAAATATTTTGGGAAATGTATCTAAAACAATTTTAAACAAATGTTTATCATCCTTTCACCTTTTATCATCTAAAGTTCAACATGAAATTAATTAGAATACCGAGCAGTTCCTGTTGATATAACTCTTAAAATATTCGAATTAAATAAATCTATTTTTGATTAAATTAATTACATCCTCTTCCCAACAAGATGCCCTTATTGGATATTACTGTGTAGAAAAACTTAAATGACTAAAAGAGTATTTAATTCCGGAACATGTGTCATAGAATTTTTATGAGAAGTCAACAAACCGTCTAGAAAACAAACATAGGCGTACGGACGAGCTGGGTACAAAAAATGTTTTTTTAAAATTTAATTTTTGTTCGCTTTTTATGGCTCAAATAAAATTTAACCATGTTTTTCACACCCTAAAAAATAAAATTTTGAAAGTACCAACATTGTACTCTGGCAGCTTTTCGAGATACCTCTACGTTTAGGTTTTCCCTCTACCGTGACGCCCATGTCTCGATGACCTGATACATGATATTTTGTTATTTGTAAACAAGTATTTGGTTTTGCTTGAATGAAATTTATATCTTTCGTTTTAAGGTGTTAAATAAAGTAGTAAATTTTGTGTTGATATGTACTTTTCAGCAAATACACTTAAAACGTTTTTAAACAAATCGTGGAAAAAATATTTTTATTTATTGCACACCTATATATATTTACCGGCTTAGTAATTTTGTCATTTTAAGTGGAAATATCATGGTGTAATGTTTGCAAAACTATATATAGAATTTTGTATGCATTTTATTTTATTTTGAAGCATCCATTTTTACCCAGTTACCATATTATCCTTTCAAAACATACAAACGTAATTTTAGTATGTTAATTCTATAAGATTTTTTTTACGAATTGCCGACTAAAAAAAACTTCTGTTTAAGTATTTTAAAGATATTTTGAATTTAAGATGACAAAAATATAAATAACCAAGATAATTTTGTTTTTAATTTTAGAATCAAAAATTTATTTATAAGGAAGCGCATAAATTGTTCTGCTACTTTGAATAAACCACAAATCAGTATCAATTTTATGGGCTGGCAACTGAATAAATTGATCAGATCAACAAGGTTAATTAACCATATGACTTACAAGTGAATTATGTTTGTTGAATTTCATACCAAAGTAATAAACAGAACATTAAATGCCAATCAATATCTGCAACAATGCTTATTAAAACACAGACAGCACATGTCACAAATATTTAACAAATGGTGAATATTTAAAAAATATCTGCAGTTAGTCAATTAAACTATTTAAAAATTACTTTTTTGTAGTTTTAACTTGATTTAATGGTAAAAAATTGTTTTACTACATTTAAACTTACACAACATTGGCAAACTTTGTGGCCCATGATTCCCAGGCCTCTTCGAGCATCTCTCCACGTGGGTCAATAATTTTTACACCATTATCTGCTTCTGGATTGTGAGAAGCAGTGACCATAACCCCTATTACAGCTAAAAAATATGTTGACGCCTATTTTTTTTTCGTTTATTCATACATTTAAAGAAATAGCATAATCAAATATTATAAAGGACTAGGAATTTATAAAAGTCGCACCTTAAGAAATAATTATTTGCATTGCTAGGCTATTTTAAGAGTAGCAAAAAAATATATAAATAGCAATATCTAAAATTTGCAAATTAATTCCATTTTATAGTACTAATAGTATTAATATTAACACTGTATTTACAGATTGTCTACAATATAGTGATAAAATAGTTACTTTATCTTAGAACTTTAGCCAGTTAAATAAAAAAAAAATCGAGATTAATTTCACAAATGAAGTAATCTGTATAGTGATTTTAAAAATAAATTAAGCTAGGATACAATGAATTAAAAATTATATTTCCAACACTCTATTTTACGATAAATATATAAAAATAGATGATTTCATAAGAAATGTTAATCATTCAAAAATCTCATCAAAGATTAGGATTAAATCCACTTAAAATTTACATTTTTATATGTAAAAGAGCCATTACACCGAACACCTGGCATTTAAACGATTACTTTCACTTTCTATTGACATGCTAAATGCATTTTTCACACAATAAAATAATTAAAACTTACATTTTTTGTACCTTGCCCTGAGGACAGCTAATAACCCCATGCGGTACATTACATGGTGTAGTTCGGTAGCTCTATAAATAAAAAATGCATTTATTCTATCGTCTCTATCACAATTATTCAATAAAATGACTTACTTGGTTCTAAAACCTGCTGTCCCATATTGCAAATATGTGTCTTTTTTCTTTGGATACATTTCTCTAGCGAACGCGTACACGGTTCTATAACTGTTGTTGTTTGACATTTTAAATAGATAGATGTAAATCTCGAGTACTTTATCACACAATAAAATAAATATAATTAATTCAGGACTAAAATTAAAAATGTGTTCGTTCCCCACCACCCAAGGGGTTAGATGAGTAATAGAACTGTCACTGTTAACATTAACAATTTTTCGCGAACATTTGTACTAGTTAACATGTTGGTAAAGGACTTTTTTAGATACTAAAGAAGGGCACCATTGTCCAAATTAATAACAGACTAGATGTGAAGAAGAAACTTTTGGACTTTTACCTTGTGGTTCTTCATTTAACTTGTCAATTGCCAGTTTCTAAGTGGCAGTGGCTAGTGGCTGGTCTAATGAACTGTTTAATTTAAATTATTTTAAAAGTTCTGTTGTGTTTTTTTTGTTCTATGAAGTGATTTTACTTATATTCAAATAGTAAATTTTGAAATACATTTTTTATTTCCTGGTATGTACTTTACAGTGTTAGTAAAATAAATTGTTTTATAACCATGATAGTTATGACAAACCAAACATATGCACCTGCTCTTCTAGAATTGAGTTTTAATTAATAATTAGTTCAATAATTTATCAATAAGAAATGATTGGCGTTTAAAACGTTACTGATAATTATAAAATTATCCTTTATTTGTATTTTTAGAATAGAAAAAGTTAAAATGACTCTTCCAAACCAATGCCAAAATCCATCTCAACAAGATAACAATGTGTCTGATATGTTAACAATAGGCAAATTATCACATTTGGAGAGTGTAACAAGTGTTACTAGGAAGTTGTTACCGCTAGCCGCATTTTTTATGGCATTTACTACAGTCATGACTGTACTGATTGTCTATATGGATAATACTGGTAAATTAGTTTACAATTTTGAGTTTTATTAATATATCTAATTTATTATTACTGTTTTAATTATTGTTTTAGCCATAAAACATTATCAATTTCGAGTAAACATGAGTCAGGATTATGACTTACTGGGTGTTTCTCAAGATGATCCTCAACTAATAATGTACATTAGGGAAGTTCATCTAACTCCAGCTATTGAACCAAATCATAAACCATTGAAATCTGAGGATGAAATTTCCGAAGATACAGTCTATGTTATTAATTTGTTACATACTAAGGTAAGTTTATTAGATTAGGATCAATTTTAAACTGGTTAAAATTATTTTTCTTGCAGAGAAAGGGATTTTTTGTAGAAGCTGGAGCCTATAATGATGGCAGAACTTCGAAAACCGAATGGTTAGAAGAGAAACTAGGTTGGCAAGGGCTGTTAATTCAACCAGATCCGCGCCACTACTTCAGTTTAAGACGTCACAACAGAAAACATTCTCAAGCCATACACGGTTGTCTGAGTCCCTCCCCTTATCCCAAGGAAGTATCCCTCCACCCCGAAAGTGAGGGAATTAAAATGAATAGTGTTCATTCCAGTTTGCTTGATATGGACGACAGTGATTGGTTTAATACAAGGGTAAAATGTTTCCCCTTATATTCACTACTTTTAGCAACAAATATCACAAACATCGATTACCTAATTCTAGAAACAGGTGGTTCTGAGCTACAGGTACTCGAAACGGTGCCTTTTGAAAGAGTCAACATTGAAATTATAAATGTACAATTAAATACTAACGATACAGAAAAGGGAACTGTAAAACAGTTCTTAGCTTCCAAAAATTACTTATATATGAAAAGTTTCAACGAATCAAATATTTTTATGTTGAATCATGTTTGAAGTATAAAAATATTTTTCTTCTTGTTTTAATTCTTGTGATTAATTTTGTTAATATTAAGTATTTTTAGTCTTAGAAATTTTTTGGTATAAAAATGTGGCTTAAATTACACCAGTTTATTAATACTTTTAAGATCTCGGTTTTTATGCATTATAAAAGTAATTTGAAGCTTCTAAAGACTAAATACAACGAACATTTTTATAGGCAATTTTTGATCTCAAGAAAAGTGCATTTCTGAAATTGTAATGTTAGTGGATGCATTTAGAGCACATTTACATTTAGTATTTAAAAGTAAGTTTCATGAACAAGTACGAATCAAACCATGACAAGGAAATATGTGATGAAATTTCTCATACATTGTTATAAATATGGCAATTAAATAAGAGATTATTTATAGAATTAAATATTTAGCGCACCTTTTAGTATTAGAAAAATTATTAATTAAGTTATTCTGCGTATGTAAGCAATAAAAATGACAATATTATGTCATATGTCATGAAAAAGCCTGTCAATTGTCAATCTTTTCTAATAAAAAAATGACAATATGTCATGAAAAAACCTGCCAATTGTCATCTTTTCTTTGGCAACTTTGCTGAGAATTAAAAATAAACACATTTTAAACTATTGATAAAAAAACTTAATTTCTTGTTAGATATTATTTAATTTATATTTTTATAGCAATATTTGTTATATACGATAGGAGTTCAATATAATTTAGATGTAGATATATCCAGTTAGAACCACAGTGCCCTTAAAATTTTTTGTAATCTACACTAGGTTAATATGCACTTTAGTATTATTTTTTTATGAATTACAAAGACTGTATGTATGCTCGCAAATATTCGAAATAAATTCATTTATAAGTTATTAACATTTTATTCTAAATGGACAATAAATCAAATTTTTGAATAACCCCCGTAAAAGTGACTAACTTCAGAACATTTAATGACAGTTGGCATTTGAACCTTCAATCAACTGAACCAATGATATATATTTCTCCTAGATTGACCTAGTCTCTGTAAACATAAATGGACTAAAATTTCCCCTTTTTGCTAACTTTCTATCAACTCTTTTTAGCACGTTTAAATCACAATCTCACTATGCACCTAAAGTTAAACTGATTCAAGTGTATCTTCATTATTTACAAACGGTCATATGTACACAAGATGGCGGCGCGCACAAATTAACCTTCCGAACAATGCATAAATTAGTGTGACGAGCAATCTATATTTATCCTCATTGCATACATATTGATTGGAACACATTTTTGAGTTTTGGTCGCCACGGAACTAATATAACAGAGGCACTTGTGACCTAAAAGGGCGGTCGTAAGTACAAAATAAAAATAGATTACTTGAATTCAAGAATACAGATCTAATTATTTTTATTTTAATACAAAAAAATGGCTGCAGGCACTAGAAATGTCCCAAGACTTTTGGTACAAGTAAGTAAAATTAGTATCATATTTTATAAAATCACAATGATGATATAACAGTATAGGTCAGGGAATGTTTAAAAAAAACAATATTTTATTAGAATTTGTGCAAACAGTATTTTGGAATTTTAAATGTAATATAAAAGTAGAATTTTGTGTATCTATATTTAGATTTTAAACTCGAAAAACGTCCACATTACATCCAAATTGTAAATATCTTAAGTACTATTTACGTATTTTTTTAGGCATTACATGTGTTACCAAAACGAACTGCACGATGTCTATCTGTAAGTACCATTAAAATAACTTTTTTATACAATATAATTTATTCTAAACATGTTTTAGACTGGAATAGCTGACCGTCCCGATGCTAGAACGACTTGTACCCTTATTCCGGGCGATGGCGTCGGACCTGAATTAATGTACTCGGTCCAAGAAGTATTTAAAGCAGCAGGTATACCAGTAGATTTTGAAGCATACTTTTTTTCCGAAGTTAATCCCACACTTAGCGCCCCTCTCGATAAAGTAGCAGAAAGTATTTCAAGAAACAGAGTATGCTTAAAAGGAATCTTAGCTACACCAGATTACAGCCATACAGGGGAGCTTCAAACATTAAATATGAAGTTAAGAAATGCTTTGGATCTATACGCCAACGTAGTACATGTAAAATCATTACCGGGAGTAAAATCTAGGCACACTAACATAGATTGTGTTATTATTAGAGAACAAACCGAGGGAGAATATTCTGCGTTAGAGCATGAGGGTGTCAAAGGGGTTGTAGAATGTTTAAAAATCGTTACTGCTAAGAAATCTCAAAGAATTGCCAAGTTCGCATTCGATTATGCTACCAAAAATAACAGGAAGAAAGTAACAGCTGTACACAAGGCTAATATTATGAAATTAGGAGATGGTCTCTTTTTAAAAAGTTGTGATGAGGTAAATAATAGTTTTTATTAATAAACAAACTAATTTTTATTACAGGAAATTCCATTGAGTAACCAAAAGGAGCTCTTAACACGTTGACTGCCACGAGAATTTATCTCGTAGTTGGCAGCCTACGAGTTAATAAATTCAATTTTTTTGTATTATGTTTGAAAGTAAACCATTATCTAAAATGTATTTCCGTTAAATCTAAAAAAATTCTGTCCCCAAAAACAGATCCAAAGGTTGACATTTTAATATAAATCCGGTCGTTTTATTTGGTGTAAACCAACTGAGAAAAAATTAAACTTACGAGAACAGATACAAATCTCAGCACATTTTTATTTTTGTAGATGGCTAAACTCTATCCAAAAATAGAGTTTGAAAGAATGATAGTAGACAACTGCACCATGCAAATGGTGTCCAACCCTCAACAATTTGACGTCATGGTAACCCCTAATTTATATGGCAACATTGTAGACAACTTGGCTTCGGGGCTCGTAGGTGGCGCTGGTGTTGTAGCCGGAGCTTCTTACTCTGCCAACTGTGTTGTATTTGAACCGGTAAGATTTATGGATGATGTTACATTGTTAGTGCTAAAACTAACTTGATGTTTTTTTTAGGGAGCACGTCACACATATTCGGAAGCGGTGGGAAAAAACGTGGCGAATCCAACAGCGATGCTTCTCTGCTCTTCTAAAATGCTCAGGCATGTCAATTTACCCGTGTATGGAGACATGATTCGTAACGCTGTCGAGAAAGTTTTAAATGATGGAAAAGTCAAAACGAAAGACGTTGGTGGACAATCTACTACACAACAATTTACATACGCTGTTATCAGTAACTTAGAGTTGCCAAAACAAAAGTAATTTCTATGAGTCAGGGACTTTAGATTTGTACAGTAGATGCGGACGCGATTGAGTATTATATTTATTGTAAACAGTGTATATTTGTTGAGATTTTAAATTATTAAAATAAATTAATACAAAATACAGTTATTTTATTTAATATTACTGGGATATAGTTTATTATATCAGGGCGAAAACTTTCCTATACGCAAGCCAATTTCGATTTCGCTTGACACGCCGCTTTATCGGAATTTTAGGTAAACAAACATAACTGTTAACTTACGGGCCGCGCCACAAGATGTCTGTTTTTCATTTTACTTATTAAAATTATTGGCACACCAATTTTCTATGTCGCAAAAAGGTGCCTAACTGAAACAAAACATCAAAACAACGTCATTTGTCAATTGTTGGTGGCATGTGTTTATTGGTTAATTGAATTTTTTAAAGTATTATTATCTACTCGGTTGAAGTAACTACCCTTTAAAAAAAAGTAATTCTCGTCCATAGTCATGACTCTTAGTAGAAATTATCCCTATTTACAAAATGACATTGAAATTATTCAACAAGAAGAACTACAAATGAATCAACCACGAAGTTATAATGGACAACAATATTTCATCTCATTTAATCAAGGAGTCCCATCGCAGTATGGACCACCCCCTTTTATTCCGAGTCCACCAATTTTCTCTAATTTTCCACCTCCTCATCCTCCTGAATTTGAAAGTAGTCAACCTACACCTATTGATGTCACCTATTCCAATTTGAATGTTCATGCAGCAGAATTTGTACCAAAACTTAGCCATCAGGGAGCGACTGATAGTTGGAATAGACAAAGCCCACCTAGTCAACCTATTTATTCAGGTGATGTTAATAAAAATTCTAATATTATTCATCAAAATTTAAAACCTAGTCATTCTGAGAATCAGATAGATATTGAATTCTTGCAAAAAGATGAAGTAAACGATGAAGTTAATGAATTTTTACCAAAACATGAACATCTTCAAACAAATAATTCACATTGGCAATTACAGAATAAAGATTCTGAAATAAATAATTGGAGAGACCATCCACCAAATGATAATCAAAGAAATAGGAATTATAGACCAGAACAAACTTACTCACATAACAGCTATAGAGAAAAAAATAATGATAGATTTAAACAAGAAAGAACTGCTAAGCAGAACAGAAGGGATTATAGACCAAACACAAACCAAGAAAAACATTCGGAAAACAGACTTAATCAAAAAGTATATCATAAAGAAGAATGTCAAAATCATGAAAATATAGATCAAATAGAACTCAGACAGGATAAAGATGGTTCTAGTTGGTCGAATCATAGGGAACATTCAAGACAGGAAGGGCAAAACACAGAAAATCAAAACCAAAAGGGATTTTCGAGACATATGGATAAAAAAGAATTTAGGAAGGAAAGAAACAGTTCTGGTTGGTCAAATCACAGGGGTTATTCACAAGAAGATGAGTCTCACTTGAAAATTAAAAATGAAAGAATTAGGGCAAATAAGAGAGACTATTCCCATCAAGATAGACAAAATATAGAAAATACTGATCACGAGGAAAGAAAAAGTGTTGGTAGACAGAAGAAGGATTATTCAGCAGATAAAAGTGAAAACAAAGGTAAATCCTACTTTATAAGTTTATTTTTATATCTTTAAAATTTCTTGTTTCAGTAAAGCAAAAAAAGTATTTTGTGGAATGTGCAGTCTTTATATTATTTTAAACTATATAGAACATTCATTGTTTCTTTTTAGTGCGTTGAAATTTTCATTTATATTTATTTGAAAACTATATTTTTTAAATTGCAATATTTTCATAAGAAAAATTGACATCAATTTATGAATTTTCCTTCCGTTTTCACCATTTTTTTGTACACTTTGCTAAAAATTTTTTCTAATGATCAATTTTTTATCCAAAACTTGTAAAAAAAATTGAAAATCCCTAAAAATCCGCCATTTAGAATCAGACAATTGTAGTTTTCAAATTCATAATTTTGAAAATATGAAAATATGATTTCATAAAAAATCTGTTTATTACATTTATTTTAACGTTTTAAAACCATCCTGCGAATATGTTGATGTAAAAAATATGATTTAAATATTTATTTGTAGGTGTAACAGAAAATAATCAAAAAGATAGACACAATGTTAAAGATAATATAATAGATGGGGTTTATAGTCAAAATAGAAATGATAAAAGTAACGAATTTAATAATTCTGAACAAAGAATGTATAGACAATATAGAAATACAAAATATCACAATAAACCAAAAAGAGAAGATGTCGATAGTAGAAAGAAAAAAAATTACGAAAATGAATCAAATGATGATACTAAAAATATAAATTACAATTCTCCTAAATTCAATCAAAAAGAACAAAGAAATAAAGAAAAAAATATAACCCGAAGAAATAGTTCCTTGAAAGATAAAAAAGAAAATGAATTAGGAGAACAAACGTTTGTAGAAGATGATGATAGCAAAAGGGAAAGAACAGGCAGCGAATCTTTGGAATCAAACAAATCTTTCGCTGATCAAAAAACAGAAAAAGAAAATATAGCCTCAGACATGTGGAGAAACAAATACACCAAAATTAATGAACAAGTACAAGAAAACGTCTCTTCAGACAGTACAGCCTGGGAGGAAAAGGAATTTAAAAAACAAAGAGCAAAAAGAAGGTCATCGGAACATCAAAAAACTTATAATATAGAAGGAGATACTAATAAAAGCAGCGATCTGTTTGAAGAAAAAAAGAAGTATAGAGACCTCAAAATAGAAAGGGACAGTTCAAAATTACCTAGTAATAACTCTTACGAAGAAAAATATGGAAAAATAGGAAAATTAGAAGATCAGAGAATTGAAGATTTATTTGACAAAAACTATGAATCACGCGATGAAGAATACAAGCAATTCTTAATGGAATTAATTACCAACGTTAAGTGTGAATCTTCGAAAATAATAGAACAAGAGCAAGATTTATTCGAAGTATCGAATAGCTACTCTCTAGCACATTGTGTTGCGGAAGATTTCAGAATGGGACACGGCATCGCTGTAAGTTTTAAAAACAACTTCAAATCCGTCGAAGATTTACTGGTACAAGGCCAAAAACCGGGAGGTTTAGCTCTATTGCAACATAAAACTGATAACGACGTTCGATACATTTACTATTTGGTGACGAAGAGAAGGTCGAATCACAAACCGACTTACAAAGACTTTTGGTGTTCAGCGAAACGACTCAGAGATCACGTTAAACAAAACGACGTCAAACAATTAGCGATACCAAAGTTGGGGTGCGGCTTGGATAAGCTGGATTGGACGACAGTCAAACGCATCATAGATTTTTTGTTTAAAGACATAGAAATAGAAATTTTGTATTGTAGATTCGGTAATTACGAGGATTCCCAACAAAAAAGCGTCCCCTACATAAACATATACGATTGTAGTGATAAAATAGTTGAAATTGTAGAAAAATCTGTTATTTTATATTTTTGTACTGCCGACGATGAAGTAACTGATGAAATGAAAGAGTTGGATGAAAAATTTAAGATTCTAAATAGTTTCAAAGCGACGACGCCAAAAGGTTTCGGAACTGTAATAAAGCACGAAACCGAAAACCATATTCTTTGCGGTTGTATCGTACGACGGAATTCGAAAGAAACATTCGATTTCAAAAGTTTTAAAAAATGTATCGATGAAATTAATAAAATTACAAAAGATGACGAGTATACCGGGCTTGCTATGAAATATGTTTACGACGATAGGGATAGATTATTACATCATAAGGTAATTACGATGTTGATACATTATTTAGGGTATGTCGATGTTTATGTGTACAGGGAGGGGGCAGATGTGTCTCTAGATGAAACTTAATGTGTTAAATATTTCAATAGTAGAGCACTATAGTTTGTTAAATTGTAAACAAAAAAAAAACAACAACAAAATAGACTGAACTTGCCTTATTTGTTTTTGATATGACATGTTTTTGATTTTTAAAAAATCTGTTCTTGTTACAAAAGGTTGTTTTGACCAAATCATGTTATTTTATCAAAATTTTACAGTTCTTTCACAACTTTCCGCAGCTAAAGTAGGTACAGTCCGTTTATGATCAAACCAAGGATAAGCCATTATTAATTTGCGAATGTGCTGCCATCTATCGGTAAAAATGACAAATGCAGCTTAGAAATGAGTTTTGACAACTTTACAAACCATCGAATTCCCAACTTGCATTAGGGCTTGCAAAGTTTTTTGACCGATTCTGGTCTTTAAGGGAAAAATCCTAATAAAGTAAATGTTTTTTTCTTGGACTTATCATAAACGCACTGTTCTATTTCATGTGCGCCTAGTTTCAGTGTCTTATACATATTTCAGAAACGACAATTGGATATTAAATTCTTTACTGAAAATTAAAACAACGAAAATAATAAAAGTATCATCAAAAAACTAAATTGTTTTTATTTTTACACACTTGTTTTATAAATTTTATGAAAATACGTTTATTAATACAACTATTTTTTATTTATAAACATTTATTTAAAGCATCTCTTAATGTTCAAATAATGAAAGAAAATATTTTTTTACAATTATTATTTTGGTTGTTTTATCATCAGTAAAGAAATAGATATTTTGCACTATTTTTACTATTTTATTTTCCAATAATAATTTCAATATAAAACCCAGATTAGAACTTAAATAAAAAAGTAGTTTTGGAATTAGTGGCTACTACTAAATGTTTTTATTGCAAATGCTTGTTAGTACTAAAGAATATAAATATACGTTTTTTTTTCTTCTAAAAAATTCATGAGTAATGTTTTTAATTTAAGAAATTATCATATTCATGTAAAATCAATAATTTCGTTTGAAATAAAATATTTTTTGATTCTTGTCTTAATTTTATTCAATTTTTGATTATGCATATTATTTAATATATACTTGTATTTTACAATAAATACTATTTTAATACTAAAATTAATTTGTTTCCAACCTGTGTTCTATAAATTCCTTAAAAATTGACCAGATGGAAAATGTGGTTTGGATTGATATCAGATTTACTGATATTTTTTTGTATTAGCAAAAAAAATCAAAATTTGTGAAAAATATTTGAAGATTTGGGTAAATTTTTGGAAAATCAAATTTTCTCGAAAAAGGGATAACGTAAAAACTGAAAGCAGATTTAGATTCAGAACGTCGAAAAGGTGATTTAAAAAAAAAGTTTGTAATTTTCAAGATATATCTCACCAAAAAATTTTGAAAATCTACAATTAGACCATACAAATTCTACTTTTTTAACTTAAATAATTAAATATGAACCCAATAAGCACAATGAAAGTGAGTTGGCCAAATTTTATTTTACTTAAAATCTGTTCAAAAGTTCCTTATTTTACATTAAAAAAAGCCCTTTTGTAGAAAAAACTCTATTTTATTTAATAAAGAGTAAAAAAATTCATTAAAATACGACGAGTTATCTTCTTCTATGTTTTGGCTTATATTTTTCCCAATGTTTGTGATTAACAGTCGTAAAATCGCTACAATTTTCAGCCAGATCTTTTAAGTACTTTGATAGGTTTAATAATTCCCTATCTTTATCCCGGTTTAAGTGGGCTTCCCTGAAAGGTCTGATTCGTAGACCGTTTTTTGGATTCATTATGAAATTTCTTCTAATATCATCGAACATTATAGTGTTTTTCGTTGAAAATTGTTCAAATTTACCCCAAATTACTCCAAGTGGTTTCACCTACAAACAAATATATATAATAATCTCTCATAAAACAAAGAAAAAGTCACTTATAGAAACAAACAATTCATAAAAATGACACAGTGTGTATCATTATTAAAAAACACCTTCTATACTTTAGATAATACATATTTCTTGTACTTACATCAACAACACCATATTTGGGAATATGGACCGAGATCATAGCCGAAGAATCCAAATAAAAAGCAATTTTATAATTAGGATGTGTTGAAACACCCAACAGTTTCATTTTTTCTTCAATCCACTTCATCCCAGTAGCTGACCAAATAACTATATCATAATGTTCATAAGATGTAGTCAAAAACTCGTGCAAAAAAGGCCTCATAAGTTCAGCACCATTCTGTGCTGTAGATCTGTGGTCGAACAAAGTGTAATCAATATCTAAGACTAAGAGTTTCTTATCTGGTCTCAATTCATTTAGCATATTTATTTTGTAATCTTTGATTCTTTTTTCCACTTTTGCTAAATATACGTCTTGGTTTTCTATTGCTACTTCTTCCTCTTCTATGTCTAAATCGTTTACTACATCCGGTAGATTCGTAGGTGCAGTGTTTGCTTCTGCTATATCTTCCTCAAGAGATCCCATCATCATCAGTTTGAAATTTGGTTTTAATTTTAACTGGCCTAGTGTACAATCATCTTCGGGAGTCTTTCCTATAAAAAAAATATTTGTATTTCAATTTCATATAAAACACTTTGAAATATATTTACCTTTGTGTTTTAAATTCAGTAATTTTTGTCGTTCGCATTTAACTTCAGTTAAATTTTCGATTATTTTTTTTAAATCCGAAACCGTATCTCCTTCGGATGATTCTAATTCGTATTCTTTGCCGTTCCATTTTAGAATTATTTTGATAATACTCATTGTTGTTAAATTGAAATCAAATCACAATCGTTTTGTGAGCTATGCAGTTAAAGCTGTCAAAGTAAGAACAGTAACGTAACCTCAAATCTCCTTCTCACTACAATGACCTTGTATTTTATGTTGCTACAAGAAAACATTTACCGAAACTAAATTGACAACGTTAATGATTTGACATTTGACACATTGTCATTAGTTAACCTAAAAAAATATGAAAAATATGTAAAAATAGTTACACCATAAATTAAGAATGCTTTTTATTGTGTAGTGAAAATATTCTTCAAGTTAAAATACCTATTGTCTTGCCTTAAGATGGTTGTTGGTTGTAGAACGCGACATCTGCTCAATAATACCAAAACTGTAGTTTTTTCTCAAAATTTTAACTTTCCAACATATAGGCTTTCTTATAGAAAGAGCTCAAATTTTTTGACAAAAAGCGCACTTGGTGTAGGGTTTAACAGACTCAATTCTTTAGTGGATTTATGCTGTGGCTGTAGATATTTATCAGTGGACCATTTTCAGTCAAGTGATAACAGAACTACACTCACGAAGTTGACACCACAAGAGGTAAGTTTTTAACCGTTTTTTCTAAATAATTACGATAAATTGCCCTTTTTTGAGTTTCCGTAAATAATAGGAAATCAATTTGTTGTTACATAAACTAGTACTAATAATCATTTTATTATGGTTAAACATATTGACAAACATATTATTGTTATCATGGTACTATCGAAAAAAAACTCATTTATTTAAATAAACCTACAAAATAATAAATAACTTTATTATTTAAGCAAAACTAACATTCTTTATTTATAACATTTACTTATTTATACACTGCATCCCATGTCAGAAACGTAACTAGTAGCGTTGGATATTAACGAACTTGTCCAAGAGACAGCACTCGTTATCTCAGAAACTCCACTGGCAGCGTCAGCCCAGAATAGGCTCAAAAACGATGAAACAAATTGAAGTATCAGTATAATTCCACCCAGGACTGCAGTCTGGAATAGTTTCACCAACGTTATGTAAGGGGAAATTGTAGCGCAAGCAGCTGTAACTAAGATTCTTATAAGCGCATTTAGAATTAACAGTCCGATGACAGTGATTATATTATCGGTCGAATCGTCAGTTGAGGTTGTTGAAGTGTCTGTGGAATTGTCAGTTCTGACTTGGAGTAACCTTTCTACAAGGAGATTGCCCGGTAACTTTTCCGATTGTGGTGCGGATAGAGCTCCATTTTGTATTAGTACAAACTGAAAAACAAAATCATAATAAATAACAGCTGACCTCTACAGTCTACAGTCATTATATAGGGTAGTTTAGAAAGTTTTGTATTAAAAACATTTTCGAAACAATTTAAATTCTGGAGCTATAAATTCATAATGAAACATTAGAGTTCTCAAATACGTGAAATATTATAGATGCAAAATATAAAAAAAAATTTGTAAACTTTTGTGCCTGGTTTCTCAGCACAGAATAGGCAACCCGATCTGCTTGTTGTCGGTCACTTATTCAAAGGCTATTGTGTTATTGTGAAGGCTATTAAAGTGATATAGGCATTGATACGTCTATAAAGGAAGAACCTATAAATTTAACAATCGAAAATTAAATCGAAGAGAATTTAGAATTTTATAAATACAAATAATCATCAAATTTTTCAGTTTATTAAGGAACGAATTCCAAATTTTTCACCTCGTACTAGTATTTACATGGTACAAAACATTTTCCACATTTTGAAATCGTCAGCAAAAAGTTGATAGTTAAAATAATGAAGTAAGTCAATCATTTATAAATAAAATGAACTTTACCGAATTTCTCGAACCTACATGATGCTTTTTAAATGTTTTTTTTTTTAATTTTTAAATAAATTTAGCATAGAAATAGTAAAAAATAGAAACCGTAACTTTTTGCAATGTTTCTAATCCCTTTCACTTTTTTATAACGAATACTTACCGAAACTAAAGCAACAACAGCAACTTTGAACATCATTTTTATTTTTTTCTCCGCAGTTTTAGTTGCACAACTGTACCTCGAAAACTCTCAGAAAAAAATGGTATATTATTTTGCAGAAGTTCTAATCTAATATTAAATAAAGTACTACGAAATAAAGGGATTAGTTTTTGTTTAACATTAAACAAAATCACTGTCAAGATTGTTGCAACTATTTTAATATTTATATTGTAATGTATTGTTCTTAATTCGAACATGTTCTTAGAAAAAAGGCTTAAGTGTCAATCATGGGTTTGAAAAAAATAAGCGATGACGCTTTACTTTATTACGTGTTTCTTATTATAAGTTTTTTGTGTACGTAACATTTGGGAAGGATCTTTTGAAATTAAAAAATTAACCTCATTTTATTTCACTTTATTAGACAATATCATTTTAAATTTTTTATTAATTCCATATCCCGAATAGATATAAAAATGCTTTTATCGGAAGAAAAATTATAGTAAATATTGTATCTTTAACAAAAACTACAAACACCACAATAAACAGCAACGCCCTAACCAGAGTAATTATGAAATACAGAAAGTACTCTAAAATATATAAAATAGATACAATGCTTCGTGATTTAGAATAAGGAACTTCCAAGTCAATCGTCGCTCTTTTTACTGAATAATTTTCTTGTAAATCTTCTTTATTTGAATGTTCTAAAGTGCTTGCCATCGATGTAGCGATCGATACCTGAAATTTAAAGTAAGTCTGCTAAAGAAAAGTTTAATGGTGACCATATACACGATTCGCATTACTTGTACAAGTTAAGGCTGCAAGAAAATAGATGCAAGTTGACTCTGCGCAAGTTAAGAGCAAGTGGAAACATATACGACGCAAGTGATGACAAGCATCGTGTATGAGAGCCCTAAAATAAAAATGTTGTAGTCGGATATCCACATCAACATCAATATACCCTTTTTATGAAAAACTAGTGGAGTATATCGAGGCAGGAAAATGTCTACTAAAGATATTTTGTTATCTAAGATCTAAGTAGGACATTTGGCTACGTTGATAACAGTCTATTTATGGGATGATGTTGAAAAGACTTTATTTGTTAAAAAATACTTACAGCCAAAATTATTAAAATTATTCCGCATAAGTTATTCATCGTGCTTCCACAAATATACTTTTTTTCAAATGCTATTGTTCTATAAACCTCAGTATTAGTATACACAGTAGTTCAAATAAATTTGTCACATGTACAGATTCTATTTGTCAATCTTCTCTAATCCATACAGTATTATGGGACGACAGTAAATAGATAATATTGTTGGCAGATACATACATACTCTATTCAAAATTGAAATAATCAAAAGCAGCTATGATTTGTTGTTTCAATAGAAGAATCTCGACAAATACAATATTTTTGGAACTTTATAGAATAATATATTTTTTTTTTATTTCAAAACAAATATTAACTGTCCGAACGTTTTGCCATTTTTATAAAGTAGACTCTATCACAACTATATTTAAATTTGTTTATTTTATTACATAATACTAATCTTTGATTTTTTTAAGTGAAACATTTACTTTCTCTTCTTTTTTTCTTGTACTTATATACTTCTAGATTCAGTTGACCACATTTTTTGAAAAGAAACGGGCATAAAAATCAAATATTAAAAAAATACAAAATTAATCAAAATCTTTTATTTTAATTTTGGATTTTTATCCACATCGACTTTTCTTTTCTTTCTTTTCGAATTGCTGTTTCGAAAAAAACATATTTTTGTCAGCAAAAATATTTATTTAGACTTTCTCAACAAAAATAATAATAGTAGTACTTATTTATTTTTTTAAATTATTCAAAATCGTATTTTGTGTGATATATTTAAATAAATAAATAAACTGGTCTTTAATAATAATATTTATATAACACATTTTTCTAAGAGGGGGTTCTGGAGGCGAATATTAGCATCTGGCTATTCTACCACTTAACCTCCAGACCATTATTAAATTCTTGGTGTTAACAACAGCAACAAGCGAAAAGAAATTGTGATGAATAATACTAAATAATAAACATAAAGCAAACAGACAAATTGAATATTATATAAATTTTTAATAAACTAAGTTATAGGCAGAAAGTCTAACCACTTCTAGATAAATAAAAATATAACAGGTGAAAAAAAAACAAAAAAAAGTTTATAAAATATACATACATCCAAAGCTACTGGTGAAAAAGAATGTACTTAGGTGTTATTTAAAAATATTCGTTTGACTTATGCTTTAAAACTTCCTATTGTCATTGATTTAATATTGGAGGGTATGTTATTATATATCATTATTCCTAAAAACTCTGTTGTGTGCTTCATTTCTAAAAATAATTTCGAAGCAAGGTGCTGCACATAGCCCAACATTGCAAGTATTTGATATTTCACGGCTAAATCGTAAAATATGTATAAGAAACAATGATCTTTATATGAATCAGTGGTCACGAGTGCAGACGGCGCGCTTTCGGTACGTTCTTTTGTTCTCTGGTATAAGGATGTACCTATTTTATTCTAGAATAAGCAAATGTAAATGATAAATATCATTAAAACGATTTTTTTCTTAGTTTTCATACTGTTATTTTCAATTCTCGAATATGAAAAATTACAGCAGCATAATATGTTAGTAACCATAGAAAAAGTAATTAAAAAAATAGTTTATCAGCAATTGACAAAATACACACAAGAAAATAACATATTAATCTTACATCAATCTGGTTTTAGACAAGGTCATAGTTGTGAAACAGCAGTACAAAATGTGATATTTGATTGGAAAAAACAACACGATAGAGGCATTATCATAGGGGCAGCATTTTTAGACTTAAAACGCGCTTTTGAAACTATTGATAGAAACAAATTAATAAAACAATTAAAAGGATATGGTATAAAGGGTGTAGCTTTGAGATGGTTGATTGACTATCTTCAGAACAGAAAACAGGTAATAAAAATAAATGGGAAAACGTCTTCTGAAATAATAAATGAAAACGGGGTGCCACAGGGTAGTACACTGGGTCCACTTCTGTTCATACTTTACATTAATGACATCATAAAAGCAGTAAAACATTGTGAATTACATCTTTTTGCTGATGACGCACTTGTATATTTTTGTTCTGAAGACCTAAGCGACCTTATACATATTATCCATAAAGAGTTACACAATATAGTTAAGTGGTGTAACGGTAACTCATTGAAACTGAATGCGTCAAAAAGTAAATTCATGTTAATAGGTAGTAAACGTAATTATGAAGATTTTAAAGATAACTATAAAATAACAATAGACGGTGCTGAGATCGAAGTAATTGATACAATTAAATATTTGGATATCATAATTGATAAACATCTGACATTTAAAGATCATGCTATTTATATTATAAATAAAATTACTAAAAATATTAATTTCTTGTCCAGAGTGGCTCCATTTTTATCCAAATGGACAAAATGTACTGTGTTTAATACTTTAATACTTCCCCATTTTACGTTTGCTGCATCTATTTTGTACATGTGTAATAAAAATGAAATTGACAGGATGCAGAAGTTACAGAACAGAGCCATGAGAATTATTTTGCAAGTTCCAAGAGAGACTCATATCAAAACAATGTTATGTCAGTTGAATTGGCTCTCTGTATCATATTATTTGGAATATCAGACCCTAATACTTATTCATAAAATGAAATTATCCTTGACTCCACCATATTTGACATCTAAACTAACATTTAACACTGATGTACACAATTACAACACACGTACACGAACAGACATAAGAGTTACAACTAAAAATAAAAAAGTAACTGAAAAATCAATCTTTCACAAAGGCATTATTACTTATAATGAACTGAATGATTCCTTAAAGACCTGCATCACTATTCATTCTTTCAAAAAACAACTAAATGTTTTTTTATTATCTAAATGTCTAAATTAAGTTTTAATTTTAATGTATGTTTATTTTAAGACACTTTTTAAAATTTTTAACAAAAAATGTTTATATATTTCTATTTCTATATTTGTATTTGTATCTGTAAAATTAGCTAGTGCTAAATAAAGATTAATATAAAATACAACACGTAAAGGGGTTAAATACAAAATATCTAATGCCCGATTAATAAAAAAACAAAATCTCATCAAAACATTTTAATATTAAATGTCTATGCTGTAGTGCTAACATTAGCCCCACTAATATTATTAAGTATAGTATTGATTTGTGCATAAATAACATTTATAAAATCAACACAATTCAAAACCACCCCGTTGACAGTACTATCCAAAACGGCCTGTACGCCAGTAGCGGTGCTATTAGCAGTATAAAGAGAGTAAATAGTAGTGTTCAAGGTAACCAAAATTCCATTGATAGTTGTCCTTATTGGTCCAACTATAGTATTTTCGATCAAATCTGACAAAATATTAAAGGGGAATGCCAAATCCCTCGTTTTCGATCTCGCCAAAGAGTTCGACACTCTCGCGGTGTCTGATGTAGAGTTAGTGGTGTCTGACGTAGAGTTAGTACCTTCGAAGGATTCAAGAAACGCGTTTAAGTTAGTTTGAATGTTAGATGTTAAAGATATGGCTGTCTCTAAAACTGCGTTAAGTGCTTGAACTACGAAACTCTGTATGGGATTAGTTATATTTTCAGTTGATACTACATAAGATTCCAATGCTGTGTTCACACTATTTAGAACGCTATTTAAGCCAGATTTTAAGGGTGTGATAACTAAGTTTATTAAAATTTCTTGGATGATGTTTGTAGTGTCTCTTTTCGATCGCCTGGTAGATCTGGATTTGATTAAAGTTTCGATGTCGTTTAGTGGTATTTCTTGGTTGCGGAAATAATAATTCACGACTGTATTTAATTCTGTTTGTCTTTCGCTTACAGCTCTTCTAATATTACTTTGAACGTTTTTGTTATTCGAAAAACGATCAATATTATTGTTTATACAGTTTCCCAAGAGGTTCGAAAACACTTTGGTATCGATTGTCACGCCAATTTTTGAAGGAACAAATAGTTCAGCACCGGCTTCACTGTTCAAGGCTTCTACAATGTTGTTCCCTTTGTAAGGGATGTCCAAGGTATCGCTGTTGGAGGGAAAACATTCTCTAACTAATACTTCGAAGATGTTTAAGTTTAATATTTCATTTTCTATATTTTTTTGGTCTGCTTCTGCTATACACAAGGTGTTGGTGGAAAACAGGATCTAAAAAGAGCATAAGTTATTTTTTTAAGATAAGGATTTGGACCAAAAAGTGTGGAGAAATCAGGAAAATAATAAAAAGGTGTGGGTTTTTTCTGACAAAATTATTTCCTTATTTATATTCTATTTATTTAAAACCACTAACTATATAATATAATTTTTATCTGTTATCATTATCACATTCATTTGATTATAATCTTTTAAATGAAGTACGTAATATCAACTACCTTAAATTTTTATTAAATATATTATTGATGAATACTCAGCGATATATGGTTTACATCGGAATAATTAAAGGTTAAATGACCCTTAAAATATTTAGCATTCAATTTGTATTTTTTTTTTCTGCGATAAGAGTCTTTTTTTAATTATAATTTTGCCCAAAACAGGGACAGGCAATTTGAAAATTTAAAAAACCACTCACCACCCCAGGAAAGTATTTTAAATTGAATACAAAAAAACCGCGTAATTTTATGTCCACAATTAAAGGAGTTTTCTTTAAAAAAAAGGATATTTTATAGTTGATATTTACCCAACATTAATTATAACCGTTCTTACCCCTTTTAGTGCCTCGCTGTTAGGGGCTATTAATATTTTAAGAAAAATACTTGTACTTTGCTTACCGATATCGTCAAAATAAACAGATCTACTTTCCCAGCCATTTTATAGCAATTTAAAACACTACCAACTAGAAAATGATATTCTTCTCTAACGATATTTTATTTAAATAACATATATAAATCCCTTTACAAACATCATGTTTTAAATCTGTCAAAAGAGCTTGTGGAATTTATACATTTATGTGGTAAATAAATAGTGTTTTTTAGTTTATTTTTCATTCCATAAAACAACGTTATTCGTATTGCGAAATATTCTGAAAACACACTTGTTTTAGAATTTTGTTTGTTTATTTCGTTATAAACTAAATAAAATAATAGTAGGATGAAACTCATTGGAAAAGGAAGAGAATATGACAATAATGATAGGAAAAATAATTTACAGGCGCTCTGGGGTCGGGAAGTGGAAGGGGGGAGTTTTTAAGGGTAGAAAACTGTTTATTTCGATTTCCGGCAAAACTACAAGTCCTATGGAAAAAAGTTAAATGGCAAAGTTGTAGGTAATAAAAAGATCTACTTTTGTATTTACACTTTTTTCACATAACCTCAAAATTTATGTGAAAAATTCAAATAAACAAGTTTTTGGTTTTTTATTTTTATCTTTTACAAAAAAATTTTTTTTTTCACGAAATTTGGTGTAAACTTACCTTTGTATGTCCCAAACACTCTGTAATTTTTTTGTTTTAAAATATTTATTTTTTTAACCTTATTTTGACTTAATATCGAAAAAGCAGTCTAATTTTCAATCGAAAATTCTCACGTCAAAATATCTGCTTTTTTAAAAAACTCGGTGGGCGTTTTGTTCGTTGAAATCTCTACTTAAAAAAAATACATTACTATGGTAAATGTTCTCAAAAATACAAATACAAAATAAGGTTAAAAAAAGAAATATTTTAAAACAAAAAAATTACAGAGTGTTTGGGACATAAAAAGATAAGTTTACACCAAATTTCGTGAAAAAAAAAATTTTTTTTGTAAAAGATAAAAATAAATCAAAAACTTGGTTATTTGAATTTTCCACATAAATGCACTGGTCTGCAGATAGGGGGTTTGCTTTAATAACGCGTCGTATAGTTTGTCCATTTTCAATTGCAGAAATATAAAAAAAAAGGTTCCAGATGTGCCGACAAGTTGCTTTGGTGTGCCGACAAGTTGCTTTGATGTGCTGACAAGTTGCTTTGATGGCATTGGCGGCTTCAATAGTGCTTCCCTATTTAAATTATGATGCTAGTATTGTGTGTATATGTTTAATAAAGAGGCTACAGATATTCTTAAAAAAAACTGTCCTAAGATGCATTTTAAGGTGTAAAAGATATACAAGACTAAAAGATATGTTGCAAGAAACTTTATTAACTGTAATACAATGATTGTGATTTAAAATATTGGATCCAGAACACATTAAACAAACTTAAATTCATTCTTAACGTTCACGAGTATAATACTAGATCAAGATTTGATATTTTTTGTGCCATCAGCTTCTTCTTAAATTTAAAAAGCCGCAATTCCACTGAGACAACATGCAGCATGCCGCATTTACGTATGCTTTCCATTGAAGCAACAAGAAACAAGTCTATTGAAAAAACTGCTTTGTTTACTGAAGATTATCATGGGTAATTACGATTGTCATATGATTGATGTGGCTTTCTTCTCTTTTTTATACTATATTACCAAATATACTATAGAAACATTCAACAATAGGAAACATGTAGCAGTGGAATTGAGTCCTCAGAAACCGTTAAGAATATATGGATACGCGATTTAAAAAAATACTTTAAATAGCAATAACAATACCAATAATAATATTAATAAAATTACCAATACTACCAATTATAGTACTACCGTATGTTTGAATAGACTGTATAACAGCAGTAAGAGTATCATCGATCACTCCAATTTGATTAACGATTACCAATAACGCTACAGAATATGGAGCAACCACAATATTCGCCAGAGCAGTCAAACCAGCTGTTAATCCGTTAACAATGATAGCTTGAATGGAGGATATTACGGTTACAATTGGAGAGACCAAGCTGCTCACTGTCGTAAAAATTGATGTTATAAGTGACTGGACGTTTACTAAGATGGAGTTGAATATTCTTGGTTGTAGATTTTTTGATACGACGGTGATTGGCAAAGTTTCTTGGGATGTAATAGGTGTTGAATTTACGTACAGGAGATTTAGATTTGCCTAAAAATCACACAACAATTAAAGAATTTCCTCGGCCAGCCCGTAGTCCTGATTTGAATCATTAATTATGATTTTAACCACAAAAATGTATCTGTAACAACTTTTAAGTTTAATAACTTAAATTATGTCATAAAACAAACTTAAACCTCCTGTATTTTATTAGGAGATATTAATATTTTAATTTTTATGCCTCACCCTGTATAAATTAAAGGAAATTTGCGAAAAATAGACTTATTTTTAGTACTTACAATAATTAAAATTATGATAATTTTTATTGCCATCTTTCTTATTGCACCGAAATGCATATATCAACTGTTATCAGTTTAAGAATATAACCAAGATTATAAAGTAAGTACATAATGACTTAAGTAATTCCAATTTTTATCAAATACATTATACAGGGTGCGAGGGTATACATTAGGGGGCGAGGTCCTTTATAATAAGAGAAAAAAATTATATTAAGATAAGGTGAAGTGAAGAAAATATTTGACCAGGGTGAAACCAGCTTAGTTTATTTTAAATGGAACACCTTGTATTTTAGTCAGTAGTGTCGCATTTTCGGGAAAAATCGAGGAAAATTGAATTTTCTTTGAGAAACGTCTTCAATAAACCGTCTAGAAAATTCCAAATTCCAAGTACACAAAAACAACTTTCAGTTTTTTAAACTTTATTGACAAAAATATATTAAATATGTTTACAATTTATATCGCGATAATACCAGCTAGAATATTATTAATAAAAGTACTAATATTACTAGTCAAAGTACAACTATTTGTCAAAATATTTCCGGTAATATTAGTAATAAGTTGATCGATCGCTGCGATTTGATCGACCACAAATAGTAATATGGTCGAAATTGGAGCAAAAAGTGCATTCGCCAAAGCTGTCAAAGCGGTTGTTAATCCATCAAAAACCACATTTTGGACTGAAGTTATTGTCGATATTATTGAAGGGATGGTGCTGCATACAGACGCGAAACTTGAGGTTATGGATGTTTGTACGTTTGTTAGGAAATCGTTTAATATTCTTGGTCGTAGATTTGCGTTTATATTTCTTGATAGTGCAGTATTTGGAAAAATTTTGTGGTCTATTGCAGTTGTTGAAGACACATCCAAGGGGTTAAGGATGCACTAAAAATAATAAAATATAATTATTTTTTCAACTGCACAAATGATGTGAAATAAAATCACACACGAAAAAAAGACATTAAAAATGTCCTACACTGCACCAACGTCTGGACTTCAACAACTACTCCTTGGGCTATATGCCCCAACAGGTATTGAATTACGTAAGTCCAGACGCGGTTTGGGGCCCGACCGTGTCCCGTGGTTTTATTTCACATCGTTTGTGCAGTTTTGTTACTCCCAAGGTAACATTTTTGAAATTTTTTTTGGTTCAAAAAATTTCACCTTCGTGCCTATATTATTTTGTTATGTAAAAAACCAAGTTTGTTTTACCTATAATGTTTTCAGTGTTACAGTAAAACATCAGGCTCATAATCTCACCCTGTATGAATCTTTTCAAGTAAAAATATTTTAGAATTTAGTAAATTTTCATATTCTCACTCACCACAATTAAAAAACTAAAAATAAATTTGACAAAAAACATTTTGTTTGAGTACTTAGACCTTTATCTCTAAAAATTCTGATTGTTACTAACGAAATCTAATAAAAAATTATTAAATAATTCTATGAACAAGAACAACAGCGACAGTGTCGCATTTGCTGCGTTTTTTCTGAGATAAGAAAGATGAACCAACAATATTATTTGTAGAGGATTTTCTGTGGTGACAAAGTTTCTGAAAATTCAGTGAATTACGTGCTATGTGATAAATAATTCATTAATATAAAATAAAACGTATATAAATGGTGCATTCAAGACTCAAGATTAACACGTTGACTGCCGCGGTAATTTATTCATTTAATTAAAATTGTTTTATTTCCAGGTGGATGATATCCTTCGTACCAACGAACATACGCACGAATTTAGAGAAGGTAGCTCGGTAAAGTCTTACGATTGTAATCAGTTAGGGTCTAATAACCCGATAGAGGACACTAGAGCAGAAGCATCATGTCATTTAACCACAGGTACTTAAGCTATATGTTTATGGTTTAATACATCAAATACTTAGAGCTGTAGAATTATTTTTTCAGTGGTTGGCAACAGTTTCATGGGTAACTCTGAAATTCAAATTAGGATTTCATTTATACCTTTTAAATATTTAGCACATTATATACAAGGTACACTATTGGTATTTCGGAAACCGTTATAGATACAAAGTTGATTAAAATTGGGAAAAAGATGTGTATTTTCAAGACGAATTTATTGGTTTTTTCAAAATTAAAATATCAGGTCCGGTTTCAGAGATATTTGGGGAAAACCGAAATTGACGATTTTTGTTTTATTTAATTAATACCTTAATTATGAAAGATAGAAAAAAAAGTTATAAAGCTTTTTTATTGAAGGACAAATACAACTTAACATAGCGTAGCCAATTTTTTAAAACAACGTTTCGTCTTTGAGGTGCCCCCCTCAACTATTTTTTTTAATACGGACCTGTACGTTTTATTTCATTTTTGAAATCCCCATTTTTTTTCACTATCCAACCATGTAGGACATTTAATATTTTTATTAGGTTTTGACAATGAACTGTACTTTAGGAATTTTTCTAAGTACAATCCTGTTCAGTTTTATCCTGAATGTTTTTTAAACAACTTATCTTTTGGGCACATTTTCAAGAAATGTGCACGTAGGAAAGGACACAAAGTATACTCAATTCTTAATTAATTTTATTCAAAAAGATTTATAAATATTTTCAGTGAAAATGGAACAGGGCCGTACTTAGCAAAATTCCTAAAGTACAGTACATTGTCAAAACCTGATAAAAATATTAAGTGTTTTACATGGTTGGATAGAGGAAAGGTTGAGGGTTTAAAGAATGAAGTAAAACGCACAGGTCCGTATTTAAAAAAAATAGTTGAGGGTGACACTTCAAAGACGAAACGTTATTTTAAAAAAATTTATACGCTATGTTAAGCGATATTTGGCCTTCAATAAAAAAGTTTTATAAACTTTTTTTCTATCTTAAAAAAAATAAGGTCTTAATTAAATAAAACGAAAATTATCAATATCGGTTTTTCCCAAATATCTCAGAAACCGGAACTGATATTTTAATTTTGAAAAAACTAATAAATTCGTCTTGAAAATACACATCTTTTTCCCAATTTAATCAAATTTGTATCTTATAACGGTTTACGAAATCCCAATAGTGTTCAATTAAATTGTTCATTATCGGTTTTTCCCAAATATCTCTGAAACCGGACCTGATATTTTAATTTTGAAAAAACCGATAAATTCGTCTTGAAAATACACATCTTTTTCCCCATTTAATAAACTTTGTATCTTATAGTGGTTTACGAAATCCCAATATGTTCAATTAAATTTGCTCCACCCTGTATACTTGTTTTGTTTTTAGGTTTTTTATTTGGGGTCTTCGATGGCCATGGAGGCAGCGCATGCGCACAAGTGATAGCCAAACGGCTCTACCATTATATAGCCGCTTGCATGTTACCGCACGAAAATCTTATAGAATATATCAAATCTCTTCTCAGTAAGCAACCTCGGGATCTAATCAATTCCTATAACGATAAAGTACAATTCGTCGATGATATACGACAATTATATAGCACCAGTTTTGCCAAGTTTATTGCTGATCTCTCTAAGGTAAATATTCAATCCCAAAGTTTATTATTTACTAGTATATATTTTTTTAATTTTTTAATCGTATTTTGGGTTTAATGCTAACATCTAAATTTGGCCGTTTTTATTTTAGATTTTTAGGTGAAATTTGGATATATTTTTTTAAGATCACAAAATATAGTATATAGCAAGTATTTTTATAATTTTATATCGCTAATGAAATATTTCCAACACGCTTTTATATCTATAAAAAAAATTACTAATTATGACTTGAATTGACGTGTAATGAATGTACTAACAACACAGTTGCCTGAATTTTTTCAATACATTGGCACAAAAATTACATTTTGCACTGTTATTTAATTAAAAAATATTATTTTGGCCAAGATTTGGCTTAGTGATTTCGAATAAGTATTACAATAATGGACACATAGGGAAAACAACGAGTGCTAGAGGAAATTTTGGTAAAAAAACAATTTGTAAATTAAGTTAAATCAAAGATTATTATGACATCTGTAGCATTGTATTATAATAAATGTTTTAATAACTAAAATATGTTATAAATTAATTATCGAAAAAATTTCGAGTTTTGGGGCTCCGTTTCTCTGTTGGTCCTAGAGCCCCCCTGTCGAATTTACGCCACTGGTTGGAAGCAGGACTTTTGATCTCATAAACGATAATTTTCAGGAAGGACCCGTCAAAAATTTCGAAATGCACAATATAATAGAAAAAGCCTTCTTACGATTAGATCAAGACATAGGCAACGAAGCAATACCAAAGAAAGGCGAAGAACTTAACCTTAAAACCATGTCAGTAGCCATGTCAGGTGCAGTAGTTTGCTTAGCTCACATAGATGGCCCTCATCTACATGTGGCTAGTGTAGGCGACTGTACCGCAGTATTAGGTGTGTTAAATCAATAATAAATTAGCACAAACTTAAGAATAGACCGCTAATATGGCTACCAATGCGCCAAGGCGGAGCTTATTAATCAGTAGCGCTGTTTTGAAAGCTCTTGCAACGCTCCTGTCATCACTCGGTACTGCCTCGTTGCTAGGTAACGCACAGGTAGGCGGTGACAATTACTGGTCTATTCTTAAATTTTATTTTAGTGCTAGGACGTTATTTTTTTAAGTTTGATTGACTAAAATGCTTTTTAGGTACTTTGTCCGAAACAAATTCTTGGATAGCAAACAAATTGACAAACGAACACAATACGTACAACCAACCCGAAGTAGATAGGATATTAAAGGAGCATCCGTACAACGAAGCCCTATCTGTCATTAGAATGGATAGGTTACTAGGTCATTTAGCTCCATTGCGAGCCATGGGGGATTATAGGTTTAAATGGAGTAATGACATCATGAAAAACGTTATAGCGAAACATTTCGGTGAACAAATTATTCTCGCTAACTACCACACGCCGCCGTATTTGACCTGCAAACCGGAAGTTACACATCATAGGCTCACGGCTAGGGATAAATTTTTAATTATCGGCACTGATGGGTTGTGGGATATGATGACTCCGCTGCAAGCAGTCAGATTAGTAGGCGAGTAGTTTTTTATTTTTAATAGGAAATTAAAAGAACAAATTAAATTTGGGCGTCACGTAGTTATAGGGAATATGTGCCATAAACTTACCAGCTGAAAGCGAGACATAAATAAAACACTCAAAATTGATAAAATCCACATGTAAATATATTTTTTTGAGGTTGCTGAGTTCAAAACTGATGTTAAAAAATCGATATTGACAGTTGACAGCTGTCAAATAACTGTCAAACAGCATGTAACAATCGAACAAAGTCGATAACGAATCTAGACTACCATACATAACTGATGAAAATATTAGTGGGAAAAATTTTTTAAATATAATCTTAAATCTTAATTGTGGATTTTTCGAATTTTTTTTTCTTTCAGGCGAACACATGAAAGGAAAAGTAACGCTCAGTCCACTAACCCTCCCAAAAAAGAACATGACGCTAAGCGAAATAAACGAAATGCTGCTCCACCGTAAAGAGGGACTCAAATCGAAACCGAGGGATTCGAACGCCGCAACTCACATCATCCGACACGCCTTGGGCGGTACCGAATTCGGTATAGATCATACAAAAATTTCGCAATTGCTGACTTTACCAGAAGATGTCGTTAGAGTTTTTAGAGACGATATTACGGTTACGATTATTTACTTCGATTCTGAATATTTGCGACATTGTCCCGCATGATATGTGGGTTATTTAAATTGAGACTGCGTAGTTTTTTTTCACACAAAATTTCGAAAATACGACAATTTATAGGGTTGTCGGCTGTTGCATTCTGACAATCTGTCAGATAGTAACACTTGAGATGTCAAATGTCAAACTGTTCCATCCTCTAACACTTCAGATGTCAAATGTCAAAAAAGATAATGGGGTAATTAAAGGTTTGCGTTCGAAATTTAAGTGTTTATAACAATTTGGAATATAAATTTGTAAATATTTTATTGTAAAAAATTTGTTCCGGATCTTCCTTATTAGATTAGGATTTGCCAATAGTTGTGTCCTATTTCTCGTTTTGTTGACATGTGATAAAGAAGGTCAAAAAATACTAAAGTCGGTTTCAAATCACCACCATCAAGTTCTAGCAAAGTTGGTTGGGATTCGCAGAGGGCAGTTCTTCTGGGGAGTTGTACTCCTACTGCATTGGACAAAAGTTACAGGAAATTTTTTGCCAATTTCAGAAAAATTTCTTAAAAATATTAATCATACGACGTCCGGACGACCATAGTTACGTTGAGATGTTCGATGAAATTATTCTCTTCTTTTGATTACATTCACATGGTTGGCTAAAGATTCAATAAATACAACGAATTTTATTCCTATTCGTGGACGACACAATTTTTTTTTAACAACAAAGACGTCGTGGCGCATATTTTTCGTTATTAGATGACCTTTTGCTAAGTTAAGGATTTTTTTTCCTGCACCTCAGCATCGGCCTACATTAAGAATCATTTCTTGCAAAAATCTGCATAAGCTCCATCTACGGCTAGAGACATATTTTAGCAGAAATCATGAGCAAGAACTCGAAGGCAGTGTTGCCATATATCATTGATCGTCACATTCACACTCGTCAGAAGTGTTAAATGTCAGTCAACTGTCAGATTACCGTACGTTCAAAGGAAGCAAAAGCACAGAACACCTTAACTATAATTACGTGTTCTGTGGTAAAAGCCAAGAAATATAATTATCCTTCTTTTCATAGTCATCTGATATGGACTTTTTGATTTCTTCTTTGAAATAATCGATAAAAGATGGTACTTTTTGACGACCAAGAGTACCACTCTGGCAACGCTGCTTCTAGGAGGTGGTGGTTTGTAACCTGCATAAACTGTTACGCACAGTTGAATACTCACTTAAAAGAAACGATATTTTACATAATCTAAAAAAACCACTGATATTTATGAGAAATAAGGCACTTCTTATGGTGCGAGAGTATATTTGAAAAAAATATACAAAATATTAAAAATGTATAATGCTAGTCAAAGTTAAGACATAGGAGGCTAGATAATAAAAAGGTTGTACTGCATTAATTCTTCTATTTTTTTAATATACAAGACGAGACTTGTCTTGGCTGATGTATTGGATGTTTCGAGCATTTTTCAGCCTATAGCTGTGATGATAGTCAATTTTCCTTCGAAAAACCAGTGAAGCGACGTTTTATTATCTTAGCTAAAATAAAGCTAGACTGAGATTTTAGTTTGTGGGAAAGAGGGAATTTTTTTAAACGGAATATACAAAATTTTCTAGTCTGATATTTATGAAAGTGAGAGTAAGTGATTTATTTAAGTAGACAATAAATTTGGCAATGTTATCTTCCGTCTTTTTTTGTTCCTAGAGATGTAATTTATATGTCTTTTCAAATAAAGAAATTTTAAAGTTTTAATAAGTATTATTTCTCTTTAAATGCTGTTATCGTTACCCCACAAAAAAATTCGTGCACTGATTGGAATGGAATTGTAAATTAACTGTAAAGATTCTCTCAACTTAATAAAGGGTTAAAAAATTTACGTATTGTTATATTGAACCAAACGACGCGTTTTGAACTCACAAAATATCGTTTGGTGTATGAGTGGTTTATAAGAAAATGTCATTTGGATCATAACATTATAAAAAATGTTAGCATCATCGGATATTCAGATTAAATGAATTATTAGTAGAAGAAACAATTATATTATATTTTTTATTGTATCTAGTGTAATTAATATCAATCAAAGTACAAGAAACAATAAATTAGCAATTTAATTGATATTCATTTATATAGTTCATAGTGGCTTAGTACTTCAAATACTCTTCTCTTTTGGATATAAAAACCACTTAATCAATAAAAAAGTTTTTAATTTCAACGTTTCGATTTTTGTTATTGATATAAGTGGTTTTTATATCCAAAAGAGAAGAGTATTTATGATATCTTCAGTTTCATTTTATTCCGAGACATAATTTATATTATTCTTTTAAATAAATAAAACTTGAAGTTTTTCAAGTTTACAACTATTGTCAGACACGTAAATAAGAATTCTTTATTGAGCTTACAATAAAAAGGGATATTTTTTGTGAAACACTTTAGTGTGGTTGTTAGTGAGATTTTGGGGTTAAAATATACCAGTGTATTGAACCAAATGACGTTTTGAATTAAGAAAATGTCATTTGGACCATAACATTAAAAGTATTTTTGGTGTACAGAGAATTTTCCAGGGATTAAATTTATTTTTAGGTCTTTTGGAAAAAGAAATTTTATAATTTTAATAGTATTGTTACTCTTCAATAGAAAAAATGCACTCATATAGAATAGTACATTAACAATAAGGATTTTCTGGGTGATAGTCTATAAAATAAAATAACTAATCTAAAAAACTTCTTTACTAATATCAAAATTTATGTACAATTAAAATAATGAATTTCTTTTTTTAAATTATTAACCGAAAAAATGATGTGATTAACAATAATAACTTTAAAATTTCTTATTGGCGGTTTTAAAACATAACTAGAATTAAACATTGAGAAATAAACGAGGCGTTTTTATCAAAAAATATCCTTTGCGCGAATCTCATAACATCAAAAAAAAAAGTAAACCAGTTGAAAATGCTCTTCTAGCATTGCCATAGCCGAACAAATTGTGGAGACGTTTGTATACTACATTTTGATGCTCTATGTGAATATAAAATGAAAATTTTAAAATTCAAAATGTTCACATTTTGGACGCCATTTTAACCTGAAGAGGCACGACAGATTAAAATTCATAAACACAAAAAAGCTGCAAACACACAACGAATTCATATATAGTCGGCACGGACATCTTTCAGAATGCGTAAACTGAGTGAGTCATGAATGTCCAGGTAGTCTGAGAATATCGTGAATAAATGTACTGAAGCCATTTTACGATGTTGCCATTTTACATAGATATGCTCCAATGTTTTGAAGTACATTTGTCCGGTGATAATACAACGAAGTGCTGGTTTTGGGAAGTTGTGAAATAATTTATTATAGCTGCTACCTGGATAAAATAAAATAACTAGCCTAAAAAAATAACTTTACTGATATTAAAACTTATGTACAAACAAAATAATTAATTTCTTAAAAAACTATAAACCGAAAAAATGACATAATATTGTGATTTACATAACTGTGTAATAATACAAAAGGTCGTCGTAATGTCGTTATTTGCTGTGTCGAGACATAACTCTAGAATAATTGGTATATTGAACCAAACGACGCGTTTTGAACCTGCAAAATATCGTCTGGTATATGAGTGGTTTATAAGAAAATGTCATTTGGATCATAACACCATAAAAAATGTTAGCATCATTAGATATTCGGATTAAATGAATTATTAGTAGAAGAAACAATTATATTTTTTATAGTATCTAGTTTTGTGAAGGACGACTCATTGATTGTATGGGCACATCAGATAACCCTACAAATGTCTTAATAATAAATTTATTTTATTAAGAATACAAATATATACTATCTTAATGTATAATAAGGCCGTAATATAAAAAAAGAAAATCATTTATTAAAAAAAAACAAATTGTAAAGCAACAATATATATAACATTCAAAACGGTTTTTTTTTTCTAACATCTTATGCGAGATTTCAAATTCTGTGAAATTTTAGGTTTAATTTATGCATTAGAAGAATAAAAATATTTTATACATGAATCTCTTAAAACAATTAAGCAGCTATACAATTTTTCTATCCTTCTTGTCCAAAATCTTCCATGAACTTTCTTAATTTCGTAAGATCCTCATCATTAACAGTGGGCTTAGACGTAGCAATTGATCTCATCATATCATTCTGAAAAAACAAACAACAACCAATATTATTATGAAATCTCTCCATGGAAATGTTTAATTAAAATATTTGACATTTACCGACATGATAAACACGGACTTACCAAAGTAACAGGTGGTTCAGCCAACTTTTCGCTGGGAATGTCCATCCAAGACATTTCTAGGGCTCCTGGATCGCCCGGCGAGCAGGGGATCAATAAATCATCGACTATGGTATTGGGATCGACAGGGGAAGGTCCCCTAATTTTCTTGAAATGGGTGGCAGTTTGGACTTTGCGTACGGGCTGCATCAGCGCGTCACGTACCACAATACTGATATCAGCACCAGAATAACTAAAAAGAGATGTAAAAATCCAAAATGTTGGATACAAATAATACAAATTTAATTACCCTTCGGTTTTGGAAGCCAATTCCTTAATGTCTTCGTCTGACAATTCAGTGTGGGTATTTCCTAAATGCAGTTTAAACATAACGGCTCTGGCTGGTTCTTCTGGTAGAGGGATGTAAATTCTTTTTTCGAAACGTCTTCTGATGGCCGAATCTAGTACCCATGGAATATTTGTAGCTCCAAGGACTAGAATACCCTCTGTATCATGGCCAACGCCTGAGAAAATAAATAGATATGTTTTATAGGATTTTGTGCAAGGGTACAAATGATCTACCTTGCATTTGAACTAAAAATTCTGTTTTGATCCTTCTAGCAGATTCAGATTCATTGTCAGAACGAGATGAACACAGTGAGTCAATCTCATCAATGAATATGATACTTGGTTTGTGGGTTCTGGCTAGTTCGAAAAGATTCTTTACCAATTTTTCTGATTCTCCCAACCATTTTGAGACAAGATCGGATGAGGAGACTGAGAAGAAGGTGGAGTTATTCGCCTCGGTGGCGACCGCTTTAGCCAAGAATGATTTACCAGTACCTGGAGGCTGAAAACAAATTTTGACGCTTGAAACTAACATAACAAGATATATTTAAACTATTTAACCTTGAGTCGCACATAATATAACTAGAGAATAAGCTCTCTGATTATTCTAAAAATACTGTATTTGTACTTACCCCAAACAACAAGATACCCTTCCAAGGTACCCTTTTTCCACTGAAAAGATGTGGAAATCGAATTGGTAAAATCACAGCTTCCTTTAGGGCTTCTTTAGCAGCTTCCAGTCCAGCTACATCACTCCACTTTACATGGGGCTTCTCTACTACAATAGCACCCTCTAATTTGCTTTGCAGTTTCTTTTTGTCTGGATCATCTCCATCTTCATCACTGTCACTCTTTTTATCTTCCCTGAGTCAAAAATAATAATGATTATCCATTTATCCACCACAAAAATACCTTAAACCTCTATACAAATAAAAATATTGAACGAAATTTCTTACTTAGATGATCCTCCATCTAGTACTGGCTTCTTCTTGCCTTTTCTTACGGATTCTTTAATTTTTTCAGCCCTTTCTAGATACTGTACACACTTGGCTCTAATACTTTCTTTAGCTTTTTCTCCCTGAGCTTCATCTGAAAATGAAAGTACTGTCAAATAATATCTTAATCTTAATGATTGAACATACACTTTATGGCATGAAGAAAATACTCCACTCCATGTTCATATAAACGCAGAGCTTCCTCATAATTTTTATTCCTATCCTCTTCAGTGGCTTTAGTAACCAATTCTATAGCTTTTTGTAGAGTAGTTCCCGTAGCCATTTGAATATAATTCCTTACTACCGTGAGAAATCTGAGATCACTCCCTATTTGTGGAAATATAATAAGCAATTAAAAATTAATTCTGCATTAAGTATGGTACCGTATGTTGAAAAGTCACAAATGCATTTTTCAAAAGTAAATGGATTTTAATCTATAATACGATAATGAGAATTTCCAAGAATAATTGATAATCACACCTAAAAGAGAAAAACTTTTTCTTGACAGTGACACATCTATCATTGACAATTGGCTTTGACACAAATAAATATGAATTCACAGTATGATTAACTTAACAAATATAAACCTTTTGTGGTATCATTTGTGGCCTTTACAGTGCGTTTATTTGGGCAGCTCAACAACGCCCATGAACAAGCGTCTATTTCTGAAAATGACGTTTCGTGGTCATTGAAGAATGTCGATTTGACGCTGAAACATCAACACATTAAAATAATTCATTTACAAATATGATTACCGTCAGATACACAAGAAATTTATTTTTAAGATCTTTGTGTGTCGTTTATTTATCGGCATTTTTGTCATTTTACATCCAAATTCCAGGTAAGTAGATATTCTAATTTTCTAATGCCAAAAAGCCGAATTTCGGATGCGGAACATCATAACTGTTTTTTAATCGTGAAGTGCATTCACCTTTACTTAATGACCATTCGGATAATTTGTATTGGACCACTCCTTTTTTAAACTCTAATTATTTAGGATTATATGGGGATAATGGAATTCTACCGGCTAGATCAGTATTGGAGAATAGCAAACATAAAACGCTGTCGGCTAAAGTGCACTATCAACCAACTTTACTATGGCTGGCTCCTTATTTAGGTTTGGATACCAGTTATGCTTTAGATGTATTAACTCTTTTTGGAGCTTTTCTGGCATTTACTGGGTAAATAAATATTCGAATTTAAAGAGTAGAATGTCTAAAATAATCTCGATTTAATTCTTTTTAGTATTGTATCCCAAAAGTTTTGCACTATACCCCTCTTTGCTGGTTTATGGTCACTCTACTTTTCGGTGTATCAAGTTGGGCAAACATTTGTGACCATTTTGTGAGTATTTTTTCATATTTATTTTTTTAAGCAACGTTTGGAGTTTTTAAGCATAATAAGCTGTAGTTCTAAATATCTGTAAGAGAAGCTTAAAATACTTTAATATTTTTAACAGTGTTTTAATTATTTGCAACATAAATATTGAGTTTACATTCATTCTGTTTGTAACCTTCAGGTAACTTAATATTAGTATAAAATAAACAAATTCTCATATTACTTGTAGCTTATTACCTAGATACTTATCAATTTTTTAGATATTAAATTCCAGGTACATTCATGAAGAATTACAAATAGAACATTGCTTAGTTACTGTTAAATAATGAGTTTTTTATCTTGACAATTTTATTAAATAGCAGTTAAATTATTCATAATTGGAATTAAATGTCGTGTACCTGTTTAATGTTTAAAAGTATAATAGATATATTTAATTGCTGTTCATAAAAATAAAAAAATTAAAATAAATTACACCTTATGGAAGATAAAACTACTGAAAAATATATATTTTAATTAAAAAAAATAATGGGATAATGTTTCTAGTGATGAACTACTTCTTGAAACTGGATTTTTGGCAATTTTTGTTGCTCCTTTATTGCCTGGTCGCAGAAAAGGCAACAGGGGAAGCCCCAAAGACCATATATCGCTTTGGCTATTAAAGTGGCTCCTATTCAGATTTCTTGCAGTTGGCAGCGCCAATAAATTCATAAATGGAGATCCGATATGGTGGACTTTAAAAGGTGCATTATGATTTTTTTTAAATTTTTCATAAAACTAAATAAATATTTATTTACTATAGGATTGATGCGTTACTATGAAGTAATTCCTTTGCCAACACCACTGTCCTGGTATGCTTACGCTCTTCCTGAATGGTTTCTTAAACTATCAATGGTTTTAACCAATGTCATTGAGATTGTATTACCATTCTTGTTCTTCATTCCTATAAGAAGTGTTAAAATTACAGGATTTTTCTTACATGTAAGTGTTTTTAGTAGTTCACTTTTTTTTTTGTTAAAATGTATATATTTGTTGTTTTTTTAGTTATTTTTGCAAGCGTGTATCTTGCTTACTGGAAACTTTGGTTTTTGGAATATTCTTTTGCTAACACTGTCATTGGCTTTACTAGACGACCAGTGTTTCTATAAAAAGAAATTCTCAGGCAAATTGTCAATTTTGGGAGCAATTGCAAACATTGCAATTCATGGAGCAATAATTTATGGTGCCATTCAAGCGTTTTCTTTAAAAATCAATGGTTCCCAGATCGATTCCAATATTGGTAATTAAATTGATAATGTAAATAGAAGCTTTTACTATTTAATTTTTTTTTAGTTTTCACAAAAACACAATTTGACAAGCATATTACTCAAGGTTTACTGTATACAATCTATTTCGGGTTTGTATCTTTGGCTACAACAGTCTTATATGCTCTTTCGAGTGTTTTATTTGACAAAGGGTCTGGAAATAAAGCCGTTTCCTTAATTTCAACAATATTTTATTCTGGTATAGCAGTTCTTCTATTTTTGTCTAGCACAGTAAGTGTTTATGATTGATACAAGTAAAAAAAAAAGTCTTATATATTATTTTTTAAGGTGCCAATTGCATCTCTGAAACCAGCAACAAATTCAACTGTCAACCCCATGCTTCGAAACATTTACAACCGTTTACATAAACTCCACGCCGTCAATCAGTACACAAGTATAGTAACGAAATTCCCACCGGTTCAAGGCCGCTACGAAATTGTATTTGAAGGTGCAGATAAAGTCGATGGACCATGGAAGGAGTACAACTTTTTGTACAAACCAGGAAATCCTAATTCCTCCTTACCATTTGTCGGTAAATTTTACAAATGGTAATTTGAATATTAGGATTTATACAATCGGTTTCTTTTTTAGCTCCACACTCTCCTCAGCTAGATTGGCATTTAAGTAACGCAGCTTATAGTAGCTACGATCAGCAACCATGGTTGTTATCTTTCGCCCACAGAGTTTTGACTCACAGGCGTGAGGTACTTGCCCTTACCGATTTTAGAGATTCTCCTTACCGCTTATCGCCTCCAAAATATCTGAGAGCGTTGTTGTATAAATACCAGTATACGGGATATAACCAAAGGTAAGAGAAAATTGACAAGTGACACCCGACGGTGACAGGTGACACTCGAAGTTGACAGGTGTCGAATGTCTTTTTTGTTTTTAGGAACCAACGAGCGTGGTGGACAAGAGAGAAAATATCCGAATACTTGCCAGCGGTGTCGAACGATTCTCCGTTTTTAATTGAATTCTTGAAGGCTAGGAACTTGTTGCCGGTAGCAGCTAAAGTAAAAGTCAATCCTTTATGGAAACAGAGCTTGGACTTTATAAGATACATAGTGAATCATTTAGAAGCTACACTTTTGTTCTGGTCGGTACTTTCAGCCGGACTTGCCATCATTTGTACGACATCGTCGGTATCTAGTACAGGAAGAAAATAATTTTTTTTGTTGTGTCTAAACATACTTCGTTTTTTTTTTAATGATAAACTTCTCCGTTAATTAATTAATGACTGTACCTAAAATTACCTCATTTATTATGTAGATAAGTTAACTTGCAATAGTTTACTATGAATTCGGATTTTAGTGTGAGAACTACTAACATATCTTTAATCAAAATCCGTTTTTTCCTTCAGGATTATATTACGAGCCAAGAGAAGTTTATTATTTTTGTAAACCATCAAAATATAAAATTAAAAAACACCTTCACCACCATGACAACTGAGAAATTACTACTTTTAGTTCTATATTTTCATGGTTTTTAATTTTCTATCCTGTTTAGAATCTCATAAATGTGTTTTTGCGTGTGGATGCCAAAATTTATTTGACTGAAAATGGATTTTTACTTTATTTTTTTAACAAACGTGTTTGGAATTCATTTATTGCATTCGAAAGCCCAACTGACGATCTGACGAAACTGGTCATAGGATGTCGAATCGAATAAATTAAATTCCTAACTCGTTTGGTCATTATTTTTTAACTCTATAATTTATATTTTTAATGCATTTACATATTTTTCTCTCAATTGTAAATATCGAACATTTTTTGATTTATACATTTAAGGAATCTTACTAGTAGCTTTTTTTTATGAAAGACTTGTTGAAATTTTCTCAGCTAGAGTCTGTAATATTAAAATATATTGTTTTTTGTTATTGTAAACTTTTTTCTAAAAATAAATTTAAAGTCATTGCACATATTGAAGGGTTTAATTTCAAATAAATGAAAAAGTAATTAATAAATAGTAATAAAATACCCCCTCTTACGAGTGAATCCCAGATTTATAAATCATGCCCAGATAAACGAATACTTAATATATCAGAGGCGACACTCGTTAAAGAACAATGCCTAATAGGTCAAGGCAACTAGAAAAAAAGAAGAAATTGTTAACACTACTGCCCCCTAGTAACGATCTGAAAAACTTCAAATGACGTTTAATAGAAACAAAAAAATTAAACTTTTGCAAAACTACAAATATTGCAGTGTATAACAACTATATTTTAAATTAACAAATATCTAATTATATAGTTAAAAAGACATCGATAAATTAACAGGAAAAAATCGAGTTTCACCCTACCCACCTGTCATTGTCAGAAGAATTTACAAACTTTACAACAAATTACCCGTTAATTGAAAATCCTCCTCGTTCATTCTTTAGGTAACTGATCAAATGAAAACATCAATCTGTACAAATCACTTTCAAGTTGTCCCATTCAGAGGCAACAAAAACGGATTCATATAAATTATTAAAGCCCCATGGGGGTTGACGTAATCGCAGTCCCTTTAGGGCTGCTACAGCAATGGGAAATTGTTTCAACAGCTGTCTCCCAAACCAGTCGAGCGCTGTCAGAGCTTTTAAGACTTTCAATATTCTTGACAATGAAAGCACTGCAGTCGATTTTACGTTTCTTGTTGAAGAGGTAAGAATGACTTTTTTAAAAATTAACATCTAATAAATTTGTATGGGATTAATCAGTTTATAAAAATGTACCAACCAGTGTTAATTATGCTCTTAATGGTGTTAAATCACTTTAATTTTATCTACATACATTATTTTTGTTTATTTCAGGATGCCTCTATTACAAGGGATGATAAAAGGTAAATTCAATAAAACTTAATTAAATTAAATATCTAAAATTCATTTTTTTCATGCTTTCTGAAAATAGAAGTTTTCTTTCACGATTCTTTAAAAAGAGAACAAACAAAAAGGTAATTTTTCATAATATATTCTGGCTGGATGCTTAAACTTCAGCATGATTGCATTAAAGGATCTTTTTCTACACACCATTAAAAACCTCTAACTTATCCCAGCAAGCACCCAGACTCGGGGCATATCTTGTGATGGGATTATATTGTTCAATGGCTCTTTTAACTTAGCTGCTTTAATACTAATATTTTGTTGATAAATTTTGTAAAATTTTATCAGAAATCAAACGAGCATGGTTTCAAAGAGTCATTTCCTTCTTTATTTATTTATTTATTAATTTAATATAGTATATTATCACTTATTCACAGAAACCAGTTCTTCAGTTGGTTGACGGCCTACGAAATACACAATTATCGGGATACAGTAGATTATCAGAATCACAAAGACTTCCTTCTACAGGGTAAGTTATTAATTATTATTATTAATTTAAACCCACTTTAATATGGGTTATAATCTTATTAATTTGCACAGATCATGTACCAGTAAAGACATACAACTCCAGTGTCTTGACGCGCGTGCTCTACTTCAACGAACTGCCACTTCTACACCCGCTAGCAGCTTAGATTTAGAATGGGAACACGAAACTTTACCTGTATCCATGATTCACGATCCATCTGGGAGTTCGTGGTAAATATAAGTTATTTTCCTATACTAATAAATGATGTATGACAGTTGTATCAGAAATATCGTGCGACATATGACAGATTAACTTAATATTTCATTGAAGGACGGCCCTCCCGGAAGACTTGTCTTGCTGTCCAACAACTTCAAACACTCACAAATCGGAAAACAACGCAAACGATTCTGATTGGTCCCGTGTCTCCTCAGCGAATTCCCTAGAATGGGATAACGTACAGAATTCTATACAAGTCGAAGGAAGTCCACCGTTATCGGAATTGGACGCCGATACGCAAATTTTGTTGGGAGAAATTGAGAGACTGACGAATAAGACGCTGGAGGAGACCGGAAAGGAATTGTTCAGTTGATTTTAAGTAAAAAAAAGTTTTATTATAGGAGCGTACATTTCTAAAGTATAATCAGTGTTTCAAAAATAAATATCTGAGATTATTGCATGCAAAATTTGCTAACGGGCCTATGCATTTCATTCATCCAGAATTTGTATTTACTAAGAAATGAAACTGTACCAAAAAAGCTATATTTGTGTAATATTGAAATTTGTTCAATTTTTGTATACAACTAAGTTAATAATTTTTAACGTGCTTAGTATGTATGACATGGCGAAGTTGATAATTATGAATATGTGATAATATTAGAGTAATAATCAAAAAGGTTTAGATGAATGACTAAATTAAATGGTTTTTTGAGTTCTTTACATTAAGAATTCGTTTCTATTAATGAGATTTACTTGAGTCAAAAAAAATTGTTCTAACATAAATATTTTCTACTTTGAAGTGTCATTTGCCTTTTGTTTTTAGAATGTGACACTTGACGTTTGATTGTCGAAGTGATATTTGACATTTGGCACTAAAAATGAACTCTAAATTTTAAATTTTGCGTATTGTAAATAAACAAAAAATTACTCTTCAGATTCAAACTATTATTCAAATGACTTTCAACAAAGACTTGAGATGTTTTGCTACAGGGTTACCTAATATTAAAAATAATATGTGCAGTTAAGTTTTTCCGCCGTATTTTGGACATAAATACACAAGATGAATCATAAAAATATTTGGAAAAATTATCTCCGTTTTAGAATTATTGTTATTACTTATTCCGCAAAAAATATGTAAGACTGTATTTTATCTATCGAAAAATTGCAATATGGAGTGCTAAGCAAGGAATTAAATAATTGGATATTGCTGTAAATATCAAAATTTTAAGCTGGTGAAATTTTTTTTAACTATTTGGGAAATATGGTTATTACAATGATTCTACACAATTTTAAATAATAAATAGAATGAGGGATCCACTAAAATATATTTTATAATAATTTTACGACGTACACCTGAGATCTACGAGGAAGCCGCAACCCAAGGGTGATAAGCGACTGTATCTGATAAAAACTGTCCATTGTACAGTTTTGGGAAACAAAATTTTCAAATTCGCTTCTAGTAAAAAAAGTGCTAGGGACGAGCGGAGCTATTAAAACGGAGTAGATGGGGAATTTCATTTTCTATAGGATTCTTCTCTGCAAACAGGATTTTAATGCGGTTTTCGGCATAATAATTATAAAAGGAATTGTAGATTTCAAAAATAATTCTTTCCCCATAATCAAATATGTATTTTATTGTAATTTTTTCACCAGTTTTGATAACAAAACAAATAAGTGTTTAGGAAAACAGTAGTTTTAAAAAATAGAAATAATATGACTAGTTCCACCCAAAAGTGGTTGTGTTTTATCATAATTTTTGTTGCAATACGACTAAGAAAAAATGTTAGAATAGATTTTGTGTAAACGTTTCAATCCCAAAAAAAATAAACTCACTGATTAGAGAAAAAAATGTACATACACGATATGTAGCGTTTAGATATTTTTTGTTGTAACAAGTAGGTATTTTTTAATCATCAAAAATTTATGCTTTATGAAATTTTTGTTTAGGGATAAATATTTTATTTTCTGCAAAATATATGGTTACTTTTAGCTGTTTAAAAATCTAGTCACTATTTTTTTAATTGGAATATTAACAAATTGGGAATGTTGTGTTTTTGAATACAGCGGGACCAAATCATGCTTTGTATCTGTTCTTAGAGAACAGCAGTTTTTGATGACATAAATATGAATTGGATCAATTTACAATGAAACATTAAATATATTCAACAAAAGGTGTGGAGACACATCTCTTTAATCATTATTTTTATTATACAAAACAAAATATTACTGTAGTAAATGTAATTTACTAGGAAGGAAACTGCAAGAAGTTGCTACAAAAGGTTATAAAAATGTCACTGGGACTTATACAGATGATTTATGTGTATCTCTGTTATTGAGCTTTTTAAATACCATTTGTTGCACACTCATTTAAATGTTTATACATTGTTAAAATTATGCAATCTATAATTAAGTTTAAAAAAATGCTATGATGAGCTTAATTTTTTAATACAAAGACATTTCATGCAAACATATCATTGAAATAAAAATATTAAAAAAATATAATTCTTTTATTTAATGCTATAATAATTTATCTATATCAAAATTTGTAAAACAACCAAATTCGTTGGCCAAATTCTTTTTGTGTTTTGGCTCAAAGGAACTTTTTTTTAAATCTAAAAGCCTTTTTGCTAAATCCTCCATAATTGCACCTAAAAAATAAAAAAAATTAACATATAAAAAAGTAAAATGTAAAAATCTTACCTGTACATAAAATAATTTTATTTTTGGTTAAAAATCTGATAGTGATAGCGGTTTTTGTAATACATTCATCTGATAGAAATGGTGGATCTGCTAATACTATGTCATAATAATCAGATTTATCTCTAGGAACACCTAATGGTGATTTATAATCATAAAATATATAATCTTTCCCAAAAGCGCTAAATCTTTTATCAAATTCAAATAATGCAACTAAAATAAAAAATTAATTAAATCCCTATTAAAACTTTTAAATGTAATCTAATAAGTACTTTCACAATCAGGACCTGCTTCTTGTTGAAGTTTTTTATATAAGGTAGGACAAGATACTAAAGCTATTTTTCCTTTTTCTCCAACAGCCTTTAGGGTTAATTTTACTAACACATCTATTGTATTATCATCATACCAAAATTGGCTGAGTTGCTAAAACCAAAATATACAATGCTTCATTCAAACAAAGGTAAATAAAGATTTTTAAAATATGTATTTAGTCTTCAGTTATTTGTATTAATAAAACCACATTTCGTAGAATGAAAAATTATTAAAAGAAATTACAAAGTAACCAATATGAAATGAATTTGTATTTACTGTAATTTCATAACATTAATGTTTTAGGACTTAATTACCCAATCTTCTTCAAATGTGACATCTCCATTATTTCCTACATCATTTATTTTACTTTCGCGTTCGTCCTGTTCCTTGTAGAATTCTTGTAGGGCTGAAAAAGTTTCTGCAGATAATTGAGGAAGATCTTCGTCAGAGCAAGACATTTTACAAAAGTGAGGTTATGTCTTGCAAATCCGACCTTTGTTGGTTTATTTGATTCCAAACAAATCGGAATAATCTGTCCTTCTCATTTCTATTAAAAGACTCAGTCAGTGTAGGACAGTGCTGATGTGAATATAAATATTTCTATGTGTCATAATTGTCAACTCACGAAAGCTCTTTTGTTATGTCAGAGTAGTTTTATTGTAAGGTATTTTATTAGATAATGGGGATAAAAAGGATAGATTATGTAGTTGTGCTGACGGAGTATATTAGAATAACGTAGGTGATCAGTTGTTTACTGCCAATGTCAGTGTCTAAACTGACAGAAATTTTGATTATAGCAGATTTTGCCATTCCATTTCTCTATTTTTGTTTGAAATTTACGTGAGTATCAAAATGAACTTTTATTTCGATAAATCTAAATTCCATAATAACATCTACAGAAATTTTCAATGATGATTCTTTTTCAAAAGTAATTATCAGTTAAAAATAATACTAGGAAAGTAGGCTATTTTTAAACAGAAATTAAGTGACTTCATGACAACAGTTCAAAAATGAATCCCAAACGTAAATCTATCTTTAGTGATATTTACAATAGGCAATACAACCACAAGATTAATTTATATGGAACTGCAAAAGGTAAGTTACATAGAAGAAAGAAAAAAAAATCTACAGATTTGTTACAGATGATGAAAGCCTTGTCCAAAGACTAGGTTTATTAAAGAAACTTCAAATTCATCAGGGTTGTGTTAATACCATCTGCTGGAACGATACTGGGGAGTATATTCTGTCTGGATCAGATGATCAGCATCTAGTTATTACTAATGGTCATAACTACAAAGTTTTGGAAAATTACAGCACTAGTCATCATGCTAATATCTTTAGCGCTAAGTTCCTGCCTTGTACTAATGATAAGCAAATTGTTTCTTGCTCAGGAGATGGAATAATTATACATACAGGTAAGATACATTTTTTATTTATATCCTATTGTCTATAGACTGAGTTTTAGCTAAAATATAAAAATAAATTATTTCCTAAACAATTTTACCTATTTTCTATATAAACAATGTCTAAATGGATGTTTTTAAGATCTGAATCGTGCTGAAGTGCCCTATGACAAACTTTTTAATTGTCACGCTGGGACAACAACTTACGAAGTTATCACTGTACCCAATGAACCTTATTCATTTCTAAGTTGTGGAGAAGATGGTACCGTTCGATGGTTTGATTTAAGGAGTAAAAGCAGGTTAGTTTTTTTTTACAAAATGAGATACAAAAATGTTAAATATTAAAATTTTATTTTAGTTGCTACAAGCCCCGTTGTAAAGAGGACATCATAATTTTCTGTCAAAGAGCTGTCACAGCCTTAGCTCTTAGTCCTACTGCATCCTATCAATTAGCCATTGGCTGTGCAGACTCTTCAGTGCGAATTTATGACAGGAGATGTCTCAGTACACAATCAGGAGGTATACATGTATTAATTTAATTAAATTTGTTTTCATTGTCCCCCATTAAAATGAACTATTATAGCTTGCAAAAAATTTTATAGATCAACTTCTAGCTCAACCGTTCTGTACATTTGTGGCGCCCCACTTTGGTAATGATAGACACTATAGGATAACATCTTTAAGCTACAGTAGAGATGGACAAGATATGCTTGTCAGCTACTCTTCTGATTATCTTTATCTATTTAATATTTTGGTAAGAATTTTTACAAAATTCGGTTTGAATTTTAAAGAAAATCGATTATTTTTAGGAAAATAGTGTGACACAACTTAAAAAACCGTTAAAAAAACCATCCCCATGGGATAAAATAAAAGCAGCCACAGGTAAGAGGGAAAGAATGTCTCCGATACCAGTTAGAAGATTAAGGTTACGTGGTGATTGGTCAGATACTGGGCCAGATGCTCGACCTGAGAGAGATAACAACTCGTCTGTCAGTAAGTTTACTTCTAGATATTATATTTGGGAAGTTCGTTTTGGTTTGTTTAAAATTTCGTATCATGGTTTATTATTATTCTCATTTATGTAGGCCTCGGTCAAGCTAGACCGCAGCTTCAGGCAACTTTGATGCAGCGCATGACCGACGTACTTTCGCGCATGTTAAACGATCCCATGACTAGAGCCGCTCTGAGTGCTGGAGGTGAGGATTCAGTTGATGCGGATGATAATGCTCAAAGAATTTTAGAAAATAGAACTGCTGGTGCTCCTGAAGAAGGTTCTAGCGCAATGGAGACGGAACAAAGTGGGCAAGAGCAAAGGTAAACTTTTTACATATCTCTATATATCATTGTCAACATTATTAGTCATTATATTTATGAAATATTTCGTTCTAGCGGTGACCGTGCAACTCTAGAATCTCAAGACGCCGCTACACGTTCTGGTATAACTAGTCACTTGCACAATCACCTGACTGCCTTACGAAATCTCCGTGAAGGGTTCATAGAACAGCACGGAGCCGAACCGTCGGTTAGTTTTCGATATTCCCAGCAGAGTACTTCAAATTCCACCATAAGTCTCCGTGTAAGCAATAGGAGAAACTTTGAAGAGTCGACTGGCGAGGTATCTACAGTGCCTTCCACTTCCGAGAGAGAGGAAAATAACGTAAATGAAGCGACTGAAGAGATGGTTAGTTTTTCGGTTTTATTATAGATGTTAATTGTAAACGACTATTTTAAAATTGCATTTAAGACAGCAAAATTATTTTTTTTAGTCAACAGATGTAGAATTAGATTATGATGAAGAAGCCGATACTTCAGGCAACTCCGATGAGAAAGTGGAAGAAAAATCTTCGGTATTTGAAGCAGAGATGAAAATGAAGTACATTGGTCACAGAAACTCGAGGTATGACGTAACAAAATGATCTTGATATTTTATCGATATTTTTTTTAATTATATTTTTTTGTTAGAACAATGATTAAGGAGGCTACGTTTTGGGGTGATGATTATGTTATGTCCGGTTCGGATTGCGGTCACGTTTTCATCTGGAACCGCCATACCGCAGACTTAAAAATGCTTCTACAAGCCGATCAACACGTAGTTAATTGCCTTCAACCCCATCCTACACTGCCAATTTTAGCCACCAGTGGAATCGACCATGACGTCAAACTATGGGCCCCCACACAGGAAGAGATCTGCTTCGATAACAAAATAGCCGCTGACGTAAGTGTTGTAGTTGACACATGACAAGTGACGTATGAAAGTTATACAAACTTTTTTGTTTTTTAGTTAATTAATAGAAATGCAATAATGCTAGAAGAAACTAGAGATACCATAACAGTTCCGGCAGCTTTTATGATCAGAATGCTGGCGTGTCTGAATCAAATTCGAAGAGGAGCAAGAACTAGAACGAGTAGAAGAAGAGACGATGAACCGGACGATTCATAATATTTTTCTAAATAATTCAAATGGAGTAGTAAGGGTGTATAATAGATAAAAGGCGAGTCTATAACCCCTTTTATATTTCTGATTGTTTTCGGAATTAACTTCACATATTAAATGACGTAAACGTCAAATGTCATTTTAATAGTGTGGTTTTGTGTAACTGTCGATATGGGTGTTGTTAATAATTGGGACTTAAAAAATAAAACGATCCTTTATTCAACCGTTTTGTATTTCTATAGCGAGATAAGGGGTTATAGTGTCACTTGTTTGTTTAAAAAAATATTTTTTTATGCTTTAATTTAGCTTTTGTATTGTAAATACTTTTTTTAACGAATATATTGTGGATTGTTTTTTTTTTTCAGGAAAAAGATTTATTTCATTATTATTAATTTGTTGAACTACTACAATTGTGTTATTAGTATTATTGTATTTTTAAGGATCATCTTATTAATGTTTATGATTAAAAACGAATTGGACTTGAACTTATTTCTTTTTTGAGATGGTTTTCGTAGTTAAACGGTTGTGAAATTGATTAAAATGTCGATTTCGAGAATAAAATGAGATTCTTAATTTTTCAATGTGTTTTATTTCTAACCTAAATCATAAAAAGTAATCGCCAAAGACTAAAAACAACTCCTCTGTGGAGCGATGTGATTTTTTTTCAAAAATATATTTTTAAGTTTGCTGGATTGAAAATGGCGGTGAGCTATGCTCTGGTCTTAAACTTTGGCTACTCACCGAAAGATGGCAACCGAGTAAAGTAATCCGTAATACTGGTTGCCTATACAGTTTTTCTCGAAGACATTTTTAGTCGTAAAATTTAACAAAATTCAGATTTCTGTATCAAGCGAGGAGGTTTAATTTTCATTTTTCTCGGAGAAGTTGTTACTCGTACATTTCAACAATTTTCGGATTTTGTAACAGGCGAGCAGAAGAGCGAGGAAGTTTAATTTCATATTTTCTTGTAGAAATTGTAATTCGTTAATTTAACACAAATTCGGATTTTGTATCAGGAGAGCAGAAGGGCGAGGAGGTTTAATTTTCCTTTTTCTCGGAGAAATTGTTACTCGTACATTTCAACAATTTTCGGATTTTGTACCAGGCGAGCAGAAGAGCGAGGATGTTTAATTTCATATTTTCTCGTAGAAATTGTAATTCGTTAATTTAACACAAATTCGGATTTTGTATCAGGAGAGCAGAAGAGCGAGGAGGTTTAATTTTCCTTTTTCTCGGAGAAGTTGTTACTCGTACATTTCAACAATTTTCGGATTTTGTACCAGGCGAGCAAGAGAGAGGAGGTTTAATTTCATATTTTCTCGTAGAAATTGTAATTCGTTAATTTAACACAAATTCGGATTTTGTATCAGGAGAGCAGAAGAGCGAGGAGGTTTAATTTTCATTTTTCTCGAAGTTGTTCCTCGTACATTTCAACAATTTTCGGATTTTCCTCTAAGACATTTTTAGTAAAATTTACAAAATATATTTTTAAGTTTGCTGGATTGAAAATGGCGGCGAACGTTCTGGTATTAAACTTTGGCTATTCACCGAGAGATGGCCACCGAGAATGTTGGTTTATATATTCCACAACTCCTGTCCAAAATTGTGATTTTTTTATCAGAAGAGCGAAGAGGTTTAATTTTAAATTTTTCTCGAAGACATTTTTAGCCGTAAAATTCAACAAAATGTGTCCAAAATTCAGATTTCTGTTTCAGGAGAGCAGAAGGACGAGGAAGTTTAATTTAAATAAAAAAATTCTAAATACTTTCTTTATTCTTTATTGTTTAGCCCTTACAGTGCATTAAATCTATTTATCGGGAAATACCGCTGAAATCGATTGCAAAAAAACGACGAGGGAATAATATATATATCAAACTTGGAAGCGTTCATCTCTGTCATAGCTCCATCGAATCTGTTAACATTGGCCTGTAAGTTCAGTAAAGTTCCAATTATTGTAATTCATTTGTTACCATTACCCTAAAAAAAGCTTTAGTATAGTTCTTCCATTTTCAATTGCAGAAATATAAAAACAAGTTCCTTTGTCGGCATTGGCGGCTTGTCGGCACATCTACAAGCCGACAAAGCCGATCAAAGCAACTTATCGACACATCTAGGAATTTTGTTTTTATAATTCTGCAATTGAAAATGGAAGAACTATAATACATATAGTATCCCCCAATTTAACATATTTAAAGCGGCGCCTTTGTTGCTACCAAAAAAACTTCTAACGTAGCGGCATTCTTTGAGACGTTGCCGAGGACGCAAAGACCAGTTAAACTATGATTTGGTCGGGTGGCCGAGCGATTAGTCGCTTCGATTACATCTTAGTGAATGCATGTTTCTATTTTATCAACTCGAGAAATATTCTCTGGCTCCCGAGCTATATATCGACATCGACTTCAAATAAATTTTCAGATGGTTGGACTATAGCGATTACTTAAACTATACTACCGCTTGATTATACCAGACTCTTTGACAGCATCATTTAACTCCTGGGGTATTTCTCAATAAGGATTTAAGTTTAAATACAAACGTTCTAGGTATATTTAATTTTGGTATTTACGAAAAAATGTTATTGGTAAAAAAAAATAGAACAATTTGTATTTTTCATGTCACCGCACTGCCTTAAATGCATGCACTCCTCGAGTGTTGCATGATCAGAGAGTGATTCATTAAATAAATTAGATGTTACACAATCAGTCCTCGGCGGTCGCCCAGCCATGCAACAGGAGAGTATCGGTTGAATTTCTTCACTACACGTTCTACGTCAAAGTGCAACGGAGTTCAAATTTAGATCCGGCTTGAGTGAAAGTGGACGAAATTACTTGCCAGCCCACTATATTTCAGTAAAACGCAACTCGACCAACATGGGCGGGTGACAACGATCTATTTATTGAATTTTAAATTTATTTCATTTCCATAATTTTTTATATACCTTCCTGGTATTATCCAGAAAGAAGAACATTTAAATGCGAGTGTATTATGAAGATTTCAAAATTTAAGTTATTTATTGAAGAAATCTAACAAAAAAATTAACAATTTAGTCAGTTGATGGGTGTTTGGAATTGACATTTCTTAACAAATACTATGCAAAGGTACAAAAAAAAATAAGCATTTTAATTAATAAAGTTGTATGCACCTACGCCACTGTCTGAACCTTCTTTATTTTTGTCGGAACAGTGTCTTCAGCTACTCGTTAAAGTGTCACAGGGCAGTCGTGACCAGTTTTTTAACACATAATAATTACAGCACCGACGAAAGTGAATTTTGTTTTTGTTTGTTGTTAATTCTATTTCGAATACCTAATTTATTTAAGGTCTATATTATGTAATAAAAATTAATTTATAAAATAAATATTTTTTATCCCAAAAGATAAAGAGTGAAAGAGTTGGAAGAATGTTTTTTTATTATTAAAATTTTAAATAAACAAAAATGTACATTGTTTGTGTTTTTACCTGAAGATGACAAAAGCTATGTCGAAACGTTGTGAAAAATAAAAAATGTAGCTCATTGAATTATACCTTTATTCCAAGAAAAGAAATAAAAATATACTTACTAGGTCGAGAAACTTAAGAAGATAAATATATATATGGGAATTTTTTCTACTTAAACTATTATTGAACAGTCACGAAAATATCCACTTATATATATATATACAGGGTGTATAATAAAGAATGGTCAATATTTTAATCATAGGTTCAGGACCTCCAAATATGAATATTTTACTAAATAACTCTGGGTCCAAGGTTTTTTTGCAATACTATCTTTATTATTTAATATATTGACTTGAAATTTGGTATGGTTATATTTTTAAGTTAGTAAATCATAAGCGTGTTGTCAATTTTCAGATTAGATACATTAGATACATACACTCTTCTGGATGAAGATAAGTATCATTTTTTTTTTAATTCCTGGCATTTTTTTAATTTTTTTCAAGTCTTTCTGATACACCCTGTAAATTTGAACAAAAAATGTATACTTGTTTTAATAGCATAAATTCAGCTCATTTCGAGATATTTGCAATTAAATTATTCTAGCCACATACCGGGTGTCCCATTTTAATCCGCCAGTAGCGATAATTCTGAAACATTGCATTGAATCAAAAAGTGTTCCAAATGAAAAGTTAATGGTTCTGAGGGGGACATCTGATGCCGTAGACTTTGCCCCTCCAGCCCCCCAAGGGGAGCGGGAACAGGGGGCAACTTTAAAATCTTAAATGGAAACCACTATTTTTTATTGCAGATTCTGATAGAGGGTTAAAAAGTATGTAAGTTTTATCCCAAACATTTTTTTTATTGGTCGAGAGATGGCGCTGCAAATGTAAAAATTAGGTTTTTTGTCAATTAAATTGCGAAAATCGTCACGTAATTAACTGTTATTATTACTTAAGACTTACTCACAACCTTACAAGGTTGTTTTTTTTCTCAGCCTGCCCAAATACTACCCCCCCCCTTCCCTACAAAGACGTAAAGTACTCAAAAATAGCGATTGAGTACTTATTTTTCAAATTAAATAATGGTAAAATAATTCAAAAAAGAATGTCATTTTTTTTTCAAACAGTGTTTGACCGGCCCCCCACATAGAGATAGAGTTTTAAAATGTAAGTCAATTTTAGTCGGGGTATGTGGGGGGGCCGGTCAAACACTGTTTGAAAAAAAAATGACATTCTTTTTTGAATTATTTTACCATTATTTAATTTGAAAAATAAGTACTCAATCGTTATTTTTGAGTACTTTACGTCTTTGTAGGGGGGGGGGGGGTAGTATTTGGACAGGCTGAGAAAACAAACACCCTTGTAAGGTTGTGAGTAAGTCTTAAGTAATAATAACAGTTAATTACGTGACGATTTTCGCAATTTAATTGACAAAAAACCTAATTTTTACATTTGCAGCGCCATCTCTCGACCAATAAAAAAAATGTTTCGGATAAAACTTACATACTTTTTAACCCTCTATCAGAATCTGCAATAAAAAATAGGGGTTTCCATTTAAGATTTTAAAATTGCCCCCTGTTCCCGCCCCCCTTGGGGGGCTGGGGGGGCAAAGTCTACGGCATCAGATGTCCCCCTCAGAACCATTAACTTTTCATTTGGAACACTTTTTGATTCAATGCAATGTTTCAGAATTATCGCTACTGGCGGATTAAAATGGGACACCCGGTATATTTCAACATAGTTAGATGTATCATAAAGACTTGAATAAAATTAAAAAAGGCCAGGAATGAAAAAAAAAATGATACTTATCTTCATCCAGTACAGTGTAGGTGGCGCCCTCTTTATCTAATCTCTTTACTAACTTAAAAATATAACCATACCAAATTTCAAGTCAATACATCAAATAATAAAGAAATTATTGCAAAAAAACGAAAAATAAATTTTATCTTCAACACCCTGTATCTTAGTAGTAGATAACATTTGACACAGAGTTATTTAGTAAAATATTAATATTTCGAGGTCCTGAACCTATGATTAAAATATTGACCATTCCTTATGATACACCCTGTATATTTCATCGCTCAATCCAACAATGGGAATGACGCACTTCTATTGTAAAAAATCAAAAACAATATTTGAAATTAAAAACTCCTGTATCTCTTTATGAATTACCCTGTATTGCAAGGCTGATAAATGAATTTTAGAATTATTTCCAGCACATTTTCTATTCTTTACTTAGTATCAGATTTGAATCTAAATACTTTTAGATACACAACAAAATATTGTTAGGAAACTTATGATTTTATATGATTACATACTCGGGATTCCCTGTGTCCTCGATTTCATTCATGCAAAAATACTATTTCATGCACTAGTACGACCACCGCGAGGTCCGCCACACCGAAGAATTACATAACAGAAAAACCCAAAACACTTCGTGTTTATTTTCTTATTCTTATTAAGTCATTGTCTTTGACCCACTTGGAATTTCTTCGAAGTCCTGTTTTGGATCTGTTTGCATTGTTGGACAAAAAAATGTTTTAAAAGCGAAAAAATAGCACCAAATAAGAATAAGAAGAACTTTAAAGGGAATTAAAATTAAAATAGTCTATATTTAACATATTCAATTTTCATGTGTGTTATTTCCTATTTTTTAATTTAAATATACAGGACAAAAGTCATAGTGGACCCATAATTATTTATCATATAATAATCTTAAATGGACCATTCACTATAATAAAAATAAGAGCAAAAATATTGATTTCTAAAGAGAAATTATGTGTTCAGAAAATAGTGAATAACGTTTTACAAAAAATGATATAATTTTCATACTGATACCAATCAATTTCTTATAAAATTTAACGCATATTTGAGTCAAATAAATCACTAAAATATTTTAAAAACAAAAGTTTGTTATCTGTTCCATGCTGACAATTGAAATTAAATATTTATATTTTGTTTACTAACCTAATAGACCAGTGCAGATAATTTTTGAAACCAAATAAAATAATAGTAGGATGAAACTCATTGGAAAAGGAAGAGAATGTGACAAAAATGATAGGAAAAATAATTTACAGGCGCTCTGGGGTCGGGAAGTGGAAGGGGGCGAGCTTTTAAGGGTAGAAAACGGTTTATCTCGATTTCCGGCAAAACTACAAGTCCTATGGAAAAAAGTTAAATGGCAAAGTTGTAGGTAATAAAAAGATCTACAACTTTTGTATTTACACTTTTTTCACATAACCTCAAAATTTATGTGAAAAATTCAAATAACCAAGTTTTTGGTTTTTTATTTTTATCTTTTACAAAAAAAAATTTTTTTTCACGAAATTTGGTGAAAACTTACCTTTTTATGTCCCAAACACACTGTAATTTTTTTGTTTTAAAATATTTATTTTTTTTAACCTTATTTTGACTTAATATCGAAAAAGCAGTCTAATTTTCAATCGAAAATTCTCACGTCAAAATATCTGCTTTTTTAAAAAACTCGGTGGGCTTTTTGTTCTTTGAAATCTCTACTTTTTGATGGTGTAAAAAAATATATATTACTATGGTAAATGTTCTCAAAAAATGTAAATAAGAAACGAAGAAAACTCCGAATTTCTTTTTTTTAAATCATCATGTATAATTTTGAGCTATTTATTTAAATTTATATTTTAATTACTCTTTTGTTTATCAATGTAACACGTTTTTCGAGCTCAAAATTGTACATGATTAAAAAAAAAGAAATTCGGAGTTTTCTTCGTTTCTTATTTGCATTTTTTGAGAACATTTACCATAGTAATGTATATTTTTTTTACACCATCAAAAAGTAGAGATTTCAACGAACAAAAAACCCACCGAGTTTATTAAAAAAGCAGATATTTTGACGTGAGAATTTTCGATTGAAAATTAGACTGCTTTTTCGATATTAAGTCAAAATAAGGTTAAAAAAATAAATATTTTAAAACAAAAAAATTACAGAGTGTTTGGGACGTAAAAAGGTAAGTTTACACCAAATTTCATGAAAAAAAAATTTTTTTGTAAAAGAAAAATAAAAAACCAAAAACTTCGTTATTTGAATTTTCACATAAATTTTGAGGTTATGTAAAAAAAGTGTAAATACAAAAGTTGTGAATCTTTTTATTACCTACAACTTTGCCATTTAACTTTTTTCCATAGGACTTGTAGTTTTGCCGGAAATCGAGGTAAACAGTTTTCTACCCTTAAAAACTCCCCACTTCCACTTCCCGACCACAGAGCGCCTGTAAATTATTTTTCCTTTCATGTTTGTTATATTCTCTTCCTTTTCCAATGGGTTTCATCCTACTATTATTTTATTTCACTTTTTACCATTTTCAAAGCTATCTGCACTGGTCTATAATAACTGTCAATTTTTACAAATTTAAACATTCCCAAAAATAAATAGAAAAAGGTGACTTTCATAAATTTTTCTTCCAAAGAAACTTCAGGTTAGTTGTACGCTATAAGTAAAAAAAAATTTTTCGTCAATTTTCAACCCGATAAACTTTCTGTTTATCTTTTTTGTGACAAATTGTAGCTTCCAACAGATTTTTGTTTCAGGTATATATTATTTTTATTTTTAAGTTTCTCAAAAATCAATATTTTTCACATATATTCTCTCTCGCTCTCGGTATTTCATCAAAATAGTTATAAAATGTTTTGATGTGCCGACAAGTTGCTTTGATCGGCATTTGTTCTGCAACTGAAAATAGATAAAACTGTACGTATTTTTATCGAATCAGCCTACTCAGATTTTTGCTGCCAATTTTAATTTTTTGAAATTTCCCAAAAATTATTACATTTAGCCTTCCATATCTCCCAAAATACGGTTTTGAATCGCTGTCGTTCCCCATTTTGACGCTATAATATAATAATATGAACCAAAACGAACAGGATTTACCGATTTCAGTAAACCATATCTTATGGCTTAATTTCCAAGATCCGTTTTATCATTTCCTAAAATATTCTTTTGTAATAATTGCAAATCCCTCTTACTTCTCGAAACGGTGCGTTTAATATATAAAGAGATAGCGCCATATCACACTCCAGTATTAAAATCTTCTTCTTGCACTCTTGCATTCTTGTAGAAAGTAACAACTCGAGACGCTCATTGTCTGTGGTGGGAATCTATAAAAGTGTTTACCAGTGTAAAAGACTTCTTCATACCAAAGTGTGATCAGTGTTGAAGTTTGAAGTGTGAAAAAAAAAAGGTTTGCATTTTAAGTTTACTAAAAAAAAGAAAAGCTGAGAAAATACATATTTCTGACTATACAATTTTTTTATAATTCCGCGGGACTATCAGTGGGCTCAATCATAGAGAAGGTTGTTTTTAATTCTTTATTTTAATATTATACTTTTTCTGAAAACTCTTCCTCAAATCGAAGTTTTGTTTAACTGCCATTTTGTCTTAGATGATTAATAATTTAAATATTTTTTTAATATACAGGGTGACCCAGGGTTCAACCGTCAAACGTTTAGGATCGGTTTTTCAGGAAAAAAATAAGATTTTTTATTCCCATAATCATGTGTCCTAACTTGCTTCGTTTTTGTCAAGTTTTTTTAGAACAAAAGCGTTTTTTATGAATTGCTCAAAAACAATTTGGCTGATTTTGATAAAACTTGACATGCTTATTTGCGGCAATAAGAGGCTTTTCTAATATCTTTAGAATTAAATTATTAATACCAGAGGCGTCCCACAAGGTAATTTAATTGATATTAGGACAAATCATTGAACGCCACTGTTTTTTTGTATGTTATTACTTCTCCTTGATTAAGTAATCGAAAACACAAATTTCCCTGGGTCACCCTGTATACAATATATTATTTGGCCAAAAATATAGCTCACTAAAAGTAAAATTTCGTGGTAAATAAAATGAGAAAGGTCTAAAAGTCGTTTTATCTTTTTTACGACAAAATCTGAGCTCTCTATCGCTACTCATGCAAGCTGGCCACATCTTTGCTAGAAATTTTTTATGTATGTATTGGATTACTTCATTATGTTCTTCAGCTTTTTAAAAACTGTTGTTGTCCCTTATTTAAATTTCGACTTCTCTGATCCACTTCCGTCTGTTTCTTTTCCTTCTAGCTCATAATTACCACGATATAATCATTTTCCAATTTCTTCCACTTTCGCTTTATATTTTTGATTATCTCGTGCGCGAGTTCTTTTGCTGTTTTTAAGTTTGCTCTTGTCCTGTTTTCGCAAAAGGTGTATTGTTCGGTAATTGAGCGGCCAGCGCGATCACCGGACTTGATAGTATCGAATATTTTTTTATTAACGATATTTGCTTATCTTTTATGGTAAAGCTCTCTCGATCAATTGAATTGTATGTTATTTGAATTTTTAGCTGCTTTCTGTCTATAATTTAACGAACATTCTATTTTTTATTTACGCAAGATCGTTAGTTGACAAAAAAACTTAATATAACATTTAAACTTTGCATCCTTCTCTAGATTAACGGTACGCTTCTAAAAATACGTTATTTTTAGGATTCACGCATCTGCGTCAATGCATCTTCCATTATTTGAATTTTATTAATAAATAATTCCATATAAACAAACGCATAAGTTTTACCTCTGTAGTGGTAAATTTTATTGAGAAATTGAATGTTCCAAACTAGGATCATTTTTTAAAAAAATGACATACGATTTTCTCTTGTTAAAAAATACAATAATTCCCCAAAACCAGAGTTACGAAGCACCCTGTACACTTTATAACCCACCACCTAAATAAATAAGTAATTATGTTTTTTTAACAACACAATACTGGGAAGAAAAACATTTAAAAAGCATTTAGTGAAAGCGAGATAAACCTAGCATTGAGTATTTTTATTTACAATTGTTTTACTTCGACTCAAATTGATACGTAATAATTCAATTACCAAGACTTATTTTTATTTTCTTTACGGTGTAGATTATGGAACAGATTCACTTTCCCTTCATAAGACACGGTCATGGCCGCAAAGGTTCATTAACATCGAAAAGAAGTTTGATACGGTTCTTGCTCTTAATAGGTACAAGGTTTATTCATTTGTAGGAACGTCCCTCTAGGATTTCATGTATTTTAAAATATTTTTTCTATGATTATAAAGAAAAGTACACAAGTTGCGCGAATTTCGCTCTCTAAATGTCCCACCTTTTCGATGTTTTGAGATGAACACTACAGTGGCACAATTTCCCAACCACCTCAGACAGTTCTGATAAAGGTTAATATTTTATCTGATCTAGTTAATACAGGTTGTCTCTAGATTCCGTGTACAGGGTGTCCCAAATTGGTGTGTTTTGCAGGGTATCTCGTAAACGTAAACGTAAAGAGATAGAAGAAAAGCAGTTAAGATGTTATGACTTCTTTTTTTGTTAAAGTAACGATATCCTAATTAAATCTTTAGTAACTCCCTGCAGTTGGAAGATACAAGGCGATTATTGAAAACTGTCGAAAACTACAAGGTACTATAACTTCTTAATTAAGAAAAATATAAAAAAACGTTATAAAAACTTTTGATAGATATAATATTAAAGAGTTCAGTGGCGCACAGATTATTTTTTTTAGGGGGCTCACTAAGGAAATATAATGCAAACTTATGTTTTTTTTAAATGGGACGCCCTGTATATTTTGACGTTTTTCGTTTCCTTTTTTAATTCTCATTCACCTGATATGACATATTATATATCTATTTTCAATGGTTGGAGCTACAGTGCAAATAAACCATTTATGGATGTTATCAGGTGAAACACCCTTAAAAAATTGAACACTTTAACATTTTATTATAAGGATACTGATGTGTGACAATTTTATTTATCAAAATTATAATTAATAAAAAATAAAACCAGATTAAAAAAATAAAAACAATAAACTTATGAAACAACAAGAAACATTGTAACAACTAATCTACCTATAACTAAATGTTCAAAATGTCCTCCGTTTTGTTGTAGTAATAATTGACACCTTTTTCTTACTGATCTTACACAATTGAGTATGTGCACTGGCTTTATTTTTCTAAATACGGCATGAATATTTTGTAATAAATCTTCCCTACTTTCGAAGTTAGTCTTGTAAATATTATTTTATGATTTTATTTTTGGTAATGCTGAATTGGTTGGAGATTATTTAAACGAAAAACTTTTTAATCGATGAAAACGGAGAGCATTTTGAACATTTAATGTAATTTTTACATTCTAATAAAATTAGTTATAAGTAGGTAGATTAGTTGTTACAATGTTTCTTGTTGTTTCATAAGTTTATTGTTTTTATTTTTTTAATCAATTATAATTTTGATAAATAAAATTGTCACACATCAGTATCCTTATAATAAAATGTTAAATTTCGTTACTGAGTGTTCAATTTTTTAAGGGTGTTTCACCTGATAACATCCATAAATGGTTTATTTGCACTGTAGCTCCAACCATTGAAAATAGATATATAATATGTCATATCAGGTGAATGAGAATTAAAAAAGGAAACGAAAAACGTCAAAATATACAGGGTGTCCCATTTAAAAAAACATAAGTTTGCATTATATTTCCTTAGTGAGTCTCCTAAAAAAAATAATCTGTGCGCCACTGAACTCTTTAATATTATATCTATCAAAAGTTTTTATAACGTTTTTTTATATTTTTCTTAATTAAGAAGTTATAGTACCTTGTAGTTTTCGACAGTTTTCAATAATCGCCCTGTATCTTCCAACTGCAGGGAGTTACTAAAGATTTAATTAGGATATCGTTACTTTAACAAAAAAAGAAGTCATAACATCTTAACTGCTTTTCTTCTATCTCTTCTAGTTTACGAGATACCTTGCAAAACACACCAATTTGGGACAGCTATTTACTTAAGTAGAAATATGTACTTAAAGGCGTACCTACTGAAAACTTTCTGAAACTCTCTTTAGAGATAATTTCAGTGGATGGGGGCCATTTCAGACCTTAATTAATTTGATAGCGGTCCATACTTTCATTCCACATTGTATATTTTTTATTACAGTCGAGTGAATTAAGCCACATTAAGTCACAGTATTTTTGATGATTTCATGGCTATTATGCAAAGAGAAAATAAAGCACTGCTTGACCGTTAGGTGACGGTCGAGTAGGCGCCAAGATGGTGTAAAATGGTAAAATAGGTCGCCACTTTTACTTTCTTCAATAAATGTATACAAACCTACGTGCTTTCTTTTGTGCTTTTTGGCAAATTTAAATGTTTTGTGTAGTAATGGTGTTTTTAATTTGCAATAAATTTACATATTATAAACATTTAGCTAGACATTTATTAGATAACAGAGAAATTGGTAGACTTGAAGTTTATATACAGGAGCTAGAAAGAAACGATTTGTTACTTCGAATTTCTTTGATTTTTTCCGAAATAAAACAAACAAAAAAACTTCGTCTTCGACGATGCATGATGTTTTCATTTTAATTTTCAGACATGAAATTACCATTCTACCTAGCGGCAATTTATTTGCTGCATCAAGCTTCCTCAGAGGAACCATCTTGGTCTTGGAGTTCAGACCAAAACAACGACACACCTAAAAAGGTAACGAACGAAGCTAAAATCGAACCAGAATCTAGACACTTCTACGAAGAAGACTTACTAGCATCGCCAAGCGAATTTGTGGACAATATTAGAGCTAATAGCTCTGAAGCTGGTCAAATTATAGACGAAATTATCAGTTCTACGCGAGAAGGTAGAGCCATAGATGGTTTTGGTGAGTTGTACACCGATCCAAATGTCCAGGAAGCCTTGCAAAACGGTGACGATGGAGAGGCTAGAAATATTATCAAAGAACGACTGTGCTCTCTAGGTCTAATGCAGGTTAGTACAAAATGTTTTTCTTTTAATACTTCTACGTCTTCAATTGCATTTTTTTATTGTAGTGTGACGACGTGGAAGGCAAGCGGCCTTATATCGCACCAGAAGAGCTGATCTACGCACAACCAGTCGCCATAAACGCAGTTGGTAAACCAATACCAACTATCCCCATTAAAGGAGTAAGGGGAATGGGTGGTTATGGACCTCCAAAAACCCTCCCTTACCCATCAAATAGACCATTCCCACCCCCGCAAAATAAATACCCACTCCCAGGTCCTTCTAACTCTTTTAATCCACCAGGAAGACCTTTAACTCCACCTGGAGGTGTAAATTACTTCCAACAAGGAAAACCCCCACGGAGGCATTTTGGAATACCTCAATCTAAACCATTTTACGGTAAACCTGGTCTCAATGGAGAAGTATACGAAGGTCAGGAATATTTCGGTAAACCTCCTAGTTTTATCTCCGGTGCTAACGAATTTGTTCAGCCTATAGAACCTGAAATTCCACCATACAAGTTTGTGCAGAGTGGTGCACAATTCGGGCATAAAGATAAGAGGGTGGAGATTACAGTAAACGCTCAAGGAGGTACAACTGCTTCTGTGGGTGGAGTTACACCAGGTAAGGCAATAAATATATTATATTTTCTCTATTTCAACATTTTGAAATATTGACGCATTCTTTAGGAACAGTAGAACATGTTCATCATCACTATCACCACAATGGAGAAGGTGCTAATAAACCAGTAGTGGTCAATCCCATCCCTATAGCATCGGCGGCTGTATCAACAACCGATCTCTCTTCTAATTCCTTTGGTTCATTTGGGCCCTTCAAACCATCCGTCAGCGTCTCTACCTCAGCCGGCCTCGGCGGTTTTGGTTCTACTAGTGGGTTCAATCAAGGTAGCTACGGAGGTCAAAGTATAGCCAGTTATGGAGGCCAAAGTATAGCCAATTATGGCGGGCAAAATATACCCAACTTTGGAGTCAAACCAGTAGCTGAAGGATACCCAGAACAAACTTACGATAGCTTTGGTACTTCTGTAGGTTCTTTCGGATCCACTGGTTTGTACAAAAAAGAATTGAACCTCAATTCGGGTAACAACAATTTTATCCAATCCAGTTATGCTGATAAGTATCAAGGTTTGGAATCAGCGAGGGCTGAGAATTACGATTGCGTTTGCGTCCCTTACGATCAATGCCCCTCACAAGACGTCTTAGGCCGTAAAGACGATTTATACTTGGCTTTGGATCCTAGAAACTTGAAAACTGACATCGAAGCTTTAACCGATGAAGAAAGAGTTATTACTGACGGAAACGGTACAATGACAGTCGTAAGAGTTTCCCAAAACACCGGAACCAATAGTACCAGCGAAGTTCATGAAGAAGAAGTTAAAAAAGTTAGCAAAAGAGAAGCACCCGTTGATGCCGCTATAAAGGATGAAGCCAAACCTGAAGCTGTAAGTATTTTTTGTGTCATTAAACTAATTCTTAATACTGTACATGTAATCACATCACTAATATATTTTTTAATCAATATTTTTGCAGATAAAGCATAACTCATACAGCTGGGATTCCCGGGAAATACCACCGCCTTCTTTGTGTAAATACTGACTAAAACCCGCTATTCTTTTAATACTGTTTTTAACAAAAAAATCATGTGAAATAGCTACTGATAAATTTTCTAGATTTGGGCTCGGTGCTGGCATCTTAATTTTTACCAGAATGAATAAATCTGGTGTAATTTTTGCAGCGCCAGCGCCAATATGGGTCCATAGGAAACTTAGACATGAAGAAAATTAAACCAACTTTTGGAGTATCGTTCGGATTGCCGCAGCAAGGAGGCGGTGGATATCCCGTGAATCCCTACGGTTCCTCTCCGTTTTCTAACCCTTACGGAGGCGCACTAGGTTCTCCTGGAATAAATCTAGGTTTAGTTTCGGTTAATCCCTTGGTGTCTATTCAAGTTTCTAAAGACGATTACGGGAACAAAGAGATCAAACCTTTCATAAACTTACATGTCACTCCTAATAACTATCTAGTCCATAAATTTGGGGATCTTCTTGCTTATAAAAAGGGCGCTATTTTTAACAAACATAAGCATTACCACATTCACAAAGAACATTATCCTAATTATCACCATCACTATCCTCATGATGTTTACCGTGAACATCCAAACGAGTTTGAACACGGTCCTCATTATTATCCCCCACCGTATTCCAGCCCTTACGGTCCGGAAGAATATGACAAACCACCTTTTTTGCACCACTCTTCCCCAAATTTTGAACCAAACTACCCTCCTCACCCGCAGAATTATCAAGATCATCACCCAGGCGCGTATTTTGATGAGCCTTTGAATTATGGAGGAGGGGAGTACGTTCCTTCTCCATACTTTGGTAGGGCCTATCAAAATAATACCAATTTTGTTGAAGGAAATAGTGTTTTGCAACAATATCAAAATCAGTACGACGAAGGGGCCGATTTCTACGGGCAAAATGATCTAAATAATAATGAAAATACGCGTAGTTTTCGCGAAGGTAAAAATCTAAGAATAGAATCTTCTCCCTCCTCTTCTAACCCTATAAAATTTCCCTCTAGTAGAAAAAGAAGGGACGTAGAAAATACAGAAAGTAACATTGCAAAGGTAATTTAGTTATTTACAAAAAAAAATAGAAAATTCTTGATTTATTATTAATTATTATGATTTTTCAGAGACAGTTCTATGGTGGTTCAAACGGTCGTCCGCAACAAACCTGCGGTCCACGCCATGTTTGCTGTAAGCGCCCTCTACGTCCACAAGTGCCAAACGTCAATCGGCAATGTGGAACAAGACATTCCCAGGGCATTAACGGTCGTATTAAGAACCCCGTATATGTAGATGGAGACAGCGAGTTTGGTGAATACCCTTGGCAAGTCGCCATATTGAAAAAGGACACCAAAGAAAGCGTATATGTATGTGGAGGAACACTCATTGATCCACTACATATCCTAACAGCTGCACATTGTGTCAAAATGTAATTACGACTAAAACGCAATGTAAAATTAAATTTTACACTTTTTTATTAACATTGCAGGTACACGGGATTTGATTTAAGAGCCCGATTAGGCGAATGGGATGTCAATCACGACGTAGAATTCTATCCTTACATCGAAAGAGATATCGTTTCAGTTCAAGTTCATCCCGAATTTTACGCCGGCACTCTTTACAACGACATAGCCATCCTGAGGATGGATTTGCCGGTTGATTTATCGAAAAATCCGCACATAAGCCCAGCTTGCTTACCACTTCCTCACGACGATTACACCGGAACTAGATGTTGGACAACCGGATGGGGAAAAGACGCTTTTGGAGATTTCGGAAAATATCAGAATATTCTGAAAGAAGTGGATGTGCCTGTCGTAGGAAGCGACATATGTCAAAGGCAGTTGCAGAATACTAGATTAGGGTAAGTTTTTTAGTCAAAGGTAATACCACTAGAGCTCAGATTTGCCCAAAATCTGAGCTCGAGCTGGTATTTGGTAAGACAATTCATAAATAAACAGCAAATACACATCATTAACCGGGCAACCTGGTATTATCGATATTTTATCCAGTTATATTTTCTCTTCCTTCCCTCATAGGCTAAATATTCAAAGGTAATACCACGAGTCCTCCAAATTTAATCTATAAAATTTCAGAGGACGAGTCGTATTTGAAAGGATTATTTTTTTAATCATTTTGTATTAAAAACAGAGAACATAGTCATTTATGCAAAAGACACTTTACACACAAATATTGAAAATTTTCTTTACCAATTTAAATTGAAACCTGAGCTGTTATAGTTTTACATACAGGGCCACCAAGGCGATTTTTTGACTGGCTACCCCGCGGAACGGCGCCGTAAATAAAAGCAAAGAAGAAGAATGAAATGAAGTCTTTCTTAATTTAATTAATTTTAAGTTTAGTGTTAAAGTGAGGTATGTAAAAATGTTAAAGGGTTTTGAAATAAACTAATAAAAACAGGTTAGTTTACAAATACATTTTGAAATTTGGTTATTAACATAGATTTGCAATACATTTTAGTATAATAATAATTGATAAATGTTTACATTTGACATCTCAAATAGGTAAACACAGTTTAATCAAAAAACAAAAACGACGAAGCGGTTTTATCAGTATAAAACACAATGATTGGTTAGGATCCTGAGTTGTTATTGGCTGAAACCACAAAATCTGACTGTTTTGACAGATGAAAAAAATAATCGATAGAAAACAACGATTTTTGAAGTTTCATAAGACATTTTGTACATATGAGTGGAATTGTCATAAAAATTTTAATTTTAACTATTGGCGGCCCCCATAAACCGATTTTAAATACCCGAATTCATGAAAAATTATTTAAAAAATAAATTCTTTACAGGTACGACTTTAAATTGCACCCTGGGTTTATCTGCGCTGGAGGAGAGGAAGGTAAAGATGCTTGTAAGGGAGACGGAGGTGGCCCGATGGTATGTGAGAGAGGTGGCACTTGGCAAGTGGTGGGATTGGTCAGTTGGGGAATAGGATGTGGGCAAAACGGTATACCTGGAGTATACGTTAAAGTTGGCTACTATTTGGATTGGATAAGACAGGTAACACAACGATATTAGATGTTTAATTTAGAAAGTTTTGACGATTCTATTATACCTGTACTTAAATGTCAAACTTGTCAATTGTCATTAAATGATGTGAAGTAGGAGAAGTTACTCTAAAAATTTACTGCTGTTAAATGTCAAACTTGTCAATTGTCATTAAATGATGTAAAGTAGGAGGAATTACTCTAAAAAATTTAGTACTGCGGAATTCATTATTATTCTTTTTTAATTTTAAGATAATTTATTTATAAAAGATTTGTTAATTAAGCTTTTATTTATACATTAGACTAGTTTTAACTTATTTCTGTATATAGGTAAACATTTTCACTGTTGTTGCTATTTTAATGTTGTGATATCAGCGCTGAACTGATTTTGTATTTTTAAAATAAAACGATTTATTTATTTACGCTTTTTATTTAACTTCTACGCCAAATTTCAAAAGTTTATGTCAAAAATTATATTCAAATTTAGTTGTGAGATATGAAAGAGGTTTGAAGGTCTGGCCTAGTAGCCATAATTTTCAAAATTGACAGTTTCCCGTTTGCGTCTCTTTCTAATTTAATGGTCTACAAAACAAAATATAAATTAGCCGCTTTTTCATTCAATTTTTTGTACATACCCTCCAAAATTGCCGAATTTCTTCAAGTTCTATTCTTTTTCTAACCCAGTAGCCTCTTAAGTGAGCTTGAATATACTTAGCAGCAGTATCTCTGGACATTAACAATGAGATTGGATAATAAGGTCGAGGGCTAATAAAAACATGAATTTAATTAAAGTACTATCGATACCACAAGTGTTATAGGTAGTAAAATATAGTTGGCAACGTCGCGTAAAAGCAAAAGAGACAGAAGTATGCTTACAGCATTGCAGTAACTCTATTTCACTCACTCCTCCTTGACGGCGTTGCCAGATGTAATTAACATAGTAAATTTTTTCTAATTGCTAATTACTCTTATCACAAGCTGTGAAGCTCGATTTGTGAGTAACCAAAGTGTTCGAAAAATTTTATTTTTTCAGTTGATACCACTTGCATTGTAAAATAAGTGGTGGAAAAAGTTTAGAGAAGAACTGAATGACAATTATAAAAGTAATACTAGAAAATTTCGGAACAGAGTTCAATACAAAAAAGAAAATAGAAGCAGACGATAGAAACGAATATTTTTCATACACACTTTTCCTTCAAGTATTTCTTTACCCAATCCATATCAAAAATATACTTCCAAGATTTTTTTCTCTCGGGATATTTGGGGTTACAGTTGTAGCAATACTCGCTTATATAATCTAAACCGTTGAAACTAGATCTCGGTCTCTAAAACATATGAAATTATCCTAGTTTGTTTCAGTTTGGTGAAGTATCATACTTACACTATGACCACCCTCTAAATATATTCTGTAAAGTATATCATTAAGGACGGGTTTTAGCATAGAAAAAAGTATCGTTTCTATTGGGGCTAAAGTTGGACCTAAAAAATTTCAATATTTGCAAACAAAAAGTTTTAAACCAATACTATTTTTTCGTCAAAATTTTGGACGAGTCATCTCCTAGTTGGCAGTCAACGTGTTAATATAAACTTAAAAAGTTTTGAACCAAACTTTTGATGCAATGACACAATCAAATACAAATTTTACATTAAAGTTTACAGGGATACCATTATAATTTAAATCTAAAATTTTACAAGTATAATTTTTTGATATTACTGATTTTAATTATACTGTTTTCGCTTATTATATATAAATAGAAATTAATTAAAATATGGCAAAGCAGCGGACAAATCTGGTTTAAAATTTCATCCCTAAAAACACCCTGTACGTCTAAAATTTTCGGACAAGTTGCTTTTTATTAATAATCCTATAATTAAATAACAGCATACTTGTTTCAGTCTGAATTGTCTTTGACTTTCTGTATTCTTCGATCAGCTTCTTACTTTTGTCGTAGTCTTTCATAATTTCTTCCGTTATTTCTAGATCGATTTTCATTTCAGGTTGTTCTTCCTCCTTGTGATCCTCAGAAACATTAGGAGTTAGGGCCAGCTTTACAGACCCCGATGGTATAAACGAAAACGTTTCCATCATATTTATAAAATATAAATATTCTCGTTTTTATTCTTTAAATGTCGTGTCAAAAAATTGAAACATGTCATTTAGTTGCCAATTGAATTTCTTTCAATAATCGACACATAACAGAGTAACCATAGCAACGCTGTGATAGTTGCCAGTTGTCTAAATTTAAATGTGTATTTTGTTTGTTTGTGGCTTGGCTTGTGTTACTGGGAAACGATGAATTTATAAAATTGTATTAGTAACTGTTCTACTAGTTACTTTAAAATAATGGTATATCCCAACTCTACCTCAAACTTCAGGCGAAGAATAATTTTGACTATTTCACTCATCTTCGAATTTTCACAAAATCTGTCCAATCACAAACCAAAGACAACTGGTATTATCGCGATAATACCAGCTGTCTTTCAATCCTGATTGGTCTATCAGCGTGGTATTTTCACGGCTTAACCATGGATACGAATTGCAAAACAAAATTTGACATTTTGAAAAAAATAATTACAGCTACAGACGTCAAAATGAGACCTTTTACTTTGTATAATTACAGCTACAGACGTCAAAATGAGACCTTTTACTTTGTTTGTGAAATAGTCTAATAAAATTCCACTCGTGATTGAATTCATCTCATAAGTCTGTCTCTTATTTCATAACTCAACTGAGTTGCTTGAAGAAAACACCACTCGTCCTGCGGACTCGTGGTGTTTTTAAGCAACTCAGTTTCGTTATGAAATGAATCGACAAACTTATCGCGAAAATTCAATCACTTGTGGTATTACTATTGACAATTCCACTCATATGTAAAAAATGTCATATGAAACTTAAAAAATCGTAGTTTGCTATCAGATATTTAACATATAAGGAAGGAAGAGAAAATATAACTGGATAAAAAATCGATATCACGTTGCCCGGTTAACGATGTGTGTTTGTTATTTATTTATGTGTCACGCCAGTTTAAATTCATGGAATTGTCTTAGTAAATACCAGCTCGAGCTCAGATTTTGGGCAGGATATTTTTTGTTATTTTGATTTCTCGTATTTACTTTCATATAGGCAATTTAACTCGATCTGTTTGGCAAAATAACTTGACCTACGGTTATTTCTTCACATATCTCGTTAAATTTCCAATGAAAGTAAATACTCTTCATCAAACTTATGAAAAATATCCAGCCAAATGTCAGCTCTAAGTGGTATTACCTTTGAATAAATAAATAAAAATATTTATTGTTTTTAGTCATGATATTATTATTATTATTATAATTATTATACAATGATTCAAATATCCTGCTAGAATTACTTATAATTTGGCAAGACACTCATAGATGGGGAAACTATAATTTAGTTCCCTTTGAAATACAGTTTAAAAGATCCTGCTTAAAATGTGGCTCTATAGAGATCAACGAAGATTCAAAAAGATGATTATGGTTTTAACCTTTATGAATCAGTAAATGTCTATTGAGAGTGCTTCTCTGAGTAAATGATTTTTCACAAACGTTGCACTTGAAATTCTTATCACCTGTATGAATGAATAAATGTGATTTTAGATTACTCTTCTGAGTAAATGATTTTTCACAATGGTTGCACTTGAAATTTCTTTCGCCTTTATGAATCAGTAAATGTGAATTTAGACTGACCTTCTGAGTAAATGATTTTTCACAAATGTTGCACTTGAAATTCGTTTTCCCATGGGTTAATAAATGTAAGCTAAGATTCTTTTTTAGATAAAATGATTTGTCACAAAAACGACACATGTGATAGCACAATAAATGTTTACTTAAATAGGACTTTTGTAAAAATGTTTTTTCACAAATGCTGCACTTAAAGTTTGTATCACCATTATGACGATTTAAGTGTTCTTTTAGATGAAATTTTCGAGCATATGATTTTTCACAAATGGTACATTTAAAGTTTCTTTCACCACTATGATGGATAATTAGGTGTTCTCTCAGGGAGTGTTTGCGAGAAAACGATTTTTCACATATACTGCATTTATGATCTTTTTCATGTTTATGAATTCGTAAATGCTGATTAAAACAGGATTTGGTTGAAAATAATTTTTCACAAAAATTGCACTTTAATTTTCTTTCACTATGAACTGACACATGATTTTTAAGATGCCAACTTTCAAGAAATGATTTTTCACAGATGTTGCATTTATAGTTTTTTTCACCATCATCAATTAATAGAGGTTCTTTAAGAGATTCATCAACTTGATATTCTTGTTCATTGTCACTTTCTTTATTTTCTTCCTTAATATCTATTTCTTCGGATTTTATTTTAAAACTATTAATATCCAACATATCTTCATTTTTTCTTCGTTTACTAAGATTAACCTCAGTCTTAATATATTCCCGAAGTTCATGCATATTGCAATTATTTTCTAATTCTTCTTTGCATTTAATTTTTAAATCTAAAGTTAATTCACTTTCTTTAACGTCATCCTCAGTTTTAAAATATTCTTCAAATTGATTCAAGTTTTCAACCTTAATATTATCAGGTTGGTGCATATTTTTGTCTACATTTTCGCGTTTTATTTGACTTTTAGCAACATTAAAATAATTTAATGCATCTGTTTGTTGTGAATTCATATTTTTTAGATCTACTCAGGTTTTCTTAAGAAAATTACTTTTGATTAATTAATTGTTACCGTCATAATATTTTCTAAAAACACTAAAAGAAAATTGGAGACACTTAACACATGCTAACTGATCAACAACTAATCTTTGCTATAAACTCGAGAATAGTTTACTAGAATTAAAGACAATTTTGGTTACTCTAACCTAACCTCTCTCTAGATACAACCAGTCCTGTCAATACAAATGTTCATCTTTTTATTTTGTTTGAAGGCCTTCACCAACTTGGGCACTTTAAAATAAAACAGCAACTCAAATAAAATAAGAAGAAAGTTAATATATTTATGGTTAACAAATACAGAAAACAGCTAACAAATACACACAGAAAAAGTATCACAAAAGTACAATTACAAATGGAAGGACTTTTTAGTCCTTTGGGAAAAAAGATTTTCTATCTGTTTAAAACTAGACTTATCTGAAAATAATTTGTTAACTGACATGATTTTTAAGATGAAAACTTTAAAGAAATGATTTTCCAGGAATGTTGTTTTCGCCAGTAATTTCAGCTGTGTGAACTAATAAATGCCTTCTTAAATAAGACTTCTGTGAAAATGATTTTTCACAAACGCTGCACTTGAAGTCTTTTTTACCACTATGAAGATTTAAGTGTTCTTTTAGATGATATTTTCGAGCAAAAGATTTTTCACAAACGTTGCATTTGAAATTCTTTTCTCCCGAATGAACTAGTAAATGCACAGTTAGAGTTCTCTTCACATTAAATGATTTGTCACAAATATTGCATTTGAAATTCTTTTCACCGTGACTTAATAAATGTAAGTTAAGATTTTCTTTTAGATAATATGATTTGTCACAAAAATCGCACTTGTGGTTCCTTTCAGCTGTATGAACTAATAAATGTTTTTTTAAATAAATCTTCTGTAAAAATGTTTTTCCACAAACGCTGCACTTGAAGTCTCTTTCATTACTATGAATATGTAAGTGTTCTTTCAAGTGGAATTTGCGCGCAAAAGATTTTTCACACACGGTGCAATTAAAATTTCTTTCACCACTATGAACGATAAAGTGTTTATTCAGGGTGCTTTTAAAAGAAAATGATTTTTCGCATATGTTGCATTTATGGATCTTTTCATTTGTGTGATTGAGTAAATGTCGTTTATAACGAGCTTTGTCTGAAAATAATTTTTCACAAAAACTGCACTGAAAACTTTGAAGTAATGATTTTTCGCAGACGTTTTTCTCACCAGCATCGATTAATAGAGGTTCTTTAAGAGTCTCACCAACTTGATATTCTTGTTCATTGTCGCTTTCTTTATTTTCTTCCTTAAATATTTGTTCAGATTTTATTTTAAAACTGTTAATATCCAACACATTGTCGTTTTCTCTTTGTGTACTATCATCAACTTCATACTTAATATATTCTTCGAGTTGAAGCATATTAGTATCTTTTTTGCATTTAATTTGATCTTCTATAATGTTCATATCGTTAACGTCGACATCACTCTTAATGGAATCTCCAAGTTCTTCTAATTCTTCTTTGTATTCAATTTGATCTTCAGAAATGTTAAAATCCAAATTTACATGTTCAATCTTAATAAATTCTATTGGTTGATACATATTTTTGTTGAGATTTTCTAATTCTTTTTCGCATTTTCTTTGACTTTCAGCAATTTCAAAACTAGAATTTAATGCTTTTTCTTGTAAATTCATCTTGGGTTCAGATAGTTATGTTTATAAAGTCAACTATTGATAAAATAATTTTTATATTATAAACATACTAAAATATTGAACACAATGGGGACACGACACCGACACGTCACTGAGTGGGGATGAATTTACATTGAAATCGATGGAGCCACTACATTAGCAAAAGCAAATTGATATCACGCAAGCGCAGAGCGTTTTAAAACATACATTATTTCAAAATTAGCGCGAAAATATTAAAATTCAAGTTGAATTACTCTTTATCTGAAATTATTCAACTAATTAAAACACAGCAATGTATTTTTTTTTCAATTTAAAGTAACCTTATTGAAAATTGTGACAATACTTACCATTTTCTTGTTCATTCTATTCAAAAACTACAAAATTAATATTTCATATATTTAAACAAAACTCTTGCAAATTATATTATATTTTTATAGGGTATTTTTTGGACAAAAAAACCACGAGCCCAAAAAACAAACAATAAAATGGCGAATGACATTAAAACAAATGAGTGTTTAATTGTGCATGTTTACCAACACCTAGTTGTTATAATTATTATTTTCAATTGGCACAACTTTTTGTGGGCCTCTTTTTAATACGTATTTAGCCACCCCCTTATTTTGACCATCTTTGCAAGACCAGGCCGGTCAACTTTACAAACTCAACTTATCAACACTGGGAAAAAAATAATAAATAACATTACGTAAAAAAGTTTTATTTATAAAACAAAGGCAAAACTATAAAAATGTTTTTGTATATTTGGACGGGATGATTTTAGGTAAAAAAATTGTTATAAAAATTTATTATTAATATACATATACCTACATTTATCTATAAAAAAATAGTTAAAAAAAATTTTTTATTCCAACAGTAAAAACAATAACTTAATTTTATAAAAGAATAAGACAATAGATTTTTGACATTTGTCGGCCTATATCAGCAGCCATTTTTGACGGATATCTAGATGGTATCATTGTAAGCCGCCATTTTTGACGGATATCTAGAAGGTATCAATGTAAGCCGCCATTTTTGACGGATATCTAGATGGTATCAATGTAATCCGCCATTTTTTAAATCATAGCTTTTACTGTTAAAAAATATCCCTAATAACGATTTGCAAATTTATTTGATATTTATGCACCAAATAACCCAACATTTTAACACGTCGACTGCCAACTACGACTTATAATATGATTAAATTACAAAATAGTCTTTTTAGACCGGACTGAAAATTACCGCGGCAGTCAACGTGTTAAACAGGCACTTACATGAGTGAGATTCAACAAAAAAGGCCTCTATACAAGGCAAATAATTCGTTAATACTAATTTGCTCATAATACTAATCAATTTTGTATAAAATATATACAGGGTTGTCCGAATATTTCGTATATTTACTAATTATTCTTCAGGCTTACGAAATTATTATGATTAAAAAATATATAATTAAAATATACCGCAGTAGATGAGACCCTATTGGAATGTTGTTTTAAGCGTTTTTTCTCTTAGGGAAAAATGTAAAAAATGAACCTAAAGATGTAAAAAATGCGTATTAAATTTCATTTTTTGTCAGAATTAAAAATTCTCTAGAGAAAAAATTATAGATTGATTGATCCTCTTAAGTTCATTTGGACGGAAAAAAATCTCTTTAAAAATATCACTCTCTCATCAAAAAAAAATCTACCAAAGTAGCAAAATCGATGGAATAATTATAGCTGATATAGTGGCAGTCAAACTAGCACTACCTGCATGGCAATCCACTATTCTTCTCGCGCGCATGAAATCTTTACCCAAATAATCTGAGTAGTGTCGTTTTTCTGGTGGAATCACCTTAAGTTGAGTGGTTGCGTCTTGGAATATCAAATCGGCATATGGCGGGGCAGATGAAAACATGCTGAAACTGTAGAGTACAAAAATGTATAAGTTTTTAAATTCAAAATAATGTGCAACAATAAAAAAAACGAAGAAAACTAGAAAATCCCCTGTGATTATAAAAGCACAGTTTGTGGTGTAGTCACAATATTTTTTTATTCAGTCAATATTTTTTCTCCAACATTAAAGAATTGTTATAAATGACGTTGACTGATGAAATTGTAGAAAAAGTTTTAAAGATATTGAACCAAGTTTAATTTTTTTTATTAGGCTGAAGAAAATTTTGTTTTTACCTGAATTCATCGGCAAATTTTCGTCCATAGAAGGTTTGCGCATATAAAAATAAGTTTATGTAAGCATTTATGTGCGTTTCATTGTACCCATAACCTCCTCTAGTAACAATGGCGTTCGCTTTAACCTTTCCTAGATTGCACTTTGTGTACTCGTTAATTTCAGCTCTAGTACCTAAATTACAACAAAAATAACTTCTCAAACACAACTTTACATATATTTAGCCTATTATTAATTATTGACTGATAATCCAGTTGAAAATCCAAATCAACGAGTCTCAAACTCGCTTACCTGTTATTGCATAAATCCGTCTTTGGAATAATACTGATTCAAGTAGCAGCGACATATACAAAATGGTACAATGAAGTTCAAAATAAACGATTTGAGACAAATAAGCGCAAAATATTTTGAAATTTAAGTTCATTCATTCTGGAAAACCAGTCAAAGTTAAAATATAATAAAGGAAAAATTTATTTTTTCAACAGAAAATGGTTAAAATTAGACGCAAATTGAGGCTCTTCTTATTTAAAACTTACCATCAGGACACAACAGTTCATAATCATCATTTAAATTATCCCTAGTCCACCATTCTCTTTTCTTTCCCCCAGTATTTTCTGTCACTGTGGTATGTTTGACGAAAGCCACATGTCCACCACCTTCTACGAGACACCTGAAAGCCCCCGTGTGTCCGTAATAGTCTTCAGAAGCATCACGCCTGCAGTATCTATAAGACGATGATTATTATTTATTTTTTGCTACAATTTCAAGGAACGTGAAGGTTTTTTTTCAAAATTCCACCTCACAAGGATTTGAAATATTATTAATATAATATTAGCCACTGTCGAAGGTTCGTTGATGTTACTCAAGGAGGAAAGGCATTTTCAGAAATCTAACAAGGGGATTCACACGATTTGGAAATTTTAATAACGTTATTTACATGCAGAAAAGATCGGAGTGTATACATAACAACGAATTGAATGTGGTTAGTAGATAATTTTTTTTTGCTTACCTATAACTGGGTCCGTGACACAAATCGCACATGTTATCGTAAGGTACTCCGGTGTTGTATTCGGTACTTAAAGCACCCGGTACGCAGCTTTTTGCAAAATATTCAGCTGCGGCTCTGATGCTGTTACAACCGTACGGCCTGATCCAGCCGTTGCTAATCAGGAACGCCAAAGGATAAACCCATCCCGCTGCTGTGTTTATACCTCCGTGACAAGTATTTTTATCTAAAAATAAAAACATCCACAATGGAGTTAAGAGTAAATAAAAATAAAAACTTTGATGTGCGAGAAAATAATAGGTAGTAAAAACAAACCAGTACATTTTGGTGTTTGTATTGTCTTGTAAATGTTTTTTTTATGTCGCTCGAATTTTACGATTTAGTATTTTTATTCACTACATTTTGCCCCAGGGAAACCCCGATGCAATAATTATTAAAGAAAAAATCAATAATAGTTGTAATAGTTTTCGTAATCATTAAACTGCAATATTTTAGCTCCCTTTAGCTCTAAAAATAATTCGCTCTGAGTCTGTTTGATTTTAATGTCAATATTAAATTGTGTTCAAAGAAACATTTATAAAAATATGATTAATGAAACCTTTTTTCGTTGACTATTCGCGATGTCCCACCTTAAAAAATGAATGGGTAAAAGTTTAAAATAAATATTCTGGTAATAGCTAAGGAATCAGACGCTACAAAATAATATATGGGTGAAAATCTGTTCTCCCTGCAACATTGATAATAATTTTAAAAATCTCCTGTTCTGGATTTGTACAGACACTCTATATATTGTCAACCCAGACTTTGAAGAAGACACCCTATAGATGTCCCTGTTGCCGTTTAAGTGACATTGGACTTAAACGAGCAATTTGTTCAGTGGACTGTATATCTCTTTGAAGAAGACACCCTGGTATTGACGAAGGTGGTTTAAAAAACACTCAACACTTTCGAACATCTCCTTTGAGAATCACTGTCAAAAATATCTTCCACAAGTAATATTTCAAGTTTAGGTACACTTTTAACATATATACTAACTTTTTAAGTACGTCAACTCTGTGCTAGGATCAGATTCCTTCCCAACGGCAACAACGTAGTACTCGGGTTCATCTAAATTATAGATTTCACTAATGAACGGAACCAAATCGTAGTTTAAGCCGGCAGTATAGACGTCGCTGGCGTCCAAAACCGCCACATCGGCAGTTCCAGCTCTAATGGCTTGCATACAATGGATCTGGGAATGGCCCTTGTAGCATTCCATCTCCGGTTTCATCAGTTGAGCTTTTAGGGCGGTCTAAAAATTGTTTTTTTTACCGATATTGTTTTCTATTAAAAATTTTTTATTACTCACCGTCATTTTAATGCATTTCGTCTTTTCGGCGTCTGATGTAACACACAAAGTCATTCTACCGACAGGGCACTTTCTGACACCCATTATGGTTTCAAGAGAATCACCCAAAAAACTCGTATAAGTTTGTTGATTCTCGAGAACTGGGTTTATGGCACGAGTGGCGTCCTAAAAAATATAAAATAAATAAAAAACTCTCAACCAACAAACACAAGAATGGTATAATTTTTTTAAAGAAATTTATGGGTTATTCTCTTGAAATATTGGATTTTCTCCATTTTACAGGTTTTGAGCAATTTTTTTTGGGAATCTTTAAGTCGTATAATTTTTCTAAAAAGTTAAAATTGTTTAGTCAAAATCTTAAAAATTCTTTGTTAGTCTGCGAATTCAAAACAGTAATAAATATTTAATTGCGGTCTTATAGAGAATAATTTCACATAAATTTTTTAAATATTATCCAAATTTCATATTTGCAAACTTTCTGGATTTACAATGATGAAGTTATAAAATGTACAATGACAAAATATCGAAAATATAATTTTTCTCTGGCAACTTATCACTTTCATGCAAGAGTTGTTTTTTTTTTTACATTTTACATACATTTTCTAAATATTGGCAAAATTTCAGATTTATAAACTTTCGCGTTTTAAAGTAGTGAATAGATAAAGTGAGCAATGATGTCAAGTTTACTAAAAAATAATTTCTTTCTTTGTCAACTTGTAACTTCCAAACGAGAGTGAATATTGAATTGTGGTTTTTTACAAAATAATTTAACATTCTGAATATTCTGAAAATTTTACATACATAAACTTCTGGGTTCTTAAATGGTAAAGAGATAAAGTGAGCAACGTCAAGTTTAGGAAAATTTAACGTACCTGGAACATCAGATTAAGATGGATTCCATACCTGGGGCTGGACTCAAACAAATCGAATACTTCATAGTAAGTTACATTATTAGTCCTATTGAAATCAGAATACGGCGGATATTCGTTTGAACCAAGAGTATTGGAATTAAAAGGATTCACATTTCTATTTTCGTTAGGATTACCGTAAGGATCGATGTTCACTCCATATTGACTAGGATTGATATGATAGGGGTCACGATTGAAGGGGTCGTTGGGGTTCTGATTTTGATTGGGGTCGTTCTGGCGGTTGTAATCATCATTATTTCGATTGTAGGGGTCGTTTTGATCATTTCTGTTATCGTTCTCCCCAAATCTGGTATAAGGATTGTACGGGTCATTTGCATTATTATTTCTATTGTAAGGATTGTACGGTTCATTTTGAGCGTTTTGCCTTTTATATCTATTGTTTGCAGTGTAATCAAAGTTTGATTGGGTACTTTGTTCGTTAGGGTTTTGGCTAGGATAATTTCCATAAATATTTGATTGAGTATTATTTCTATTTGTTTTCGGATATCTCTCCCCGAATTTTCGCAAAAACGTTTGCAGCTTCATTCGGTCTGTGGAAGATACCGCAGATGAGACAACTACAGCATCGGATGGTACTTTTCCCCAATTACAAGCCAGGTGCTCATTCAGTGGACGTCTAGAACCGTCTTTGCATAAAAGTTCAAAGTTATCCTGAGATAAAGAACCTAAAAATCATTGAATAAAACGTAAAAAATTACAAATAATTTCACTGCATTTGGGTAAAACAAATTACCAAATTCGAGGCCATTCAGAAGCTCCGGGATGGTATTGTGTTTCAGGAAAGCCACTTCTCCTGCCTCAAGCAAACACCTAAATGCCCCCTCATATCCAGCATACGGATCTGTATCTGTACATCTCCCTCCAGGAATTTTACCAATGCAAAGTTGACAAAGTTTGTCTGAATTGTCTCCAATAGGATTGTACTGATCTGTTAAACAGTTCACAGAGCAAGAGGGACCGAAATAGTTTATGGCAGATTTGACGTGGTTGTTGCAATCAATTATTTCCATACCGCCTTCATTCATCAACTAGATAAAATATTTGAAATATATAATTGAAATCGAAGCTAAGCAGACTCAATAAGATAACTTTTTAGTATCTACAGATATTTACTTACTGTATTTATTGGTAAAAACCATCCAGCAAATGTTTCTACTCCCGCAAAACAAGCTTTGGTACCACGTAATTGATGCAAGGAGTTCACATATGTCAAAGTACCTCTTTTAACTACAGCTACTGCATAATAATAATTAAAACCTCCTTCTAAAATTTCTTGAGCTAGGGGAATCAAACTGTGATACCTAATAATTTCAAATAAAAAAAATGTAATAATCTCAACTAGCAGTAAAATATTGTATCTGGTTTTTGTTATAAAACACTTACCTTCCACCTGCAAAAATCTGCCCTGCATCTAAGGTTGTCATTGTAGCCTTTTCTTCATCTAATAATTCCATACATTCTTTTTTATTTGCAGCTTGTTTACATTCTATTTTGATTGTTTTGTATGCTACCCTAATTTGATCCCTATTATTTGCAAGCGAAAAGTTTTGACATTTTTGTTGTTCTTCTGCAGTAATTGTACACCATATTATTTTATCTTCTTTTGGTATTAGTACCTCTTCGTCAAGAGAGTGGATTTTCCAAAAATTTTGAGCTGGGTAAGAAAGGTAGAGTCAAACAATCAAAAAAATCATTTATTTATTAAAAAACAATTATTTATAATAGGAAAATTCAGTTAATTATATCAGAACGTGCTATAAAATTGTACAAATGAATTGTCCCGTTTATAAATTATTAGTTAAAAAGAGTGTTTAGAAAAAAACAAGGAATCTCCCTTTGGTTACCATGACTCATGATTTAAAAAACTTTTTAATTTTTCCAGGTAAACATTGTAGTCATCAAACCGCGCCCACTTTTTATATAAGTTTTATTAAATTCTGATAGATATTTTATAACTTACCTGCTATGTGTAAAGCCGAATTTAAGATTACTAAAATAAATATAGATAAACTGATATAAAAGGTGTTTGAATTCATTTTATCTATAAAATCAAAACAAACATATCACGACACTCATAACTGAAAACAAAACATTGGTTGGGTGGCTGTATAAAATGTGACAATTTAACTGTCAAAAACGAGTCTTTTTAAGGATTAGTTTTTCAATCAAGTAAGAGTCAAGAAAATGAGTGGTTGTATAAAAATAAGAATAGGCCAGAGATAGAACCTAAAGAAGAAAATGACGTTTTCAGGCTGGAATCTGGAATGTTGACGTTAAACGTCAAAAATATCTAGTTGAGCAAATATTTTATAATTTTTAAAATTGTTGTACATTAATTTAGGTTATTATTAGGTGTTTTGTAAGTTATGCATTCAGTGTGATTTTTTATTAAAGTACAAACAACTATTAAAAGTAAGTCAAATATGTAGGTTAATTTTCATTTGTTTGTGTGAAATGTCTGTGATGTCCAAATTTTTCGTGTTTTTCAAATTCATTCACCATGTTATCTAAAAATTTAAAACGAATTACCTTTTTTAAGGTACAACTATGTCTTACCATTCTGGAAGAGTAAGGGGAAGGGGTAGATTTTTAGAATACCATGGTTCTAGGGGTAGTGATAGACATCAGAGGATGATACAACAGCCTGTTGCAGATAAACCTAGTGTTTCAAGTGAAAACATATCAAAACATGACAATAACTGCTGCTCAGATATAATTATTTCCTTAGACCTCAACGAAAGTGAATTTAATTTTTTCACCGATCTAAAAAATATGTGGAACATGCGTGAGTACAATTATTAAGTACAAAAGAACTACTATTGAGTAAATATCGAGTTTGGCCTTTTGGTTTCTTCATTTGCACATTCAAATCAAACAAACGAAATAATAATAATAGAAATCCCAACTGAACGGACCAAAGGGCAGAAACCGGTAATGGTATATACATTTTCTTAATGCTTCATTTAGTAATTAATTGATAGATGACAACGGTCAACAGAACAAATATAATTTTAATTTAAAATTTTAGTAAAAAAGAGTCCACCTGTAGTAAGCAAACTTCACATGTACTTCCATACATCCGATAACCCTTATGTACAGGTTTTGAGGCTTTTGTGCAATTGCCAAGAATTTTATAATGCTAAAAGTAAAACTCTACCTATATTTATAATCGAAGAGTTTAAAGTTTGGAGTGCAATATCTAGAAGTAACATAATACATTTACTCACACCTCAGCTGAAAGTAGATTCTTTTAAAATTTCACTCAGACAAAACACAACATCGCTCATAAAATTAATAATAGAGGTGTTTGAGTTTAAAGAAGACAGGGAATTATTTATAGACATTATTAGATGTTTAATAGAGAAGAAGCAATATAAAGAGGTAAGAAAAAATATCAAATGTACAATAATAAATTAAACTGAATTTATTTTAAGGCTTGTCAGTATGCAACTTTACTTAAACTTCATAATCATTTTTCTATCGATGATTTTCTAATACCATTAGTTTTGCAAGACAGATTATTTGGTGTTGATGATTTTCTTAAAAATAATCCAAAACATCAAACTGAGCTGGTTCAGTTTTTGGACAGCGTATTAGCTAATCCTTCAGTGAGGGAAACAATGGGGGAGTATGTATCGTAAGTAAAAAATTGATAAAACTATTGATAAAAACAAGCAATTTGGTAACTTATAAATATTTCAGTAAAAGGGGTATTCCTGATTTGAAATATGAAAAGATGCACGCTAAACCTTGGAAAAAGTTAATAACCAGATTGGTAAAAATGTTCAAATTACCACCCGATTTAACCCCTAATCTAAATAAAAGACGAAATGAGGGCGCTCTTAATTTTCTCTTGCATAAGAGATTTGTTGAAAACAGTTTTGGTAATTTATCAAAAATCTAGAAATATATTACAATTTTTTTTGATAATTTTTACTGTTTTTAGGGGATGAAAGTTGGAAAGAAATGGTACAGGAAGCTGTAGGTGACGAGGTAGAATTACAGAAAGAACTAGTTTATCAGGTAGCACAATACGGCGATCTATCTGAGGCACTTAGGTGGGCTCATCATTATAGTTTGGACAAGAAAGATTGGCCTTACAGTGTTAGAATGCTGGATGAAAATCCAGAAGGAAATAGGTAAGTAAATCCTATCCTTAGGTTTTATTTATTTCACCAATTAAAATTGTACATATTATAAACATACCCTGTATATATTGCTGTTCCAATCTGAAGAAACACCCTCTAGGTATTCCTGTTACAATATGAATAATTCATAATTGTTTGTTTGTGGACTGTATAAACGATCGTTGCTGATGGAATAAAATTCTACACTTTACTAAACTGTATATTAAACTTTTTTAAACTTCAACAGACTCCCAGTTAACAGGTGGATATTACATGAATGATTAACTTCATAAGTTTAAATTTGTAACAATTTAAATTGAATTATTTGTTCAGTTTAGTACAAAAGCGGCGTTATGTTGATTTTCAACAGATACAAATACAATTTTGGTCAAATCCTTGAATTTATCTAAAACAACAAAGTATTCCACTTTTTGCTTTACCTAAAACTATTCTAGGGCTCAGCAAAAGATAGTTCAACAAGAATATATCAGTTGGGATGACGATTTGGTCGAGCAAACTGAAGAACCGATTGAGTATCATAAGCTAGCGCTCCCGATTAGTGCAATCGTTTTAATAGATGATCCGCAGAAGTTCGAAAATTTCTTGGATGCTGCTTTACAGGTAAACTAAAATTTATGGCACGATTAAAATAGTTTCTGCGATGTTCGATTTTTAGGAAGTTTATATAATTGGGATAGATTGTGAGTGGAAACCTAGTTTCGGTGGGCAGCTCAATGAGTTGGCTTTGATGCAAATAGCTACTAGAAAAAATGTGTTCATACTCGATATTATAAATATCGGCAACAAATGCCCGCACTTGTGGCAGGAACTTGGAAAGTTCATCTTTAATAATTGTGATATATTGAAAGTAGGTAAGTGACCCAAAAAATAAATTATTCACCATTGAAGACTGTATAATCACATCGCTTAATCTGTCAAATGTCACTTGTCAGCAGTTTTATTTAATTTACTGTTTGTTTGTCAGCTCTAGAATTAATTTAATCTGCGGATCTAATTTTGACAATTAAACTATTAAATTTTGTATTTAATTTAAATTTTTGTGAAACTGTGAAACAACGAAATACGCAATGATTGTCACTTATTTTAAAAAATATACGATTATTCATTTATATGAAAAATGAAGTAATTTCTATCCATATTTCAAATTGATTTTGTATTGATATTTTTAAGCTATTAACTGCCAAAAATTATTTTAATTTTAAATAAATATTTTTCTTTTAGGTTTTAGTTTAACAGGTGATATGCATATGATAAGACATGCACTTCCAAATCTTAATTTTACAACAAAACAAGTAGGATTCCTAGATCTGTGTTCGTTTTGGAAAATTTTAGAAAAGCACCCTGAAGTTAAACTACCATTTGAAGGTATTTCAAACTTTCTGGTACTATTCTAATGTTTTGGTGTCATTTTATGAATTTTAATTTTTAAATCCGAAATATTTCGTTACTGTACAAGTTTTTAAAAACATAAGAAAACAAGAATTTCAGAGTCTCTAATAAAAGTTCAAAATAAAAGAAAATTAACGTAATTTTGTTTTAAAAATGAAAAAAAAAACGGATTTTAACGTTTTTCTTGATAATTTTGAGTTATGTTGAAAAATGATTAATATAAAAGTTTTAGATTTTTTAATTATCTACAACTTTTACATTAAACTTTTTTCGATATTTTCTTGTTTTAGTACAAAAAGGAGGCCCCAGTCTTAGCACATTAGTAAACCACTGCCTCGGAGCTCCGTTGGACAAATCGGACCAATTTTCGAATTGGGAAAAAAGGCCTTTACGCGAAAGCCAAATTTTGTACGCCGCTTTAGATTCTTACTGTTTAATCGAATGCTACGACGTTTTAAGAAAATCTTGCGAAAACGTCAATTTTCCTTTTGAAGAAACGTGTTACAACCTCATAACAAACGAAAAAATGACCAGGAAGACTCCCAAAAAATTCGGCAACAAAAAGGTATTACATTATATATATAAACTTTTCATTCAAATAAGAGCGCTGAGTAAAACTTCTGTCAACGCTAGGATGGTGAGTGAGGCATTACAGGTTAAAATATTTACAATTCATTATAAATTACCCTATATAGAAATTTTAGTATCTTGTTGGAAAAAAATTTTAAGCAATATTTTGTGACTCAAGCAAACTAGTTAAGAATTAAATTTATTGCTTACTTTGTATTTTTCACTTAAAAGGATACGGAGAAGAGAGTGACATCTTGATCAGAATTGGTCAAAAAACTTTGCAATGTAATTGATTGCATTGTAATTCCATGGGAACATATAATTTAGGTCCGGCGTATTATTACACAATGCCTGGTTACACTTGGAGCTGCAAATATACAAATAACGTAGATAAAATTATGTTCATTGAAGAGGGTACGCGTAGTGGAATTAGTCAGTGCTGTGCTTGATTTTTAGAAGCTAATAACAAATATTTGTCTAATTGATCCCACAAAGCCATCCAACTATTTGATATATTTAGAAGCCAATAACCTTTATGGTATTCGAGTGGATTTTTACTAATGTCCGTACCTGACAACTCACCACTGGGATATTTTTTAGAGGTTGATCATAATGTTCTTCCATTCTGCTTCATTCATGAGTTCTACTGATAGACGATAGCACATTTGCGAGTTTTTTGAATCATTCAGTAGTTTTATTTTACTGTAGAAATACCAACCACAGGCAAAAGAGACCCGCCAACCTCCCACTCCGCATTGGGAATCCGTTTCTGCTGAAAACATGAAGGTTATCTGTGATACTATGCTTCAAGGTCTCGGCAAGAAACTGCGAAGCTGCGGTATCGATACCGCCATTTTGGAAAACAATCAAGATCACACTATTTGCGTTAAACATGCCGTCGACGACAAGCGATACATTCTTACCAAAGGCTTCGAAACCTTTAAGTTGGTTAGTATCCAAAAAAAAATACTTTTGATCGAAAAAAAAACTTGTTTTATAATTTCGTTTTTCAGTTAAAAGGGTACGTTCCGGAGGGTCACTGCCTAAGAATCAACAGCGATAACGTTGACGAACAAATTAGGGAAGTTTTAGATTATTATAAAGTGACAATTACGAAAGATCACGTGTTCAGTAGATGTCAGGTATGGTTTGAATAAACTGAAATCTAAACCGACTGTATAATATTCGCACGTTTCAGGTGTGCAACGGAAATAACTTTGTAAAGTTATCTCGGTCCACCATGGACGCGCTAGTTCGAGCCACGGAAACAAAATACTGCCCTCCCCCTGCTTGTCTCTACGAGGATGAAGCCACAGGATTTTCTAGCGACGAAGACGATTATTACGATTCTGTTTCGCACGTATCGTATTCTGCTAGCCGAAAATGGGAATTGTGTATGTATTTATCACAAATCTTCGAAATTTTGGCATGTGACAAGTGACACTTTTACTATTTTTAACGATTTTTTTTATAAATATGTCAAATATGTCATAACATGTTCATTATATCTATAATTTTAATGAATTAACAACCAACCAAAGGTAAAACTAACCAAAAACTAAGTTGACATAACTAATGTCACTTTTAATTGAAAGATGACAGGTGAAGTTATAATATAACCTCAAAATTGCTTTTGTTTGACAGATCCGGACGAAAAAGTGGACGTGGGTCTTTGCCAAACTCGCCTAGGCGTTAAAATTCAAGTTGACACCGTGCCCAAACCGCTTTTGAACAAGTACGACTTTTTTTACATATGCGAGGAATGCGGGAAAGTGTATTGGGACGGATCGCATTTCGACAGAGTCATTACTGGAAGGCTTCAAGGAATTGTGTAATAATTTTCTTTTTCGTTTCACCTTACCATAACAAATTAATATTTTAATGATTCTGGTTATTTTTAATTAATCGATTTACCAAGTACATTTAATAAAAACAGTTTAATCTCTAGTTTTGCGTTTTATTTATTTATTTGTCTCGCTACGTTTCTCTTCTACAGATTTTTTCTCTCCCGCGTTAAAAATCCCTTAGGGGCGAATTGCTCCCGTAATATTACCTGTACCTGTCACGTTTTGTAGTACGTTTTACTTTCTTTGGAGACGATGGAAGTCACGCGCTAAAAATTAAATTTTTACTTGATCCGATTTCGGGGTCTATTAAAATGATCGATTTTTATTGGTTCGGACTTCGCGCTCTTTTTAAATTACCGAAAACTGTGAGATATTTATGTAGAATAATACCGGTTCGACCGATTTCACGGTCACTGTGAATTGTTAATTTTTAAATTAAATCTTTAGGGTTGTCTCTTTCCGAAAATATCACACAATAAATATTTTCTGTTGCTGCAAATATTACCCAAAAGGTTAAACAATTTTTACAACTTACCAAATTGCTGATGTCTCTATGGCACTATGGAAAATTAGGTGGATAAAGGCGGAAAAGGAAAATGTCTTTCTTGGTTTACACAAGTTTGAAAATTATCACGACTCGATTTAATTTCCAATTTTTCACTCTCGTTTTGTAATTTCTCTCTACTCTAATTACAAGTAGGTAATCAATCTTGGCGAAGGAAAAAGCAACGTTGCCACGTTTCCGAATATTTCGGTAGAAAAATAAACTTATGGAAGAATCTCTCTCACACACAAATGTGCATTTAATAGATGCCATTTTGTTGGATAATTTTTTTTATTTTATGCTTGAAAATAATCTTAGCCTATGAACACAATGGTAACTATATAGTTTATCAGACTTTTTTCCTAAATGTTTATTTTTATTAATATCTGTATCCTCCTTGATAACCAGCTCCTGGCCTATACTGTCCGTCGTCGAATCCACCTCGCGCTTCTTCTAGTCTATTCTGCTCGAGGGACCTACAAAAAATTGTACGAAATAAAAACCATACAAGAGGGTAATTTAAAAAAAGATCGATTGCAATTATTGAAATTTACAAAAAAATATTCGTTAAAGGAAGAAATAAGTGAATATCTTAATAAAAATCGTTGGATATTAAAAATTCACACAAAGGGGGGCAATTAATGAAAATAATCAATAATGAAATTTACAAAAAATAAATGTTTGGAGGGAAAAGGGGTAAGAAACTTAATGTAATTTAAAAATATTTTTTAGGAATTAAAAATTATGTCCAATTCATATTTAAGGCCTTCCAATAAATAATAAATAAATTTAAAGTAAAAAAAATTACCTAATAATTTAGCATTTGTTGATTATTAATTGCATAAAATAAATAAAAAATTAAATTACAAATAAATGCACTTATTGATTACATCACTCATCTTCTCATGGAAAATTTGATAACTTTTACTCTGTTTTGCAAGAATTACCAATAATAAATACCTAATTAGAATCCTTTATTTTCAAAATGTAACAACAAACAGAGTTAAAGTTTATCAAATTTGCCATGAGAAGATGAGTCAATAAGTGCATTTATTTGTAATTTAATTTTTTATTTATTTTATGCAATTAATAATCAACAAATGCTAAATTATTACGTAATTTTTTTTTACTTTAAATTTATTAATTAATTATTAGAAGGCCATTCATCTAAACTTGACAATAATTAATTGCTATCATTTTCAAATGATATTACTCTTCAGCATAAATCAATATTTTTTATATTCACACTAAATATTTTACTTTTTATTAAAAATATATTTTTTGTTAAATTAATAATTAAAAAATTGCCCATTTCCCATACTGTATACAATTAATGAAAAAATATATCGCTTTGAAAATTAAAAACATAAATAACAGTGCGTATTTACACTAGATTTTTTTCACAATTTTTAATTCTCCCCTTCCAAAAAATTGTTAATTATTAAAAAAAACCTCGTCCACCAAGAAAGAAGCGAAGAGAGAAGACCCTTTGATTGCTGATTTTCCGAAGAATTTTTTCAATAAAAAAAATGAAAATCTTACAATAAAAATTGAAATTAAAAATCCACCCAACGCAACAGGGTAATTTTTAATGAAAAATCGATAAGCAATAATGAAATTAACAAAAAATAAATATTTTGAGGGAAAATGGGTAAGACACTTTAAAAAGTCGGGAAAATACTGAAAATGTGGGGTAAATTGTCATATGAAAATACGTAGGAAATTTGAAAAATACAAATATTTTAAATAGTAGATTTTCCGAAAAATGTTTCCAATTTTTTTTTAAAGAAAAATGAAAATCCTACAACAAAAATTTAAATTAAAAATATATTTGTCTTTTGACGACATAAATAGCGATAACACTTATTAATATTTTCCTGAATAATCAAGTGATTTTTATTTGTAAATTTGAACAAAAAAAGTATACTTGTTTTAAAGCATAAATTCAGCTCATTTCGAGATATTTGCATTTAAAATATTCTAGCTACAGTATCTATTTAATTTATTTTAACATATTTCAACATAGTAGGCTTTGAAACTAAAATGAAAATGTACAGCTGTCAAATAATTAATTGTTAGATGGCAGCGGCAAGCAGAGTTATTTAGTAAAATATGAAGATTTCGAGGTCCTGAACCTATGATTAAAATAATTGACCATTCCTTATGATACCCCCTGTATACAAATATAAATGTAAAATGATTATTCACATTCACAATTTTTCATTCTAATAAAAAATTAACCGGTACAATATTACACACATAACCTCAAACTGTCATTAAAGAACAATTCGAATGTCATGTAATTCAAATTCAAAAACCCTAATCGAACGACATTAATCATTGTTGTACGTTTTTAAAATTCAATTTTCTATTCAATTAGAGAACGTCAGAAATGCTTTATATTGTTGTAATTTCTTTTGCATAATATATTATTTATATTACTGTTATTATATTGCAATTAATAATATCAAATAAATAGGTAGGTGTTCGCTATGTTATTATTACGAGATAACTATTTGCACAATAGAGGAGGAGAAAGTTTTTATTAAAAAAGTACCGAACTAATACAATGGATGAACTATAAAAAGTTCGTCTTTTGGTAATCCTATAATAAATTTTAAAATGGTGTGAAGTTTGCTATCATTTTTTATAAGTTTGTTGACAAAGAGCTGACATTTCTTTGTTCGCTGCTATGGGCACGTAATTGTGCCCAATATTACACTTTCTAACTAAAAATAATTCATTGAATCTTTCTGAATATATTTAACACCTAGACCAGTGCAGGTAGCTTTGAAAATGGTAAAAAGTGGAATAAAATAATAGTAGGATGAAAACCATTGGAAAAGGAAGAGAATATTACAAACATGAAAGGAAAAATAATTTACAGGCGCTCTGGGGTCGGGAAGTGGAAGGGGGGGGGGGGGAATTTTTAAGGGTAGAAAACTGTTTATCTCGATTTCCGGCAAAACTACAAGTCCTATCGAAAAAAGTTAAATGGCAAAGTTGTAGGTATATATTTATTTTTTTAACCTTATTTTGACTTAATATCGAAAAAGCAGTCTAATTTTCAATCGAAAATTCTCACGTCAAAATATCTGCTTTTTTAAAAAACACGCTGGGCTTTTTGTTCGTTGAAATCTCTACTTTTTGATGGTGTAAAAAAATATACATTACTATGGTAAATGTTCTCAAAAAATGCAAATAAGAAACGAAGAAAACTCCGAATTTCTTTTTTTTTAAATCATCATGTACAATTTTGAGCTATTTATTTAAATTTATACTTTAATTACTCGAAAAACGTAAGATTCCGTGTTACATTGATAAACAAAAGAGTAATTAAAGTATAAATTTAAATAAATAGCTCAAAATTGTACATGATGATTTAAAAAAAAAAGAAATTCGGAGTTTTCTTCGTTTCTTATTTGCATTTTTTGAGAACATTTACCATAGTAATGTATATTTTTTTACACCATCAAATAGTAGAGATTTCAACGAACAAAAAGCTCACCGAGTTTTTTAAAAAAGCAGATATTTTGACGTGAGAATTTTCGATTGAAAATTAGACTGCTTTTTCGATATTAAGTCAAAATAAGGATAAAAAAATAAAAATTTTAAAACAAAAAAATTACAGAGTGTTTGGAACATAAAAAGGTAAGTTTACACCAAATTTCCTGAAAAAAATTTTTTTTTTTGTAAAAGAAAAATAAAAAACCAAAAACTTGGTTATTTGAATTTTTCACATAAATTGTGAAAAATATGTGAAAAAAGTCTAAATACAAAAGTTGTAGATCTTTTTATTACCTACAACTTTGCCATTTAACTTTTTTTCATAGGAATTGTAGTTTTGCCGGAAATCGAGATAAACAGTTTTTTACCCTGAAAAGCTCACCCCCTTCCACTTCCCGACCACAGAGCGCCTGTAAATTATTTTTCCTTTCATGTTTGTTATATTCTCTTCCTTTTCCAATGGGTTTCATCCTACTATTATTTTATTTCACTTTTTACCATTTTCAAAGCTATCTACACTTGTCTATAAATGCAGGGCAGGAACTAAAAATGAGGGTGCGTTTTGGAGCCGGTTATGTCGAAAAGTATCAAATTTTTGACAAAAATGATCATTTTTGTAGGTAATGAACTGATCTTCATTTTCGTCCAAACAAAAATTCTCTAAGTGTCATATTTTCGGAAATATCGGCGAAAATAGGCAAAAAAAAACACATTTTTGAGACCAATGGGCCATGAATACCTGCAAATTAAAAAAAAGGTGCCGGACAGCACCTAATGACCTTCGTTTATTAGAAATATATTTTTAGGCAGTTAGTAAATGGCAAACACGAGGTTTGTAAGAGTTTTTTGATCGAATTTTTATTAATTCAAACTAATTACCTTAAAATAGCTTCTGGGATTGGCGGGGGAGTTGGTAGATGAGCTCCAACAGGTCGAAAACCATTTTCATCGGCGGTATACTGTAAACTGATCCTCTGTCCTTCCGGAGAAGTATAGGAGAAGCTTCCGTCAGCTTGTTGAGTGCCTTCTGGACCTAGAGGCTTTAGAAATCCTCTTTCTTCCGCTACAATACCATTTCCGGTTTCATAAAACCAATTGTAAGAACCGTCTCCTTGGTTTGGGTTGTTCTCATACCTTAATAAATATATTTTATATATAATTATAAAGAAACAAAAAAAGTCTCACCTTAAAATGGGAATTTGCGGTCCGCCTCTGTAATATCCATCAAAATAATTGCCTCCGAAAACTGACCCTGCTCCTCCAACTCCTCCTGCGAAACCTGGTGGAGGTACTCCACCTCTTCCTGCGAAACCTGGTGGGGGTAGTCCTCCGAAAGGACCTGGACCTCCTCGAAATCCTCCCGGTCTAGGTGGCAAGTAAGCTGGGTCTAAACGACCAGCTAAGGAAAAGCCGATTAAGCATAAAAACAGTATCTGAAAATAAAAAAAAAACAATCAAGTTTGCTCTGGTTATTTGCTACTTGTTTCTGAATTAATTTGGTTGAAACTATTTTAAATTTAAGTTAGGGTTAGCCATATGTGAGTGGAAGGTAATGAAGAAGAGGGGGATGAAAAGTCCTTTATATCTCACAAAGTTATTTATTGGCGACCGGTTTCGACAATATTATGTCATCATCAGGCTAAATGGGAAAGTTATGGGGTTAAAAAATTTAATTGTCAAATCACCAATTAAGTTTGAAAAAATAATTGATTATTGACTGCTGGAACATAATTTAAATTCAATTTGTGCTTTTATTCAAAATATTTTTAATAAGTATCGTCCTAATTACATCACAAATCTTTTAAATGTTAACACAGCGACCTGTACCATGTTTTTTTGTGAAAATCCATTAACTACGATTTTGTTTTATTTTTTCAAACTTAATTGCTGTTTTGACAATGAAATTTTTTAACCCCATAACTTTCCCATTTAGGTGTGCCTGATGATGACATAATATTGTCGAAACCGGTCGGCAATAAATAACTTTGTGAGATATAAAGGACTTTTCATCCCCTTCTAATCTTCATCATTTTAAATTTATTAAAACTAATTGAAATAGTTTGACGGTTTGTTAGATGTAATATAGAAATTATTTTTTGGAGGAGAGCGGGGTTGTCAACTAATTTAACTTTAAAAAGCAACAGATTATAAAAACACAAAGAACTGACATTAACCATTTACAAACCATCCAAATTCCAAATTCAACTTTCCGATGGCAGAAAACTGCTTGCATACACTGTTGTCATATGAATTTATTATTATAGCATTGTATAAACAATAATTTTTGAACATATTACTGAATTATTACAAGAACATAAACAAGGGCTTTATTGAACGAATAATTTTATGGCCGAGCGAGCTTGCGATAAAGCCTGTTTATGTACGCGTTATATACATGATTTTATGTTCGATTGCAATTAAAAAATAATAATAAATTGAAAAAATAAAAATTTGATTTTGGCTGACAGTTGTGATGACAAGTAGATGTTTGTTTCTTGTCAAATTAGTTGTCTTGCAACTTGTCAGTGACGTTGACAATTACTTTATTTTACAGTAAAATAAAGTGCTGCTTTATTGACGCAAAACTGTTTAAAATACCCAAATAATAATTTTTTAAAGAAACGATTTTCGAAATTTTCAAAATTTTAAGACATTATAACTATTATGTAAAGATGAATTTAGTAACAGAAATTTTAAATGACAAAAAATGTTAGGATGTACTTACCAATTTCATGTTCTAAATTGTAATGCACCATTTAATAAATGCCTTACAATTTATTAGTTACCTATTTATAGAGAGAGATAGGGTCGGCCCAGATGCTGCAGTTTAGAGAATGCAATTTCAAAATAATAACACCTTCCCCACTTTCCCACCTGCTGCTCTTCTGACCCTCCGGAAATTCCATTAGAGTTGGATGGAACCGTTATTTCCAATTTTTTATTCCATTAATGTCTCATAGAATGTAACATAACATTATGTAATGTTTATTGATCATATACACAGGGGTATATTTGAAGTAGGAAAAGACGCAATTAAAAAGTAAAAAAATACATTTAAATATTGGTTTACACTAGAAAAACAGTGGTTAAAGGGAAAACCTTTAGTGAATTTTAAAGGGGGAATGTTGAAACAAAATATATTAGTTATATTATTTTATATTGAATGCCTAAATTTGCCAGAGAAGGATATTAACCAAAACTTAAGTATCTTTGCCTAAAATGTACGCAAAGGAAAAAAGGAAGCATTTTAAAGAGGAGACTCTAAGCTTTCTCAGGAAGCCATTAGTTTTTATTTTTTTTTGTTTTCTTATTGAACATTTGATCGGAAGTTACCATTTCTAAAATTCTCACTGATTTTTATAAAACTGAAGATATATATTAATAGAGACATGATAAATGTACAAGGATATTTTTTGTTATGTCTCTATTAATAGATATCTTCAGTTTTATAAAAAACAGTGACAATTTTAGAAATTATAACTTCCGGTCAAATTTTCTATGAGAAAACAAAAAGAAAATAAAAGCTTAGAGTCTCCTCTTTAAAATGGTTTCTTTTTTTTTTCTTTGCGTACATTTTAGGCAAAGATACTTTGATTTTTTCCGAACGCCTTGCCTGAATTTTTTATAGTCAGGTAGAAGCATCAGTGCCTGACACTTTAAGTTTTTTTTCCTGGCAATATCGACAGAAATATTTTTTTTTGTTGTAGTGTTGGCATTGGATAGAGTCCATTTGCCACAGATGCGTAGTAGAAAGAGAAGCAAGGGTTAAGGAGAGGTCTAATTTCGACAGAAATATATTATCACTTATTTTCACTCAATGATTGTACATCTCTGATTTAGAAATATGTATCAGGATGTGTTTTAAATACACTTATTCAAGCTAGGATCTATTTAATAACATAACTGATTGAAAACATGGAGCTTTGTACTTGAACCTGACCCCAAGGATTTGGTTTGGATCTAAGGCTGACACCTAGTGCTCCTTTAGTAGACACATACTCGTTTTAAATGATTGTGATTGAAAATTCTGATATTGATGATAATTCGATTGCACTATCTTGCAACGGGGATAAGTTTATTGTAGGGTGTTCATTTCTTCAGGTATTTACCTTTTCATTCCATCCTATCTTCATTGTTCTGAAGACAGCATCATCCATCGGCTGCAATTGATGTGTGGAGTTGGGAAATAATGCAAACAGAATGATTCTCTTTTCATTTGCTACTAATGTGGTATGACATATGCGAAGTGTGCCCATCAACAAAAAAATTTATTGGAAATTGGCCCATGGAAAAAAATATTCGTGATGTAGCAATAAAACGTATTATCCATTTTCGGAAGAACGAATTCCCCAATATTTAGGAACACTTTGTGATAGTTCACTAGGTATCCTTTTAGATTTAAATATCACAATGGGAGGGGCGACTTGACCTGCTGCATTTGCATTAACAAGAACAGTTATGCACTCTTTTTCATTATCATTTATTTTGCTATAATTATATAGTTTTAACGCCTTTCATAGCCAGAACTCTTGATGCTTTCGGATTCAAGAAGAAAGCTGACTCATCGGCACTGAAAATTCTAGTTGGGTCTTTCAAGATGCTGGTGGAATTAGTTTCTTTGAGACGTACATATACTTCACTGAACGATCTGAGTAATTGAGCTGCCGTGACAGATGACCTACTCCTTGTTAAGTTTTGAAAAGTCCGTTTGTTTGAGGGAGTCGTCTCAAAAAACCACTTCCTACCAGGCAAAGCGTTCTTGAAATTGACTTTCAATTCTGCAGCTAACCTCTTTACACTGTACAAAAAGTTTTCTTTGGACACAGGAAAGCCTGATTTTGCCATGATAAGCAGCCACTCAGATAGATAGGATAAGGCAGGGTAACCTTATAATAAGAAATTTAAATGATCTATGTCAGCTATTCGTACAGTGTCAGGTACTGGTACTTCTACCTTAATACAATTTTTTTTTAAATAACTTATAATATAATTTTTAGTAAAATTTTCCGCTCTTTCACGTGGTGCTATTGGCTTTTCGAAATTTTTAATTTTTTTTCAAGATATGAAGAAAATACCAAATTTTGGAACTCTCTGACAACTGAGCTAAAAGGAATAAACACATTGTTAATTTATTTAAACCATCCAGATTGTTCCATCTCTAACCGTGTTTGATCTGTCTCGACATTTAAGAGGAACAGGAATGTTTAATTTTTAATTTATGATCTAGATCTACGTGTTTGCCCATAGGCATCAAGGTTGCTTTTTTAAACTATTGGCTTATTGAAATTAGACGATAGGAGCGGGCCCGCAAATTAACTTAAATTACTGGATGATTAGTTTTTGAGATAAATATGCAAAAAAGACTTACCCACCTACTTATTCAGTGAGCAGGTACTTCGTTATTATAAAAAAATATCGTTTAAATGCATGGTTTCCTTGATATTACATCATTTAAAAAAATATATATTTAACACGTTCGCTGCTTAAACTGTTGGGTTAGGAGATTTTTGTTTGAAGTATGACATGTTAAAATGAAAATAAAATAAAAAGACTCGAATTCCAAAAGTACATAATATACTAAAATCGATTACAAAATTATTATTTTTTTAACAAAATACAAGGGATCGCGTTGGAAATGATTTAAAGCTCATTCTGGTCAGGAATCAGCAAATGCGACATCAATCTTGCCAATAGTTTTCTCATTTCAAAATAATTACATTGAGGTCTATCTAAAATTTGATAGATTTGCTTCTAAAGAATGACAGATGCTCCACTTTGGTAACATCAAAGTCGTCTGTGGGATCCATTCCAGACTTATCAAACAAGCCCTGCCTGTCATATCAGAGGCAGATCCAGGATGCCATATTTGGTTGACGAAGTTATTTTGACTGATTTCAAACGTATCAAATATGTAATCTATTTTCGAAGTTGATTTTGAATTATTTATAAAGTGCAAATGTCGTTAGTCACAGGGTAAGCTAGACCTTAAATGACACAGCTCTCCCAGTAATATTAATTAAAAAAACAATTTATGTTCGTGCTTCGGGGGGGGGGTGGGGTCATAACCACCCCCCTGGATCCGCGCCTGTGTCATATCGAAACTTACAAATAGAAAGGGGTAAAAAATGTGGGAAAAAAAAGTGTCGAAATACAAAAATACATTTAGACATAATAGCATGAAGCTTGAGACACTGAACAAAAAATCTCAACCTTAAGATGCGGTCCTGTGTACACAGCTCGTGTGTGGCATTCCGAACTATGTTATTAATTTAATCTGTGCTTCATTTTCTCATATTTATGGATTTGGCGTGGGCAGTATTTTCTTTCCTAATAGTATAAAATTACAGATTGTAGTAAACGATTTGATTATTTTATTACTTAATACTGATAGCGATAACTTCGCTTCTATTTATTTATCATATTTGGCACAGATATTTATGTTTTAAACATCTGTTATTATATTTTCTTCAATTTCATCGAATATGGTCGTTGGCGGGGTAGTACAATGTTTTGGCCCAAATTTATAGGAGAGGAAAAACAATTCGGGCAGTAATATTTTTGTAAGCTATTCAGTTTCTTATTATAGGTATTTTTTTATTGTCCTGTATACAAGATAAAACATGAAAATAGTTATAAAAACATACAAAATGCTAAAACTCAATTTTGTTTTTTAAACAACATGAATTTTTGAATTGTATATGCACAGTAAATATTACATAATTCATATTATGAAAACATAATTTACACAATACGTGTGAATGTTTTTTGCAGGTTAGTAGACTCTACAATATTTTCACATGTTAAGAGCATTTAATCCCATTTTCCCATGTCAATTATAAATTTAATTACTTTTAAATTTCTGATTTTTATGTGTAATGAATTCACTAGGCAGAGATGCGTTTATTTGAGTGAGTATGAAGACTTGTAAAGGTAATCTGACGTAAGTTCTGACATTACATGTATCTATAATCATTCACAGGATTTTTTGTGTCAATACATATATATTTCTACACGTAAAAATTTCATGATAGTTCAAGTTGAATACGTTTGCCCGATTCAAATCGATGAAATATTAACGCAACTATTTTTTCAGTAAATAACGAAGTTTTCTGCATTGAAATCGGTTCAATAGCAGCTGAGATATAGACTAATTTCCTTCTAGTATAGTTAAAGCGCATGATTTTTATAGATGTTAACTAAATGACATTCTACGTTGAATGACGTTTTCTACGTTCAAATCGGTCCAATAATAGCTGATATATGGATTAAGATCTTTTGGATATCGATACTTTTCGACCTCCTCGTATATGTACAATTCGCTCACCTCGTATATATATGCTCGGAAAAAACTGCGGATGTAACCCAAAGATCCTGCAGTGGATGTACACGTCAATAGTGAGACCGGACATCACTTATGGAGCAGTAGCCTGGGGCAGCAGAACTAAGCTGGCCAGTACAAAGGCAAATCTAGCGAAAATCCAAAGACTAGCGGTCGCCATGAAGGTAATCCTAAGCCTTACACCCCTTCATATAGTAGTGGAGAGTATGGCGATAAGGCCAACCTACAGAATGACCAGAGAAGGATCAACCAAACGCAAGTTTCGACTCCTTCCTGGAAATCACCAAACCTGGGACATGCCCCAAGATGAGATGACAAAGAAGTTTAGCTTTGTGAAAGAATTCAACACAAAGCTAAGTAACAAAAGCGAATGGGACAAAGATACCATCCCAAAACTCAAGAGAAGTGCCACTAAATGGTACACAGATGGTTCTAGAACAACAGAAGGAACAGGAATATGAGTATATGGGCCTGGAACCAAATATTCCGAAAGTTTAGGCAAATCTCCGAGCATTTTCCAAGCTGAAATATACGCCATCGGAAAATATGTCCAGTTCAACATAGAAAGAAATTCTCGCAGACAAGAGGTCATCATCATGTCAGACAGCCAAGCAGCCATTAATGCCTTGAACTCCCACGTAATCAACTCCAAGATAGTTTGGGAGTGCCTAGAGAATCTAAACGAGCTAGGCAAGAACACCACTGTTACCCTACTATGGGTTCCGGGACATACTGGAGTGGAGGGTAATGAAATAGCAGACGTACTCGCAAAAAAAGGGACTGAAACACCATTTCTGGGACCTGAACCCTTCTGCGGAATAAGCACCAGTACAATACTTGATGAACTTGGAAAAGAAGTAAATAAGAAAAGATCCCAATACTGGATAGGACTACAAGGAATGAGGCAGGCCAAGACACTACTGGGGAACTATAACCAGAAGAGATCTGACGACTGCATCAGTAAAAGTAAAAATAAGCTCAGAATACTAACGGGTATCCTAACAGGGCACTGCCGTCTGAGAGGCCACATAAAGAAACTCGGATTAGTAGACAAAGAAGAATGCAGATTCTGCGAGAAAGAGGAGGAAACCTCTATCCACATTTTCTCAGAATGCATTACCCTGCTGTTCGAAATCGAACATTTTAATCTACGCCCATGGCGATAAAAGAAAATAAAAATAACCAAAACGCACGCTTAGGTGCCTAGCATAGCAACAGTATAACACGTGTCGTGAATCAAGGCCATCGCGCAGATACAAATTGACGCGGAAGTAAGTTACCGACGAACAAGGATATAAAACTTCAATGCGAAAGCCGCCTTTGTCGGCGCACGCCTTTTACATATACCTCGCCTCGCAGTCGCGACAATGCGTCGCCAGGTAGTGATAAAAGCACACATCAATAAAGCCGCAAACGGTTCACGGTGATTGGCCGAAAGGATTTCGCCCAACGGCAAGCGTTTCAAATAAACCAAAAATAAAATCAGTACAACATCAAACTCCGCGTGGATCAGGTCCTAATCGTTGGATCGTCCACGCGTAATAAATTTAAGTCAGTAGAACTTCTAACTCCGTGTGAACAGGTCGTAATCGTTGGACAGTTCATACGTAATAAATTGCGTGATATTACATACATACCCTTATTTAAACTCACCTATTTCTTGAGCAATTGAAAACCCAGTTTTGAATCATTGTTAAATTCTACGTTTGTTAAAAAGTGTTTTGTTTTTTACGAAAGTTATCGTTAAATATAAAAATTCAAGTAACCAGTGTATAATTTCATTACAACCCTCAAAATACAGTCCAAAATTTACTCAGCCAACTTAATCTACAATAAGTTGGGACAGGCTCATCTACAGGGTGTAGCCTAATAAGTTTGGGTCTCTAAATTTGGTAACATTTGGAAACTTCCCAAAACACCTGCAAAATGCAAGAGTACGATACCTTGGAGAATATCAAATAGAAGAGGAAGATCTACCGCCGGTTTTGACACACGCATTTTAAAATTTCAGCTTATTAGATAGAGTAAAAACAATTTTAATATACAAATTTTAGTTTCTTATTCAAATTAATCCACAACTGATCCTATACCCACGTTTTTCAGAGATTGTACTTCATCACACAAAAAAACCCACCCCAAATTAGTTCGCACAATAAACTTTCAAATTAAGATATTTGTTTGAACCCAGTGATCTCCTAACTCTAGTTCGATTCTCTAAGTGTATCCTCTAAAAACAGCCCCTTGACAACAACTGTCGCGGTAAAATGTTAAAACGCCAAGGGGTGGTTTTTTTGAGATGAACTAGGCTGATAATTAGGACAAATGTCGGCTACAGTTGGGGTCAGTGTCTGTTGACAGAAGAAGTTTTAACGCACATTTTTTATGAATAGGAATATAATTATTATTCTGTCCTCCTTATGAAATTAAAACAACAAAATTCGGTATTCTGAAAACACTAGTGTTTATATTTCTAAAATTTTGGCTGAAAACAATGAATATTTTGGTAAAACAATGTGGATAAATGACTTCAAATGTGCTATAGGGGGCACAATAGATCTTATAGGTCGCAGTGTAGCGACAACCCCATCACAGATAGATAGATGTGACGTCACACAACTTTGCTTAGCCAAGTTTTGACAGTTTTATGCAGCCATGTCAAAATTTCTATGACATTTGATTTAAATTTGGAGATTATTTTCTTTTATTTTTATTTCGCCTCTATTAAATTTCGTAGTGTTTGCTGTTTGACCCTGTAGATGACTTTTAACGATTTATTGCCGTAATTCAATTTAAAATTTATTACTTTGCAATAACTATTTTTTAATTATGCCTGGCATTCGGTCGATATTGGTATTTAAAAAAGTTTCAGCAACATGCACTATATTTTGCGCTTTCATTGCATAATTTATGACTTGGAAGAAATTAAACTTCCTTGAAATATACATGTGTTACTAAAGGTTATACGATTCTCAGAATTATTACTATCTGAAATCAATAAAATCGTCAATACTCTATTTTCCTCACACCGAATTCAAAAAAACCCAAACGGTGTCGTCTATATCGGTAAAAAATCTTAAATAAATGAATTACTTAATACGGTAAATTTCGTCTTCCAAAAGAATATAATAAAAGTGGTACGTCATTGCATAATCTCTCCAGTAATATAAATTCAAGCTTTTTTACTCCTTGAGTATTAAAAGTTAATAAACGGACTAAACCAATTTACAATAATCATAATAACATCAATACGAGCTTTCAAAATAGTGCTGCGAGGTCATAAAAACAGTTTCTTAGTATAACATCGATTAGTGTAATGAGTAAAAATGGTTAAAATATTTCCCATTTAACGTAAAGAAGGCCGACGTATTTATAATTATCATGGCTATATTGATTTTGCGTGAGCACTCGTTTTTGGGTCAAAAATTGTTAATGTACAAGAGAAATACGAGGTTATGCCAAAAAATCGCCTTTGCACACCAAAACACGTCTAACCTTTATATCTGTCAAAAACGCTGACTTATTCTATGATAAAAATACGCCAAATAGAACCCTCTCAAATTAAAAGTGCGCATGTGCATTAATCCCTAACGTCATTACGTCTGGAAGCCATTTTTATCAGTGGCGTCTTTTTACTCTTAGTTTGGCATACAAATTATTTAAAACGAGTATATTTTGGGGTTATATTCGTTTTAAAAAATGTCCCAAAATTTTCGAGATCATTTTCAATGAGATTAAAAATATCCTTAACCCTTAGGAGACGCCTCTGCTTGACGTATCATCAGTGCGCATGTGCCCAGCTCCCAAATGTCATATACTAGTTGGCTTAATTTTCTTATATGGACCTGCTCATCTAGTTATATTACAGGTCTAATCTTCATATCTGTCAAAAGCAATCTAAAAATGCAAAATGGCTGATTATGTCAACCTTAGATCATCTTTGCTATGCGTAGTGTATATGGTCTAAGATGTCAACCAAGGACAATATATTTTACTGTCCTTGTATGTCAACATATGTTGGGAACACACGTATAACAACATAACAAAAAAAATATCGAGAATCGAATGAACGTAGCCCGTCAAATTGGAAAAGTCACCTTTTTTTTGAACAACCCTCGTACTGTTATGTTTTTGAATTTAGCAACGATTTCCCAATTTAGAAAACGGATTATTTACTAACCAATTTTTTCCATTGAGTTGCAGAAAATTATCAACATTATACAGGGTGCGCCAATTATTTCCACTCGATCTCTAGCACCGAAACTAAAAGAGATATCAACAAGATTTTTTGTAGGGGTAGACAGTGTCACTCGGACTACAATTTTAAAATATTTTGATGTATACAGGGTGGCTAATTTTTGTGGAATGAAAATTAATTTGGTTTTTTTTTAAATTGAACACCCTGTATACGATTATGTCTTCTGATTATACTTAATATTAGATTTACGGTAGTTTTTTGTATTTGTAAATCCGACGCGGCGTTGACAAGTTATTCCTATTTTAAGCAGATTTAATGAAAAAACAGCACTTCAGAAATATTAGCACAAAAACCACATTTTTTAAAAAATTCCTCAAAAAAGCTACTATGATGTAAATGAAATATGCACCTATCACAATAATCACACAACATCTTCACCTGTTGCACAGGGTGTTTGCCGATGGCGTGCCAATAGTCTAGTTTTCAAATGGCAATAACTTAATTTTTTCAAATGGGACACCCTGTATATTTTTCTTCAGTTAGAAGCTCTCCCTAATACGCATTAAAAAATATAGGGTTTTGCACATCTAACTTTACTATTTACTTTAATAATTGACGTTAAGTGACAAACAACATATTTTACACAATTTTTAATAAGAAATCAAGTTACCTATGAAAATGACAGTAGGTATATTTTGTTATGGCATTAATTGTCAACATAAAATTTTGTATTGTATCACGCCTACTATATTTAATCGGTATTGTGTATAAAAAATGGATTTTAATAAGAATTATAGTGTTCAAGAAAATATTGATATGATATGGATACTGGGTGAATGTCAAAAAAATGCGTTTCTTGCTAGTAGGGTCTATCGTCAAAGATTCCCAGAAAGACGTCATCCACAAAAGGATACTTTTGAGAATTTAAAGAATAGATTTGATAGAACAGGAACCATCAAGTATGAAAAACATTCACGTGAAACTACAGCTGTTACTATTGACAACGAATATAAGGTAATGATCAGTATAGTTGAAGATCCCAATATAAGCACAAGGCAATTAAGCAATCTGCTAGATATTTCCAATACCACAATTAGACGCATAATAAAAAAGAATAAATATCACCCCTATCATATCCTTCACCAAGAATTGTTACCACGTGATTTCGCGCGTGGAGTGGAATACTGTAGATGGTTAATAAACAAGATAAATACAGAGCGTAACTTTTTAAACAAAGTTTTATTCTCCGACGAAGCCACGTTTCATAAGAACGGTTGTGTAAATAGACACAACTTCCATTATTATTCTTGAATTTTAATCGTTTCAAACTCTAGCGTATCACTCCTACTATGAAGCCAGCTTATCTCTACCCTAATATGACTCGAATTAGTTGCTTCACTCCTAAGGACAGCCCTGACTTTTGGAGCGGAGACGTGCTAGGGATGGGTAAACCGTATCTGATGGTGTTTCAGCCTTGTTTTGTCTTGTATTTCGCGAGATTCGCAGATTAGCGTGCTCAGTTATTTGCTAATTACCTTGGTCACAACTTATTTTGTTAAATCATTGTATAAAAATAGTCAGAGACGGACTTGTAGCATGCCATAAAATCGGAGGAGAGAATTTTTTTGTTTTATTGATAATAATATCACCCTGTATATATTCTGAAAGTTAATGAGAAATTTCAAACTACATTATAAATATTTTAAAAGGTGACGTTGTCATTAATAAAGCAAATTGGCAAACACTTGTCCAGTTAAAATGTGAATAAATTAGTAAAATTTAATTTCAAAAGTTTGTCTTGTTCAGTCAAATCGTTTACAAAAGTGACAGGTTGAAATTTTGGCTCGAAAACATAAATCATCTTGTACCTCGACAACCAATGAATTCAAATGCATATATTATACCATTATGGATGAATTTATTCTAATGTATGTTAGACCCGCCTATATTTTTCTACCTCTATGTTGAACTTTGTTTCATTCGACATGGAACACCTTGTATATTGAATCATCGTGGCAGTGGCGTAGCCAGGAATTTTTTTCGGAGGGGGCCCACCATTTCTCGTAGATAATACTTACTATAAATACTTTTTTTCAGCAGGGATGGGGTAAATATACAGTGCGACCCAGGGTTAAACCGTCAAACGTTCAAGATCGGTTTTTCAGGAAAAAAATAAGATTCTTTATTCCCATAATCCTGGGTCCTAACTTGTTTTGATTTTAGAACAAAAGAGTTTTTTATGAATTGCTCAAAAAACAATTTGGTTGATTTTGATAAAACTTGGCACGCTTATTTGCGGCATTAATTTAAATATTATTCGAATTAAATTATTAATTCCAGTGACGTTCCACAAGGTAATTTAATTGATATTGGGACAAATCATTGTACGCCACTGTTTTATTTTGTATGTTCGTTACTTTTCTTAGATTAAACAGTTGAATACACAAATTTTTTGCTTCTTCAATTTTATTAGTATCTCGCTTAGTTTTTGAGAAAAAAATTAAAAACTCGGAAATAAAAATCTTATTTTTTTCCTGAAAACCCGATCCTGAATGTTTAACGTTTAACTCTGGGTCGCCCTGTATACATTGTAGGCTATTTAAATACATTATTTTATTTAACAACAATTTGTTAATTATTAAGATAAGATTAAAAGACAACTAATTATTAATATAAGATTGAACTTTGAATGAGCATTATTCAAAGGCAATTCTGCGAGTTTGTCCGACATCAAAGCTGGAGCTGTTAATCAATTGGTAGATGTATTATTCCGAAAATATGAATGCAGTCTTTTCATCGTTGAGAAACTTCGTTCAGTTCGTTCTACAGAGGCAGTGGTAACGGGTAAAACGGCTAAAATTTGGAATAGCCTAAAATTGTAAATCATCTGAATATAACTTAATCGCTGCCTCAAAAAGGTAAAATAATTATGATTTATATAGTTACCACATTTTCTTATAAACTTATAGAAGTTTCGCCTCCCGCCCCCTTAGCTACGCCACTGCATCGTGGCTACACCCGTCACAACGAATATAAAAAATACTTCCAATCGAAAACCTCCGCCTTTTTGAAGTCGTAAAATGTACCAAATTATCCTTAATAGCTGACGTAACTATACCATCACGTATTTTAGAATGCACGTCCAAAAATCCTGATTATTGGGTACTAACATCATCCAGGAACAATCTTTAAACAATTAGAATAGTCTCGATCTACCATAGCATCTTGGGTTGATTTATTCTAATGTATAATGTTTTAATGAACCGTTTAGGTAATCTTCTAATCGCGTTTTTTGTCTAGCATCTTGTGTATTCTTTTAAACGCAGTGTTGTAGTCAGATATTTTTTTCTATAGGGTTTCAATTGAATTAATAAAAAAATTATTTTTGAGACAGTTTCAAATGTTACTCATATAATTACTATTGAGACAAATAAAAAAAAAAGAGCACAATTACTGAATGTCCAAAAAAACGAGATTTGAGAAAATGGACTTTAAAAGTTGAGAATTAATAAGCTAAATACAATAACGACTTCGCCTTAGTACAAACCCCATTTTAAGTAAAAATGGATATACTATATAAATGTAACAATCCATATATTTATTTTAAGAAGGCTAACTAACACATTTGTGATTTCCAATTATATTTTGAAACCCAGAACATTTTTTTTCAATCTAAATATAAAAATAATGCTTGTAGAAATTTTTTCACATGAAATGAAATGCACCTTTAATAAAAATGCCACCTTAAACATTTCATTACTTCTATCGCTTCAAAATAGTTGCTTTGACGTATAAATCTCTAAAAAATGTAATGTTCTATAGTTTAGAGAAGAAAGGAGTGCCGTAATTTAATTTGTAGAAGTAGTACAGGTTTAAGAGGTAGAAATTTTATTTTTACCTCATCCTTTAATGCTTATTTGTAGTTAAAATGAAAATTTTAATACATTTGATCGGCCTAATAAAAGATTTCGTTTGATTTAATCATGTTTCCATGGTTTTTACTGTAATAAACCTGTTCTTCTGACAGTACCGTATGTATTTTAATTGATTCGGAATTTTGTATTGATATATATTTCAAAATGGCTTCATTCTAAAAATATTATCAGTCCTCCTAAATCCTTGAAGGTAGAATCGGCGGGCGTAATTTCGGCCGGTAATCCCTTGGCCTACCTGCATAAATCAAGGGGTACCATTTATGACAGGGGTAATTTCGGCCGAGGGGCCCTCAACGCCGTCAGCTTCAACGCCGGACTGCGTAGCCGGAGCAAAGGACTGCGTAGCCCGCTGAGGTATAATTTTTTTATCAATAGCCGCAGGCTGTTGTTGTTTTGATGTCTGAGGCGGAGCCTCCGTATTATTTTCGTTTTCACTTTCTACGTCACTTTGAAATAAAGAAATATTTTAATATAAAGCATTCTGTTATTTTATTTGATTTGCGGCCGAAAATACCTATGAGATAAGGAAGCAACTTAAAACATCCGGCCGAATTTACCTACCGGCTTTTAGTACCTGCCCTTTTTCCGGCCGAAATTACATCCGCCCGGTAGAATTACTCGTAATAGCCAATCAACGTAAAAATAAATTCAAAAAATATATTATAGATGAGATGGCCCGAGAAAACGTAATTGAAATTCTCAGATTGCCTCCTTACCAAGCAGAGTTAGATCCCATTGAACTGATCTGGTCACAATTAAAAGGTTATGTTTCTCAAAACAATACAACATTTAAATTACCTGATGTGCGAAATTTGTTTTTGAAAGCAGTTTTAGTAAATGGAGAACATTTGAAAAAAGTGGAAAATTCATTTTGGAAAACTTAATAGACCCTATAATAATAAACCTCAGAAAAGACAACGATAATGATACCAGTAGTTATAGTGAAGACAGTGACTTTTAAAGGTAGTTCTTGAACTTTTTATTTTTTCAATCGACGTTATATCCCCACTTTTAATGCACTCCTCTCTTATTCAGAGTATAATAAGGTGACAATTTTTTTGTCAATTTAACAAACTTTAAATAATTGGAGTACCTATGTTTATTTATTTGTTTATTGACATATGACATATTGACAAGACATATGACATATTGACAAATCATTTGACGCTTTAAATATTCCACCTAGTTTGTATTAAAATTAAATTTACATACAAACGAACATTTGCATTGGATCAATTTTATATATCTCTCTCTTTCTTTCTCTCCATTTGCAGCATACATACCATACCCATCAAACCATTGCATAAATCAATTTTTTTTAATAATTACAAAAATGAGATACCGATCTGTTGCAAGGCTGAAATAATTACGCTTTAAGATCTCTATGCATTGCATAAGTCAGTTTAAGTAGATGAAACATCTTGGAATTGTTTTCTCGTATGTTATATACATGGTGTCCTATATGGGCAATTAATAAAGTTCAATAAGTTATTCGCAAAAGGGCATAGAGTTGAACTTTAAATCAGTAATATTAACTGCTTTTTCAGATTTCGTAATTTCAGTTATTTCCTTCCTTATGAAAAAACATACAGGGTGTTCCATTATTCAAACAAAAAGCCTAAGTTTTTCATATCATCTTAAAGTCGAGGTTTCAAAGAAGAAAATGAGCACAAATTGAAAATTTGTTAGTGAACTTTTTCGATTAAAAATTAGGCTTTTTTTTTTAAATTTAAATTCGTATAAAATCGAAAAATAAATATTTCGCTTTGAAAAAATTACAGCTTATTTATTTATTTGTATTTAAAATCGATTTGGCCCTGGTACAAAAGAGTTGGAATAAAAAAAATTGATTTTAATAGTCCATCACGAGATTTCAATAAACTTCTATCGGTCTGAACATTTAACATTATGATCCGCTGTTAACATTAAAACATTCATAATTCGTCTAGAATATTTCGAACAGGACAGGTCTCAGCGCGTGGGAGGTTGGTTTTTTTGGAACCTAATTTAGAAAAGTACGATTTTGGACAAGTTAATACAGTAAGCCATTTGAATATAATTTTCTGTCCATACAAACTTATTGGTCCATGAGTTTAAAACAATTAGAAATGTTAAAAACTCGTTAACAGATGGGTAATCGAGGTAAAAAAAGTTTGAGAATATTTTAAGGGAAAAGTGAATCTTTTAAGAAAAATAAGACATAAATGGCTCTATAATGATGAAGAGTAACTAATAAAAAACTTTTTTAACAACTAAGTGGTTTTAATCCAGTGGAAAGAGAGAGAGAAATTAAAATACAAACCACTATGAGCTTCCGAAATGAATAATAAATATGTGTTTTTTTGTTAAAAAAATACATTTGTTAATCCTGTGATATCAGTTTTTGAGATAATTAAAGAAAACGTTATAAAAATTTTTTTCAACGTCCTGTCTCTTTAAGATTTATAAAATATCTTCCTTAATTTTAGCAAATTTTAGGAAATCTTAACAAATTCTAGCCAATTTTACCTAATTTTAGCCAATTTTAGCAAATGTAGGCCAATTTTGGACAAATTTTAGTCAATTTTAGCAAATTGAAGCTAATTTTAACAAATTTAAGCACATTTTAACAAATTTAAGCCAATTTTAACACATTTTAGCAAATTTAGGCCAATTTTTAAAAAAATTTAGTCAATTTTAAGCTAAATTTTAGTCAGTTTTAGCAAATTGAAGCTAATTTTAACAAATTTTAGCTAATTTAAGCAAATTTTAACAAATTTAATCCAATTTTAACACATTTTAGCAAATTTAGGCCAATTTTTAAAAAAAATTAGTCAATTTTAAGCCAAATTCTAGTCAATTTTAGCAAATTGAAACTAATTTTAACAACTTTTAGCAAATTTAAGCCAATTTTAGCTTTAGAACATAAAGTGTACGTTCTGAATCGCATTTCCTAAGCTCAACATTCGATTTCGAAAAAATTTGAATTTTTCCAGAATAAGACGCATTTGAAATTTGATTCATGACTTCATGTTCGTGTCTCTACTGGCTAAACTCTTTTTTTTTTGTTGAATGATTCGTTACTCTTTATTTACATGACAATTTTAACTTAAAATTGTCCCAAGAATCTCCCAGTGAAATATCGGCATTCATTTAAGAAACACCCTGTATATTTTTCGTGAGAAATCGAACGAAAATAGTCCCAAAATCATAATTTTTTTTTTTGAAATTTCTGGAATTCGTTAAATTAAAAATATAATACAATCGTCATTTTCAGATCACGATAAACTTTAACTGAGCCCGTCTCTGTCTGTAATTAAACCTTTTAAGAAGTACAAATCATGTCGATGTTGCATTTGAGGTGCTATTATGGATTTGACACAGAAATATTGAATCTATATCGTGTAGCCGAGATTAATTTCACCTTCTATTCACTTTTAGTGTGATTGATGATAAATTGGCGTTACATAAATGCCGATGAGTGCTTAAAAGTCTGGTTGTGTTCACAAAATATAGCGATTCATTGATAGATTGACCTAAAATATCGATGAGCAACGGTCATAGGTTCATATTTCCACATGTAACTTTTTTTTTTAAAAAACTCACTTCACTCAAATTGGAAGTTCTCTACCTGACATACAAGGAATGTTCTTCCAATAAAACGAGGTCAGCATCATATTAATACTATAATCAGCGGTTTCTGATGATGGGGCCCATGTCAGCGAAACGTGTACGTCAAGGTGATATTTTTTGTTAAAAAAAAATGACGAAATTGTATTTAATCGAAAATGTTTTGGAAAGTTTGTTAAAAAATTTAAAGAACAAAACAAAAACTTCAACTTTTCTGAATACTCTTAAGAAAAATTCATATTTTTTGACGAACCTCGTATACGACTGAAAAATTGTTATATCCGATGATTGTATTTTAGGTTTCAGATCATGCAGAACTTTTTATGAAGAATAACTTTCTTTCCTAAAATTAGAAATAAAAAAGTTCTCCATATGATGCCAACTTACGTATAGACACACTGTATTTTTTATTAAAACCGCTTTGAATTTCATTAAAATAATAATCATCGATAAAAAAAAATAGTTGGGAAAAAAATCATCGGAATGTGTGAGAACTTCACACCGATCAAAATCGAAACGAATGATTTGAAAATTGTTTCTCATCGACGTAATTGAGAACGTCATTTTGCTTGCAGATTCTGTGGGACAATCGTAATATCGGTTTGGTGTCACAGTTTGGAACTACTAGAGGTGCACTGGATGTAATAATTACTGCTGCAGGGTCATTTTTCAGAAAATATTATAATAATAATAATAATCTTTTATTCCATTAAGGTCATTTACATGATATTGGAAAAGTCAATACAAAAGAAAAAGTATATCTAGGAAACAATTTAAGAAAATAAATATAAACATATTGTTATGATATGAAATGACAGGTTTGTGTGTCAAAATTTTAAATGTCATCTTTAAAGGGGGAAATTGTTATGGTATAAAAAAAAATGGGACAAAATTATGAAAAATGTGGATGTTAAACGAATTAAGAAAAAATATGTGAAACGGACTTAAGAAAAAAAAATTGGTGATGGTTGTTAGGAAAGTTTTTGTTTTATGTTGATTATTAGAATGTGAAGTTTGTAAAAAAAATGTCAGAGATAAAATTAAAAATAAAAATCGTTTAATTCAGATATTATCTCAATATATTATTACAAGTTACAATCCATAAATTCAGTTATATTATAGAATGTACATTGTAACAGAAGATCCTTGAGAGATTTTTTAAATAAAATAAAATTCTGATTATCTTTTAGGAAGATTGGTAGTCTACCTAAGTAAATGTCTATATAGTCCAATAAACGAAGTCTTTAACTCAATCCCAGAAAACATTAAAAATTCAAATGGCAAAAAAATTTACAAAAATTATTTAAAAAAAATTTATGTACACTAAATCAAGACACTATTTTAGAGAAACAATTGAATTTTATAATTTCTAACCATCATTTCTAATACCATCAGTTCTGATAAAATTTTCTGAAGATTATACAAATGAGAAATAAAAATAGAAATTTGGTTATGTTTAAATTATCTAATAGTTTAAATTGTCTGAAATTTGTAGAAGGGCCCATAGGTCTCAAAAATGTATTTTTTTTACTATTTTCGCCGATATTTCCAAAAATATGACACTCAGAGAATTTTTGTTTGGACGAAAATAAAGATCAGGTTGTCATGTAGATTCCAAAAATGTAATAATCTACAGGATGTCCCGTTTAAAATTCAAAAGTTGGTATCACTTCCGGTAAAACCGGAAGTAGTAAAAGTGAAACAAACTGACTAAAATGAGGCCACTAAGGTCCCATTTAATGCCCTAAAATTTTATAATTTTATCTTGAGAAACAGAGATACTGTAGCCTGTTACATGGTTGCTGTGTCACCCTGTATAAAATTAATTTTTAAGAAGTACCTATGTTGAAATATTAACCGTTTAGCCACAATTGACTCACCCTGTATTTTACTTATATTCGCCAAATCTTAATTTATTAATTCATGTTACAAATCTAGCATTTTATCTAAGAAAAATAAAATTAATCGTATTTAAAAAGTAACTCAAAGTGAGAATGTATCCGCAGGTGTACCGCGCTAAAGTTCATCAATTTAAAATTACAACAAAATCCATTAGCGGAAAAATGTATGATGTTCAATTTGTAAACGTCTACGAATAATTTGTTAACGTCCGTGATTTGCGATCTAGCAAAAATGCAATAGGAATCATCATCATGCCAAGAACAATAAAAGAAATTGTTTGTGTTTCTGACCTTGCCCAACCTCCGTGTGATCTGATTCGCAATTTAAAAAAAATCGAAATTAAATGTTATACGACCATCCTTAATAATTTCGGAAGATGGTACGGTATAAAAGATCGATGGTCACTACCAACGATTGTCATTTGATCACTTCTTTGTGTAGTAGTAGTTTTGTGTTAGGGTAGAATCCAAAAAAAAAAAATTAAAATGAAGGTGAGTAGCTGTTTTTTTGAAACTTTTAATCGTTATTTAATCCAACACACAAAATATTTTAAAACTGCATACAAAATTGATAATTAAAAATCGAAAAAAAATGTCATAAATAAAAATAACGCCCAGTGCTCTACCTCTGAGCCACCCATTGCTGCCTCATTTTTTTCACTGTGAAACTAATTTTGAAAATGTAGAATTTCCTTTTGCTTTTGATGACTGATACACTCGAATGCCCCCCTGATATCATAAAAGATTTCTGCAGGGTAGTCGTCTATTTTGATACAATCTATAATTTTTTTCAAAAAATTTAAATTATGGCCTTATAAGTCTATTGAATTGAATTTTTCTTATGTACCGTTTTCAATTTCAGATTCTCTTAGCGTTAGCTTTCCTCAAATTGGCATCTTGCACTGTTAATCATGGAAACTACCTCCCTCCATCGAGCGGAGGCTTCTCAGGAGGCTCCTCCTCTTTCGCAGGAAGTCATGCAAGCTCCTACTCAGGTTCTTTCTCAGGTAAACTAAATACTAATATATATTTTGTTTCGGGCCTTAAAACTATCAATCATACTTAAATATTCTAAAATAACTTAAAGTAAAGTATTCTAAAAATAATCCAAATTATTCTAAAACCATTTAAAGCAGTCTAAAAACAATTCAAAGTATTCTAAAAGAACCCAAATTATTCTAAAACAATTTAAACTATTCTGAAAACAATTTAACGTATTCTAAAACAATTCAAAGTATTCTAAAAACAATTCAAAGTATTCTAAAACAATCCAAATTATTCCAAAACAATTTAAAGTATTCTAAAAACAATTTAAAGTATTCCAAAACAATTCAAAGTATTCTAAAAACAGTTTGAAGTATTATAAAAACAATTCGAAGTATTTTAAAAACAATTTAAAGTATTTTAAATCATTCATAAATGCTCCAAAATATGCTAAAGTATTCTAAAATAGTCCAAAGTGAGTATATTTTACGGTAGAAGTTACAAAAGGCTATTTTCAGGTTCGGGACAACAGATACCAATCGTTCGTTTAGACGCTGTAAACGAAGGTGATGGATCTTATCAATACAATTACGAAACTGGCAATGGTATTTCCGCCCAAGAACAAGGTGACAGTAGAGGTGATGGAACAAAAGCTCACGGAGGATTTTCTTATACGGCTCCTGATGGTCAACAGATTCGTATCCAATACACTGCCGACGAAAATGGTTTCCATCCCGAAGGTGCGATGCTTTATTTTTAATAGAGTCATTAAGAAATGCTTATTATTATTTTATTCCTTTAGGTGCTCATTTACCCACCCCTCCGCCAATCCCAGAAGCCATCTTGAAGTCCATTCAACAAAATTTGGCTGAAGAAGCCAGAGGAGTCAGTGACGATGGATCGTACAGGGACAACCAAGGTGGTGGAAGCGCAGGAGGACATTTTGGGGGTTCCAGTTTTGGAGGTTCCGGTTTTGGAGGTTCTGGTTTTGGAAATAGAGGAAGCCATGGAGGAGGATACCAATATTAATATTAAAAATCTCATGAATGTGTTCAACGAATGGTGATATTATTTATAATATGTGTTTATATTGAATAAAATGCAATTATTTTTAAAAAATGATTTTCATTATATTTAAATCCATTCTCTCTATTTTCGGGAACAATAGAAACAGTGCAGGCGCTAGGGCTTTTACACAAAATAATAATAATAAACTCCCTTCAATTCACCCACTTACGAGTGAACCCCAGAAGCTCTGCATCTTGTGCCGTGGCGCTCTGGGGCGACTTACTGTTGATTGATGGCGCATTTGCTTTACAATTGTGGGAAAACCCAGAAAAACCTCACAACACCATCATAAAACTTTTCCATATAATAATAAAGATAAGTTAATCTATATTTTCAATTGGGACACCCTGTACAATGATTTTACTTAGCAGAAGAGCTCTTTATTTGAGTGTGCAAGTCCGAATCATCTTATTAGATTTTAATCTGTTTGAATTACTAAAATGGGTTTCTTCACTCAAGAATATGATGCCATTTCAAGATAATTACGTGCTTTTAATAATCATCGTTTTGTTCATAAAAGGAGAATAAAAATCACTGGGGGTCAAATCTGGTGTGCAACATGGATAGTGCGCTAAATTTGTTTTGCGGGGTATTAAAATTTATAGTGAGACCAAAAATTGGTGTGTCAAAAAAGAGTGAATTTTTTATGTTTCGAATACCCTCTTGTTACGCCACTGTCGCGATACCGCGTTGCATTTATTTTTTTCTTATTTCAGCCGCATCGCTGTCGATGAGTTAATAAACCAACTGATATTTTATTTATAGATAAATTATGCATCAATTCAGTTCAAATCCTTATATAGTGACGTTGTGAGATTTTCGCTATTGAGATTGCCTAGTTAATATTTTTTTTATTTTCTTAATATTTCGTAATTTTGGGATCGACACTTCAAAAACGTGATACCACGCTAGGAAGTCACTCTGAAAGTGTTTAAAGGTGAAATCATGGGTTCAAATTGTACATAGAAATATTTCATAATTTCATTTTTTTATTTTCAGTAATACCATGTCATACTATTGACAACTTAATTTTATATATATTTTTTTATTGTAATATACCAAGTTTCTCGTAAGTGTATGGATTCAAACACTCAGAATTGGGTAGTTAAGTAATACTAAATGTTCAAATATTGTTTTATTATTTTATTCAGAAAAAAGTTCGCAAGTTTAATTATTGTCAAAGGTTTCTTCCCTTATAGGATCATTTAAAAAATTATGAATATATTGTGAAGAAATTGTAAGGAATGTTGTTAAGATTTGTAGTTTGTGTAATGACATTTAGAGTACGAATTTGCTTATTTAAAAAATTATGTAAAGATAACTTAAAAAAAAATTGATAATTTGAAGAAAAAAAATTATAAAACATTAATTTACTTAACCATCTCAAACGGCGCCCAACGTGGGGCTTCAAAAGTAGAAACCACACAAATTACTTATTTAAATTGAAAACTACAGTAATAGAAATATAAAGAAAAATGAAAAAAGAAACAGGACAGAGATTGTACCGTTTAAAGGTTGTAGAATTAAAAGAAGAAAGGGACGTTGATAAACAGGAGGAAAAAGAACAAAAAGAAATAGAAATAAATAAAAAAGAAAATAGAAAATGTTTGAATTATTGGTAAAGAAGATGGACAAAATGGACCAAAATCAACAAGAGTTAAAACAAGACTTAAAAAAAGATATGAAACTAAACCAAGAAAAATTAAAACAAGAGATGAAAGAAAATACTAATATGTTAACCCTTTGAAGTTGGAGTTTTTTATCAAATTGGTTAAGATGTTTTTATATTCTTTGTGGTTAGTAGGGATAGTATTGGAAAAAACCAAAAAACCGCCATTTTGAATAGTCCCAGTTCCAGTTAGACATTTATGATTGGACAGAATTTGAAATATTCTGTACAAAATGGATCCAATTTGAACCAGGATCAGTTTAGAAATTTGTGTGGGATATATATGTCCGGATAGACTTCAAAGAGTTAAATGAGGGTATAGAGAAGATGGAGAGGAAATTTGAAGAATTTGAAAGCAAACAGAAATTGACAGAACAGAAAATAATGGAACAGGATAAGAGAATGGGACAAATGGAGAAAGAGATAATAGAAACGAACATAAAATAATTTAATAAAAAACATTGCATAAAATTGGATCCCTTTAAAACAAATATTTTTAATTGATTATATGGTTCTTTAATTCCATATCTTTATGACAGACCTTCAGGGGAAGTAAAAAGAATCCGTGACAATGAACCTTAACAAGCAGTTGCAACGCACGATAAGGTCGAGTGCCTTTTAATGACGGTACTTACCCGATGTATTGTATAATAATGTCAATGGTACTACAATTTTATCGTTGCTACTGCACAATAATGTCTCTTTAAGTTGGTATAACAATAGTGAAAATTTCACGCCGCCATTTTTAAGCCAATCAGAGTACATTTTTTTGTTTGGTTACCGTGGAAACCCAAAATGTTACAGGAAATTTTTATCCTCCTGGACGAAATTAATAAGTGGAAATTTTTATGTCTAAATAATGACACATGTAATGAACTTGACATTTTGATTAAATGAAAATAAGATTTTTTTGTTTACTTTTTGTGCAGATCAAAATTATAACTCAGCCTCTCTCGCAAGCTCGCTCGACCATAAAACGAGTCCTTCAATAAAGCCCTTGTTTGTGTATATACAGGGTGTCCCGTTGGTAAACGGAAACATTTTAAAGGTAGGTAGAGGTCACAAAGGCGGGATAAAAACAACAACTTGTTTCAATTCAGTTTTTTCCCCTCTATTCAAATCTAAAATGGAAATATTAAAATTATGTTATACAGGGTGTTGTTTTGATATTTTTAATATGTTTCAATTTTTCCTAAAGCCGAACCTGGATTTTCATATCTCCCAATATTTCAGTACATTATTCATGAGAATTGTAATCTGTATGTCAAAAATGGAAAAGATATACTAAGTGATTCAAAAGTTCTGACCAAATGAATAATTATGCATAATTGATAAAACACCCTGTAACTCGGTTATGGAAGCCAAGACACCCATTATATATGGGTTAATTAGAATCGCCTTTGTGACTTCTACATACCTTTAAAATATAAATAGCTATTAAATTTTTTTGGTGTGAAATTTTTTTACTGAATCCCCCACTTGCTTAGATTAATAAGTTTGCAACTGATTCTTGAAACCCAAGTGAAGCTAAAGTTTATGGATTTTTGTACGAAATGCAACTGTTACGTCGCTCCTTTTTCGTGTGCTACAATTAAATTTTTAATCGACAAAAATGCAAATTATACTGTTTTCATAAAACAAAAAAAGTTGTTTACAGTAACCCGCAATTATCGGCACTTCCTATAAAGAAAAAATCTCCTATTAGCATAGATAAGAAACCACGTTTCTCAAAAAATATTTTAATTACGGCTTATAAATACCATAAAAGTTTCATCGCAACCCGTTACTAGCCGATCTAACAATATACCAACAATTTTTTATCACGAGCAAAATTTACATAATACATCTATATAATGAAAATATTGTTACATACAAAATTAAGTAATCTTTCAATTCAAATAACGTATCAAATAGATGTTTCGCTACAATTCAACGGTTATTTGTTTGCCTAATATTTAATCATACTTTTAACCTCTAGCAATTTCTTTTTAGAAAGAACAAATATTAAACAGTTATTTAGGAGCACGAAATCGACTAAATTTTATGCTATTTCAATATTTAATTGCAGATGCGATCTTTGTTTTAGATCTGAGTAGGTATACGTGAAATTAAGAGTATTCTGAAATACCAAAAAACTGTGAACATACCATACAAGAATTTAACAAAGGACCCCGCACATTTCACATGGAAAACGGTCTTCCGGTGAAATTTGCTAAAAATTTGGGAAATTGTTCGTTTTGTACCCCTGATCAAAAGTCTCAATGGGGTCGAAGCTCAAAATGTCCATCTTTATAGTAGGGGAGGCCAAGCGGGGATTTTCCGCGTTACTCGAGCGCGTCAGAAATACATATGGGGAGAAACATTGCACCCTGTACCCCTACCATATATGAACCCCTAATATAAGGGGGTACGTTGAGGGCAGCCCGTCAGATTAGTAAAAAAAAAACGATCCTCAGATTAAGAAAAGGTAAGTTAAGTACATCCAGAAAAGTGCAAAGTTGTAAGAAAAAACGGTCCATTGTGGCTAAACGGTTAATATTTTGAAAATTTTGTTTATTCATGGATGTGTGGGTTGATAAAGGCTACATTTTAAAATTATTTTGAAATATACAGGTTGTCCCAAAAAAGTGTGGCGTATCAAAGTTATATTATTTCTTATGGAATACCCTATATTTTATTGCATTTATAGATTATACGTTAAAAATAAGATAAACTTTCTCAAGTATTCCCTATACCTAGGCTTTTTAGTTTTCGAGATATTTTGATATTTCTAAAAATGGAAGCACAAGAAAACCAATAACTTGGAAACCTATGGAATCAGCCAAATCCTATTTTAACTGAAACAAATTAGACTAACAATTGAAAGCAATAATTTGTTTTAGAGTTGTTTCAAATTATACAGTGCGTCCAAAACGGGGCGATTCTCTAATGACATATTCAAACGACAATATCGTTTATTTTAAATAGGACACCCTGTATTTTATAATCCTATTATGTAGCAAATTCTATTACCTTTTAAAAATTATAAAGGTCTACTATGCCTAAATCTATTAATTTTGGAGTTATTTTTATTTTTGTTAAATTTTACGTTATTTTTCCACCGTAATGCCTAAATATAACACCCTGTATTTGATCAGCTTAGACTATGATCCGAAAAAAGTATCTTTGAAACTATGTGTTTGGTTTTGACATTATTAAAAATATTTCGAGATGAATCAAAATCTGTATGGTTAACCGTCAGACTAATCCATTATTATGAAAAGTGGATTCATCTGTAAACAGCATATTATAAAAAAAATCATTTTCACTAACTTTCTCCAATGCCCATAAACAAAAATCTATCCGTCTTTTCCATACAGATTTTGATGTATCTCGAAACATTTTTAATAATGTTAAAACCAAACACATAGTTTCAAAGATAATTTTTTCGGATCATAGTCCAAGCTGATCAAATACAGGGTGTTATATTTAGGCGTTACGGTAGAAAAATAATGTAAAATATAACAAAAATAAAAATAACTCCAAAATTAATAGATTTGGGACAACCTGTATATTTAAAAAAAATTTTAAAATGTAGCCTTTATCAACCCACATATCCTTGAAAAAATAAAATTTTCAAAATATTAACCGTTTAGTTTTTTTTTACATTTTTGAAAATTTTTACACGCTCTTCCCCCCACTAAAATGAAAAACTTAACATACATTTTTTTCGTTTTAGAACCTAATCTTCACAATCCAATAGGACCCCATGACGCTTTAGTAACTGCAAATTTAGCATCTCGGCCTCCCCTACTATTAAGCTCTACGGCAATTTTTAGTGGCCAAAAACGGCAAATTCATTTTTTTTTAAATATTATATTTAATGCTGGTAAATTGTTCGTTTTGTAGCCCTGATAAAAAGTGTCAATGGGGTCGAAGCTCAAAATGCCCATCTTTAGGGGTACAAAACGAACAATTTCCCAAATTTTTAGCAAATTTCACTGGAAGACCGTTTTTCATATAAAATATGCGGGGTCCTATATTTTTGGAATTTTCTAATGTCTACAAGATTTATTTGTTATGTCAAAATTAAGTTTTTTATATGTAAAAATGAATCATATCAACCCTACAAATATGACCAAAAGTAGTGTTTCTCGTCCCTTGGGCTGCTATAGTATATTGTGTCACAAGGGCAGAAAATGAGCTTTAGCAGCCCGAGGCTATTAGCAGCTAATAGCTAAGGGCTGTTAAATCATTTTCTGCATGTGTGACACACAACTGTTTTTCGCCTACCAAAAAAAAAACAAAAAATGGGAAAATAGAAAAAATCTTTAATTTACCTTTATCATAAGATATTCAGAATCATCTGCTTCCTTAAAAAACTTAATGCAATGTTCTTGAGTCAAAGTTTTGGACTTTTTTGGCACGTAATTTACAGATTTCTGTTTCAAAAATGCTCGAAATTTATGAAAATTATCAAAATTAATATTTTCCTTGATTTTAATGGTGCTTTTCAACATTGAAAATTCAGACCATAGTGTGGCTGCATTTATAATCTTTGATCTTTCCGATAGATAAGCAAGTAATACATTTTCTGTTAGGTTTTTTGCTTTTTTACTCTTTTTCCAATGATTAAATAATTCATAGCATTTTTCGTACCGTTTTTGTGACTTGGTTGGTAATAAATTTAAAGAAACATTTGTAGCTTCTTTTTGCAATTCTGGCGGAATATTCGGAAATTCGTTATCACTCTCTGAACTACTATCCATTTTCACAATCGCACAATTTAGAATCAGAACTCATTATTATATTATAGCTTGTTGTCTTGTTGACTTCGATTTATACTGACGTTTAATGAAAATGTAGGTATGTGAAATGTCAAAGTCAAAGGTATGTTGATAGTGAAAATCGTGTTCTTCTTGATTTTTGCAGCCCAAGGGCCGGAAATATTACTTTCGGTCTGATTTTTAGGGTTTATATCATTCATTTTCAGACATGGTAGGCGAAATAAGTCTCACACGATTTAGTAGTTTTTCACTATCTAGACACCTTTGATTTTGACGTTTAACATAAATTTTCATTAAACGTCAGTTCGGAGGGGGCCCACAATTTCTGGTAGATAATATTTACTATAAATACTTTTTTCAGCAGGGATGGGGTAAATATATAGGGTGACCCAGGGATAAACCGTCAAATGTGCAGGATCGGTTTTCAGGAAAAATAAGATTTTTTATTCCCATAATCCTGGGTCCTAACTTGTTTTGATTTTAGAACAAAAGAGTTTTTTATGAATTGCTCAAAAAACAATTTGGTTGATTTTGATAAAACTTGGCATGCTTATTTGCGGCAATAATTTAAATATTATTAGAATTAAATTATTAATTCCAGTGACGTTCCACAAGGTAATTTAATTGATATTGGGACAAATCATTGTACGCCACTGTTTTTTTGTATGTTCGTTACTTTTCTTGGATTAAACAGTTGAAAACACAAATTTTTTGCTTCTTCAATTTTATTCGTATCTCGCTTAGTTTTTGAGAAAAAAATTAAAAACTCGGAAATAAAAATCTTATTTTTTCCTGAAAACCCGATCCTGAACGTTTACCGTTTAACTCTGGGTCACCCTGTATACAATGTAGGCTATTTAAATACATTATTTTATTTAACAACAATTTGTTAATTATTAAGATAAGATTAAAAGACAACTAATTATTAATATAAGATTGAACTTTGAATGAGCATTATTCAAAGGCAATTCTGCGAGTTTGTCTGACATCAAAGCTAGGCCTGTTTATAGTTACCACATTTTCTTATAAACTTATAGAAGTTTCGGTGGGGGCCAGCCACCCCCCCCCCCCCTTGGCTACGCCACTGGTCAGTGGCATTCCAGTTAATTTTCAGTAAAATCGAAATTATTCTAAACCTGAAAGTTTTAGATATATGAAAATCTGTAAAAAAAGTGTAATTTTCTTGCAAAAACTAATCACTCGATAAACGCCTACTTAATTTTTACTCGAGAGTAAATTACAAGTTTACCAAGATGGAAGTTGATTTTAAAAAATACCATTGATTCAGTTTATCGACCCGATATTGCTCCATGCCATCTTTTTCTTCTTCTTCTTCTTCTTTCAACTAGATGTGATTTATGATGTTGCAGATATGCAATTTTGAATGCCGTTTGGTATATAAGACTAATCAGTATAATAATTAGAAAATCGAGCAGGATGTATATCATAACGCCTTTTGTGCATTAAGAGTATATTTTCACTCACAACAACTTATGAAAAACAGCAAAATAGAAAAATGGAATGAAAAATAAAATTGTAAAATTTGGTAAATGTAAGCAAAAATTACGCACGGTATGCCCTGAAGAAGAATTTCTTATGATCATTTTGTTGATTGTATATATTTATTTTTATATGATTGGTCAAATATTTAACAGAAAAATATAAATAACATACTAATGACCTCTGATACTTTTACCATCAGAAAAATATTTATAAAAAAAATAACTAAAATTATATTCTAAACTATCAATACGAAAAAACAGCCAAGAGCAAAAAAAATCATCCTGGGCGGTGAATAAAACATTTTTCAAGGTTTACAAGACATTTTGGATCGATACCAATAACCCACTACAACCCGTTTTCTACCTGCTAATTCCACGAACGTATCATTGTAGGGTTGATTTAGAATAAGGAAGAATTAGAATAGCAAGTAGAGTGTGCCTATATTATACATATGCATATTATAAAAAAAATGAATTTTAACAGTTTGGATTTCATTTAATTGACAGAACCGTCCTTCATAAGCCAAACTAAAGTGCTTTTACTTGAAGCAAACCTTTTCTGTATTTAAATTAAGTACAGGAAGTCTTTAAATTTAAAAAACTGGCGATTACCATGAGGAGATGAATGCAGAGGTGTTTGAAAAATGGTTTGAAGGTATCATTCAACTTTTGGAACCTGGGTCTGTCATCGCCATGGATAATGCTCCCTATCATAGTGGGCATTTAGAACCATTATCGAAACAATCATGGAAAAAAGCTGAAATTTAACAATGGCTAATACAGAGGTTCCCAATCTTTGTCGGTTTGTGTCTCCTTAAATAATCGGATTTTTTCCGCGGCTCCCTTATAACATCAGATTTTTTTTGAGCGGCTAGCTCCCCACCCAAGCTTTAGTGACTAAAACATGGGTGGGGAAGCCGTGCTTGTGTAATAGCCCGTTTCTGACGATGAGTATGGAAAAGAAAACAATGAAAGACTCGAAAGTTGCTAAATTCTTGGAATTTCTTCAGCATACACGATTGAATTTTCAAGAAAATTGCCGAATTTTTTAATTGAATATTTCACGGCTCCTTTATGACGGTTCACACTTTGGGAATCTCTGGGTTAATAGATAAAAACATCCATTATTACAAAGATAGTCTAAAGGCGGAATTACTATATACAGATTACAAAACTACATGTTTATAAATATAAAAAATTCGCAGTTGATGAAATGGCGTTAGGTCGTAGAATGGCAGTTTTAAGATTACCTACTTACCACTGTGAATTTAATCCAATAGAATTGATCTGCGGCGCAAGTAAATGGACAAGTATCACGAGAAAACAGAACATTTAAAATGGCGGTTGTACAAAATTACCTTAAAGAAGCCATTCAAAGCGTCACTGCAGAAAACTGGAAGAAATACATGAAGCACGTTCTGAAAGAAGAACAACAAATGTGGGACATAAACCAACGGATTGACCAAATATTGAACCAGTCATTATCAACTTTGCTGACGATGCATCTGACGAATCTGAGGTGGAAGATTAGACTAAAGGTAAGTATAAAGATACAAAAAAATATCAAATCAAAAAAAAGTTTTTAGTTTGTTGTAAAAATAATTAACTATTTATTTGGGTTAGTCCTTAACCCTTTCAAAAATTATTAAGCACGCCACTGCCCTCAATATGCCAAAGGTCAATAAAACTCTCAATTATTTTTGGTTCTAGTATAGATGTAGAATTTCGTGAGCGAAGTCATTTTGGCTTAATGCAGAGCTTTTCCTAAGGACACTCATATCTGAATATAATTAAGAAAATATTCCGCAATATTGCAGAAGTTCTTGAAACCGTCATCTATTTCAAAAGAATCAGGAGTGTCAATTGTAGACGGTCTCTTTTGTTTTTCCGCGCGCCCTGTAATGCCGACCGATCTCTGCCAATCTAGAGCCACAGGTAAATAGTGTAAAGACTTAGACAATATGTGGAGTAATTAACGTGAAGTGGAGAGGAATATGCCGACACCAAAATCGCTCGGGGGCGAACAATCTTGTGATTTCTGCAACTAAAGTGCATCTTCTCGTTACAGTGGGAGTCCTATTATAAAAGGATTCTTCCAAAATCTTACTCATTACACAGCTAAGAGTGCAATAATCTCCCAGCATGAAACAAGTAAGAATATTCATTCAATTTTGTATTGTTTTTGTTCAGTGAAGTGCTTTTTGGTTTAACAGTGACGTACTATGCGGAAAATGCGTTATTAAGTTTCAAAAATATGTTTCTTTTTGTGATTTTTACGAAATGAAATGTGTCTGTCCTTTATCACTAGACGATATTTATTATTATATTTTAAATTTATATTTAACATAATCTGAAAGTTAATGCAAAATATATTAGGAAATTATTTTATTAAGTGTACATAAAATTTATAATAAAATACAATTTCCTGTAAATAGAAAAATGTGATTAATTTTGTTCATTTTTTATTTTGAAAATCGATATTCTAAATTGTTTAAAAAAATTCTTTTATCTGTTTTTTTTTCTCGAAAATATAGCAACCCATCAAAAATTTGTAATTAAATGAGTTATTTTCACTCCGAATTTGTATTTAAATTCATAAAAAAATATTTTGTTTGACTTTTTAAATATGCAAAATGCTGAGACAAAAAAAATGCTGAAATTTGATTAAACATACGTCCATCTACACGATATGCATTTTTTTTTGTTACAGACAGTCCTGGTGCTAGCGTTATTCGGCTTCGCCGCCTGTGCCCGCCTCGATTACCTTCCACCAGGACGTGGAGGTGGCGGAGGCGGTGGAGGTTATCCTGGAGCCACAGCGCCGGTTGGGCCTGGAGGGCCAGGTAGATTCGGAGGCGGAGGCGGCAGCGGCGGAGCTGGAGGTGGATATCAAGGAGGTTCTGGAGGTGGTTACCAAGGAGGTGGTGCCGGAGGTGGTTACCAAGGAGGTGGTGCCGGAGGAGGTTACCAAGGGGGTGGCGCTGGGGGCGGATATCAAGGCGGTGGAGGTGCTGGTGGTAGACAAGGAGGAGGATATGGTAAGAATTTTTTAGGGGTTAAATTAATAAATTTCCCCTATTTGTCTATTTTCTACCATTTGTTATTTCATGAATCACTTTGTAGAATATCTGAATTATTTTAAATTTGATTCCAAAACAAATTGATGGGAAAAAAACATGATTCTGTTACTGTAAACGACCTTGTCAATATTTTAAATTAATTGAAGTTCTCTTTTCACATCTCTCGTTCTCCGTAGATTAGATCAACAATTTGTTAAAATATATTAATGACAAATAGCATCTTAGATAAATATCCCATCACTTCTTTCGTTTCTCAGATTTCTTTTTTGGTTTGAGGTCGTACTCTCAAGGTTTTCTAGAATGTAACATTTAAGAAGAGGAAGACGATACTTAAAATTGTTTTTATGATGGATGCAAACATAACCAATATTAAAATTTAATATTTTCTTTTATGTTTTTCTTTGCAAATTATCCAGGATCTGCAAGTTTCTACCCATATTATTTGAATCTAGCTAAATAGGTTATTAATTTGCCTCAGGTGGTGGTTCCGGAGGTGGAGCACCAGGAGGCGGCTTCGGCGGTGGAGGAAGACCCGGCGCCGGTTCAGACATACCAATAACCCGGTACGAAAACAACAATAACGGAGATGGTACCTACAATTACCTCTACGAAACGGGCAATGGAATCAGCGCCGATGAAGCAGGTGATGCACGTGGAGATGGTACCCAAGCACAAGGTAACTCAGCTAAATTTTGTAATTTATAGAATCAAATCTGAATAATATTTTTTCCAGGATCTTTCAGTTACACCTCCCCCGACGGCCAACAAATTTCTATATCCTACACAGCCGACCAAAACGGTTTCCTTCCGCAAGGTGCCCATCTTCCGACCCCACCCCCAATCCCCCCAGAAATTCAAAGAGCCATCGATCAAAACCTGGCCGATGAAGCTCGTGGCATCGTAGATGATGGCCAGTACAAACCTGGTGCGGATGAAGGTCAAGGAGGTTACGGAGGTGGTCAAGGAGGATACTCTGGAGGAGGTGGTGGACAAGGAGGTTATTCCGGCGGTGGAGGAGGACAAGGAGGGTATTCTGGAGGAGGTGGCGGACAAGGAGGATATTCTGGAGGAGGTGGTGGACAAGGAGGATACTCTGGAGGAGGTGGTGGACAAGGAGGTTATTCCGGAGGTGGGGGAGCAGGAGGACGAGGTAATTTTTGGTAGAAAATTAGATTTTGTTTCCTATTTTAAATGAAATATTTTGTAGGAGGAGGATTCGGTGGTCAAGGAGGCAGAGGAGGCGGTGGAGGTGGTGCTCCATCTGGTCTCTACGGAACTCCTGGTTCTGGATCAGGCTCCAAAGGCTCAGATGGGTACAGGTATTAGAAGAGGTTGTAGTTAGCTTGCCATAATGATTAGTGTGTTTATGTATTATTGTGTATATTATTTTTGTAAATAGAACGTTTTATCTTAGGCTAAATAAATGTGTACGTTTTTAATATTTTTGTTTAATTTTGATCCTTTACTCTAAAAACCAATAAGCGCCCAATACAATAACAAAAATTTCAATTTTTAGTGTTAATTTTATAGTAATATTCCGCAAAAAATTCATCTTTTTCCGCTAAAATCCATCAAAAAAATGTTTTTGATAAGTTTTGGCTAGCACAAACGTTTTTTCAACACCTATTGCCCCTTTGGCGACGAATTTTAACTTTCTGAGAATTTTACTGTTAATTTTAATTTTTAAAAATTCCGCAAAAACTGTATTTTTTTTTAAATTCTCATCGGATGTTCTCGATGTTTCAAAATTTAATCATTCTTGCGTATTTTGATTCAAACAACTCGATTTTTCTATTCATTTTGCAGTCCCACGTCATTTATCCCATTTTCTCACGAATTAACTCACTTTTTCCCGCCACAAACTATCAAAAAATTTTTTTGATAAGTTTTGACCAGGACCATCGTTTTTTCTACCCCGATTACCCCTTTGCACAAAGTTTTAACTTTCGCAGGTCTTTATTGTTAATTTTAATTTTTTTAAACCCAAAATTCGAAAAAACATTCTTTTTTTTTTCCAAATTCTTATCGGATGTTCTCGCCTATTCAAAAATGAATCATTCTTACGTATTCTGATTCAATCAACTCGATTTTTCCATTAATTTTGCAGTCCCACGTCATTTATCCCATTTTCTACAAATTAACTCACTTTTTCCCGCCAAAAACTATAAAAAAAATTTTTTTGATAAGTTTTGACCAGGACAATCGTTTTTTCTACCCCGATTACCCCTTTGCGCCGAATTTTATTTTTCTCAGATTTTTATTATTAATTTAAATTTTATGTTCCAAAATTTAATAATTCCTATTTTGATTCACACAACTCGATTTACATATTAATTTTGTAGTCCGACGTCATTTATCCCATTTTCTCACAAATTAACTCACCTTTTCCCGCCAAAATCCATCAAAAAATACTTTTACGTAACCTAAACCAAATTTATTATTTTCAGAATAAATTAAGCAAGCGCCAAACAAACAGTCCATCTTTCGATCGTGAGTAATATATACCTACTCGATTTTAGATTTACTCTTGACATTTTAATAAAATCGTTACTTTTTCCCTTCTTTTTTACACCTGATGGTACATCCAAAGTAATTTTTAACTTAGTATTACCCCTAACAAAACTGTAACGTGGAACCTTGAATGCAAGAATGCCTCATTTCCGTTACATTTTTTTTCTTTAATCGACCTCGTGATATTTTTATGACATAATAACACTATTAACGCAAAACACTTAAATCATCCTATTAATCTCATCACTTGTTGTAGCTATAACTATAAAGGTGAGCTAGATAATTAATCTAAGGCAATTATATTTTTATAGTTGACGTTTTATGTGCAGTTCTAGGATCCCCCGCAAGTTATTTAGCGGAATAAATCAGAAGTGCCAAGGTTTATGAAAAATTTTTATTATATTCGAAAGAAAAAACAAGTTTTATTGCCTGTTTCTTCTTAAAAGCTGGTTTTGAAAATTATATTTTACAATCTTCATACTTTTTTACTATAATTTTTGTTTTTCCCCATATTTACTCCCTTCCTAGATTGTAGAGAAAAAACAGTGTAAAAATAGCCTTTTTTAGGATTTAGGGAAAGATATCACGTTATAATGTTAAAAATCTTTAAAAGCAATTCCGAAACTGATATCCAATGTTATTTTTTTTTACACTACATTTTGATTGATTTTGGGGAAAAAGGTAAAAAATAGCCGTTTTTCACCAGATTTAGGGAAAAATTTCGTTAGAATTAGGGAAAAATATCACGTCATAATGTTAAAAGGCTTGAAAAGCAAGTTTGAACCTGATTTCGAATTTTGTATTTTTTAACACAAAATTTTGATTGATTATGGGGAAAAAAGGTATAAAAATAGCTGTTTTCCACAAATTTAGGGAAAAATTTTCCCAGATTTAGGGAAAAATATCACGTTAAAAATCTTAAAAATTTTTAAAATTTGTCTACATTCTACGTAAAAAATTAATTAAAATACCATTTTTTCCAAATTCATGTTGATATAACTTTGGCGTCAATAAAGATTTTTTTATAAAATTTTGGTAGTTTAGATTCGTAACGATTCTGAATCCAGTGGTGTAGTTATATTTGTGGAAAAAAATGCCTAATATACTTTCGTCTTTTTTGGCAACGAAAAATTCACATAGAGGGCCTTGAAAATGGAAATTAAGGTATGAAAATTTGTGCCAAAATACTGTTTTTGATACTGAATCTAACAAAAAAAATTAAATCAAAATCGGTTAAAAAATGCCTCAACGTTAACGTTTTTCAATGCTAAAGGTACTTTTTCTATGTGTAACGTAATTTTTTCTTTGTTTAACGTACTTTTTTCGTAAGACTCCCCCCCCACCCCGAAAAAATACTTATACTAAAAAATAATTGTTCCAAAATAAACTAAAAAACTAAGGCAATAAAGGCGTTAAATTCACGTTTTTACGAGTATAAATTTCCAAAAATTTTTATTCCATACCCCCAGGCCCCGGTGGTGTCTCGGTCCTGTTTAATCACCCCCCAAATTCAAATCCTATTTACGCCACAGCCCCTTAATGTAAATTTCAGTTTTCTTAAAAAAAAATTAGAAAAATCGTTAAAAGATTCTCATTTAGACCTCCGTATTTTTAAGTTCACAATTCTCTACATACTTAGCCCGAATTTATTTTTCATAATTAAGCGAATTAAAGTAAAATAAATAAAAATCATTATCCGAAACATCCACGGGCCCTAATTTTTTTCCCTAGCGACTCCCCTTATGTCTAGACTATTTATTACACAATCGAAACACCCTGTATTATCTTTCAATAGAATCTCATCAGTTTCATAACGCTCATTCACAAGATTATACGTAATAGCACAATGCCGAAAATAATGCGACTGCTGTACCAAATTCTTAGCGGTCAAATTCAAACACACTTTGCGCCGTACCCAATTAAAGATTAAGTTCATCAAAAACGAACTCTTTGGCATTTCGCAATACGTTCCACCTCCAACGGCACATTCTTCCAATTATAATCTCCAAATCGATCAATTAAATACCAGTAATCTCCGAATACACCTTTCCAATGGAGTACGGATTATTTTTTTTGAGGGGGTTCAGCGCAGTAATTATCTCTCACTTGTACCCACTGGAAGTTATCCATCATCAGAAATATTCGACATAAGGCAACTGTTCTTCAAAATACTTGCATTGCATTAATATAAAGAAAAGACTAACCTCACCAGAGCCAACCATTTATATACTGCAAGACACAAAAACAAATACATAGGTCCATTCGCATTCAAGACAATAGGACAAAGATCTCACCAATTTTTGGGCCCAAAGGTGTTTAATTCCCTATCAAACAATATTCAAACCTGTGAGTCTATTAAACACCTGAAAAGGCACTCGAAAAATTTATTACAAGGCTTCCCCGTAAAAACATTCGACCCAAATATTTCTATACTCGAATAAATGCTCCCCCACCCACCCTTTAATACCCTGATTTTGATTTATTAACAGTTCATTTCATAATTCTCACTAGACCAGTAATATTTTATTTATACAATTATTTCCATTCGATCTCTAGCACCGAAACTAAAAGAGATATCAACAAGATTTTTTGTAGGGGTAGACAGTGTCACTCGGACTACAATTTTAAAATATTTTGATGTATACAGGGTGGCTAATTTTTGTGGAATGAAAATTAATTTGGTTTTTTTAAATTGAACACCCTGTATACGATTATGTCTTCTGATTCTACTTAATATTAGATTTACGGTAGTTTTTTGTATTTGTAAATCCGACGCGGCGTTGACAAGTTATTCTTATTTTAAGCAGATTTAATGAAAAAACAGCACTTCAGAAATATTAGCACAAAAACCACATTTTTTAAAAAAATCCTCAAAAAAGCTACTATGATGTAAATGAAACATGCACCTATCACAATAATCACGCAACATCTTCACCTGTTGCACAAGGTGTTTGCCGATGGCGTGCCAGTAGTCTAGTTTTCAAATGGCAATAACTTAATTTTTTCAAATGGGACACCCTGTATATTTTTCTTCAGTTAGAAGCTCTCCCTAATACGCATTAAAAAATATAGGGTTTTGCACATCTAACTTTACTATTTACTTTAATAATTGACGTTAAGTGACAAACAACATATTTTACACAATTTTTAATAAGAAATCAAGTTACCTTTGAAAATGACAGTAAGTATATTTTGTTATGGCATTAATTGTCAACATAAAATTTTGTATTGTATCACGTCTACTATATTTAATCGGTATTGTGTATAAAAAATGGATTTTAATAAGAATTATAGTGTTCAAGAAAATATTGATATGATATGGATACTGGGTGAATGTCAAAAAAATGCGTTTCTTGCTAGTAGGGTCTATCGTCAAAGATACCCAGAAAGACGTCATCCACAAAAGGATACTTTTGAGAATTTAAAGAATAGATTTGATAGAACAGGAACCGTCAAGTATGAAAAACATTCATGTGAAACTACAGCTGTTACTATTGACAACGAATATAAGGTAATGATCAGTATAGTTAAAGATCCCAATATAAGCACAAGGCAATTAAGCAATCAGTTAGATATTTCCAATACCACAAAAAAGAATAAATATCGCCCCTATCATATCCAGCTTCACCAAGAATTGTTACCACGTGATTTCGCGCGTAGAGTGGAATACTGTAGATGGTTAATAAACAAGATAAATACAGACCGTAACTTTTTAAACAAAGTTTTATTCTCCGACGAAGCCACGTTTCGTAAGAACGGTTGTGTAAAGAGACACAACTTCCATTATTATTCGGACCACAATGAACATTTATTTAGAACCACATCACAGTATCGATGGTCTTTGAATGTGTGGGCGGGAATAATAGGTGATTATGTAATTGGTCCCTATTTCTTTGATGGGACTGTAAATGAAGCTATATTTTTAGATTTTTTAGAACATGATTTTCGCAACTTATTGCAAAATATGCCTCAAAATTATCGCAACGGAATGTGGTTTCAATTAGATGGTGCCACACCACATTACCTATTAGATGTTCGCAATTGGTTAAATAGGGAATTTCAGGGTCGTTGGATAGGAAGGGGAGGACCTATAAATTGGCCTACTAGATCGCCTTGCCTTACACCTTGCGATTTTTTCTTGTGGGGTTTTATTAAAAATATTGTTTACAAAGAAGAGGTTACCACAAAAGAAAATATGAAAGAAAGAATTATTGCAGCATTTAGACAGGTGACCCCTGCAATGCTAAGAGATGTGCGTAAATCAATGAAAAAAAGGGCAAGAAAATGTATAAATGAAAATGGAAGACATTTTGAACATCTACTATAAATTTTAACTTTCACTATTGTAGTTTTCTTACGATCAAACTTTGTAAGATTTTGTACTTATTAAAAATTGTGTAAAATATGATGTTTGTCACTTAACGTCAATTATTAAAGTAAATAGTAAAGTTAGATGTGCAAAACCTTATATTTTTTTAATGCGTATTAGGGAGAGCTTCTAACTGAAGAAAAATATACAGGGCGTCCCATTTGAAAAAATTAAGTTATTGCCATTTGAAAACTAGACTATTGGCACGCCATCGGCAAACACCCTGTGCAACAGGTGAAGATGTTGTGTGATTATTGTGATAGGTGCATGTTTCATTTACATCATAGTAGCCTTTTTGAGGAATTTTTTAAAAAATGTGGTTTTTGTGCTAATATTTCTGAAGTGCTGTTTTTTCATTAAATCTGCTTAAAATAGGAATAACTTGTCAACGCCGCGTCGGATTTACAAATACAAAAAACTACCGTAAATCTAATATTAAGTAGAATCAGAAGACATAATCGTATACAGGGTGTTCAATTTAAAAAAAACCAAATTAATTTTCATTCCACAAAAATTAGCCACCCTGTATACATCAAAATATTTTAAAATTGTAGTCCGAGTGACACTGTCTACCCCCACAAAAAATCTTGTTGATATCTCTTTTAGTTTCGGTGCTAGAGATCGAGTGGAAATAATTGGCGCACCCTATCTAATTTAATTTATGTTTTTGTATTCCAATTTAAAAACTGCAGTAACATGAAAATATCCGCCCCAGGAACATATAATATAAAACATCTTTGAATTAACCTTTATTAATTTAGAACATTTTGAATTTATTTATAGGTAATGCTAAAATACAATGGATTTATAGTAATATAATTTACAGAAAATTTGACAGACCTTTGATATATGTGAAAATAAAAACATTTTGTTATCGGGTTGCCTGGGACCAAAAGAAATAAATTTAAAAATTTATAAGTTACTTTGATCGACATTGGCATTTGTTCTCCAATAGAAAATAAATAAACTGTACCTTTAAATAACTCAGGTGAGTGTTAAAACTTGCAAACTTTAAACTCCTACGTCAAATCAATCGATATTAATTCTATTTATTTAGACCTTCTAATCCAGTGTTAAAACACGCCATTGCCTCTTGCCTTGTAGAAAAAAAAAATAATTTACTATAACATTTGTTTCAATATTTGTAGCCCTGCGGGTATTACAAATGTTATAATGCAATACGTTTTTGAATCCAAATCTACATTTAATGTAATGGGGGGCCAGACGAGTATAAAAAGATCAGGACAGATTTTTTTAAGCATCATACCTTCTTCGGTTGTTTGATAATTATAGTGCATCAATATGAGACAAGTAAGATTATTTTTTTTTGGTAATTCGATAAAAAAATGGGATGTTGGTGAAATTAAAAAAAAGAAGTTTTTTTTATAAATCGTGGGGGTTGTAATATTTTTAACAATTAAATTTGGTACCTGATGGGGTGAAAATATATTTTGATTTTAAAATACTGTTTTAATTCAGGGCAATAATATACCCGAATCCATAAAAAATTCTTAGCAGTATGTGGGTAAATTAAGAAAAATCAAGAAGACTGAGTAAAAATTCCGAAAGGGGGTGGGGGTAGGTAGATATATGTTTTGAGGGTTGGATATTGGTTTTTTACGATTTGTGGCTGAAATATGTATTCTATCGAAAAAAGTTTAATGTGAAAGTTGTAGATAATTAAAAAATCTAAAACTTTTGTATTATTCATTTTTCAACATAACCTCAAAATTATCGAGAAAAACGCTAAAAAACAGTTTTATTCGTTTTTAATTTTTATCTCTTGCATAAATAGTTGTTTTTTATGAAACTTGATGAACACGTTTTTTCTTATTATTTAAATAGGTTGTAATTTTTTAAGAGCAAAATTTTTATTTTTCGATTTTATACGAATTTAAATTTAAAAAAAGTTGGTTTATAAATTTTCAATTTTTAATTTTATCAGTGCTCATTTTCTTCTTTGAAACCTCGACTTTAAGACGGTATGAAAAAAATATAATGTTCATATGGAAAAATTAGGCTTTTTTGTTCTTAATGTCACCATAATCTTCTCTTTAGAGCGCACAAATGGTTTTTGCTTTTTATTAAAGTAACTGTAAATAATTTGTTGAAGAAACAAAATTCTGCTACTTCAATAAACCTTTTTTTCTTTCCAGTTCGTCGTATTAGCAGCCATTTTGGGCCTATCTTCCTGCGGGCGTCTCGACAGCCAATACCTACCCCCCAACAACCAAGGCGGTAGCTATAACCAAGGTAGCGGCAGCTATAACCAAGGTAGCGGCAGCTTCAACCAAGGCAGCGGCAGCTTCAACCAAGCTAGCTTCAACAAAGGACCTGACGGACCAATCAACAAGGCTGCAAATGACGTACCCATCCTCAAATTGGACAACAACAACGATGGAGAAACTTACAACTACGCTTTAGAATCCGGAGATGGCATTTCTGTACAAGAACAAGGTAATAATTCTAAAAAACGACTCATTTTCCAACTTTAATACTAATTTATTTGTAAAGGTGACGCTAGAGGCGACGGTACCAACGCACAGGGAGGATTCGCATACACCGCCCCAGACGGTCAACAAATCCAAATCCAATACACCGCCGGCGAAAACGGTTTCGTCCCTCAAGGACCTCATCTACCCACCGCTCCTCCAGTACCAGCTGAAATCCAAAAGGCCGTAGAACAAAACCTAGCCGATGAAGCCAATGGAATTTTCGACGATGGACAATACAAAGAAGAACATGCCGGAGGACAACAAGCTGGAAAATTCGGAGGATACGGACAGGACGCTAGCGTCGGCGCCAGCCAGAACAAGTTCAACTTCCAGGCTCAACAGAAGCAATACGTTCCACCTGCAGCGTCCAACCAAGGACAAGGCGGTTACAAATATTAAATGATCTGTGATTAGTTATGTAGGTTGTAAATAATAATAAAACAAAAACATATTTTTTAAATTAATTGGTCTTTTTGTTTATCACACAAAGAACTTCTATAATGAATTGAATTTTTGGGACATTTTTAAGATAAAATTGTCATATAAGTCCGCAAAGGTTTCCTCTTGAAGATACAAAAAGTTGAAAAAAAAATGTTTTGCTCTGTCGGAAAGAGATTTGACTATCCCTCGTTTAACTCATATTTAGAAATCTATTTGTTTGTGTTTCTTTTCTATAAAGACTGATGTTTAATACAACTGTTAGTTATATAAAAGTATGACGCCATTTTCCCCAAATGTTTGTAATTTAAATCTATGTTGAGCAATACCAAAAAACTGAAACGAAAATTCAAGTAGGTGTATATGCGGGAACGATTTGCCTGAATAGATATTTTTGGAAAATCAAAGGTAAAGAAAAAACCTGATTAATTAACACATGGCGACCCATTTGAGTCCTCCAAATTCTTCTGTAAATGCTCTGGCAAAAAGGGAATACTTAATTGGAACATAGGCGGATCGATCCAGGGGGAGGGCTGTGGGGGCTGCAGCCCCCCCTTTAGGTTATGTTTTTTAATATATTTCATAGCCTCCAGTCCCTCAACTCCAACTGATATGGAAGACAGCCCCCCCCTTGACAATCGGCTGGATCCGCCCATGAATTGGAAAGAAGATCGGTCAAGGTTCATACAGTTGTCTGGTCTTTGGGTATAATTGTATAATTCCATTTATAATGTTGATGCGAAACAAGTGCAGAAGCACTTATCCTTAATCATTAATTGTATTTATTTATTTATTGTTTATAATTAGATATAAACTATTTACACGTACAAAAATGTTTACGACTTTCTTTGCTGTACGGTTTTGGGTCAGGCCCGGACTGAACCCCTTTTAATTTTATGTCAAATATAAAAACTCATCAAGAATTTATTCAGCTTCAAAAAGTCATTCACTTTCATTGTGGATTAAATCGATAATAATATTTTGCCTCTTTTAAATGAAAAAAAAAAGAAGCAACCTGAGTTTTAAACATTTTTTTATTCCAATATGTCAAAAAACGTCAAATTCGATACAGTACAAATAACAAGAAGAAGAACTTTTCGGCGTAGGACTTTTTTCGTACTTTTTCGGACGGTAAACTGTGAACTGTCCGGAAAAGTAAAATATAGGTATTTAGCTTACCTTTTTCTTTTACCTTTAAATTAATAGTTGTGTTCAATATTTGGTGTATTTTATTATCGGAATAACATATTTATTTGCTGTGATATGTGTTTTTTTTAAACCCAAGTGATATTTGTAGGTTATGTTAAAATGTCAAAATAGTTACAATTTTTGTTTGAAATTAAACATTTCTTAATCTTGTGTTCTATTGCTTTTTAGTGTAGTCTATATTACACTGACAGAACCGATCAGCTATTTGCATCCTTCAAATTCAATGAAAAAGTTCTAATGACACTGGTTTAGTTTATCATAACTCAAGACTTTGTATTTATAAATTCTACATGCTATTTTGCTTCGAAAAGTATTGTGTATATTCTATTTAGTTTAGTACTTCTTACACTATACAAATGCAATGAATCGCGTTTTTTAAAAATTGTGTACTACACTCAGGGCTGGATTTACATATGGGCTGAATGGGCTATAGCCCAGGGTGGCAGAATTCAGGGGGCGGCAAATTTTGGTAAAAAAATAAAAAATAAACAAATTATTCCTAAAATTAAAAATATTTGAAAAATTTATTTGTAAAAAGCTTGTAAACATAAAAATTGTAAATTGTAATTTGTTAAACAATTATTCACTTAATATATTCCGTCGACCCGCCGCGGTACCAAGGTAAACCTACAAGGTTGGTGGGGTGAGGGGGGCAAATTGTGGATAGCCCAGGGGCGGCAAATCTTCAAATCCGCCTCTGACTACACTTTCTAACATAAGCTCCATTGACATTGGCAAACTAGAAAACTATAAGGAGAACTAGGTAGAATTTTTCTTTATTTATAAATATTTTTTATATTCGAATAAACAATATTGTATGATAACGCGGACGAGTTTCTTCATCGGACTCTTATGGTATAATCAAAGGTAATACCACGAGTCCTCCAAATGTTATCGATTAAATTTTTGGTTTTCACGAAAACGGCTTTATTTGGAAAAACCACGAAAACAAACTGATTGATATCTTAAATCAGTTTGTTTGAGTGGTTTTGCCTAAAATAAAGGCGTTTGAGTATGAAGATCAAAAATTTAATCTATAAAATTTCAGAGGACGAGTCGTATTTGAAAGGATTATTTTTTGAATCATTTTGTATTAAAAACAGAGAACATAGTCATTTATGCAAAAGACACTTTACACACAAATATTGAAAATTTTCTTTACCAATTTAAATTGAAACCTGAGCTGTTATAGTTTTACATACAGGGCCACCAAGGCGATTTTTTGACTGGCTACCCCGCGAAACGGCGCCGTAAATAAAAGCGAAGAAGAAGAATGAAATGAAGTCTTTCTTAATTTAATTAATTTAAAGTTTAGTGTTAAAGTGAGGTATGTAAAAATGTTAAAGGCGTTTTGAAATGAACTAATTGATAAATGTTTACATTTGACACCTCAAATAGGTAAACACAGTTTAATAAAAAAAAAAACGACGAAGCGGTTTTATCGACAGTAATATCCCAAGACCTTGACAAATAGCCGACTATTTTTATTGTATCTAAATTTCGAGTTTATTTTAGGATCAATTCGTCGAGACTTAATTTTGGCGTTAATAATCTGAATAACTCCCGAGAGCTTTAGCTCGATGGTAATGAAATGAAGTCTTTCTTAATTTAATTAATTTAAAGTTTAGTGTTAAAGTGAGGTATGTAAAAATGTTAAAGGCGTTTTGAAATGAACTAATTGATAAATGTTTACATTTGACATCTCAAATAGGTAAACACAGTTTAATAAAAAAAAAAACGACGAAGCGGTTTTATCGACAGTAATATCCCAAGACCTTGACAAATAGCCGACTATTTTTATTGTATCTAAATTTCGAGTTTATTTTAGGATCAATTCGTCGAGACTTAATTTTGGCGTTAATAATCTGAATAACTCCCGAGAGCTTTAGCTCGAGGGAGTTATTCTTTGATTATTAATGCCAAAATTGTCGAGACAAATTGTAAAATATACGAGAAATTTAGTAGCAATAAAAATAGTAGCTAATTTGTCAAGGTCGCGTTATATTTAATAAGATTAGTTCCCGAGTCACAAAAAATTCTGTACGTACGTATAAATTATACTAGTTTTGCTCTTTACTGTCTTGGCAGGTACGTTTAATTTAATTATATTATCAATTTCTTGAAGATTTTTACTCCCGAATCTACTCATTGTTAATACTTTTTAACAAAATGTGTCAAATTTAATTCTGTAATAAACTTTAATGGCAAACTGTCAAAATTCAGATGACGCGCGCCTACTATGTTTGTCGTAGAATGGACGATATTACATAGAAAGGAATGAATGAATATATTTATAGTTTCAGAAAAAGTGCGAAATCAGTTGGATTTGTGTATTTGCTACTAAAGATCGATAATTTATTAACTATAAGCAATTTTATAATACCATTAGTATAGGTTTTATTTGAAAAATTTGAAATTTACGGGCGGCTTCGTTATTGTTATTATTTACCACCAAGCTGAATAGTCGCTTTATTTTGTTTTGATTGGATGCGTCAAATCAGTTTCCAAGCACGTGATTGGTTAAAAATTAATATTTGACAGGCAAGGGAAATAATCAGTATAAAACACAATGATTGGTTAGGATCCTGAGTTGTTATTGGCTGAAACCACAAAATCAGACTGTTTTGACAGATGAAAAAAATAATCGTCCGAAAAAGTAACACTTCTCGTCCTTATTTCGACTTGAATCAGAAATATTCGATATAAGGCAACTGTTCTTCAAAATACTTGCATTGCATCAATATAAGACACAAAAACAAATACATAGTTCCATTCGCATTCAAGACAATTTTTAAGCCCAAAGAGGTGTTTAATTCCCTACCAGACAATATTCAAACATGTGAGTATATTAATCACCTGAAAAAGGCACTCGAAAAATTGATTATAAGGCTTCCCCGTAAAAACATTGGATGAATATTCGACCCAAATACTTAATTAAATATAAACACTCGAATATACACTTCCCCACCCACCCTTTTATCACCTGATTTATTAAGAGTTCATTTTATAATTCTCACTAGACCAATAATATTTAATTTATACATAATTTAATTTATTTTTTATGTTTTTATGTATTTCTAATTTAAAAACAGCATTAACATGAAATGGTTCACCCCAGGAACATACATAGATATTTAAAAATTTACAAGTTACATTGGCATATGTTCTGTAATTGAAAATAGACAAACTGTAACTTTAAGTAACTATTATTTACTAATTTAGGAGAATGTAAAAACTTACAAACGTCTAATTCTAATTAAACTTTAAAATCCTCCGTTAAATCAATCGATATTAATTCTATTTATTTTGATCCAGTGTTAAAATACGCCATTACCTCTTGCTTTATAGAATAAAAACTTTACTACAACATTTGTTTCAATATTTGTAGCCCTGCGGGTATTACAAATGTTATAATGCAATACGTTTTTGAATCCAAATCTACATTTAATGTAATGGGGGGCCAGACGAGTATAAAAAGATCAGGACAGATTTTTTTAAGCATCATACCTTCTTCGGTTGTTTGATAATTATAGTGCATCAATATGAGACAAGTAAGATTATTTTTTTTTGGTAATTCGATAAAAAAATGGGATGTTGGTGAAAATAAAAAAAAAGTTTTTTTATAAATCGTGGGGGTTGTAATATTTTTAACAATTAAATTTGGTACATGATGGGGTGAAAATATATTTTGATTTTAAAATACTGTTTTAATTCAGGGCAATAATATACCCGAATCCATAAAAAATTCTTAGCAGTATGTGGGTAAATTAAGAAAAATCAAGAAGACTGAGTAAAAATTCCGAAAGGGGGTGGGGGTAGGTAGATATATGTTTTGAGGGTTGGATATTGGTTTTTTACGATTTGTGGCTGAAATATGTATTCTATCGAAAAAAGTTTAATGTGAAGGTTGTAGATAATTAAAAAATCTAAAACTTTTGTATTAATCATTTTTCAACATAACCTCAAAAGTATCGAGAAAAACGCTAAAAAACAGTTTTATTCGTTTTTAATTTTTATCTCTCGCAAAAATAATTTTTTTTATGAAACTTGATGAAAACGTTTTTTCTTATTTAAATAAGTAATTTTTTCAGAGCAAAATTTTTATTTTTCGATTTTATACGAATTTAAACTAAAAAAAAAGTTGGTTTATAAATTTTCAATTTTTAACTTTATCAGCGCTCATTTTCTTCGTTGAATCCTCGACTTTAAGACGGTACGAAAAAAATATAATGTTCATATGGAAAAATTAGGCTTTTTTGTTCTTAATGTCACCATAATCTTCTCTTTAGAGCGCACAAATGGTTTTTGCCTTTTATTAAAGTAACTGTAAATAATTTGTTGAAGAAAAAAAATTCTGCTACTTCAATAAACCTTTTTTTCTTTCCAGTTCGTCGTATTAGCAGCCATTTTGGGCCTATCTTCCTGCGGGCGTCTCGACAGCCAATACCTACCCCCCAACAACCAAGGCGGTAGCTATAACCAAGGTAGCGGCAGCTATAACCAAGGTAGCGGCAGCTTCAACCAAGGCAGCGGCAGCTTCAACCAAGCTAGCTTCAACAAAGGACCTGACGGACCAATCAACAAGGCTGCAAATGACGTACCCATCCTCAAATTGGACAACAACAACGATGGAGAAACTTACAACTACGCTTTAGAATCCGGAGATGGTATTTCTGTACAAGAACAAGGTAATAATTCTAAAAACCGACTCATTTTCCAACTTTAATACTAATTTATTTGTAAAGGTGACGCTAGAGGCGATGGTACCAACGCACAAGGAGGATTCGCATACACCGCCCCAGACGGTCAACAAATCCAAATCCAATACACCGCCGGCGAAAACGGTTTCGTCCCTCAAGGACCTCATCTACCCACCGCTCCTCCAGTACCAGCTGAAATCCAAAAGGCCGTAGAACAAAACCTAGCCGATGAAGCCAATGGAATTTTCGACGATGGACAATACAAAGAAGAACATGCCGGAGGACAACAAGCTGGAAAATTCGGAGGATACGGACAGGACGCTAGCGCCGGCGCCAGCCAGAACAAGTTCAACTTCCAGGCTCAACAGAAGCAATACGTTCCTCCTGCAGCGTCCAACCAGGGACAAGGCGGTTACAAATATTAAATGATCTGTGATTAGTTATGTAGGTTGTAAATAATAATAAAACAAAAAAATATTTTTTAAATAAATAGGTCTATTTGTTTATCACACAAAGCACCTCAATTATGTCCTTATTTATACAGGGTGTTTCCTAATTGGGACATTTTTAAGATAAAATTGTCATATAAGTCCGCAAAGGTTTCCTCTTGAATATACAGTATGTTGAAAAAAAATTGTTTTTGCTATGTCGGAAAGAGATTTGACTATCCCTCGTTTAACACGTATTGAGTGGTTTGAATGAAAATTTTGAAATCTATTTGTATGTGTTCCTTTTCTACAGGGCGTTCCGATATTCGACCGACAACGCTTTACAGGTGATAGCCCTTGACAAATGATGAAAAATGAATTAGGTACATAAGCCCCTAAGATTCTTAGTTTACGAGATACAGGGTGTTAAAGTATATCGTAAACTAAGAATCTTAGGGGCTTATGTACCTGACTCATTTTTCATCATTTGTCAAGGGCTATCACCTGTAAAGCGTTGTGGTCGAATATCAGAACACCCTGTATAAAGACTAATGTTTCAATAGAACTGCTAGTTATTGTACAGGGTGGCCAAATAAGAATGCGAGGTACTGTATCTGGGAAACTATCCATCGTAGAGGCTTGCGGAAAAAAAAGTTATAACTAAAACGCCCAAGAGAAAAACCTGGAAAATATTTTCAAGTTTCTGAAATGGCCGCTAGGGGGTGTAACTGCGATCTTGAAGCTAAGAAAGTGATGTTTCTGCGAATTCCGCTATATTAACCTACCAAAAAAATACCTGATCTTTAAAGTAGAGGATAATCTGAACCTTTTTTGTTTAACAATTTTTGATATATCTCTAAAAATAAAGTGGTGGGGGGCACTCAAAGGTTTCAGTAAAAAACACCCTGTATATTCGAAACGGCTGAGCCGATTTTAACAAACTTGGGCTAGTTGATGCCTAAACAAGCTCCCGAAAACCGCATCTCGATATCTTGTTCCTAACCTAAAATTTAGCCCAAAGAAAATTTTATACGGAAATCCCTTAAATTTTTATTTTTTAAACTAATTAATTCCTTTTATTATGTAAGTTGTTTCCGTATAAAATTTTCTTTGGTCTAAATTTTAGGTTAGGAACAAGATACCGAGATGCGGTTTTCGCGAGCTTGTTTAGGCATCATTTAGCTACTTTTTCATGAAAAAGAAATCATACCAATGCATTTAATTTTTTTGAGAAAATTATCCATTTCTGTCGAAATGTCGAAAAAAGCCCTCTAGCGGCGACATCTGAAACTAACAAAACTTCAAATATTATAGCATTTTTAGCCCAAGAATAGCTCTTTTCAACTAGCCCAAGTTTGTTAAAATCGGCTCAGCCGTTTCGAATATACAGGGTGTTTTTTACCGAAACCTTTGAATACCCCCCACCACTTTATTTTTAGAGATGCAGCAAAAATTGTCAAACAAAAAAGATTCAGATTATCCTCTACTTTAAAGATCAGGTATTTTTTTGTTAGGTTAACGTAGCGGAATTCACAGAAACATCACTTTCTTAGATTCAAGATTGCAGTTACGCCCTCTAGCGGCCATTTCAGAAACTTAAAAATATTTTCCAGGTTTTTCTCTTGGCTGTTTTAGTGATAAGTTTTTTTCCGCAAGCCTCTACGATGGATAGTTTCCCAAATACAGTACCTCGCATTCTTATTTAGCCACCCTGTACATCAATAATGGCTAATTAGATATAAACTTTTAGATGTGCTACCATCTAATGGTTAGAAGAGAGTTTTGACACTTTACAAATCAACGATTCCCGACGTATTGGTTGTTGCATACACTCAATTTGCATTGTGTGTTGCAAAGTTTTTATTTGACTGATTCTAGTCAAGATGTCACTCTGTTCTTCGTATCCCTTTAATTAATACTCGTTTGCTAGATATAAACTATTTACACGTACAAAAATGCTTACGACATTCTTTGTAAGAATTTATTCAGCTTCAAAAAGTCATTCACTTTCATTGTTGATTAAATCTATAATAATATTTGCCCCTTTTATATGAAAATATAAAGAAGTCACCAGAGTTGTAAACATTTTTTAGTGACAAATATAAACTAGATATTCTATTTTTTCATTAATTCAGTTTGCAATTTGTTTTTTTTTTCTTACAAACCACCCAAGAGAAAAAATGTTCAGACTACAACTGCTTATTATTCTAGCCCATTGCAGGCTTCTTTTGCAGGAATGACAGAGTGTGAACTTTAACACCAATTATAAGAACAATAATTAAATGGTAATTAATTATGGTTATCTATATGGAATCAGAACATAACAAAACTCTAGTTGGATTTCATAAATTGTAGTCATTTATTTTTAGCCGTAAACAAAAGTTAAACCATGTGAATATGTAAATTAAAACGAGAAAGATTTACACATGAAATTTAAAACTGTAGAAGTATTTTTAAAACAACTCTATAATGTTTCCTCACCATCCTTTCGTTCTATTTATTTGAAGCAGTATGTGGATGCTCGGAAAATTTAGAGTAAAGTATAAGTAAATTAAAGAAAAATCAGGACGACTGAGTAAAAGATCCGGAAGAGGGATGAGGGTTGCTAAATATACGTTTTGAGGGTTTGATATTAGTTTTTTACGATTTGTGGCTGAAATATGCATCCTATCGAAAAACGTTTAATGTAAAGGTTGTAGATAATTAAAAAATCTCAAACTTTTGTAATTATCATTTTTCTACATAACCTCAAAATTATGGAAAAAACGCTAAAAACCGTTTTTTTGGGTATTTAATTTTTATCTAATGCAAAAATATATTTTTTTTATGAAATTTCGTGAAAACATCCTTTATTGTGTTTTAAATAAGCTGTAATTTTTTCAAAGCAAAATATTTATTTTTGCGGGAAATAAAAATTAAAAACGAAAATAACGGTTTTTAGCGTTTTTCTTGATAATTTTGAGGTTATGTTAAAAAATGATGAAAACAAAAGTTTTAGTATTTTAATTATCTACAACTTATTTCGATTGGATACATATTTCAGCCAGAAATCGTAAAAAACTAATATGCAACCCTTAAAACTAGCTACCCCACCCCATTTACTCAGTCATCTTGATTTTTCTTAATTTGCCATCAATTTTCCGACCACCCACATAGTAATAAGAATCTCTCAAGAATTCGGGTATTTCAAATCGGTTTGGCCCTCGTCTATACCTTCCCCTCCTTGTCACATTTGTTGGGCTAGGAAATCCCCTCCCCCTTTTTATTTAAGCAGATTTTACCATCGGGTTGAATATTTTGATTTTTCTTTGTATCGTTATTTGATGCCATAAACTTGCTCATAGTTTTATTAATTCTTTGATTCACACCTTTCAGTAGTTCGTCATTTTTCTCAAAATTTATTGGGTCAGAAATAAAAATTGATTCAATGGAAAATGGAAGTAATAATTCTGAAGAGAAAGGACTATATTTATTATAATTTTTTTAATATACTTTCATGATGAAAAATTTTCACGTACTGATAGATCAGTGCAGATAGCTTTGAAAATGGAAAACAGTGAAATAAAATAATAGTAGGATGAAACCCATTGGAAAAGGAAGAGAATATAACAAACATGAAAGGAAAAATAATTTACAGGCGCTCTGTGGTCGGGAAGTGGAAGGGGGTGAGCTTTTCAGGGTAAAAAACTGTTTATCTCGATTTCCCGCAAACTACAAAAAAGTTAAATGGCAAAGTTGTAGGTAATAAAAAGATCTACAACTTTTGTATTTACACTTTTTTCACATAACCTCAAAATTTATGTGAAAAATTCAAATAACCAAGTTTTTGGTTTTTTAAAAAAGCAGATATTTTGATGTGAGATTTTTCGATTGAAAATTAGACTGCTTTTTCGATATTAAGTCAAAATAAGGTTAAAAAAATAAATATTTTAAAACAAAAAAATTACAGAGTGTTTGGGACATAAAAAGGTAAGTTTACACCACATTTCCTGAGAAAAAACATTTTTTTGTAAAAGATAAAAATAAAAAACCAAAAACTTGGTTATTTGAATTTTTCACATAAATTTTGAGGTTATGTGAAAAAAGTGTAAATACAAAAGTTGTAGATCTTCTTATTACCTACAACTTTGCCATTTAACTTTTTTCCATAGTACTTGTAGTTTTGCCGGAAATCGAGATAAACAGTTTTCTACCCTTAAAAACTCCCCCCCTTCACCTTCCCGACCCCAGAGCGCCTGTAAATTATTTTTCCTATCATTTTTGTCATATTCTCTTCCTTTTCCAATGAGTTTCATCCTACTATTATTTTATTTGGTTTCAAAAATTATCTGCACGGGTTTATATAGTAAAAGAGAAGATGTCTGTGTAAACGTGGTATTGAAATTGGCATGTATTCAGATTGCGACGCATCTCGAACTCTTCAGTTCAAGTTCAACGTTCACTTTCAATATGGAACACATAGCAAAGAATATTGAAAAGCAACCAGTCCAAGCAGAAGACTGTCTTATGTCTTACATCATCTCACATGGCGTGCGAGATCGTGATCATACTGTTTTTCATTTCGTTTGAGAACATCGAAGTAGGCCGAACAGTATACTGACTTAGATAAGATGTACAGGGCGTCCCAATAAAGGAGAATATTCTTATCCACAAAAAGAGCAATCCGTTGGAATTGTTTTTGTATTACAAAAATTTATTAAAAATTTCAATAAAAACTGCGATTTTTAGGCGATTTGTGGCCGACCAAAAAAAACGTAAGCAAAAGGGAGGGGGAGATTTTCTACCGTAACAAATGTAACAAGAAGGGGGAGGTACAGACCAGGGCCAAACCGATTTGAAAAAGTTTCGGAAGGAGGGTGAGGATATTGGTTTTTTACGATTTGTGGCTAAAATATGCATCCCATCGAAAAAAGTTAAATGTAAAAGTTGTAGATAATTAAAAAATCTCAAACTTTTGTATTAACGATTTTTCAACATAACCTCAAAATTATCGGGAAAAACGCTAAAAACAGTTTTTTTCGTTTTTAATTTTTATCTCCCGTACAAATAATTTTTTTCTATGATGAAAACATTCTTTTTTCTGTTATAAATAAGCTGTAATTTTTTCAAAGCAAAATATTTATTTTTCGATTTTATAGGAATTTAGATTAAAAAAAAAACATAATTTTTCCATAGCAACAAAATATTTTTTTCATACCACCTTAAACTCGAGGTTTCAATGAAGAAACTTAAAAATTGGCTTCAATAAAAGACCATAATAAATTAAGAAGAGTTATATGGCTAGAAGGCATGGACCCGCAGAACAATTCATAGTGTTGCACTTTTGATTTTGACAACACACATTTCAATTTTCTATTTCAATTTGGTAATGACTACCTACGAATAAGGACACGATATCGATACAACCGTCAATTATCGATGAATAATAGGCAATCGAACAATAGATTTGGATTTCGTGCGCAAATTGACAAGGAACAGCCACAAGCTAAATGGTCCATTAGAGATGAGTTGCTATGAAAAAAATATGGTTATTGTCAAAAGTGACGAATGCTCTAGATAATATATAATTAATTTTAATCTAACATATTGAGTAAGAACAACAAAATGAGATTTACAGCAGAATTATTCGTACCATATTGTCTTCTATGGAGAATAATTTGTATACTAGGGGGGGGCATTCATTAATTTCGCGGATTTTTTAACCCCTTCCACCCCTAAAACACAATTGTTTTATTAGAGTGACCCCTCCTCCAGTTATGACGTCACATATCGTCGAAATTTGTGATACATTTGACATTAAAATAAAATTCACGCCCTGTAAATCAAATAAACAACAATTATATCTAAGAGAAAAATCTAGTCATCTATATAATACAAATAATTGATATATTATTCAAATTTATACAATTTATATTTAGATTACTCCTCAATAATAACCTATAACCTAGAAGAATAATTGAATTTTTTGCAAGTACCTTGACAAAATTTATGTGTATCCTGAAGCTCATTTTTTCGTTTCAGTTATTGCGCATATATCACTTACATTTTCCTTGAAATGTACACTGCTCTTCCTCAACATGACAGAATGACCCAACCTTCAGAAAAGTTGCTTGTTACTGTTATCTACTTTCTGGGTAACTGTGTGATATTTATTTTAATCTTTTTTCTTCAAGATTTATAAAATTTTAGGAAATTTTTGCAAATTCTAGCCAATTTTAGTAAATTTTAGCAAATTTAAACAAATTTTAGAAAATTTCAGCAAATTTTAGAAAATATCAGCAAATTTAAGCCAATTTTAACATTCTTTAGCAAATGTTAGCCAATTTTTAACAAATTTAAGCAAATCTTAACAAATATTAGCAAATTTTAGCCAATTGTAACAAATTTTAGCAAATTTAAGCCGATTTTTAACGAATTTTAGCTAATTCTAGTCAATTTTAGCAAATTTAAGCCAATTGTTAAATTTATAAAATATCTACCTTAATTTTAGCCAATTTTAGGAAAGTTTTGCAAATTCTAGCCAATTTTAGCAAATTTTAGCTAAATTTAGCCAATTTTAGCAAATTTTAACAAAGGACCCCGCACCAATTAAATGTAAAAAAACGTCCCGGTCAAATTTTCTGAAACGTTAGTATGTTATAAAACTCGATGAACTGTCAAAAAGTGTCCATTGGCCCAAACCAATCCTATGGCTAGTTTTCGAAGTACAGGGTGTACTGTATGTCATACAGCGTGTTAAACTGATTGCAAATACTTTAAAAATTAGAAAACCTGTGTTTTGTGCACCACCCTGTATTTTAAAAGGTTCTCCGTCAATTTTATAAATTAATACATTTTCACATTAACAGAAGTTCAGAATTTAACTGAGCAAAATTTTGTTGTAATCCCATGACCAGTTTCCCTAAAATGTGTGCATACTTAGTAACATTTTTTTATATTATATATATAACTAGTAACTATATGGGTTCAGAAAATTTGACGGAAAGACATTTTCCCATAAGAAAGGTGCCTGGTCCTTTAGCCAATATTAGCAAACTTTAACAAATTTTAGAAAATTTAAGCCTATTTCTAGCAAATTTTTGCAAATGTTAACCAATTTTAACAAAGTTAAACAAATTTTAACAAAGTTTAGCCAATTTTAACAAATTTTAGCAAATTTTGGGAAATTTTTGCAAATTCTGGCCAATTTTAGCTAATTTTAGCCTATTTTTAGCCTATTTTTGCAAATGTTAACCAATTTTAACAAAGTTAAGCAAATTTTAACAAAGTTTAGCCAATTTTAACAAATTTTAGCAAATTTTCGCAAATTTTGGGAAATTTTATCAATTTTATAAATTAATACATTTTCACATTAACAGAAGTTCAGAATTTAACTGAGCAAAATTTTGTTGTAATCCCATGACCAGTTTCCCTAAAATGTGTGCATACTTAGTAACATTTTTTTATATTATATATATAACTAGTAACTATATGGGTTCAGAAAATTTGACGGAAAGACATTTTCCCATAAGAAAGGTGCCTGGTCCTTTAGCCAATATTAGCAAACTTTAACAAATTTTAGAAAATTTAAGCCTATTTCTAGCAAATTTTTGCAAATGTTAACCAATTTTAACAAAGTTAAACAAATTTTAACAAAGTTTAGCCAATTTTAACAAATTTTAGCAAATTTTGGGAAATTTTTGCAAATTCTGGCCAATTTTAGCTAATTTTAGCCTATTTTTAGCCTATTTTTGCAAATGTTAACCAATTTTAACAAAGTTAAGCAAATTTTAACAAAGTTTAGCCAATTTTAACAAATTTTAGCAAATTTTCGCAAATTTTGGGAAATTTTAGCCAATTTTAGCTAATTTTAACCATTTTTAGCAAATGTTAGCCAATTTTAACAAATTTAAGCAAATTTTAGCGAATTTTAACAAAATTTTAGCCAATTGTAAAAAAATTAGTCCATTTTATCAAATTTAAGCCAATTTTTAGCTAAATTTAGTCAATTTTAGCAAATTTAAGCCAATTTTAACAAATTTAAACCAATTATAACAAAGGATTTTTAGCTAAATTTAGTCAATTTTAGCAAATTTAAGCCAATTTTAACAAATTTAAACCAATTATAACAAATTTTAGCTTTAGAACATAAAGTGTATGTACGTATTTTCATTTACACTATCTCGTTTCCCAGAATATTCGTATTTTTTATAGTGTATGACCTTGAACTTCCCTTTAGATTTATTTAGTTCTGAATCGCGTTTCCAAAGCTTTTTGAAACAAAAAATGAATTTTTCCAGAATACGACGCACTTGAATTTTGACTCTTGACGAGGATCCATGGTTTGAAAGCGACTTCATGTTCGTATTTCTACTGATTTGTCTAAACTCTTTTTTTTTGTTGGATAATTCGTTCCCATTTAAGTTTTAAATATGACCTAATACAGTTGTAAAAGTTATTATGAAATTAAGCAAAATGCCAACATGGTAGCGGAATTCTACGACATTAGCAATAAACTAATTAACCGATAATCACCATAAAATTGTTTATTAAAATATATTAAAAGTAATTTGATTTCGGATTAGAGACCTTCATCAACGAAGATGTTCCAATTCGTAATTATAGTAATTACGTATAAATGCGAGATAATTTTTTAATGCGAGATATTGAACTGGACAAATTTAACACCGATTTTTATATATATGATTTAAAAACACCTGTAAACACCCAAATACGCAATAATTTAAATGATTCTTTTTACAGATCGCAATTAAAAATATAATTAAAGATGGTAATGGTAGAGATGATGATATTCATTAAAGCCTAAATGTGTATAGAGATCAATCGCATCATATAATTTTTATTTGATGGTAAAGATAATTTGCTTGAGCTAAAGCAGCTAAACTGTGTCTTCCTACATTTAATCAAAAGCTCCACATACAAAGCTCCTTTGTTATACATAAATATTATTATTAATAAACGAAAAATTGATTTTTTTGGCAGTTTTTTCAGAAAATGAGTGCGTTAAGGGCTTAAATTGTCGACAGTTTTTTTATTATAGAATAATTATTCAAAGTGGATATCCACTCCATCTAAAACATAATTTTAAAAAGGGCATTTGTCACATTTTTATATTTTAACAAACCTTTTTGATTTCTATATTCATTAGTATCCAAATTACCCAATTCTAAGACCCAACAATCTACAGCCTTAAAAAACCACGAAAAAAAACAACATCCTTTATTTATTATAAGAACTTAGCTACCCGGATTTCTCACCATACTTGAAAAAAATAATTTCTATAAATGAGGTTGTTAATATTATTTATTGCCACATTAATTCTCTATTAATACATACAAAAATACCACTTATATCAAGAATCAAATCAATCATACAATGAATAAATCGACCTCTTACAAAAGCAGCTCATCTAAAAATCAATCAACAACAAACCAACAATAAGAGATGATCAACACATACAGATTTCCACCAAAAAATATACACAATGATTACAGGAGTCGTGTATGCAAATTATTTCATTGGCGTAGCTTTGTCAGAAGAATTTTTTCAGTACTGACCACGTAAAAAATTATTAAAACATGTTACACTTAAAAAATATATAGGAAAATGGTTTGGGCAAGGCCTTAGAAAAGAGAAAAATGATTGGGGGAGATTTGTTACAAATAGTGCACTAGGATTTTATTTGTAAAAATATTTTTAGATTGAAATACATCAACCCTGTTACTTTCGTGAAACTATAAAAAAAATTCTCCTAAAAAGAAGTGTGCCTAATTCATTTTTGCCAAAGCCATTAAAAAAAAGTATATATATATATATATATATATTATTTTGATTATTAAGAAGGCCTTTTTATATTTTTTTTTATCTTTTATTCACAACAAATATTTATAAATCTCAAGGTATTTGGTGAGTTCATAATAATCTGACATTTCTAAAATTATTTTTAATTAATTGACAACCCTCTATCCCTAACTACCGTCAAACAAAAATCTCCCTATTACACTATAAAAAACTAGAACCTAACTTACACACTACATAACCCCCCCCCCCCAACATTTCAAAAAATTTTTAAACAGTAAAAATATTTTTAAATGTTTTAAAACATTATTAGTTGTTTTTTTTTACTTTCTTCCAGTTTCTTTTCTTTTTCTTTACTGTTTTTGTTTTCTTCCTTCTTCTAATTCTTTTTGTTTGGTATCCTATTATTTTATATTTACAACTTTTTTTAATTTCAGGTTTATACACCCCCCAGCGACGATTACCTAAATTTTGTACATTTCTTTTTTCAATTACTTTATTTGTTATTGCATGTATCTTTGCTTTATCATATTTCTTTTCTTCTTTTTCTCCTTACTCTTATCCTTCTTCTTCATAAATTGTAAATAATTTTGTTTTCTTTACCATTACGTTTCTTTTATGACTCACATACTGTTCTGTTTGTGAATTTCTAGCATTTTTCTTAAAATTATCTTCTAATTGCTTTAAAACTACTTTACATTCTTCTTTATTTTCTTGTATCTCCTTCTTATTTTCCTGAATATCTTTTTTTAATTCTTCCTGATTTTTATCTACACTATTAGCCACTGCATTAATAGCAAATTCTACTTCTTTTCTAATTTCTTCTATTTTTTTATCTGTTTCCTTTTCTTGTTTCTCTAATCTCACTTCAACTCTTTCAATTTCTCTTCTTATTAAAATTATCATCTCCTCATTATTTCTTTTGAATTGATTTTCCATCTCCATTCTATTCTTTTCTAGATTTCTTTCTATGTAATTCTCCATCTTTTTTTGATTTCTTTCTATGTTATTCTCCATCTTTTTTTGATTTCTTTCTGTTACTCTCCATCTTTTCTTGATTTCTGTTTAGATTTTCATTCATAGTAATTAACATTTGCATAATTGGATCATCTAATCTTCTTCCATCCATCTTTTTGTTTCCACTTCTTAAGTACATTTTTTTACACGTTTTTATTATTTTCTTTTATATAAAGGCCCCGCAACAAATATTTATAAATCTCAAGGTATTTGGTGAGTTCATAATAATCTGACATTTCTAAAATTATTTTTAATTAATTGACAACCCTCTATCCCTAACTACCGTCAAACAAAAAACTCCCTATTACACTATAAAAAACTAGAACCTAACTTACACACTACATAATATATATAAATAAAAAAAACTTTGCGCTTATAATTATTAGGTTCTTTTAATAATCTAGTTGAAAAATTCCATTATATTTTATGAACAAAATCCCAAGCATGTTCACATATTTTTGATTTTTCAAATTGTTTATTTTTAATGTATGATTGGTGCTCATTAAGTCTTATATGAAAATGTCTAATGTTTCTCCTATATATTACATTCGCGTGACATTTTGTGTTCTGGATTTCATTAAAAGGTTTTGTATTTACTATTAAAGATTTTAATGCACTATTTGTTTAAAAAACCGTTCTTATATCAAACTTATTACCAACCCTTCTAATTTATTTTTTTGTATTATGGTAATTCACCCGCCACTGTTGTATTTTCGTATCATAAACACTTCCTAAGTCTTAAGATGGACCATTTCATCCTCATTAAGATTTACCTTGACTGTAAATAATTGCCAATTCATTGATTTTGACATCAAAAAAATCATGCGGGTATGGATCACATCACCGATAGTTTGGTTCAAGACCGAAAAAAAAATAGTGGGAGACGATATTCGGGTATTGCCATGTATAAAAACGAAATTTAAAAATGGAATTTGTTATAGAATCTTATCACCAGTTCATCAATTCGGTGTCAAAAAAATGAAGCAAGTAAGAAGATTTTTTTATTATATATTTCTAGTTGTGGGTGTAATTTAAGTGAATTTTGAATTATGCGAGTGATTATTTAAAAAAAAGTGAAAATTTTGAAATTTTTTTAGTGAAAATGGATTAATACAGTAGCGCCTTTATTCAGTCGTAAAATATTTTTTCTCAGAAGGAATATGCCTGGTGTATTTTAAAAATTTACTTTGAAAACTGATCTGAGAATATTTTTTTTTATTTCTGATAAACAATAAATATCAATCTCAAACACTAATTAAAAATATCGACGCTTTTCCTATCTCTATTTGGTTTTTTAACAAAAAACATTGGCTTCATCAGTTGAGCTTTCGAATCCTATAAATCAAATTCCAAAAATAAAACAAGTGTTTTTTTACTCAGGTAATACGTAAAAAGTGGGCCAAACTGATTATGTGCAATTGAATTTGGTGATGATATGATAAATTATGATTTTTTGTTGTGTTAAAGACAATTACTTCTTTAGCTCTGTATGTAACTAATTATTATAATTTATTATTACTTAATTGAAAACAAAAATATGGTAACGATTTCAAAACAGATTAATTTTAGATTTAGAAATTAAACAATTAAAAAATTTAATTCACCTTTAAGTGGACATCTGGATATAGAAAACATTTAAAGCAAAAAAACAAAAGCGCGTGTCTAGGTCATGTCAGAAAATCATCCATAAACATAAATAAGTTAGTAATGAAATATTTTTTGTTTCTATTTCAGGCTTTATTATTTTCGGCTTTAATAATCACCGTCTTTGGTGACCGTTTGGACAACAGATACCTCCCACCAGGTCCAAATAATGATAACAACGTATACCAGCCTCCCCCGGTCGATTCAGGATTCAAGAACCAAAATTCTGCGCCGGTCAATCAACCGTTCAGTGCCGCCAGCCAACCCCAACAACAGTACAGCCCATCAAACTTCCAACAACCCCAATTCCCCAGTCAGAACTTCCAACAACCCAACAATCAGTACCTAACTCCTAAAAAACAAGAAAATGAACAATCTAGTCAACCTTCCAACCAATTTGGACAATTTTCTCAACCTCAACAGTTCAATAATGGATTCTCTAACCCCAGCAGGCAGTATTTGACACCTAATAAACAATCTGAACAATCTGGTCAATCCTCTAGTCAATTTGGACAATTTTCTCAACCTAAACAGTTCAACAACAACGGATTTTCAAATAATAATCAATATTCTAGTCCCAGTAAAGCACCTGAACAATCTAGCCAACCTTCAAACCAATTTGGACAATTTTCACAGCCCAAGCAATCCCACAATGGATTCTCTCAAAACAAACAGTTCAGTAATAATGGTTTTTCGAACTCTAATCAATATTCCAGTCCCAGCAAAGCCCCTGAACAATCTGGTCAATCGTCAAACCAATTCGGACAATTCTCACAGTCCAAACAATCCAACAACGGTTTTTCAAGCCCCAGCAACCAATATTTAACTCCAAACAGCAAAGATACTAGTGGAGCTTCTTCTAACTCTTTTGGACAATTCAAAAATCCCAATCAAGGTCAGTTCTCTGGCTCGCCCAATGGCTTTAGTAACCAATTCTCGCAACCTAGCGGTCATTATTCTCAATCTAGCAGCCAGAACTCCCAATACTCAGGTTTCCAAGGCAACCAAGGAGCTCAAATTGGACTGGTCAGATCTGAATTCAACCCTGATGGTGGAGACGGTCACTACAACTACTTATACGAAACTGAGAATGGCATCACAGCTCAGGAAGAAGGTTTGGAACAGAATTCCGGTAAAATCGCTAAAGGAGGTTTCTCTTATACTTCTCCCGAAGGAGAACAAGTCAGTATTGAGTATACCGCTGACGAAAATGGTTTTGTACCCAAAGGATCTCACGTACCACAAATTCCCGATGCTATCTTAAAGTCTATCGAATTTAACAAAGCTGCTGAAGCTCGTGGAGAATATAATGAAGGTTCTTATAATGAAGATGATCACAGTGCTGGACAAAATGGTAACGGATTCCAGAAATCTGGTCCCCGTGAACAGTCACCTTTTGCTTCAGAACAAAATAAACAAGTAACTCCATTTGGGCAACAAAATAATGGTTACCAGTACTCAGGGCCTGCTAAATCTGGATTTTCTGAACAGAAACCTTTTGCTCCACAAGGAAGTAAACAATCAGCACCTTTTGGTTCTTCCCAAGGACCTAAACCATCATTTGGACAGCAGAAAAATAATTACCAATACCCATCTCCATCAGACCAAGGGTCCTTCGCTTCTCAGAACAGCAAACAAGTAGCTCCTTCACCTTTTGGAGTACAAAAATCTTTCGAACAACCAAAGAATCATTTTGGAGCTTCCTCTAATGGTTTCAACCAAAAACCAAGTTTCCCTGAGCAGAGTCCTTCCTTTAATCAACCCAGAGGGCAATTTGCTGGTTCTGGATCCTCCCAACAAGGTCAGGGATACCATTACCAAAGTCCAAATGGTTCTGGAAGCAGCGGGTTCGCAGGAAAATCCCAAAGAGAACAAGAAAGTGCTCCATCTGGTGTACAAAACCAGTACAATGCTCCCAAATTTGGTACTGTTCAAGACAACCAAGGTTATAAGTACTAATATGTAATAATATATCATTGATGTAACTGTATATATTTAATATATTTAGCCTTTTGTATAAATATTTTTGAATTGTCAATAAAGGCTCTTAAACTTACGTATTTTCTATTTTCTATTCCGCAAAATTTAATTTTACAGTTTTCTAACCTTTCACAAAAAAGGTGTTTGGTTCAAGTACGTCAAGCAAAATAAAGGACAAGTATATGGTTCTTTGGGATATATGATCTAATATAAATTTTTATATTAGTCAAATGAGACAGTAACTACTTACCATTTTCAAGAACAGATTTCAGAAGCATCATGTAGTTTGATGGAACAAGTTGCAAATACGAGTATTTTTTATAGCCACAATCCACTTTTTTTAATGTTCATCACTTGAAAACATATGTTCGGAAATTTTTGAAAATCACACAGGCACAATTTAACTACAATATGTAACTAAAATTTTCGTTACAAAAGAGAAATTTAGAAATAAAGCAGTGCTGCCAACACGATTCTCCAATACTGCACCCTAACAACATTAAAATGACCCTTTATTATTTACTCAGAACTGTCATATTGTAACTGTTTTTTTGTAAAAATGTATTAGAAACTTCCCAATAACTGTTGGCTACCTGTTGATAAGTTGGTGAAATTAAAGTACGACTTATCTACCCGATAGCCGCTATCTACCAGATAGTTATTCTTTTAGGAAGATGGTGAAAACTACTAAGTGTGATGGATTGTATGAATAGGACAGAAAACTTGATTGGTAATAAATTCAATTATATATTTCCTAACATTATTTTTGTACATAATCTCACAAAGAATTGATTTGGAATGCAGGGTTCCTCTCAGTTGGTATAAAAATTTTTTGTTAAAAAAGCTTATTTAATTTTATTTTCGATTTTGTATCTCTAGCGCCATCTTTTAAGTATAGATGTAAATTCAAAAGCTTTCACAACGTTGGCAAAGTAGATTCCTGTATTGCCGGAATATCAAATGACATTAAGTAAATGTAGTTTTATTGTCGGTTTTTGATTTTTATTTTCGTTTAAACAACAGATTTTTTCAATAGTTTAAATGCCAGGAGAGTTAGGTAAGTGCAAACGTTGTTTTTTTTAATTTTTTGTACTTTTCTATGAGATTGGTTCTCTGGATTTTTGTCAATGTTGGTGCTCGTTTTATACTTTTGAGGTGAAATAAAACACTGGTTTGTGAACATCACAAATTATATTAATGCTATCTGGCATGGTATACAAATGAAATGTTAATTTATACATATTATACAGGAAAACAATAAAATTAATTCTGAAACCTATAAATACAGTAATTATAAAAGTGTCAGATATATCGCTGAGATGCAAAATGTACAGTCTAAACTTCTATACATAGGTAATAAGCATAATAAGCTGCAATTTTTAATTATACATTCACGAACTATACAGGGACGTCATTTATCTAGAATAAAAAAATATTCACTCGAACAGGAATAATAAAAAATACGAATTTTGCTTCCAATAGAATCTTAACACAGTTTTTAAATAAATATGAAATTATTTGAGTATTTTTTATTATTCCACAGAATCTTTTTATTAACACCCATTTCGGTCTAATATTTGTGCCAAGGATTTTCCATACAGGGATTATATTTATTCTTTGACTTGTTTTTCTTCGAATATATCACTTTTAATGTCTAAATATGGCAAAATAGTAGGTATTTGTTTGTTTAATATTTTTGCGAACAAAGAAATAAGGATGACTGCACTTTACTATTTCATTATAAGAAAAACATGCCAAAATAACTCTACATGAACACACTCAATCATATTAACAGTCATACAAATAATATTAACAACAATAGCTATATACTAAATACAAAAACGAATAGTTAAACTTAATTGTAAAAATCTCTTCTACTGTGTACCACGTTATTCCGAATGTTCCATTTTTGTGTTCCTTTATTATAGACATCGTTCTTTATACGAAAATAATTGTACTATATATTTTATATAGATATATAGGTTGGATTTCCAATAAAAACTAAAATGACAGTTTTTACTAGAAATTGCTATTCTTAAAAATATAAATTTTAACATTATTTATCGTACAGGATGTTTTTTAATTAATAGATTTCATTTTTTTAATCTTCAAAGCAATTTAAAAGTATTTCTGTTCATGATATAATTGGTTTAGTTAGTGGTAGGTATATAGCCAGTTCAAAAATTTGTACAGGAATCAAAAAACACAACAAATGTTCTAAAAGTGCTAGCAATCCTAGAAACAAACAAGTTTTTCTTTTTTTCATGGAATTAATTAGTATATAACTTTAAAAGATTCAAATGGCACAACTCCCAACTTCAAGATACATTTATCACTCAATACAAGTTAAAATATTGGACCCATTGTAGCTCTCATTATTTATGTAATTCCCACTTTTTGAAATACTACTGAACCATAATAATTTTAATATTTACTCACTCAATAGGACAATCTATAATAGGATGTATTTGTGTTTTTTAAATCCTGAATATTAAATCATCCCATGAAAACCACTTTAAGATCCTTTTCTTGTTATAAAACACCCTGTATGGTCGAGATAAACTTTGGTTGAAAAAATTCAGCAATTTTTAAAACTAGCTCTCTTATTGTTTTAAATTTTACTGAAATATGTTATCAATTACCTAATAAACGTGATTTTTTTTTGATGTTAAGATTTAAAAATAGGTATATAGTTCAAGGGCGTAAGTTTGGAGGTAACACAACATAGTTATAGTAGTAGAAAGTGTAAAATTATAAAAAAATAATAAATATTTAAAAAAAAAAATTGTTTATACCTCACACTCAAAAAAAACGTTACTACGCCCTTGATATAGCTTAGGTTTTGATATAGCTACACTTAAGTAATCTCATTTAGTAGCAAATAAATATTTGACTTTATTGTTATTTAATTTAATAAATAGAAAATTTGTATTTGCTACTAAATGTTATTTTTATTTTGGAATTGTACATACATATACGTTTAAAGAAAAAAAATATAGTTGTACATTCTAAATGAATAAATAAAACAATTAGATACACCTGAATATATTTTTATTTAATTTATAGATACCTTAGCAATACCTAAATATATAATAAAAATTAACAGTATCATTATTCAAAATATTAAAAAAAAATATTTTAAAAATGATTATAATAGTTACACAGATAAGACTAGCTAGTTATTTTTTTGTGATTTTTATTTTATAATAAAATAAATAAAAAAATAACAACTTTATACAGTTCCAAAATAAAATGTTCGGTAGATGCCAAATTGCCTATTTTTTTTTTAGATAAAAGCGATAAGTAGAACACATTTTTATAGATTTATATTATTCTTATTGTATGCTTTCTTTCCAAATCATTATTGGTATAAATATTATTTACATTTTTATAGTTAGAATATGCGTCTTTATTGTTTCAAGCAAGAAAGTAACAGTTTTTATATCGTATGTCTACAAAAATGTAAATAACTTGATCCTTGTTTAACAATTTGTATATCTTACATAATTTTTATAACACTTTCTTTTTACTCAGTCTGATTCCAGTCAGAAACCTGTTTCTGCACTTTTATTCCTAAAATGTATGCCTATACAGAATGTCCCAAAAGTTACTTTACACCAAATTTGACTATGACTTGAGGGACACCCAGTATAGCGTTTTGTATAGTGTGAAATAAAGATCGATATATAATCACTTCGTTAAATATCACTTAGCTATGTATCTGTGATAAAATAACGTCCAGTTAGAAAAATATAGATTTAATAGTTTGATATTACATTTGTACTCATGAAGCTTTCTCTTTTTGTTTTATTGCTTGATTTAAAAAAATGCAAAAAATATAAGATTACATACCATGTCATAGTAAATAATAAATATTTACAGGAAACTTAAAATTTATGATTAAATAAAATTGGTACTTATTTTATTAAGCAAAGTTTAAAAACGCACAGGCCTTATCGTTTATATATAATAAAAAAAGTTTATTGTGTATACTACAAATAAAAAAAATATGTAGATTGGGGTAAAAGTAAAAATTTTATCGAAATGTCAAAAAAATTAAAGTTACTTAGAAGCATCACAAAGCCCCCTACAGTACTTTTTATTTCTATAGCAAAGTATGAGTTCGTTTGAAAGGTTAATAGATGGCGTCGTTGCAGTTTGACATTTAGTTAATATCTAGTAGGTATAATAGTGCCAACGATTAGTAATTAAAAGTTTAGTGGTGCTTTTAAATTGAGTCAGAATTTTTTTTTTTTCACAAAGATTAGTATTAGCAGAATTTTAGAAAAATCGATTCTTGCAAAACCAAAAAATAAAGATATAGGACATACAGAATTTGAAAAATACATAGATATTTATTTATCCTGTTTCTATATTAAAAAATAGCGTATAAGGTTGTTGATTTAACAAGAGTTTAATTTTTTTTGGCGGATATCAGCACAAATTCTAAAATAATGCATGTATATATATATATATATATATATATATATCACAAAACGAACTGCCTTCAATATCCTAGCTATCTTATCACAGATACCACGGTATCCCCTATTCTCGGTATCGATCTCGTTCACACCACCATCCGTCTCAGAATAAGATACAATAGTAACAAAAACTATCCTATAGTTTAAACTTTTCAAAATTATTATTGTATGACACAACACTCGCACTTGGATTTCTTTTTAATTGTTACGTGTTCGACTTGCGTACCATCCCCGTCCGGTTTAACAGTCACTCTCTGCACTTCGACGGTACCGGGGGCGGGACTATTACTCTTGGGAGCGGTGCCGTTCGCGCTTTTGGGCGTGGCCGCAGACTGGAGGGGCGTAGTCTTCTTGGGAGACTCGGTGATGGGCTCCTGGATATTGTTGACGTGGGCGTGATCTATCGAGTCGGCGATCGGAAGGAGCGGTTGTTGGCCGGGCGTGGGCGTGATCGGTTTGCCACCTTTGATTAGTTCTACTATTTCGTCGGCTTCTCGGCTTAGATCGCCGCCCGGTCGGAAGGGGTTGTCCCAGCCGCTGTCCGTACTGAAAAAAAATATTAAAATTAGTTTTAATTAAGATTTAAATTTTAGAGTTGGATTTTAGTTTTTAAAACGGCAAACTGCGCCATCTATAATCAAAAATAGTGCAGGCGAGATAGGTAATTTAGGGTTTTTATGATTGGAAATGATAAAGGGGCTTACAATGCGAAAATTTTGAAGTAAAAAATGACTCACATAGAAGTTGTACATTTACAACGGCGGCTCCAAGGGGGGCAGTAGGGTCAATTGCCCCCCCCCCCCCAATTCCGACAATGATAGGATATTTCTCATATCCGCGTGAACCAAATTTTAATTTTTTTGAATTTTTTTTGTAGATTCTAGGTCCATTTATATCCTAAAAACTCACTTTTTTGCTCAAAAATGGCCCAAACATTTTTTTTTCGGTAAATTTGACATTGCCAATCGTTTCTTATACAAAATTCATTCTGCGTAAACCAAATTTTAATTTTTTTTATTTTTGTTTGTAGATTCTAGGTCCATTTATATCCTAAAAAACTCATTTTATCCCTCAAAAATGGTCCAAACATTTTTTTCGGTAATTTTGATATTGCCAATCGTTTCTTATTCAAAATTCATTCTGCGTAAACCAAATTTTAATTTTTTTGTTTTTTTTTTGTAGATTCTAGGTCCATTTATATCCTAAAAAACTCACTTTTTCCCTCAAAAATGGCCCAAATTCTTTTTTTCGCTAATTTTGATATTGCCAATCGTTTCTTAGACAAAATTCATTTTGCGTAAACCAAAATTTAATGTTTTTGAATTTTTTTTTGTAGGTTATAGGTCCATTTATATCCTAAAAAACTCACTTTTCCCCTCAAAAATGGCCCAAACATTTTTTTTTCGGTAATTTTGATATTGCCAATCGTTTTTTATACAAAATTTATTCTGTGTAAACCAAATTTTAATTTTTTTGATTTTTTTTGTAGATTTTAGGTCCATTTATATTCTAAAAAACTCACTTTTTCCCTCAAAAATGGCCCAAACATTTTTTTTTTTCGGTAATTTTGATATTGCCAATCGTTTTTTTATACAAAATTCATTTTGCGTAAACCAAATTTTAATTTTTTTGATTTTTTTTTGTAGATTCTAGGTCCATTTATATCCTAAAAAACTCATTTTATCCCTCAAAAATGGTCCAAACATTTTTTTCGGTAATTTTGATATTGCCAGTCGTTTCTTATTCAAAATTCATTCAGCGTAAACCAAATTTTAAATTTTTTGAATTTTTTTTGTAGATTCCAAGTCCATTTATATCCTAAAAAACTCATTTTTTCCTCAATAATAGCCCAAACATTTTTTTTCGGTAATTTTGATATTGCCAATCGTTTCTTATTCAAAATTCATTCTGCGTAAACCAAATTTTAATTTTTTTGTTTTTTTTTTTGTAGATTCTAGGTCCATTTATATCCTAAAAAACTCACTTTTTCCCTCAAAAATGGCCCAAACATTTTTTTTCGGTAATTTTGATATTGCCAATCGTTTCTTATTCAAAATTCATTCTGCGTAAACCAAAATTTAAGGTTTTTGAATTTTTTTTTGTAGGTTATAGGTCCATTTATATCCTAAAAAACTCACTTTTCCCCTCAAAAATGGCCCAAACATTTTTTTTTCGGTAATTTTGATATTGCCAATCGTTTTTTATACAAAATTTATTCTGTGTAAACCAAATTTTAATTTTTTTGATTTTTTTTGTAGATTTTAGGTCCATTTATATTCTAAAAAACTCACTTTTTCCCTCAAAAATGGCCCAAACATTTTTTTTTTTCGGTAATTTTGATATTGCCAATCGTTTTTTTATACAAAATTCATTTTGCGTAAACCAAATTTTAATTTTTTTGATTTTTTTTTGTAGATTCTAGGTCCATTTATATCCTAAAAAACTCATTTTATCCCTCAAAAATGGTCCAAACATTTTTTTCGGTAATTTTGATATTGCCAGTCGTTTCTTATTCAAAATTCATTCAGCGTAAACCAAATTTTAAATTTTTTGAATTTTTTTTGTAGATTCTAGGTCCATTTATATCCTAAAAAACTCATTTTTTCCTCAATAATAGCCCAAACATTTTTTTTCGGTAATTTTGATATTGCCAATCGTTTCTTATTCAAAATTCATTCTGCGTAAACCAAATTTTAATTTTTTTGTTTTTTTTTTGTAGATTCTAGGTCCATTTATATCCTAAAAAACTCACTTTTTCCCTCAAAAATGGCCCAAACATTTTTTTTCGGTAATTTTGATATTGCCAATCGTTTCTTATTCAAAATTCATTCTGCGTAAACCAAATTTTAATTTTTTTGATTTTTTTTTGTAGATTCTAGGTCCATTTATATCCTAAAAAACTCATTTTTTCCCTCAAAAATAGCCCAAACATTTTTTTTCGGTAATTTTGACATTGCCAATCGTTTCTTAGACAAAAATCCATTCGGCGGAATCCAAATTTTATTTTTTTTGATTTTTTGTGTCGATTCTAGGTCATCGACAAACCCAAAAAATTAAACTTTTATATATATATAACCCCTTGCCCCCTGAAATTAACCCCACGAATTTTTTTTACGTTCATTATAAGCCCCTTTACCACTTCCAATCATAAAAACCCTGCAGAAAATTTTTATTGACTCTAAATCTAATTTTCCTGGTCTTAAAGCTGTTCAAGTTGTCTGCAATCTTAAATAAATCTGAAATTAGAAGTTAGATGTATCTTCGATAGATAGAACCAATATGAACCCTAGAAAAGTACTTTATGTACCATATTTGGTATCAGTGGTTATTACCTGTGTCCATTTTCCTTCGGAACTTTTACTACATAATAAAGTACACCCCCATGTGTGGTCATTGCTGGCATACTTTTTAAAATGTCTTTTCTATAAACTCAAAACATAGCTCCACAAGTTATTAGCTGGTTTCACAATAATAGTTTATTTGTCTACACTTTTATTATTATTATTATTGCGTTAATTAATATCTTATAAGTACTTTATGGGTTCACAATATATTAATTTTGAAGGATTCACGTTTAGTCTATTTTTATCTGTTTCGAACGTTGAAAATTTTATGTTTTCGTGCCGAGATCCCTTAAAATGTCTGTTTTAATTGATATTTACGTTTCCTGGACGAAAATAGATGCTGAAAACAACAATTTTGTTCATTGAAATTGAGTCATTAATTTAATAAAAATAACTACTTATTTGTATAAAGGGGATTTTTAAAATACCGGGTGTCCCAGAAGTTTCTGACCCATTTTAACTGCAAATATATCAGAATTCAGATACGATAGGGAGGAGAAATCTGATAACTAAATAATTATAGAAAATAACAAAACAAACTTGAAAAATGTATACCAAATTTTACTAAAAATTAACATATAAATTATATAATGGTAGATGTCTACATAAACTTCAACATATTATACATTTTCGGAAATATATAAGGTGTTATTTGCATTTGAAAAAGACCGTTTTTTAAAAACACCCTTTATAAGATTTTACTAAATAAACATTTATACCGAAAAAAAATTTATATAAAAAGAATGTGTTTAGTTAAAACCGCACCTCCCTATCGTATCTGAGTTTCGAGATATTTGCAGTTAAAATGGGTCAGGAACTTCTGGGACACCCGGTATTACAATCTATTTTATATCGATGTATTTCTAGGTGGAATTTGTTTTCGTAAACTGTTCCGAGAAAACTCTATAGAAAACACAGTACGTTCATAATAAATTTTCGTCATTTACGTAAAACACAATAAAAGGTAACGAACAATACGAAATTTCAAGTTTTCCTCTCTTGTAAGAGGATTGTAGCCAACAATGTAAAATTACGCGCGACTTCCGTTTCGTACACGTAACAAACTTATTGTACCTGGACCACAATAGAAATTGTGTTGACAATGACATTGCTCTAACCTTTGGGTTTCATCCTATAATTATCCTTCGAAACCTTCACATTGCCAAGTGAAATGGATAGGTCAAAAAAACTGATGATATAAACAGAAATGTATACAGGATGATTAATTACTGTGATAAAGCCCAGTAGCTCTGTTATCATAAGAGATAACAAAACAAATTGTGTATAAAAATTGTAGACAGATTTCAGCTTCACATTTCTTTATTTACAATGTTACAGTGATATAAAATATAAAAACTTTGAAGGTACTCAAGTTTTGACTTACCCTGTATACGATTTAATAAATATTCGCAAATTCGTTCGTGTTTATAAACTTTGACAATCATTAAAAAACTTTCGGCTTCAATAGATTATTATTCTTATACTCCTTTTTTAATTATACAGGCCGTTGAACTTTTGTTAAGATTTCCACATAGTTATAACTTTTTAAATGCTCTGTATAACTTACTATAACCTATATTGTTATATAAGCGGATTTTAATTTGAAGGTAAAATACAGGGTGTTTCATTTAAAAGAACATAACTTTGATCTGGCACCGCGTTATGAAACACCCTGTAACATTGTAACTAAATTTGAAATGTGAAGATTGAAGCTACAATTTTTATACACAATTTTTTTTGGTGCCTCTTATGATAACAGAGCTACTGAACTTTATCACACTAATCAATCACCCTGTATATACCAATGAAGCCTGAAATCATACTGTATATTTTATGCTTTTTTTAGAAATAACACTGAAATTGTTTTGTTATAATGGGGAGATAAAGCGGATTTTAATTTGAAGGTAAAATACAGAGTGTTTCATTTAAAAGAACATAACTTTGATCTGGCACCGAGTTATGGAACACCCTGTAACATTGTAACTAAATTTGAAATGTGAAGCTTGAAGCTGCCTACAATTTTTATACACAATTTTTTTTGGTATCTCTTATGATAACAGAGCTACTGAGCAGTAATCAATCACCCTGTATATACGAATGAAGCCTGAAATCATACTGTATATTTTATGCTTTTTTTAGAAATAACACTGAAATTGATTTAAAAAATGAAGGTGAATACTTTTTACAACAAATTTTTTTTTTATTTATTCTGACGTTTTTTGTTCATTAGATATACAGAGTGTCCCGTTGGTAAACGGATTTATTTTAAAGGGGATTCTAAATAACGCATATATAACGGGTCTCTTAGCTTTCATAACGCAGTTACAGGGTGTTTTATCAATTATGCATAATTATTCATTTGGCCAGAACTTTTGAATCACTTGGTATATCTTTTAATTTGAAGGTAAAATACAGGGTGTTTCATTTAAAAGAACATAACTTTGATCTGGCACCGCGTTATGGAACACCCTGTAACATTGTAACTAAATTTGAAATGTGAATCTTGAAGCTGCCTACAATTTTTATACACAATTTTTTTTGGTATCTCTTATGATAACAGAGCTACTGAGCTTTATCACAGTAATCAATCACCCTGTATATACGAATGAAGCCTGAAATCATACTGTATATTTTATGCTTTTTTTAGAAATAACACTGAAATTGATTTAAAAAATGAAGGTGAATACTTTTTACAACAAATTTTTTTTTATTTATTCTGACGTTTTTTGTTTATTAGATATACAGAGTGTCCCGTTGGTAAACGGATTTATTTTAAAGGGGATTCTAAATAACGCATATATAACGGGTCTCTTAGCTTTCATAACGCAGTTACAGGGTGTTTTATCAATTATGCATAATTATTCATTTGGCCAGAACTTTTGAATCACTTGGTATATCTTTTCCATTTTTGGCATACCGATTATACTTCTCACGAATGATGTACTGAAATATTGAGAGATATGAAAATCCAGGTTCGGCTTTAGGGAAAAATTGAAACATAAAAATATCAAAACAACACCCTCTATATCACAATTTTAATATTTCCATTTTAGATTTGAATAGAGGGGAAAAACTGAATTGTTGTTATCCCGCCGCCACTGGTGGCAAACAAAAAAGTTTGTTTTCGGTGGTAAATAAATTATACGCGATATTTTTGTAGGTCAATTTTGTAGACTCGATTTTTTGATGCGCTCTTACAAGCACCAACAAAAGTGTACCCGCTATAAAAATTAGTATGTCGATCTCAATAAAAAGTCCGATAAGATACCGATCCTCAATTTAAAAAGTTGTGACTCGTTATTTGGAATTTAATTTAAAAAAAAAATTTGGGTTACCGCAGTGAAAGTAACATGAAGGTCTAAAAATCACTATAATTATCGCGCGGTGAATTTGAATTTATGTTTTTTTAATATCAATTTAATAAGTGGAAAATTGTAACTTTATGTTAGATTGAATCATTGAGTGAGTGTATGACCTACAATTATTTTTTTTTGTTTAATAATTTCTAATGCACCAAGTAGATAAACAAAGCGGGCATGACTACCAGCATAGGGAATTCAATGTGTTAGAGAGAGAACGCGATATTATATGACGTATTTCTGTTGTTATGGGCGCGATCTGAATGGGGCAAACGGCATTGTGGAATAGAGGGGTTGGGGTTACGGTCCTTCTGGCAACGTCTCTGCGCATGATTTTTCTTTACCTATCTAATCTTTACCCCATCTATATTATAATGCCGTTTCTCCCATTGAAATCGAACCAATAACAACGAAGTTAGGCGTTACGGCCCTTCTGGCAACGTCTCTGCGCATGATTTTTCTTTACGTATCTAATCTTTACCCCATCTATATTACAATGCCGTTTCTCCCATTGAAATCGAACCAATAACAACGAAGTTAGGCGTTACGCCCCTTCTGGCAACGTCTCTGCGCATGATTTTTCTTTACCTATCTAATCCCCAACCACTCTCTTCCACAATGCCGTTTGCCCCATTGAGATCGCGCCCCTAACAACAGATATACGTCACATAATATCGCGTTCTCTCTCTCTATGATGAGACAAAAAAATATATTTTACTCTATTATCGACTTTTGAGCTATTTTAAAGAAACGTTTAAAAAACACGAATTCGACATTTAAATGCATTTTTTTAGAGTGAGAATTCGCATAATTTTTTTCGCATTCTACGCCGGAAAATATATAGGCATTAGTTCAAACATTTTGTTTCCCTAGAGGTTTCCTAAAAAAAATTTCAGTTTTACTGGCATAATAAACACCCTGTACAAATCTGATCTGGTTTTTAATTTTTTAATAAACGATTAAATAGGTATTTCTTATATTGACAATGAACTTTTAACAAAAAAAAATTTTATTTTATTAAATGAATTATTTGTTAATAACTTTTTTGTGCCTAAAAATTCGAACTTTTCGCAAAGTTCTTCGAATTTCTTGTAAGATGAATGATTTATTTCATTAGGAACCGCGTAGAGACAGAATTGTATCTCAGCATTTTTCAATTTCCACTTTTCCCACTTACCCAAGGCAGTAAGTAGCTAGGGGACCACCAATATTGGATCTCTCTGAGACGTTTTCAACATAAGATTTAATTTTTTTTCAGAGAAAAAATACATACAGGCATTATTAGTACAAGGAAAATGCAAAAATATATATAGGGTGTTCCATGTAACATAAAGTTAGATAGTTAGATAAAAAAAGAAAGTTAAATGTGTATTTTAGACAGAAAAATCCAAAAAACTATCAATTTGTTTCATAAAGAGGATATTAACAGAAATGCAAGCGAATTTCGCGCCAAGTGTGCTTGGAATTTTGCGAAAAAAGTTGGAATTTAGTAAAAAAAAGTTACTATACTATTAAAATATATCGTTAAACTAAAAATAGTTAATTGTGTACATGAGTGCTTAGTGTTTTTAATGTATTTTCACTTGAGTAAACATTTCATAGACGCAATTGTAACCTTCGCGCTCGGAAAATATCGGAAAATTTCAAGGAAACCTACACAAAAACAACACATAAAACAAAAAAACCTTCACACCGTAACCGATTTTAATTCAACGTTTATTCGCCGAACGAACGGGTTTTTATCAATTAATTGACCCCTTCGCGAAGGTCGTATTTAGATTCGGGATTCAAAATCGTCGCCTCGGCACCTAGCACAGCTGGGGCATGCACTACGTCGCTCGAAACTCTTCGAGGATGACTAATATTAGGACTAGGACTTCAAATGGAGGCGGTGGAAAACTCTCGCGGCGGATGAAATATGCGCGGCCCGCTAGAGAAGTCGCGCTGTGCCAGAGGCGCAACATCTGGTTGGGACGGGAATGACCTTGACGTGGCAATTTAGATCGTGTAGGCTGTTTCATGATATTTCGTTTGGTTGTAAGTTCAGGATGACCGTTTTTTCAAGTTGATTCATTCTCACCACCAAATTTAAATGTTCCCCTATATTTTTTTTACAAATAATATTACCAGAATTATCGGACGATGTTGCCTAATTTTCCTATAGAAATGCGTCTTAATATAAATGAAACAACCGTCGAATTGGACGTGGAAGCGAATTCAAATTTAAAAGTAATAAATACCGGAGAATTATTGGTGAAAATTCAGGAATTCCTCGCACAGTTTTTGTAATTGTTACTATGATTTAAAAGAAGTTAATAGGGATTGTGTCGCGATAGACGAGCCTCCGCCCCCCAATCGGAGCTTTGGAGGGCTCAGCTCACGTCCCCTTCCGTCACATGTCATATGTCATCTGTCAACAGAGTTGCCAACTTATTTGTTAACAGGGTTGTCAACATTCCCAGAGGTCCCTTCCAAGACATGTATACAGCCTCATTGGGGCTTTGTAGAAACTTAACCTAACTTTACTGGGCTCCACACTAGAAAGTTAGATATTTAAAATTGAACGTAAAATTACCTGAGCGTGGACGGGAAAGAAAACGAAACGTACTAGGTAATGGTCAAAGTTCCTCGCTTGAAATTCAGTTGTAAAAATCTCATGACCCTTGCTTGTACGCCATTGTTTATCTAAATATTTATTTTGTGTTAACAATTTAATTGCGAAACGTTCCCAACTTTTACTTTTTCCAAACTTTTATTCAAATCATAATTAATTAACAACTACACCTTTGCTTTTATCCGTATTTATTATTTAAAAAAAAAAGAGAAAAATGCCGCAAACGAGCGATTACCGTTTTCGAGCAGAGGTCAATGAGTATTATACATTATTACATCACATCTATTTTTACAGTTGTTTAACAGGCATGTGGTATAGTATATGCTGTTATGGTGTGTTGTTTATATTATTCATTTTAACAATATTAATGAGCCTGCTAATTGTGAAGTGCAAATTTTCTAGTCGTCTAAATTTTGTTGTTAATATTCATATCATACGTTGCTTTGGAATTTTTTTAAAGTGGCTAGTGAAATCGGCTAGTAAATGGGGTAAACCATAATGGGTGGTTTCCCATTTACAATTCTATTGGCCTATAAGTCCATCTACGACAAGCAGATGTTTACATTATTGTTACTTGATGAATGATGATTAAAAAATGAATTCTATTTCGTCTGTTGGACCTTGGAATCCAATAAACTCGATAAAAAAAAACGGTTGCGTAAAAAAATAGTGTTTATTGAATGAATAAAGATGGAAAGCATGAAAAGACCTATAAGGGCCATTATGGTAATTAATAGAACAAATTGTGATGCATCTGGACATATACATGAAAATAAAATAATATTTTGGCTATTAGGATCACTGTGCAAAGATTCAATACTTAACCAACTTAACTGGAGATCCTAATAGGGGTAAATGGCGTAAAATTTCTATATTGGTTAACTTTCTTTAATATGAATTAACATTTTAATTTCTATAAGGCATATTAGATTTGAATAGAGGTAACTCCATCTGGACCATAGCTTCTTTCTGGTTATAGTTTTTTCATTTTCAATTGCAGAAACAAAATGCTCAGATGTGCTTTGGCGGCTTGTAGATGTGCCTACAAGTGGCTTTGTCGGTATTAACCGCTTGTATAAAGCGGGATCATTATTTTATTCTGCAACTGAAAATGGACAAGATGCATCATCATTTGTTCTATTGGCGGTATCCTTTGCTGTTTTTATATCTTTTTTTCATTCTCATAAAGCAGTGGGTTCGACTATACAATATTGTATTTGTTATCGTGCACTGTGTTCTAGAATTTCAGGAAAATCCGCATAACGTAAATAATTATTTTAACAACTTTTTACATAATACACAATATATAATTTCATATTTTATACTCGAGCGAGTTCGTCCTCCAATTATCCATACATGGATGGTACAAAATAATTACGATGGACCCTGTTCGTGATACAATATGATGCTGTGACAATTTTGATCATACCAGATGATAATTTGCATACATGTATGCAGTTATTAACCCAACAAATATTTTATATAGCAACTCTCTGCCCATTGGCGTTGCTGGGAGGGTAATTATAGGGTAGAAAAGTTAATTGCTGTAGATTTTGCTTATTGAAACATTTAAAATAGTTTATCAAAACGCAACTTAATATATATTTAATTAAAAGTTATTTTTTCTGTTAACCCTAATTTTTCGACGATAATTTCTCTCCTAAAGGATCGTTTACAGCAACAAAACTTCCAAAAACACCAACACGACCGTTTATTAACCACAGGCAAACCGTTTAGTTAACTTATTGGACGTTAATAAACGCGTTTTATACGCCCGTCACCACCGTCACCCTCCATAACCATAGTCAACACTAGAGCACAGGAGCGCAGTCTTCGGGGCACCCGGACACATCGATCGGTTCACGGAGGCGGCGACCTAGGTGTCTATTGGGGGCGGCAGGCAGTCGAGGACATCCTGGTGCACACAAACCGGTTCCGAGCCTGCGCCTATATCGATGAGGCGGTGCACTCCGTCGCCGGGGGGTCGCTGGTGACGTCGCGGGGACCACCGCATTCGAATGCGATTGTTTATTGTCTAAGGGAGTTTTGTAAAATGTTCTATTTGTATGCACTAATAGTGGAATATTTAGAACGCTATTTAAAACCAAGATTTTAAAATAATAATAAATATCCTGCCGTTTATTTCAAAGTCCTGCGATCATAACAGTGATTGTGGTGTTCCTCTGACAGCTCCTGCGAAGGCACAAGAGATTAACCCTTATGAGAATCAATTAAAACCAATCCAAAATGTTTATTATTTTTTTCATCTGTCAAACAGTCAGATTTTGTGGTTTCAGCCAATAATAGCTCAGGATCCTAACCAATCATTGTGTTTTATACTGATAAAACCGCTTCGTCGTTTTTGTTTTTTGATTAAACTGTGTTTACCTTTTTTGAGATGTCAAATGTAAACATTTATCAATTATTATAATAAAATGTATTGCAAATCTATGTTAATACCCAAATTTCAAAATATATTTGTAAACTAACCTGTTTTTATTCGTGTATTGTAAAACAACACAGCGCCATCCATAAATTCGTTTAAAACTGACATAATGTCAAAACGTCTAAACGTTACACTTAATAAATAATCTTAAATGACTACTACTAGATAGGCAACTTATATTACGTTTGTGATATTTGGCGTTTAAATGTAAAAGAAAATATGGAACTTTTGAGTGTAAAGTGTCTTTCTCTGTTTTTAACACAAAATGATTCAAAAAATAATCTTTCAAAATACCACTGTCAAATTTTCGGTTTCCATACTCAAACGCCTTTATTTCAGGCAAAACCACGAAAACAAACTGATTTGAGATAAAATCACTCGTCCTGCGGACTCGTGATTTTATCAATCAGTTTGTTTTCGTGGTTTTTCCAAATAAAGCCGTTTTCGTGAAAACCAAAAATTTTATCGATAAAATTTGGAGGACTCGTGGTATTACCTTTGATAAAACCGCTTCTTCGTCTTTGTTTTTTGATAAACCTTGTTTACCTCAAATATAAACATTTACCAACTTTTATTTAGTATTATCAATTATTATTATACTAAAATGTATTGCAAATCTATGTTAATACACAAATTTCAAAAGGTATTTGTAAACTAACCTGATTTTATTCGTTTATTTTAAATCGCTTTAACACAAAACACAGCTCGATCCATAAATTCGTTTAAAACTGACAAATAATGTCAAAGTCTAAACGTTACCCTTATATAAATAGTCTTAAATACTACTAGATAGGCAACTTATGTTACGTTGCTAGGTATACAAACAATTACATCAGTATTTGACGTTTTAATGTAAAAGAAAATATTGAACTTTTGAGTGTTAAATGTCTTTCTCTGTTTTTAACACAAAATGATTCAAAAATAACCTTTCCAAATACCACTCGTCCTGTCAAATTTTATAGATTAAATTTGGAGGACTCGTGGTATTACCTTTGATACATTTTCTCCGTTTAAAATACTTTCTGATCCAAATTTTGAATGAGTGAAACCAAAATTTATTTCGAATAGTTAATTCGAAAAAAAATCAACACATGATAAAGGAATGGCACATAAAATTAAAAAAAAAAACGAAATATATTACCAGATGGTATTTTATTTTTAGATCACGATAGTGTTGAAACAGAAGATGACTTTGACACACAATTGCTGTGTCCAGATGTCATCATTGAAGAAAAAAGCGGTGCTATAGTTACCAGCAATGGTAAGAATATTATATGTATACAGGATGCATTAAAACATTTATTTATATTGTCAGTATTGCTAGTAGCAGATAATGAAACGTTTTTTTTTTAATTTTAATAAAAAAAATACAGCCTGCAATAAAATTGACTAGCTAATCAACAAATAATTTTACAATTTGTTCTTCTGTTTCTTTTCTTCATCTGTTTTATTGAGGTAAAGATTTTCTGAAATGTTTACTTTTAAATATTTCTTTATTTATTTATTTAGAAAAACAAAAAATAAAATAAAAATTATTATCTTGGTTAACTTCTTTCAATTTGTAGGCGATAATGTTGAAAATAGCAGTTCACCATTTGATTATAATATAACTGGATTCAAGGGTATGGATTCTCTAGTTATTTAATACAATTTTTATTAATTTATTTAAATCTTTTTTGCAGCTAAATTCAATTTAAATAATGCAGAAGAACTACTCCGATCTGAGATTTATAAACCTGGTAAAAAAAAATAAAAAAAAGCATTTTTATTAACCCCTTAACGCACCCATTTTTTAAAAATTATTCAAAATTTTCTTTTGTGAGCTATTTTTCGGAGCAATGTGCAGCACATAGCCCAACATTTGTTATTTCACGACTAAATTGTAAAATAAAAAAGCAATGGCCTTCATATAAATTCACGAAAAACGACTACGCGTCGCAGTCAGTCGTCACAAGAGCATACATTAAGGGGTTAAGGAAGAAACTCTATAATTTTAAATTTTGTTTTTAATTTCCTTTAGGTAAAGAGGTACAGAACAGCAGAATCCACTGCACTGCTTGTAATTGTCATTTAGGCAGTGCTTTAAATAGCTTAGAAAACATATTCGTCCACCCTCTGCTAACCGTGCTAGTTTGCAGAGAATGTTTCGATTATTATACAGGTGGCGATTTCGATAAGGATGAAGATGGCGCTGAGATGTATTGCAGGTAAGAATGGCCAAATTTTTTTTAATTTAAAATGATATTTGCTTTCTGAGGGACTTTTGGAACGCGCCGTATGCATTTGTTGATTAATTGATTCATATTTCAGATGGTGTGGTCAAGGCGGGCAAGTTTTTTGTTGTAGCAAGTGTCCCATGGTCTTTTGCAAGGTAAGAAATGAAATATATAAAAATTTTTCTTTTAATTTCTGCATCGTAATGAAACGATTACGAGGGTTAAATTGAAATTATCGTGGTGAATGTTTATTTCAATAAAAATAATTTCCAACTATTCCTCTTTTTATACATTCGCAACTTAATTAATGAATGGCAGTATCTCCTCTACAGAAAATAATTTTCTACCCCGTAAGACTTCCTTCTGTGTAACACCTCATTCTCTCTCTCATTGCTTCACTACTTCTAAAAATTATTAAGAGAATTTTAATGTACTTGGACTAATATTTACTGATAAACGATATTTTATTTTAGCTTTGTGTTAGAATCAACTTTACGTCTAAACAATATAGCGCAATTCGGGACAGCGATTATTGGGAATGTTTTTCTTGTAATCCCGTTCAGATTATGCCCTTGAAAGTGCAGTGTTATGAATTTGTCAAATATATCAATTGCGAAAGACTGTAAGTAAAGTATATTTTTTTTGTGTCGTTCGCCTTCTCCATATCGACAAATAACTTTTGCTCTTATATGGATTATTCACTTTTTGTTTGAAACTAATTATTACAAACTTGTGGAATTTTGAAAAAAGTTATTTTGACATGATTTAGGAGGGTACAAAATGGACCTGAACAAGAATTCTACGCAAGTATCGATTATTCACAATGTTGTATAAATGGCAATCGAAGAAAAAGACCAAAAAAACACGACCCAGATTTTATACCTTACGCTGAAATGCCCGTTGAGAAAAAAGTAAAAAAACCCAAGATAGACAAACGAGAAGATTTTGGATTTGATGGATTCAAAAACGAGGAATTAGCTGAGGCGCAAAAAAACATGTTACCATCAAGTATCGCGCCAAATATTACTGGTGCTGTATGTACTAGTACTGCAAGTAGGTTTTAATGCATTATTTAAAAAAATATATTTTTATGTTAAAGTTTTTTCCGTTAATTGCTTACAATCTTGAAAATAGACCAGTGCAGATAATTTTTGAAACCAAATAAAATAATAGTAGGATGAACCCCATTGGAAAAGGAAGAGAATATAACAAACATGAAAGGAAAAATAATTTACAGGCGCTCTGGGGTCGGGAAGTGGAAGAGGGGAAGTTTTTAAGGGTAGAAAAAAGTTAAATGGCAAAGTTGTAGGTAATAAAAAGATCTACAACTTTAGTATTTACACTTTTTTCACATAACCTTAAAATTTATGTGAAAAATTCAAATAACCAAGTTTTTGGTTTTTTATTTTTATTTTTTTGTCACGAAATTTGGTGTAAACTTACTTATTTTATGTCCCAAACACTCTGTAATTTTTTTGTTTTAAAATATTTATTTTTTAACCTTATTTTGACTTAATATCGAAAAAGCAGTCTAATTTTCAATCGAAAATTCTCACGTCAAAATATCTGCTTTTTTAAAAAACTCGGTGGGCTTTTTGTTCGTTGAAATCTCTACTTTTTGATGGTGTAAAAAAATATACATTACTATGGAAAATGTTCTCAAAAAATGCATATAAGAAACTAAGAAAACTCCGAATTTCTTTTTTTTTTAAATCATCACGTACAATTTTGAGCTATTTATTTAAATTTATACTTTAATTACTCGAAAAACGTAAGATTCCGTGTTACATTGATAAACAAAGGAGTAATTAAAGTATAAATTTAAATAAATAGCTCAAAATTGTACATGATGATTTAAAAAAAAAAGAAATTCGGAGTTTTCTTCGTTTCTTATTTACATTTTTTAAGAACATTTACCATAGTAATATATATTTTTTACACCATCAAAAAGTAGAGATTTCAACGAACAAAAAGCCCACAGAGTTTTTTAAAAAAGCAGATATTTTGACGTGAGAATTTTCAATTGAAAGTTAGACTGCTTTTTAGATATTAAGTCAAAATAAGGTTAAAAAAATAAATATTTTAAAACAAAAAAATTACAGAGTGTTTGGGACATAAAAAGGTAAGTTTACACCAAATTTCGTGAAAAAATTTTTTTTTTTGTAAAAGATAAAAATAAAAAACAAAAAACTTGGTTATTTGAATTTTTCACATACATTTTGAGGTTATGCGAAAAAAGTGTAACTACCAAAGTTTTTTTATTACCTACAACTTTGCTATTTAACTTTTTTCCATAGGACTTGTAGTTTTGCTGGAAATCGAGATAAACCGTTTTCTACCTTAAAAAACTCCCCTTCTTCCACTTCCCGAACCCAGAGCGCCTGTAAATTATTTTTCCTTTCATGTTTGTTATATTCTCTTCCCTTTCCAATGGGTTTCATCCCTACTATTATTTTATTTCACTTTTTACCCTTTTCAAAGCTATCTGCACTGGTCTAAAATATATAATTTTTTTATAGCTCCATGGAAAATAACATTTTCCTACGAATATTTATTTTAAAAAAATAATTTTAGGTGCACCCCCATCCTCAAAAAACTCCGTTTTCCCCTCCACCTGTACCCCACCAGAAAACCAGCAACAATCAAAGCAGCTGATACGTAATCTTACTCTAGCAAACTATCTGTACCGCAACCAAACTATACCACAACCAACCGCCCCCGCATCGGTTGCTTCTATATCCTTACGACCCATATTACCAAAACCCCAACCGCAAACGGCTTTATCGCAATCTCAAAACGTCCTCAGATTTCCCGCTCCGAATTACTCGATCAGATCCGCTTTCCCCCCACAACCCGCCGTTTTAAATCGACCACCATTGTTTAGAAATATCTCGAATCCAACACCCAAGTGTTCTACGATCACCGCCGGGGAATTCCGTGCTTTGCTTCAAAAAACGCGGGAAATGGACAAACACTTTTTGTCAGTCGCCCTCGCCAACTCCACGTTCGCATCTACCATGCTGAAGATCTATCAGATGTGGAACCACGTGAACAATGTCGAGGATGTGATGATGGTTTACGATTCGTTGCAAAGATCTTTGAAAATGATGACGGATTCGTTGATTGACGTGAAAATTCGGGGGAATGTCGGTTCCAGAGGTGGAAATGTGGGCGGTACTGGGGGAAATACCGGTTGCGATGGAGAGAATCTGACTTAAAGTGGCGTGTATAGCAAATTAACAGATTCCTGTATAAAACATTTAAATCAGAACCACCCTGTACGTATTAATTTAAAAAAAATCTTAAAAAATTTAATCGGTAATATTTTGTTCGAGCCACAAGATTACCTGAAAGACTTTGTAATATTTTGTAGGAGCCACATTACCTGAAAGACTTTGGTATGCCTTCAACAAATAATATTTCACAGTAATTTTGTTGTGCTGTATCGTTATTTGTGTTTAATGTTACTGTGTATTATTTTATTTGTAGTTAACGTTTTCTAAATTAAACTTATAGAACCATTATAACTGAAGTTTTTTTAAGAAAATTTAGATCCTCGAAGCACTTCTGATATGCGCTTTTTGGTATGGCCTTGAGCTCTTCCAGCGATGTGGTCTTGTATCTCCTCCTGTTGACATCCTCATTAATATCTCTGGCTTCTGTGAAGAGCTTGTATCACTTATAACCTCTTTTTGTTCAAAGTAGACTCGCCACAGTCAACATTTCATGTGTGTTGGAACACTTCATTTTATTTTTCACTCAAAATTTAATATAGATTCTTTGATCCACTTTTTTTAGGGCAAAAAATCGCCAAACATTAACCTCTATCTGTCAAAATAAACTAAAAATGTAAAATGACATGTCAACATATGTTGAAAAACATGCATACCAACATAACAAAAAAAATTGAGAATCGATGCCCGTAGCCCGCGAAGAAAAAGAGACAGTAGTTCAATCAAACGGTAGTTTAAAATGGAAAATTCTGGTGTAATTATTTTTAGTGGTTTATTTTATGTTTTTTGGGGTGCTGAGCACGAATCTAAAGTTGTCCAACAAAATTTTTTTCCGCAAATATGAGAAATAATCAAACATATAAACTACGGTTTGATTGAACTATAACTAGACCGAATGACAGGTGACTTGACATAAGTTGTTATTTGTCAAAAACTATTTATTCTCCTGATATTTCAACACTTTTGAGTTGAATCAGATTCGTGTTCAGCACCTCAAAAATAATAAAATAAAACAATTACACCACAATTTTCCACCTCAAACCCTCATTGTGTACCTACCATTGGATTGAGCTATATACAGTATGTAAAAAGATTCAAGCATTTTTGTTAATTCTAGAGAAGTATTATTGTTGAAATTAACATAAGACGGAGATTTCCTACGAATTTAAAAGGTTGCATACCGAGAGGCAGCTTATCTATGTAAATGTATGCAAAACGTAGTCTATAATAGTCGATAATAACATTGCATTGCGACGTTGCCGGTTGTATCAAAGAACCATGAATTTCTGACTCAATAATTATACTGTCGTTATAAATTTGCTTGCAATATTGGAACGTATATAAAGTATTCGAATATCTTACGAGTCCTCCCTGTACATCCACTTTGTTCACCATACGCTTTCATATTTAAAAGCTATTAACTAAATGGGACCTAGTAAGGAGCCGCCCTTTTGTAACTAGTTAAACCGCAGGGAAATATCAAAGACGATATGCATATTAAATTATGTAAGAAAATCTTGAGTTTACCACACAAAAATTGAGTTCTTTATGTGAATTTCAAGTTTTTGTATTCTGTATGCTTCTTTTCGGTAAAATAAAAATACAAAATAATCTAAAGCTCACAATTTTTCTTATTTATGTTTATATCAGTCTCGAATTTTTCGAAAAAGGGTGAAATTAAGTTAAAGCAACTACCACTACAATAAAGTGTATTGGTGGGGCTCTAATCAACAGGCGAAAACAATTAAATTGGTTAGCACTTTTCTAGTTAAGAGGTTGGTATTTCTATTTTCTAATAACGTCTTTTGTTTTAACACTTTCGTACGCCGGTACAAAGTTTCCGTGAGTTTTTCTAGAAATATAAGAATTGTTTCTTTTCGTTTAAAAATGGGGAGTTTTTCACGGTAAAAGTATCAATGAAGTGATATCATATTTGCAAAAAGAACTAGTTTATACCGGCAGTCGATGTAAGAGATCAGCAGGGTTAAAACGAAAGTTTACGTAAGTTGAACAGTGTCGTAATGGCGTTCGGTTTGGTTTTTTCGGTTCAACCGTAAATATTAAGATGATTCTAACTTTGCGGTAGTTATAAAAACTCTTAGTGAAAATCTTAGTGCATGGACGTTCCAATACAGGTGAGTTTTTAATAGATTTTTTATATTTCTTTGCCGCTTCTTAAATGAAAATTGGAAGTTTATAAAACAAGGTTATTACAAGGTCACTGTGACGAAGTCGTATTTGCAAAAAAGTTGTTCATATTATACTGGCAGTGATTCTGAGGGATAGACAGTGTTAAAATGAAAAAAATATTTTTATTTGGATGGTGTTTTACTAAGAAAAGTATTACAGTTATTTCATTTTAGCAAATATAATTAAAATTGTTTGTTGGAAGTTGGAGGTTCGATCTGGATCTGATCATTGTATATTTGCTGCTAAAAATAGCATTTTAAACAACTACCTACCTTTAATTTGATAAGGTATTTTTTTAAATAACTTCTTAATTACACATAAAACACACTTTTCAAAGTGTAATCTATAATAAAACGAAATAAACAAATCTTACAGACATAAAACAAATTTAATGTAATGACTGAAGAAATATATATGATTATAGCCTATTAAAGATAATTGTAAAAGCTCGCACCATTTAATCATAACACTTATTTCCTTCATTTTATAAACGACCATAATTATTACGTTTCCAGTTTTTCATTTCCTCTACACACTTCCTTTAAAGTGACAGCTAATAACTTTCTTGTATTCACATACGATTTAAATTTCCGCCATTTAGCAAAGTCTTTCAGTACATAAAAATTGTCACATCATCTTTCTTATTGTACAGGGTGTCCCAAATTGGTGCGTTTTGCAGGGTATCTCGTAAACTAGAAGAGATAGAAGAAAAGCAGTTAAGATGTTATGACTTCTTTTTTTGTTAAAGTAACGATAGCCTAATTAAATCTTTAGTAACTCCCTGCAGTTGGAAGATACAGGGCGATTATTGAAAACTGTCGAAAACTACAAGGTACTATAACTTCTTAATTAAGAAAAATATAAAAAAACGTTATAAAAACTTTTGATAGATATAATATTAAAGAGTTCAGTGGCGCACAGTTTATTTTTTTTAGGGGGCTCACTAAGGAAATATAATGCAAACTTGTTTTTTTAAATGGGACACGCTGTATATTTTGACGTTTTTCGTTTTCTTTTTTAATTCTCATTCACCTGATATGACATATTATATATCTATTTTCAATGGTTGGAGCTACAGTGCAAATAAACCATTTATGGATGTTATCAGGTGAAACACCCTTAAAAAATTGAACTCAGTAACTAAATTTAACATTTTATTGTAAGGATACTGATGTGTGACAATTTTTTTTATCAAAATTATAATTAATAAAAAATAAAACCAGATTAAAAAAATAAAAACAATAAACTTATGAAACAACAAGAAACATTGTAACAACTAATCTACCTTTAACTAATTTTATTAGAATGTGAAAATTATATTAAATGTTCAAAATGTCCTCCGTTTTGTTGTAGTAATAATTGACACCTTTTTCTTACTGATCTTACACAATTGAGTATGTGCACTGGCTTTATTTTTCTAAATGCGGCATGAATATTTTGTAATAAATCTTCCCTACTCTCGAAGTTAGTCTTGTAAATATTATTTTATGATTTTATTTTTGGTAATGCTGAATTGGTTGAAGATTATTTAAACGAAAAACTTTTTAATCGATGAAAACGGAGAGCATTTTGAACATTTAATGTAATTTTTACATTCTAATAAAATTAGTTATAGGTAGATTAGTTGTTACAATGTTTCTTGTTGTTTCATAAGTTTATTGTTTTTATTTTTTTAATCTGGTTTTATTTTTTATTAATTATAATTTTGATAAATAAAATTGTCACACATCAGTATCCTTACAATAAAATGTTAAATTTAGTTACTGAGTTCAATTTTTTAAGGGTGTTTCACCTGATAACATCCATAAATGGTTTATTTGCACTGTAGCTCCAACCATTGAAAATAGATATATAATATGTAATATCAGGTGAATGAGAATTAAAAAAGGAAACGAAAAACGTCAAAATATACAGGGTGTCCCATTTAAAAAAACATAAGTTTGCATTATATTTCCTTAGTGAGCCCCCTAAAAAAAATAATCTGTGCCACTGAACTCTTTAATATTATATCTATCAAAAGTTTTTATAACGTTTTTTTATATTTTTCTTAATTAAGAAGTTATAGTACCTTGTAGTTTTCGACAGTTTTCAATAATCGCCCTGTATCTTCCAACTGCAGGGAGTTACTAAAGATTTAATTAGGCTATCGTTACTTCAAGAAAAAAAGAAGTCATCTTAACTGCTTTTCTTCTATCTCTTCTAGTTTACGAGATACCCTGCAAAACTCACCAATTTGGGACACCCTGTACAAACGAGTTCCACTTTATACTATGTCTAGTTTGCTATGAGAAATATACCTGCTTTGAAAAAGAGACACAAATCGTAACGGTCTATTTAAATGTAAATATTGATACGAAATGTCAAAAGTTATAAATTTTATTATAACAATTTCAGATGATAACACAAAAAAAATAAAATTAAACGTTGCTGAAAATTACAACACTAATTATTAACAAAGCATTCACACTCACTCTCTCACAATTAAATAATATTACACAATAGAAAACAACAAAAATACTCTAACACTAGACACTGAAAGTTTTGAAATACCTATGACCTGTATTATAGTAGTCAAGGTCCTTCTAACTCCATCTCCTCCAAAATCAAATTAGTCTTCTCAATTAAACTTCCTCGTTCAAAACTCGTACATTGACAAAACTCTTATGTAGTTACAAACTTCCATATACCATATAAATTAATATTAACATAAATTATTACTCAATTGCAACTTTCTGCAACTTCTGGTGGATTTACATTTTCCTTTTTTAATATTTCTCAAATTTTCTAAAAAAAACCATTGACATTCCCTTTCTTTTCGTCAATCAATCTCCCCAAAATCACCTGTCACTATTTTTTTTTCTCGTTACCTGGTTACCTTCTATATACAAGGTGATTATTTCATTGCAATATAAAGTGGTAATTTAAATGTGGCATGATTAAAGCATTACTTTTCAATAATAACAAATAAAAAATGCAATTTTTACCATTATAAGTCGAATATAAAATATATTTATATTTTTTTCATTAAACATTGACCCATATATTCATCCATATTTCAGAGAAATTGTATTTGAGCCGCTCTGTAATAAGTTCTGTGAAAAATACACTTTCGGTTTGTTTGTCAGAATGTTATTTTGAATCGTAATGAATGCATTAATCCTAGCAAATGACCTCATAAAACAAAACTCATTTCAAAACGCAAATAAACCGAACCATTCGGGCTGCGCTGAAATTTTCATCTGGATATAATTGCATAGCTAATAAACGTGTGTCGTGTGTGGGACCATTAGGGAAGACTAAACAGAGGCACTTTGTGGTGTACTTACCTACATGTTGTACGTAATATAGAATGTCTCTTCTACAAGGAAAATTTAAAAAAGGTTAAATGTTTTTATTTACGCCTCTGATGCCGAGTTGAATTTCCTACCAATTTAACACCTAAATTAGTCTTCGTTGATTATATAAATCGGGAAATTTATTAAACGAGAGATGGAAATGGTTTTCTCATAATTAACTAAAGTCGGAGAGATTTTATGGGATTGGACATCATTTTAAATCAGGAAACATTATTTTTGCGGGGAAATAAAAATTAAAAAAATCTGTTTTTAGCGTTTTTACATGTTGCTAAGAATTTTTCAAGAATTCTAGTATTTAAAATCGGTAATGCCCATTCATATTTTTTTAACTTTAACTTGCAATCAACTGAAATAAATGTCTCACATGTATCACGGGTGACTCATATAATACATGTGGACAGAATTAGGAAATTTAAATACATCGATAAACTTACCTATCAGTCCTGGTATATACGACGTGATTCGTTTCGTTAATTATGACCGGTGACGCCATTAGGAAGTTCGTTTCGGGAAAAATAGGTTCATTCGGTAAATCAACTTCCAACGGTTTCGATTGCTGAAAAAATTTCACTTTCACTTTTTCTCGTTCGGCCCTGCAAAAAAAATTAAAAATTATCAAAGGTAATACCACCGAGTCCTCTCAAATTTGAGAGGACGTGTGGTATTTGGAATGCATTATTTTTTGAATCATTTTGTATTAAAAACAGAGAATATAGTCATTTATGCAAAAGACACTTTACACACAAATGTTTAATATTTTCTTTATCAAATTAAATTGAAACATCAAAAAATATTGAGCTGTTATAGTTTTAAATACAGGGCCACCAAGGCATACGTGATTGCGTTTGGCTTATTTCGGATATAGAGTTTGATATTTGTCAGTTTTAAAGAGATTTATGGATTTTTAAGTATTTGGGTATTCAAAAATTGATGTTGTGTGTGTGTGAATAAACGAATAAAGAGGTTAGTTTACAAATAAATTTTGAAATTTGTATGTTAACATAGATTTGCAATACATTTTAGTATAATAATAATTGATAATGCTAAATAAAAGTTGTTAAATGTTTATATTTGACATTTCAAAAAAGGTAAACACAGTTTACTCAAAAAACAATTACGAAGAAGCGGTTTTATCAAAGGTAATACCACGAGTCCTCCAAATTTTATCGATTAAATTTTTGGTTTTCACGAAAAAAACCACGAAAACAAACTGATTGACCTGCGGACTCGTGATTTTATCTTAAATCAGTTTGTTTGAGTGGTTTTGCCTAAAATAAAGGCGTTTGAGTATGAAGATCAAAAATTTAATCTATAAAATTTCAGAGGACGAGTCGTATTTGAAAGGATTATTTTTTGAATCATTTTGTATTAAAAACAGAGAGCATTTATGCAAAAGACACTTTACACACAAATATTGAAAATTTTCTTTACAAATTTAAATTGAAACCTGAGCTGTTATAGTTTTACATACAGGGCCACCAAGGCGATTTTTTGACTGACTACCCCGCGAAACGGCGCCGTAAATAAAAGCGAAGAAGAAGAATGAAATGAAGTCTTTCTTAATTTAATTAATTTTAAGTTTAGTGTTGAAGTGAGGTATGTAAAAATGTTAAAGGCGATTTGACATAAACTAATAAAAACAGGTTAGTTTACAAATACATTTTGAAATTTGGTTATTAACATAGATTTGCAATACATTTTAGTATAATAAAAATTGTAAATGTTTACATTTGACATTTCAAAAAAGGTAAACATAGTTTAATCAAAAAACAAAAACGACGAAGCTGTTTTATCAAAGGTAATACCACGAGTCCTCCAAATTTTATCGATTAAATTTTTGGTTTTCACGAAAACGGCTTTATTTGGAAAAACCACGAAAACAAACTGATTGATATCTTAAATCAGTTTGTTTGAGTGGTTTTGCCTAAAATAAAGGCGTTTGAGTATGAAGATCAAAAATTTAATCTATAAAATTTCAGAGGACGAGTCGTATTTGAAAGGATTATTTTTTGAATCATTTTGTATTAAAAACAGAGAACATAGTCATTTATGCAAAAGACACTTTACACACAAATATTGAAAATTTTCTTTACCAATTTAAATTGAAACCTGAGCTGTTATAGTTTTACATACAGGGCCACCAAGGCGATTTTTTGACTGGCTACCCCGCGAAACGGCGCCGTAAATAAAAGCGAAGAAGAAGAATGAAATGAAGTCTTTCTTAATTTAATTAATTTAAAGTTTAGTGTTACAGTGAGGTATGTAAAAAAGTTAAAGGCGTTTTGAAATGAACTAATTGATAAATGTTTACATTTGACATCTCAAATAGGTAAACACAGTTTAATCAAAAAAAAAACGACGAAGCGGTTTTATCGACAGTAATATCCCAAGACCTTGACAAATAGCCGACTATTTTTATTGTATCTAAATTTCGAGTTTATTTTAGGATCAATTCGTCGAGACTTAATTTTGGCATTAATAATCTGAATAACTCCCGAGAGCTTTAGCTCGAGGGAGTTATTCTTTGATTATTAATGCCAAAATTGTCGAGACAAATTGTAAAATATACGAGAAATTTAGTAGCAATAAAAATAGTAGCTAATTTGTCAAGGTCGCGTTATATTTAATAAGATTATTTCCCGAGTCACAAAAAATTCTGTACGTACGTATAAATTATACTAGTTTTGCTCTTTACTGTCTTGGCAGGTACGTTTAATTTAATTATATTATCAATTTCTTGAAGATTTTTACTCCCGAATCTACTCATTGTTAATACTTTTTAACAAAATGTGTCAAATTTAATTCTGTAATAAACTTTAATGGCAAACTGTCAAAATTCAGATGACGCGCGCCTACTATGTTTGTCGTAGAATGGACGATATTACATAGAAAGGAATGAATGAATATATTTATAGTTTCAGAAAAAGTGCGAAATCAGTTGGATTTGTGTATTTGCTACTAAAGATCGATAATTTATTAACTATAAGCAATTTTATAATACCATTAGTATAGGTTTTATTTGAAAAATTTGAAATTTACGGGCGGCTTCGTTATTGTTATTATTTACCACCAAGCTGAATAGTCGCTTTATTTTGTTTTGATTGGATGCGTCAAATCAGTTTCCAAGCACGTGATTGGTTAAAAATTAATATTTCGACTCGAATCAGAAATATTCGATATAAGGCAACTGTTCTTCAAAATACTTGCATTGCATCAATATAAGACACAAAAACAAATACATAGTATCAAAGGTAATACCACGAGTCCTCCAAATTTTATCGATTAAATTTTTGGTTTTCACGAAAACGGCTTTATTTGGAAAAACCACGAAAACAAACTGATTGATAAAATCACGAGTCCGCAGGACGAGTGATTTTATCTTAAATCAGTTTGTTTGAGTGGTTTTGCCTAAAATAAAGGCGTTTGAGTATGAAGATCAAAAATTTAATCTATAAAATTTCAGAGGACGAGTCGTATTTGAAAGGATTATTTTTTGAATCATTTTGTATTAAAAACAGAGAACATAGTCATTTATGCAAAAGACACTTTACACACAAATATTGAAAATTTTCTTTGCCAATTTAAATTGAAACCTGAGCTGTTATAGTTTTACATACAGGGCCACCAAGGCGATTTTTTGACTGGCTACCCCGCGAAACGGCGCCTTAAATAAAAGCGAAGAAGAAGAATGAAATGATGTCTTTCTTAATTTAATTAATTTTAAGTTTAGTGTTAAAGTGAGGTATGTAAAAATGTTAAAGGCGTTTTTGAAATAAACTAATAAAAACAGGTTAGTTTACAAATACATTTTGAAATTTGGTTATTAACATAGATTTGCAATACATTTTAGTATAATAATAATTGATAAATGTTTACATTTGACATCTCAAATAGGTAAACACAGTTTAATCAAAAAACAAAAACGACGAAGCGGTTTTATCAGTATAAAACACAATGATTGGTTAGGATCCTGAGTTGTTATTGGCTGAAACCACAAAATCTGACTGTTTTGACAGATGAAAAAAATAATCAGTATAAAACACAATGATTGGTTAGGATCCTGAGCTCTTATTGGCTGAAACCACAAAAACTGACTGTTTTGACGGATGAAAAAAATAATCAGTATAAAACACAATGATTGGTTAGGATCCTGAGCTCTTATTGGCTGAAACCACAAAATCTGACTGTTTTGACAGATGAAAAACCTCACTTGGATTTAAAATCATTACATAGATAAATGTTTTGATAAAAATCAACAGATGAGGGTTTGTAGGTTCTTCCCTTTAGAAGAATATACAAAAAAAAACGGGTCAGTTCACTTTCAATCCAAATTTAGTTTTTTTTTGCTCGATGGGATGATATATGGTGAAAATTGGATAAGTTCGAGCTCACGCGTAAATTATCGATTGAATATGGTGTTGCCAGAGGCATATTGGTTTATATATCAATATAGTGTCTATTTCAAGAAATTGAAAAAGAAGCTCGATTTTGCTGGTGATTTATACAATCGTTTTTTAAAATAGTACAGAATGTCCTTGGAACTTCCTATTGACAAGAACTATTATAAAAACTACGATTTTTGTAATAATTTGTAAATGAATAAATACGAAAATGACGGATTTTATAAATGAAGAAATTATTAGTCAATTTTAAATTCTTTATTTACCCTTTTTAACGAGGGCTTTACATCTGTAGGACAAGTAATAGTAAAAGAAAATTTAATGTTTCACAATATCTACCAATATTGGTATAAAGTGAATTTCAAACTGTGTTAAATTCAAGCAACTTAATGAATTAATAAGAATAATAAAAACGATTACATCATGCCGACTTTTACTTTATTAAAAAACCCATGAAATAAATATGTTCGTACTGATATAAGTACATTGAAGGACACAAATATGTGTTGTATATTAAACAAAAACTTACGCAGAACGGTCCATTTTGATCTGAGGTAACCTAGCACTAGAACTAATAAAATCAGAAAGTTACAAGGATACTTTTAATGGTATATAGTTATATAAAACGTCTCTCTCTCTATACCAAATTCAATGACTCTTGATATTTAACCGTAGTTCGACGAACGATGTGCTATTGGGTTTTTCGTTGCATATGTTTCTTGTATTAATAGTGATTTGTTTGAATTGCGAATATAACACAATATTTTTCTGTTCTTGACTCTGTAATGCATACAAGAGTCCATGGAATAATAAAGCTACAGTGTTGCTAAAACCGTATTAATTCTGCACAAATTGATTCCACATTTAGTCCAGTTGTCAGAGAAAAAATTATTAAAAGTAAGAAAACAAATTCGAAAACTATACAATATTCAGGCGAGGTGTTCGGAAAAACTAAAGTATATTTGCCTAAAATGTACGCAAAGAAAAAAAAAGAAAGCATTTTAATAGTTGGGAATCCCCCTAAAAAACATGAAATACTATGTAAAATGACCTGCCGGTTTCGAATTTTTGATCGCCCTGTGATCAAAACATAACATTTTTGAAAAAACTGAAAATTTTCCTTAATATAATATTTATTGCAAACTAGTGCTTAACTTTGTTAATTGGTGTCCGATCGTTATGAATTTCGGTTATAATATTTTTCAGTACTTCCCTGACATAGTGTCATAACAATAAAAAATATAGAACGTCAAATAAAAGCTACGTCATTTTTTTTTTCGCTAGATGACACAAAATATCGTCTTTTTGCAGAGTAAAATGGTGAGTCGAGAAAACTGTTTATCTTTAGAGATAGTTAACTAGTATAAGCGAGAAAAATGTTGCCAATACAGCAAGGAAACTTTTTTACTTTAACTTTTTTTTCATACGACAGACGTTTAGTTTGGGTTGTGTACTTTTTTAAAACCGAACGAAATTGAATCGGCGCGTTGCATCTCTTGGCTTTATCACTGAGGTTGCGAATAAAGCGATCAGTGTGTCAAAGATAGTAAACACCATAGCCTTCTTCATACGCGCAACAAAGGTGACGCGCATTACAATATTATTATGTCACTATAAGAGGTATAGTGATTTATGAGATTGAGAAATGATAGGAACAATAATAATATTTTTTTACAAGCATAAAACACAATATTATTATCTAATTAAAATATTTATTTTACAATGCATTTTCCCTCACACTGGCAATTTATATTGCATCTTACATTTGCTTTCAGGCATTTGCACTTGTTACCACAGTTAAATAATTTACATTTGTAAAATGGAGTAATTTTTAAAAATGTAAGTTTTGCTTCTTTGGGCATTAATTTTGGAACTATACAGTTATTGTCTTGGCGGTCGTAACCAAACTTTAGAATTTCTGGCAGATCTGGCTTTAACATATATGTCGTTTTGAAAACTGCGCATTATAAAAATGCCCTTCTCACATGAAAAATAAAAGAATCCTCCCTCGGCAGCAAATCCCTAACAAAATGTCATTATTAAAACCTTATTTACCTACCATTATAATAGTATAAACTTCAATGATATATTTTGGTTCCAAAATATTCATCTCATCTGGTTCTTGAGACAACTCTATTTTTAGGGCTCTTTTTTTGCCTTTTTTAAACGGAAAGCTAACAGATAAACAATATATTAACAACAAATTGTCTGCTAATATTTTAACATCCAGATGCTTCAAGTTTTCTAGTGCTTTAATGATTGAGAAACATGGAATAAATTTCTTTTCTCTTTCCATCCAAATTTCGACATCTAAGGTAACCGAGAAAAACGTTGATAAAATAAAAACAACTGTGTCCAATGAGTAAATGCAGCAGGTTATGATTGTCTTAGCGTAAGACTTATAAAATTATGTTGTCCGTATATAATACAGTATATAACACACATAATCAACTTCTGTTTAACTGATAATATATTCCCAGAAGTGTGGAAGAGAGCAGTTGTAAGGGTGTTACCTAAAAAAGCAAATCCACAAAATTATAAAGACCTGCGCCCAATAAGTTTGCTTCCAACTTTGTCGAAGATATTAGAGAGAGCAGTAGAATCACAACTAAAAAAGTATGTTGAAACTCACTCACTACTGCCAGTAACACAATCTGGATTTCGTAAAGGTTACAGCTGTACAACTGCTCTCCTAAACATAACGGATGATATTATTCACTCTATTGATAAAGGAATGTGTACAATTTTAGTGCTATTAGACTTTAGCAGGGCTTTCGATACTCTTAACCATAACTTAATGTTGGCAATTTTGCATTACATTGGTCTCTCAGAAAATGCCATTGGTTTCTTCAGGACTTACCTAACTGGTTGTTGTTGATGATTTATCTTCACAATACATGCCACTTTATTGTGGGGTTTGTTGTTCGCTATTTATACATCTAGACTTGAAAAGAATCTCCAATACTGTAATATACATATATATGCAGACGATACCCAAGTCTACTACAGTTTTAATCCAAATACGGTAGATAACGCTTGTGTCAACATAAATACAGATTTACAAGTTTTTATTAAAGGTGCAACTGATCATTGCTTGAACATTAACTGTAGTAAGTCAAACCTAATTATATTTGGTACTAAAAATAAACGCCAGGCAATTTCAGATAATGTCAGTATAATGATTAATAACGAACCTCTTCAGATTTTAGATGAAGCTAAAAGTCTTGGTGTTATATTGGACTCTGATCTAAGATTTCAAAATCATATCAATAATTTACTTAGACGAGCATATATGACTCTTAAAATACTTTATGGGAGTAGGCATCTTATGACATGTAAATTAAAACAAACATTATGTGAAACCCTGGTTTTATCAGTGTTTAACTATGCTGACTCTCTCTATGGTCCATGCTTAACGAGCCAGTATGCAACCAAGATTCAGAAGGTACAAAACTGCTGCCTCCGTTTAATCTTTGGAATTCGTAGGAGAGACCGTATTTCTCATAAACTTAAAGATGCTGGCTGGTTGAGTATGTATCATAGAAGAATTTTGCACTCATGTAGTCTTTACCAAAAAATAATAATTAACAAAATACCATCTTATTTACATCGTAAAATTAATTTCCGTACAGATGTTCATAACCTAAATATTAGAAATAAAGGCACTTTGTCCCCACCCCGTTTTAATCTAGAAATTTTTAGACGTTGTTATAGTTATCAAATATACTCTATGTATTTATTCCTAAGTCCATTAAGAACTGCAAAATACAAAGTTTTAAGGCACGTTTAAAAAACATCTTTTTAATAAGCAGTAGTAAAATGATTATCTGTTCAGAGTTTCAACTTCCAATCTCATTTTTATTTATATTTTAAAATTTAAAGCTATACAGGGTGTCCCTCGACGTACTGTACACAGTCCAACCATAAGTACTATGCACCGAGGCCATTTCATATCTGCTATTAAAAAATGGCTTGTTGCGTTTTTGACGGATATACAGGGTGATATTTGAAAATATGTGAATTATTCTACGTTAAGTATATCTAAAAGTAAAAATATCAGACCAATCAAATTTGGCACACTTGAGTGTGCTCCCTGAGCTCAATAAAATAGGTTTTAAAAAAATTTTAATTTCAGGTCCTGACTTAGTTTTTTTTTAGATTTTTATTGGTTATTTGAAAACAACACCCTGTAAGGCAGACCAGACAATTTTTATTTTTCTCACTTTAAAGCTTAAGGATGATACTAAGCAACAGTTAAAAAAAATTGAACGCGCAACTTTTTGTTTTCTGCGGAAAAAAATAAAACTTTGAAAAATAGTATAATTTTAATGTATTCACATTCTTCTTATGACTGATGCGGCACTACATTGATAGCACATCATCATTTTTCAACAAAAACCATAAGGACAGTTCATTTTACTCGTTATAAAGTATTATTCAGTCAACCGTTGAAATTCCAGGGCCGTATTTATTTTTTGCAGTCTCTGTACCAGTTGGGGGTGATATGGATGGAGGAGATCTTTCTTTAACGTCCTGAAAACTGTGGACTTAGAAATATTCAAAATACTGGATATTCGCCGGGTACTTAGCTTCTCATTTTGATTTACCATTTCCAAAATACCCTCTTTTTGGTCTTCTGTCAGTCGCTCACCACGTTCTTTCACAAACTGTCAAAATGGACGTCAAAGCGAATTCAAAGCCTACTTGCATTTGCACAATAATCAAAAGTAATAGTTTTTTCTTTGACGTTACAGAAAGAAAATTTGTACAACTCGCTTACAGGGTGTTGTTTTTACAGGATCAATAAAAACTTTAAAAAAATTAATACGGCCCTGGAATTTCAACAGTTGATTGATTAATACTTTATATCGAGTAAAATGAACTGTCCTGATTTTTGTTCAAAAATGATGATGTGCTATCAATGTAGTGCCGCATCAGTCATAAGAAGAATGTGAATCCAATAAAATTATACTATTTTTCAAAGTTTTATTTTTTTCTTCAGAAAACAAAAAGTTGCGCGTTCAATTTTTTTTGGTTGTTGCTTAGTATTATCCTTAATCTTTAAAGTGAGAAAAATAAAAATTGCCTGATCTGGCTTACAGGGTGTTGTTTTCAAAAAACAAATAAAAATCTAAAAAAAAACTAAGTCCGGACCTGAAATTAAAATTTTTCTAAAACGTATTTTATTGATATCAGGGGGCACACTCAGTATGCCAAATTTGATTGGTCTGAGATTTTTACTTTTAGATATACTTAACGTAGAATAATTCACATATTTTCAAATATCACCCTGTTTATCCGTCAAAAACGCAACGGGCCATTTTTTAATACCAGATATGAAATGGCCTCGGTCCATAGTACTTATGGTTGGACTGTGTACAGTACGTCGTGGGACACCCTGTATAAAGAATAGACTAAGGTATTATTTTTTTTTCTTTGTTTTGGTTAAGTGGAAGAGCAGTTTAATGGCGTTTGACGCCATTTAAACTGAACTTCGCCTTTTGTTCTCTTATATTTTTAATTGTTACTTATTGTAAAAACAAAACCCAAGAGAATAATAAAGACGTTTATTATTATTATTATTATTATTATTATTATTATTATTATTAAATAACAAATACCTTAAACATGTCTGTAAAACAATTAATAATTGCAAATATTCTAGTATCAGGTTCCTCATGCCCATAGTAAACTGTAACTCATCAACCACTTTCGACTCCATTTTTGTCCATTTTATTGTTCTTTGATTATCTTTTGACATTCCTGCCAATACAATTTCAATTTGATCAGGTATAACATAATTTTCTTTCATTAGTTTTTGTGCTAAATATGCCAAGAGGTTCTTTTTATTATAAGGATTTGATATAAATTTCTTCCAATCAGGTATATCAAGTTCGTCTCGTATTTCGCATGTTTCAAAATGACAATTTTTCGATCTTCTATATCTTTCTGTTTGCTTTAAGCTTTGTTCAAAATCGTAACGACCACCAATGCGTAGATACTATTGTACCACAGATCTAAGGCTTTAACTTTAATAGTAAAGACACGTATTTTAAAAATAATTCTCGAAATTTTCTGCTATTAAAATTTTGATACCGCTGAATAAGTGCCATCATATTTTTTATATAAGCTTAGTTAAAAGTGTCGCTTTCTTCTATTGGTATGCAGAAAAGCTCAACAGGTACATCTTTAATTTCTCCTAAGACAGCCTAATAGAATTCAGATTTGTTTCCTTTTCTCAAAATAATATTTTTAAAAATTACTCCATTTTGCAAATGTAAATTATTTAACTGAGGTAACAAGTGCAAACGCCTGAAAGCAAATGTAAGATGCAATATAAATTGCCAGTGTGAGGGAAAATGCATTGTAAAATAAATATTTTAATTAGATAATAATAATATTGTGTTTTATGCTTGTAAAAAAATTATTATAATTATTCCTATCATTTCTCAATCTCATAAATCGCACTATACCTCCTATAGTGTCATAATAATATTGTAATGCGCATCATCTTTGTTGCGCGTATGAAGAAGGATATGGTGTTTACTATCTTTGACACACTGATCGCTTTATTCGCAACGAAAGTGATACAGCCAAGAGATGCAACGCGCCGATTCAATTTCGTTCGGTTAAAAAAAAGTACACAACCCAAACTAAACGTCGTATGAAAAAAAAGTTAAAGTAAAAAAGTTTCCTTGCTGTATTGGCAACATTTTTCTCGCTTATACTAGTTAACTATCTCTAAAGATAAAAAAGTTTTCTTGACTCACCATTTTACTCTGCAAAATGACGATATTTTGTGTCATCTAGCGAAAAAAAAAATGACGTAGCTTTTATTTGACGTTCTACATTTTTTATTGTTATGACACTATGTCAGGGAAGTACTGAAAAATATTATATCCAAAATTCATAACGATCGGACACCAATTAACAAAGTTCAGCACTAGTTTGCAATAAATATTATTTTAAGGAAAATTTTCAGTTTTTTCAAAAATGTCATGTTTTGACATATTTCGCAATTCCGGCCTCAGATTCCCGAAGTGCCAAGTTTCATCGATATCACATTTTGTGCGAGCTTTTGTTCAATATCCTTCTCTGGCAACTGGGCTAATTATTCAAGAGAGGGTAATTTTTTTATTGTTTAATACTTTATTTTCAATTACAATTGCTGTACAATGCATAGATTTGGGATTTTTTTTCTAGTACCCTACTATCGGATTTATCTTCCTTTTCAAGGCCATGAACCACAAAAGTCATGTATACATAGGAAATTCAAAAAAATGTCACATTTTCTCTCCAAAATGGCTTCATAATTTTTTTCTTTGTACCAAATTTTCTTTTTTTATTTTTTTGCACATTTTCATTGTATTTATATCCCAAAAACTCACAGTTTTCCCTCCAAAATAGCTTCGAAAATTTTTCTTTAATAACGTAAACGTAAATCTTCAAAAAAAAATTAAAAATATTATAGTAAACCAGTAAGGAATTTTAATTTATTAGATTCGACATCCTAAGACCGGTTTCTGCCTTTCGGCTTCATCAGTTAGACTTTTCGAATCCAATAAATAAAATTTCAAACTCGTACAAGTCCATAGCTATATCTGCTATAAGATAATATTTTTAGATGTGCTACCATCTATGGTAAGAAGAGAGTATTGACATTAAATTTTGACTGAATCTAGTCAAGATGTCACTCTCTTCTTTTTTATCCCTTACTCACTTTGTATTAATCTCTGGAAGGGATAAAAAAGAAGAGAGTGACATCTTGACTAGATTCAGTCAAAATTTAATGTCAATATTCTCTTCTTACCATAGATAGTAGCACATCTAAAAATATTATAGTTCTCAAATTTAATTTCCTACATTTTTGTCGCCCCCAAAAACCTTGGTTGTAATAAAATTTCTTTAGTCCTTGAACCCAAACGATACACTTACATTTTGTTTTTTTATAAACTACATTCACTAGTCACACCAATCACACCAATACAGTCCAAATAAATATATCTAGACGATCTATAAACCCGTCTTAATCATAATGAAGCACTAAACCTTCTTCGATTTGTTTCATACTAAAGGATGATTACTGCCTGACAACGAAACAAACAATCAAATTTATTGAAAATTGTTCAAAGTCTGCAGTGCGGAAAATCTGGGTTATGGGCATTAAATACAGGTCTTCGTTGGTCAACGTCAGCTGAATATAAAAATGATATTACATCCGCTGAATCCGCGGTGTAGCTGCACTCACAAAAAATTGGTGAGACAAAAAAAGAGAGTTTGTTGAACTGCAGTACCGGCTTTTGTCTAGTTATTCTCGCCAGGTAAAAGTTTGAGATGCTGGTATTTCGAACTGAAAATACTGAATTTGACCGCCCATTACTTTTTTCAAACAAATTATACGAGTTCTGGACCATTACCATTCGATTTCTTACAAAATTTTAGGTTTAGTTAGATGCATGTGTTGGCTCAAAAAGTGTCTCGTAAATGTTAAAAAATTCTAATATAAAAAAGGGCTTCTATAGTAGAACCCACTTGTTTATGAGAATGAAAAAACGTTATAAAAACACAAATGGTACCGCCAATAGAAGGAATGCTGATGAATCTGGACATTTTTGAGCAGTTTAATGTCGAAAACACCATACACTGTCCATATACATAAAAATAAAATAATATTTTGGCTATTAGGACCACTGTGTAAAGATTCAATAACCAACTTAGCTGGATATCGTTATAGGGGAGAATGGCGTATAATTATTTAATATGAATTTACATTTTAATTTCTATAACGCATATTAGATTTGAATAGAGGTTGATATCTTCATTTTTTGATCTCTTGTGAGATTAACAAACGTTACTAATTAAAATTTTGTCTCAAATTTTAATTCTAAAATTAAAAACACAGCGAATAAAGTCATAAATATTATAAATTAATTAAGCTTACCTACCCTATCTCAATCCTCACCATCGGATTCATTGTCATCAACATTGATAATAAATTGGGTCGGGCTCCTTACATAGGAATTTTCTTCTTTGATGACATGTTTGATTTTTTCTGCCAATCATCAGCTGAAATTTTGTTAATTTCTTCTTTTACCAAATTTGCAACCAACCCGTCAAATTTGGGAAACACGTTAGGACGCCTTATTCTTTTTTTAAGTTGTCCCCAAATTAATTCTATGGGGTTAAATACACAAAAATAGGGCGGAAGGCGCAATACCTCGTGGCCCCTTTTTGATGCCATTTCATCAATAAAGAATTTTTTTCAAATGATTGTGTGCCTAATACTTGAAGCAATTGTTTTTTTGTATAATTTTCTTCGAAATAAAGTTCATGATTTCTTAAAAATTCCTGAATCTCAGACTGAGTCCGATCCACAGTGAAGAATTGTAAGTCGAGTTCCCTTGTTACAAGGAACATTTACTGAACATCTTCTTGTTCCGTCAGACCATCCTTTCTTTGGCGTATCGTGGGTATCGAACCACGTTTCATCTAAATAGTATATTTTTCTGTTACTATTTCGAGATGCCTTAATTTTTTCCAAATATTGTATCCTCCATTTTATGATCCTCTGGCTTTCCATTATTACAGTCCTCTTGTTGAGAGTTTGGTATTTAAATCCAATTTTCGATATCCAACGCTGTGTTGTGCTTTTAGAAATTTTTAAATCTGGCCTTTTACTTTTTAGTAAAGAAAATATACTATCCACTGTTGGGAACTCATTTCTTTGGTAAGATTCATAAATAATACTACCAATTAATTTTGATATTGAAGGATCTAAAGTTTTAACACATCCTTTATCACACCTCTCTTTACGATTTTTTGGACCATTCTTTATAATTCTATAAAGAGTGCTAATGGGACCATTTGTTAAAAAAGATGTTTTTTCAATGGCACTCCTTTCACCTTCGGAAGTTACAATATTCTTATAAACATTTATACATATGGTTTGGGCATCTTTACAAAGATATTGTTTTTTCGAGGTGGATATTTCTTGATACACTGAAGTTCTTTCACCAAAAATGTTCTCTTCCTCATCGGAGCTACAGGAATCTTTGGGACTACAACCTGATACCACATAATCCATTGGAATATCATTTAATGATTGTTCCGATTCTTTAGATCCACTTAAAGAAACTGTATTTTCCCAAGGACGAAACATATTGAAATTGACACCGAATAAATAAATAAGTAGTACACTGGAACAATGTTTCAAAATAAAAAAAGTATGTATATACACGGAAGCCAAGAATAATATTAACTGAAATAAACTAACGACACGAATCACCTACCACCTACTATTCACTAAATCAAAAATCAAGTGCGAACACAAGCACAGTGTATCACTGTATGAATATTTTCCTAGCCCCCACTACTGAAGACAATATTTGTCTAACTTCTACTTCCTACTTTAATTGCAGAACAAAATGATCGGCACATCTACATGCCGCTAATACCGACAAAGCCACTTGTCGGCACATCTACAAGCCGCCAATGCAACCTGTCTGCACATCTGAGAATTTTGTTTCTGCAATTGAAAATGTAAAAACTATAACCACACTTCCATTGTCGCCTCTTATGAGTGTAACCTCACACCCCACAGTGTAGTTAAATTAATTTAAGACAAAATTTTAATTAGTAACGTTTGTGAATCTCACAAGAGATCAAAAAATGAAGATATCAACCTCTATTCAAATCTAATATGCGTTATAGAAATTAAAATGTAAATTCATAAATAATTATACGCCATTCTCCCCTATAACGATATCCAGCTAAGTTGGTTATTGAATCTTTGCACAGTGGTCCTAATAGCCAAAATATTATTTTATTTTTATGTATATGGACAGTGTACGGTGTTTTCGACATTAAAGTGCTCAAAAATGTCCAGATTAATCAGCATTTGTTCTATTGGCGGTAATCCTTTGCTGTTTTTTCATTCTCATAAAGGATTGAGTTCGACTATACAGTGACGTTACATCCCTTTTCCGGTTGAGACAAGTTAAGCGTACCTACTGAAAAGAATTATTTAAACGGCAGACGTTTCCCTAAGATATTTTCCGGCAAATGTATCTTATAAAATAACTTTGAAAGAAAATTTCATATTAAAGATTAAAATTCATTCACAAGACGCTTTTCTCCAAATTGTTCTAGATTTGGGTGGTCCAAATAAATAGAGGGAATATTATCTTAATTGCACTGATTGTAGTCGATTTATCTGTCGGCATACCAAAATATTTTCCGTCTAATCTGAATTCAATATTTGTTGATGTACCCGTCAATCGTATATATCTACTAATTGAAGCCTTGGCCTGGTCTGGTATTCAGTAAAGGTGAAGTTTTGCTTTTGCTTCTTTTTAAAAACATATGCCTAACATAAAAGCTAATGCTTTATTTTCTCTTTTCTATTTTTAAATCGCTATAAACCAATATTTTTGGCAATTTGCCTCAACCACCAGAAACGATGGTAAACAAAAACTTGTTGATATTTTAAAATGTCTCATCTAAAATTTGTAGAATATTTCGAGTCCCAATTGCTTTCAATTTTTCTTTTTCAATTCAAAAAACTGTTTAAAACTTATTTCCCCTCAATATATCAGGTCATACCGATAAAATAAATTGAATTATTATCTAAGTATGCTTATCTAACTTATAATTGCGAAATTGCTTAATTTATTACTATAAAAAAACTTGAACCGATGACATCACTGCAGTTTCTTTAAGGCTGTGTATATAAATGAATTCAAACAACTCAAAACAGGATTGAAAACATGAATCATGATTGTTTTGGGAAATTCCAAATAATGCCAAATTTGGAGACCCAAACTTATTAGGCCACACCCTTCAGATGGGCCTGTCCCAACTTATTGTAGATTTAAGTTGGCTGAGAAATTGTGTGTGGACTGTATATAGGTTGTAGCGAAATTATACACTGATTACTTGAATTTTATATATTAACGATAACTTCGTAAAAAACAAAACACTTTTCAACAAACATAGAATATAACAAAGTTCAAAACTGTGTTTGCAATTGCTCAAAAAATAACTGAATGTGAATACGGGTATGTATGTAATATTATGCAATTTATATAAGTTAAAAATTGATGAATTTATTAAGTATGAAACAGTCCAATGATTGCGACCTGTTTATACGGAGATAGAAGTTCTACTGGTTTAAATTTATTACGTGTGGACAGTCCAAAGATTACGACCTGATCCACACGGAGTCTGATGTTGTACTGATTTGATTTTAGATTTATTTGAAACGCTTGCCGTTGGACGAAATCCCTTCGGCCAATTACCGCTATCCGTTTGCGGCTTTATTGATGTGTGCTTTTTTTGTTTGATCTCTCTGGTAGCCTGTAGTCGCGCCAGTGTGTCGCGGTATATGTAAAAGACGGTTGCCGACAAGGGCGGCTTTTAGCATTGAAGTTTATCTCGTCGGTGAGTTACTTCCGCGTTGATTATCTGCGCGATGGCCTTGATTTATGATGCGTGTTGTACTGTTGCTATGCTGGGCACTTAGGTGTGCGGTTTGGTTATTTTTATTTCCTTTGTCGCCATAGGCGTAGGTAAAAATGTTCGATTTCGAACAACGATTGAACACAAAATAATATTAATGCATGTATTTAACACTCGTCACCTTCAGAATCATATCGAGTCATGAAAACTGTAATTTTTTGGATAAAACGAATCAACAAATACTCGAAATATAGGAGCAGCAAATTTTCAGGACATCAAATTACTTATTCAAAGCAGACTGGCGGGAAAGATCCTTGAAGTATACGTTTTGTATATTTCCCAAAGGAGGGATTTCCATATTTATAACTTAACATTTCGACAATGATATAATTCTAGCAGCCTTAAATTAAAATTTAGCATTGAAATTCGCGGTGGATTATCCAGTTTGGAAATAGATTTATCGTTGTGGCACTTTGTTTTTTTGTATGGCAAATCGTCGAGGGAAAATAAGATTCCTTTAAGAGATAAATTGGCTTGTAGCCAGAAAGTTTTCACGAATATGGAACTGAGATTGTTGGTCAATATCCTCAGAGTTTGATAAAAGTAAATTGACTGAAAGATACGATCTACAGCGACTCAGAATTTTTGTAAATGATTAAATTAAAGAAAAACGAGAAGAAATTAATATTTCTATTATTAATTTTATTATATTCTTTTATCTGGGATTATAAAAGGGTCGCCTATTGGTACACAGAGTATTATTATATACCCGGTACACAGAGTGAGAATTTTATACGTTTTTTTTTGAGCTGGCGTTCGCATACAAAATTATGATTTATTACTATCTCCTAATAGCGACCACTGTTTATATTAAGGATATTTTTGAGCAATACTTGAACCTAATTCGAAAATATGCGGCTTCTGCTCGAACGAAAACTAAAATTAACCAAGAACGAAATTATTCACTTGTGTTTAATTAAAGAAGATGACGTCATTCACCCACTGCTTTTAATACGAATTTAGATTTATAATAGATACACATCGTATTTTTTTTTTATTTTTTATAAATGCACTTTCTGGAAGTTACTGGGGATGTAAAAATACATTTGTTTAATTCGCGACAGGTTTTCTTAGCCTCTTCAGCCTCAATGGAAGGATCTGAATATATATCAAGTGTTCTATTTCTACAGTAAATTTTTTATTATATATTTTGTAATTTTGAAAACGACTTCCGATTAAGGAAATCAAAACGTCAAAAAATTAAAAAACTTTTTTAAAATAAGTGGTTTTATTCCATGAGAAGAGACATTGAACTAACAAGAAAACCACTATGAGCTTCAGAAATGAATTTAATATTGACAGTTTATTTTTTTTATATTAAAGTAATTTCGTGTTCCCGTCACTGAGGTATAGAATTATTGGTTAATCCTTTAGGGTTTGCTTTAAAACATTTTATGATGTATTGTATTCGAGGTTTTTCAGGGTGGTCATACTAAAATCTAGTGAAAATTCAGATAGGTATCAATATTTACTTTTTTTCTGCATTGAACAATCCTGTATAAAGACCTTCGCCATAAAAACAATATAGCACAGTCGATTTTATACGAATTTATATTAAAAAAAGCCTATCGTGGACATATCTCAAAAATAATTTGAAGGTAAAAAACAAAAAACTGCAATACGACATCGTTGCATCGGCGTTTTTTTTAAGGTACTGTTTTTGATATAGTTTCATCCTGTTTTTGTCGGAAACGACACGGTAGTGTGACTTCATGAACGTATTATAGAAATATTCAAACACAAAATACATGTGTAGTACAGCTCTGATGAAATTTATTTCGCGTTTGTTAATTTTATAATACCTAAAATAAAAACCATCTAAAAATAACCGATGTATACGTAAAATGATTAGGTACACCTAGTTGCCGCCTAGCATAAATTATGTAGATGGACTTTTGTTTGCTTTAATAATTACATTGTTTTATTTCAATTGACCCACTGCCTACTCGCAATGTAACAGATAATGTGAAATATTTTTATTGGAGGTCGCACGGTATTTGTTTAAAGTTTTTTTTTCTTCAATATCCATTTTGTTACTCTATCCAGTCCAGTATTTTTGTTCCCTGTACTATACTGTGTTTGAAAATGCACGCTTTAATAGATAAATTTCCGCAAAATTTGATACGATAATAAATTTTTAATAAGTACATACAAAACGACATAGTTTCACTCTGTTTGAATAAGATACCTTTTAGTTTATTTACACTAGTACAAGCCTAATTTGGTATTCGATTGTTTCTCATTTAAAACTAGCTCTTATCTTATCTATTAGTCTGAGTTTGTACATTTTTTGTCCATTGGAAAACTTATTTATGGGCACAGTTTTTATGGCAAAACTTGTTCTTTAATTAATTATAATTTACCCCATATTTTCCGACCATCTACATATTGCTAAGGATTTTTTTTGTTTCCTGGTCTATAAGTCCTGTTAAAGTAAATGGACGTCTAGTAGAAATACTTCTTAATGATCAATTTGCTATGATTGTAAGTCAATTATTAACATACATTATTTATGACTTAAAATTATGCACAATTTGAGATAAGAATTTATTGAAATAACTTAGTAATAAACTGTTGTTTTTTTTAGTGAAAAATTCGAAATATTGTCGGGATTTACTGGCTATCCCATAAAAATTGTGCAATCAGGCATGTCACGCGTGTTTTCACAATAGCTTTTCAGATTATATATTTGTTTTGTCCTTTAGTATGATCGTAAAATACGCCTATTGATGGTTTTTCTCCAACTAAAACTAATAATAAACACAAGCAAGTTATAAAATTGTTTATGACCTGCATGCTTGGGCTAATTACTCTGTTTACCCCCATTGGGAAAACCCTGAACTAGTTTAATTTGCAGAAATCGATATATCGTAGACTATATGAAGGAAACTGATACCAATCAAAAATATCATACGACTTTTTCGATCTCCACGGCCGCCTGATATGTTATAACTTTTTCAAGAGGTTTCTAATCTAAAATAGGCAAATGTTGGGTCAATTATAAAGGGTGCGCCAATTATTTCCACTCGATCTCTAGCACCGAAACTAAAAGATATATCAACAAGATTTTTTGTAGGGGTAGACAGTGTCACTCGGACTACAATTTTAAAATATTTTGATGTATACAGGGTGGCTAATTTTTGTGGAATGAAAATTAATTTGGTTTTTTTAAATTGAACACCCTTTATACGATTATGTCTTCTGATTCTACTTAATATTAGATTTACGGTAGTTTTTTGTATTTGTAAATCCGACTCGGCGTTGACAAGTTATTCCTATTTTAAGCAGATTTAATGAAAAAACAGCACTTCATAAATATTAGCACCAAAACCACATTTTTTAAAAAATTCCTCAAAAAAGCTACTATGGTGTAAATGAAACATGCACCTATCACAATAATCACACAACATCTTCACCTGTTGCACAGGGTGTTTGCCGATGGCGTGCCAATAGTCTAGTTTTCAAATGGCGATAACTTAATTTTTTCAAATGGGACACCCTGTATATTTTTCTTCAGTTAGAAGCTCTCCCTAATACACATTAAAAAAATATAGGGTTTTGCACATCTAACTTTACTATTTACTTTAATAATTGACGTTAAGTGACAAACAACATATTTTACACAATTTTTAATAAGAAATCAAGTTACCTATGAAAATGACAGTAGGTATATTTTGTTATGGCATTAATTGTCAACATAAAATTTTGTATTGTATCACGTCTACTATATTTAATCGGTATTGTGTACAAAAACGGATTTTAATAAGAATTATAGTGTTCAAGAAAATATTGATATGATATGGATACTGGGTGAATGTCAAAAAAATGCGTTTCTTGCTAGTAGGGTCTATCGTCAAAGATACCCAGAAAGACGTCATCCACAAAAGGATACTTTCAAGAATTTAAAGAATAGATTTGATAGAACAGGAACCATCAAGTATGAAAAACATTCACGTGAAACTACAGCTGTTACTATTGACAACGAATATAAGGTAATGATCAGTATATTTGAAGATCCCAATATAAGCACAAGACAATTAAGCAATCAGTTAGATATTTCCAATACCACAATTAGACGCATAATAAAAAAGAATAAATATCACCCCTATCATATCCAGCTTCACCAAGAATTGTTACCACGTGATTCCGCGCGTAGAGTGGAATACTGTAGATGGTTAATAAACAAGATAAATACAGAGCGTAACTTTTTAAACAAAGTTTTATTCTCCGACGAAGCCACGTTTCATAAGAACGGTTGTGTAAATAGACACAACTTCCATTATTATTCGGACCACAATGAACATTTATTTAGAACCACATCACAGTATCGATGGTCTTTGAATGTGTGGGCGGGCATAATAGGGGATTATGTAATTGGTCCCTATTTCTTTGATGAGACTGTAAATGGAGCTATATTTTTAGATTTTTTAGAACATAATTTTCGCAACTTATTGCAAAATGTGCCTCAAAATTATCGCAACGGAATGTGGTTTCAATTGGATGGTGCCACACCACATTACCTATTAGATGTTCGCAATTGGTTAAATAGGGAATTTCAGGATCGTTGGATAGGAAGGGGAGGACCTATAAATTGGCCTACTAGATCGCCTTGCCTTACACCTTGCGATTTTTTCTTGTGGGGTTTTATTAAAAATATTGTTTACAAAGAAGAGGTTACCACAAAAGAAAATATGAAAGAAAGAATTACTGCAGCATTTAGACAGGTGACCCCTGCAATGCTAAGAGATGTTCGTAAATCAATGAAAAAAAGGGCAAGAAAATGTATAAATGAAAATGGAAGACATTTTGAACACCTACTATAAATTTTAACTTTCACTATTGTAGTTTTCTTACGATTAAACTTTGTAAAATTTTGTACTTATTAAAAATTGTGTAAAATATGGTGTTTGTGCCTTAACGTCAATTATTAGTAAATAGTAAAGATAGATGTGCAAAACCCTATATTTTTTTAATGCGTACTAGGGAGAGCTTCTAACTGAAGAAAAATATACAGGGTGTCCCATTTGAAAAAATTAAGTTATTGCCATTTGAAAACTAGACTATTGGCACGCCATCGGCAAACACCCTGTGCAACAGGTGAAGATGTTGTGTGATTATTTGATAGATGCATGTTTCATTTACATCATAGTAGCTTTTTTGAGGAATTTTTAAAAAATGTGGTTTTTGTGCTAATATTTCTGAAGTGCTGTTTTTTCATTAAATCTGTTTAAAATAGGAATAACTTGTCAACGCCGAGTCGGATTTACAAATACAAAAAACTACCGTAAATCTAATATTAAGTAGAATCAGAAGACATAATCGTATACAGGGTGTTCAATTTAAAAAAACCAAATTAATTTTCATTCCACAAAAATTAGCCACCCTGTATACATCAAAATATTTTAAAATTGTAGTCTGAGTGACACTGTCTACCCCTACAAAAAATCTTGTTGATATCTCTTTTAGTTTCGGTGCTAGAGATCGAGTGGAAATAATTGGTGCACCCTGTATAGCCTCCAATACCTACAATTTCTTCCATCCCCATCATATTAATTTCCAAATCTTTATCCGTGTCCTATGTGGCTGTCATATTTTTGTAAGATTATCAAGTGTTCTGTTTCTATAGTAAATTTTTTATCATATATTTTGTTATGTCATTTTGAAAACGACTTCCGATTAAGGAAGTCGAAACATTCAAAAAATTAAAAATGGTCAATATTAAGTACCCACATTTATTTTTATAAAAATAGTATACTAGATATTAGGTTAGGACATTTCCTTAAAAATTAATAATAAATTTAGACACAATATAAATATCATGTTGGAACAAATAATGCTAAATATTTTATTTTAGAAATTATCCGCCACTGATTTATGAATATTGAGGTTTATCTCCTGGGTCATAAAAATTTTGCTATCAATCATTTTCAAATATAAATGCAGTATATTAATGGGTCCCAGTATAGCTCCTTGAAGGATACCAAAATTATTTCTATTGGAAATATATAAACAAGTGACAATTAATTATTCTATTTAGTTACTAAATATTTTTATAATTTTTTCGGGATTCTTTTATAATTTGCCATCATAAACTGTCTGGGAGTGGAAGTATTTGTGCTTCCATTAATTCACCTTTGACATTTTAAATAGGAGCAACAATACAGATACAATTTCCAGTAGAATCCGAACCCCCTCTCTCTACTTTTAAAACAGTATTATATTATAATAATTATTAACGTGACAAGCAACAAATTTTTACTTATTTTATCTACCGGTGTGACGAGGTAATTACATAATTTCAATTGTTTTCTAGACTAACCTATGAGAATATGACAACTAAACAAATACATTTTTTTAATACAAGCGATTTTTCGTTTAATAATAATTTAAAAATCTATCAGTGTATCGTATCGATTCAGCATTCCGTTTTACACTTTCTGACCTTATGAATTCGGCATTTACACAGTAAATTTCGTTTGAGTTACGCACCTTGTTGAATCCCGACTTGAGCCCTATCGAATTCCATTGAAAGCCACCGGGGGTAGATCTTCTTTTGTTCTAAGCACTTTATCAATAAAGGACGCGCACGGTATTGTATATAGACACTCGGGCACTATGGTGTATTTGAATACAACAAATTTGCAAAGCTTAGCTTGCCTTGATTGTAACAGTTGGTACGCAAAACGCAGCACGCTGGATTTTATTTTGTTGGCCGTGTTGCCGGATGTACGAGGATGTTTCTCCTGGAAATTTGTCGCCAGGGATGTACGAGGGCGGGCGGTAATCAAATATGAGTGTTTATATTTTGGTTCTGTTTTAGATTTTTGTTTATTTTAAAGTTGTACACGAATCCTTTCATCAAGAAAAATATGTTATTTTAAAATTTTTGTTTACTGTAATCTCGATGTATTTTGATCTAAAAATAATCAAATTTCGCCTCAAAATTAAAATTTTCTTTAAAAATATCTCGCAAAACTGAATTTCTAAGAAGTTATTGTGACATAACATAACTTTATTCATAAAATTTATACAATTTTGAAATAATTTTTATTCGATTTTTCAAGAAAATTTACATCGATTGAACTTTTTATTTTTTCAAATAGATTAACAGCCAAAATTTTAGAAAAGAAATTTTAGGAATGTTGTTATAAAAAAAAATTTGGTTTGTTTATTTAAAAAAATTATGTAAAGATAACGTTAAAAAAAATTGGATAGTTGTTGATTTTTTGGTATTGGGAGATGCCAAAGTGTTAATTTGAAAATAAAAATTAAAACATTGAATTATTAATAACCATCTCAAATGGCGCCCAACGTGGGGCTTCAAAAGTAGAAACCACCCAAATTACTTACATAAATTGGAAACTAACAGTAATAGAAATATAAAGAAAAATGGAAAAAGAAACAGAAAAGAGATTGTACCATTTAAAGGTTGTAGAATTAAAAGAAGAAAGGAACGTTGATAAACAGGAGGAAAAAGAACAAAAAGAAATAGAAATAAATAAAAAAGAAACTGATATATGGAAAATGTTTGAATTATTGGTAAAGAAGATGGACCAAAACCAAGAAAAATTGAACAAAATGGACCAAAATCAAAAACAAAATACAAATACGTTAGATAGAATAGAGAAGAAAGAAGAATTTGAAAACAAACAGAAATTGACAGAAAAGAAAATAATGGAACAGGATAAGAGAATGGGACAAATGGAGAAAGAGATAATGAAAAAGAAACACAAACTATAATTTGATAAACAATGAAGTAATGAAATTAGAAGAAAATATCAAGGAAGGATTAATAACAAATATTGCTATTGCAGAGGAAGAAAATTTAAAAACAAGAAAGGAAATAAATGAAAAATGTAAGATATTAGAGGGAAAAATAGAATCTAATATAGAATACGTGAGAAAGGAATACAGAAGTGAATATCAAAATATGAAGAGGGATATATGCAAATTGACCAAAGTGAGATGCTGGATAAGATAAAATTTAATACTAGAAGTTAATAGGATTGAAAACCAAATATTGGAGAGATTTAGAAATGATGAGTGGAAGTAACCATATAGGAAAAGAAGAAAAAATATGGAGAAATATTTTCACAGGTGGAAGAGTAAAATAAAAAAAATACATTAAAAAAAAGGGGAACTAGTAATAGATAAAATAAAATTATATTCAGTATTACAAAAGTATTTATAATACGTGAATAAATTTTTGGGGAAATTGTGAAGAAATTTTATATACATAAATCAGGGTTCCCACAATGGAAGCGAGAAAATTTTCCCTGACTTTTCCAGCTTTTCCCTGACCATGCCAAAACTTTTTTCAGGACAAAAATCCACCTTTTATAGAGAAATAGTAAAATTTTATTTATAACTTATAATAAATGAAAATAATGGCATATAATGACACAAAATGATAAAGAAAACTGATGAAAATCTAATTCCTAAAAAACCCATTTTATGTATCAGACAAAAAAAATCAGAAAATTATTTTCAGATTAATTCAGAACGATGCAATCTATTTTTATTGCAATAAATTCAAAAAAATAAATGTGTTGAGGAAGGTGACTCTGAATTTCGAAATAAATTTCATTTTTCCTCCACAAATAAAATTCATCTTTTATCATTTAAATATACAAAAAAATTAATCATTTGGTTTTCCATATACACTGATTGAATTCCCTGACTTCTGCTGAAAAATGCTAAATTCCCTGACTTTTCCCTGAATTTGTCAACACTTTTTGAATTCCCTGACTTTTCCCTGTTTTCCAGGTCTGTGGGAACCCTGATAAATTGATGTTGCAAATTTTAAATAAGTTATAATTCATAATTTAATTTTTTTTTTATTTATTTCATCAGGAAAAATGTTTGAAGCCTGTTTTCGTTATTCTATACCCACACTTATCACCTTTAAAAATATTTGCCCTCATACCCTTTATTTATCGGACCTCCCTCGTAGTTCTACTTGCAAAAAGTTATCGCATCATTAGAGATTTAGTATGCATATGTGGGTGCAAACATTAAATCTATATCAGGCAGACAGGAATACTGGCAATAAGGAACTTGCGAACACGCCTACTACATTAAATGAGCTCTAAATAACCTAAAAACCCTTTTACACGAATTGGAATTAACCATGCCATTTGGTAAATTGCTTCTCGTAAACGTTGACCACTCACTTATTAATAAACATTTTATAATAACCTGAAAATAGACTCATTTGTGATTTTTTTGTCTAGCCATGCAAAAATGGGCTTGTTTTTATTTTATTTTTTTTTAATTGGATTAAAGCCAATCAGCGATGTGGAATATCCATCCCTTACATACAAATTTACACTCTTCCTGACACACCCCGTATAAATCTTAATTCAAACAAGCTGAAGCATCAAGTTGTTGGACAAATGCAACATCCTAAAACTGCACCACCGTTTTTTTGCTTCATCTAAATGAGACGTTTTGTAAACGGTCTATAGCACACTTGGCCACGTGCCAAAATAGTTGGATGACTGGGTGAATTAGATAGTTACCCCCTTTATCCGTACCGGAACGTTTAGCAGCCACGATCAATAAATATCCTCGTTTAAAATTCATTCAGAAAATATAAAGAACATTTCAAGCCACCTCCCAAACGATTTATTTCCGTATTTATGTCCATAAATTGCGGTCGTTAGGAAGAATTTTTTTCAGAATGAATACAAATTATACGTATTCTGAAAGGGGCTCAATGACATTTAATAATTTCAACAACCCATTTTGAGTTTAGATGGTACCTAATTTTTTGCAACCCCTGTATACAAAAAGGTACTCTTCCGTTCGTTCTGCAAAGCAATAAAAATAAAAAATAAATTTTCTATATCACTAAAAAACATTACCAAATACACGACAGGAAAAAAAATCGCACACCCATCCACTATATCCTTTTGAAAATCCCCAAATGGCTTAATTTCCAGAAAACCGGCAACGTCACAGTACATTAAACCACGCCTGTAGCTGATTAACCCTAGTTACAAATTTTTACGTATGGCGCTGCGAATCACGCGGCAAACGAAGAACTTATAGAATACTAAATTCGAATTGGATGAGAAGCTGAATAGTTAAAGAGCTTGTCCATAGATAGCGTTAGCGGTGACGTCAGAATTATTGAGAGGCTGTGAATATACTTCCGCGGGTCGGGTGTTTAATTGTATTAAACAAAAGGTTTTGAGGAAATAGGTATAAAAACGGTTAAGGGAGAAGAGGGAATGATAGAAGACTTACTTTTATTGTTGTTCAAAAGAGAGAAGTCTTTTAATATAAGGTTTTTGAAATATAAAAGGATATTTGCCCGGCATGCGGACGTTTATACACATCCTCACAGAAAACGAAATGTACAAGAAATTGTTGCAAATGCTGAAGGCATATCAAATTGGTTAAATAATCATCGATAAGTAGGTGATTATGAGGTTTTATGTAAATATTTGTGAAAGAATAATTTACAGTGTATTTATTGACTGATTAGTGTTTAGTGACATGGACGTTATTACTTTGTTGCTTTTTAGATTTATGTTAAGACTGACAGATTGTTATTGATTTGTTTGATATTTAATATTGTTTTAGATTTGTTTCAGAAATAATAAACTTATACTTTTATATACAATGAATGATGAAAAAATCTTAATAAATACACAAAAAAAATAATGTAAAAATTCATCCCACACATAATCATTTTTTGCAACCCCAAAAAGGCCTATATCTCGGTTATTATTGGTCCGATTTGAACGGTTAACCACTAACGCCCACTCGCTACTGCGCATGATGTTTTTTTTACATAACAGGTAACAAAATTGCACTCGCATCCACTATATCTAGCCTTTTTAGAATTCCCAAATGGCTGTGGCATGCAGAGTCGCATCGCCCAGTACATTAGAATAGTTAGTTATTAGTATTAGTGTAAGGTCAGGTACTATACGTGCTGGTTTATCGACCTTCCTATATCACATTATATTTTCTATCATTTTTTTTTGTTAGTGAAAAAAATAAAGCAAAAATTTGAGGCTTTAGAATAATTTTTACTTACTCGGTTTGGTCGTGGTCGGCTGGAAACGGGCTACAATTTTCAGGTATCGGACTAGGTTCGGGTTCCTCTTGAACTGGCGTTTCAAATATAAGCGTTTCTACCATTGATCCCTTAGAACTACCAAAAGACACCCTGAAACAAGCAAAAAAAAATATAACGTCAATTTTTTCATTGAAAACCACATGATATATGAAGACTCTTGTCTCATATACGAGAGTGGTTCAAACGAAGTTAATAATCGTAGAAAAAGTATAGTATACAACTCGCTTTACTCGTGCTACAAGCTCTTCAATACTTTACTCGTAGATTTTTTTTACATTGCAAATTTACAATCTACTCAAACAAAGGTTTATTGAGTGATAAGTAAATTGGTTGGTCCTTTTGGTAAGTGGCTTGATTTGACCTCCATCCATTGATGGGTCTCCAAGGTTTATTCTAGTAATGTTTGCAATATTTTGGTTTTCGATGGCTTGCTACAACCCCACAGTTCTATGCCGTATGTCCAAATTGGCTTTAATATAGCTTTGTATAGGAGAATCTTATTTTCTAGCGTTACAATATACTAACAAATCAAAATTAGGTAAAAAAATTGCTAAAAAGTCAAATGATAAACTTTTTAAACAAGTATTCTCTCCTATCGATTAGACAATTTGGTTTCCAATCCAAAAAAAATACATCTGACGCCACATTTGCTTTTCTAGAGAAACTATATCTAGAGCTAAGCGAAAAGTCAGTTGCTGCAGCGATGTTCTGTGATTTATCTAAGGCGTTTGACTGTGTAAATCATAGAATATTGTTGAGTAAACTGGAAAAATATGGTCTCGGAGCTAAGGTTTTGGATTGGTTAAAATCTTATCTGTCAAACAGATGTCAACGGGTAGTTGTTAAAAAAGATCACTCAGATCGTCTTTCTTTTGACAGTGGTGTACCTCAAGGTACTGTTTTGGGGCCACTACTTTTTTATTATATATGAATGACTTACCCGATATTAATATTAATGGATCATTTACTATTTTTGCTGATGATACGACCATAATGTGGCACAACAAACATGAAGTGGTGTGATTCTAACCTATTAAGCTTCAATGAGTTTAAAACTAGTTTGATAACGTTCAAATGTAATATATCAGATATTGTTCTTGGTCGACAAATCATACAGAAGCTAATAAATACTAAATTTCTTGGAATCTGCATTAATGAAAATTTAAAATTCGATTCACACATAAACCTATTATGTAATAAGTTAGCCTCTGGATGTTTTGCAATAAGAACAGTTTCTAAGAGTCTAAACTTTGAAATAGCTAAAAGTGTTTATTTTTCAATAGTAGAATCACATCTAAGGTATGGAATATGTTTTTGGGGATCCTGTAATCAGGAACTATTTACTAGAGTTTTTGTGTAACAAAAAAGGGCTCTTAGATTTCTGTGCAAAGTCAACTTGGATGTTTCATGTAAGCCTTTATTTCTAGATCAAAATTTTAACCTTAGTCAGCATTTACATTTTGGAAACGTCAGTGATCATCATAATACAAGACAAGACGTACTTCTTGTATCCCACTTCCCGTTCCTACTACCTTCCGCTAGGAAAAGCATATTATTTGCTTGGAGAGTTTTTTGAGGATACTCTTGAGTGAAATTAATTTATAACAAATAAATGAGTCATTGATTGTTTTGATTCATTGATTGATTATTGTATACCAGGTAACCCAAGAATTTTTATGACTATTTTCCGCTTCCCGCAACTAGTTATGTTTCCTCGATTGGATTATAAACCTTGAACCCTAAAAAAAATCAATTCTTGACCTTGCACCTCAGAAATTACAGTCTATACGCACACCAGACATTTTTTTCCACGCTATTGTTTTTTGACGAAACCACAATCATTACCTCACCTCATTAAATTATACACTTAATGGATGGAGACAACAGGAAGAGTAATTTAATTGATTTTCACGCGTACGAATGGTACAGGTGCAGGTGTTTGTCCACGGGGCTAAATATTAACAACACGCGAATTTGTTGTTACAGTCATGGTCAAGTTTATCGATCTCATGGTAGTTAAATCAACACAAGATACGTTTTCTTGACATAATACTCACTTACTTATTAACAAAGAGTGTTACGTCCTGTCTAAGCCACTCAGGAAAGTCTTAAAAACGAAGAAATCGACGGCTTATAAGTTAAGAAATAGTCGGCACGAAGTCTGTCTCATCTACTAGATAGATGAAGCGTCTGTTTCAATCGACTTACCGCCAGTTTTACATAAAATATTTCAGGTACTCGCAATCACGTCGCAGGAGTGCAGGTTTTCGAATAATACCGCAGGATGTAATTAGTGGGGCCTCAGACTGAAACTCGGCCTATACACAAGTTCAGAGCAGTTACAAGTTGCTTGCAACAACAACAACGTGCAGAAATATCTATCGTGCAACGTCCCGCGGTTTTCATATGCATATTTTAATACATTTATGATTGTAGCTCCGCAGGATATATTTTAGAGATTGAATTTTTTGTTCGCAGTTTTATGTCGGTGAACCAAATACTTTGGGGGATACAAAAAGTTCATTTTTAGTTTGGAAGAGTCTACAAGTATTTTTTTTTTGGGAGAATACTCAAATTTTATGAAATTCCTTTTGCCAATAAGCCAGTAGGCTTTAGCGATATCTGAGATCTTAGATCAGACGGGAACAGAAAGGAAAAAAATCTCCTTCATCTTGTCTATCCTTTTTTTTCACACCTATCTAGTTTCGACGTTCTTTTCTAATGTTTTCTGTAGTGCTCGGTTTTGACAATCTAAATTATTTTCTTTCATGTCATCTTCGTCTTGATCTTCTTCTATCTCTTTGTAATTGTGTCTCTATTGTATTTCTTTAATGCCTCATTCATGATATTCGTCAATTCCTTTATGCCTTCTTTACCCAGTAATTGAATCATTGTTATATTAATTTTTCCTGTAAACGCGTTTTGAAACATCCTTGGCATATTTTGAAAATGTTTTTTTATTCTTTGTTATTTCTAACATCTTTGAATATGTTTTTTTTATATTCTTTATTATTTCTAATTTTCATCTTTCTTATTTGCTAATTGATTTAAAGTGTTTCTGATTTTCCCTGTAGCCAAATAGGAACACTTTAATTGGTCTGATGCGATTAACGAAATAGGTGAAGGCATGGGCGTCGCCAGAGAGGGGCAGGGGGTGCAACTTGAAGATTATGTTTCTATATAGATATTTTGTCCGTTTTCTAATTTTTTTATTAAAACTTTTCTTTTTTGATTTTTCTCTTCAGTTCTTTTATGGTGCCCCCCTAGCTTACCGGCTGGCGACGCCCTTGGCTGAAGGAACGATTTTTTTAACCCCTAACCTCCGTCACTGCGTATACATTATTAAATTAAAAGTGGAAATGAAAGAACGAGTAGGAAATGTCGTAAAGAGAAAAGTTGAACGCTGTTACCATTCGCAACTATAAATTCCAGAAATATGTCCGCTATTTTTAGTGCCCCGATAAGTAAAAAGAAAAATGTACACGGTACAGGTTAGCTGTAAATACCGAAGACCATAAAACCAGAAAATATATTTACTCTAAGCGTATTGTGCAATTTTGAGATATTATTAGATTATTTACTTCGATTTAAATGTGTGTACGTTATAAATATTTATCGAATATTTCAATTGCTATTTGTATAATGATGGAGATGAATGGATGTAAATAAATAAATACAATTATTTGCCTAATGATGTACAAAAAAAAATAAGAGATATGACGGTGCCATTTTCTGTTCTCTTGTAAAAGGTTATATTTTATTTTTGAATAAACAAATGTTATCTTATAATGTAAATCATAAATATCAATAAAACGTTTTTTTTTTCTTAGCTTTCATATTGTTATTTTCAATTCTCGATTATATTCAAGTGTAACAAAAACTCGAGCGCATACTTTAAGTAGTTAAAACTAATAAAAAAATTGAATTGGGGAAAATTCTCCTGACCATTTATAATAAAACTAGAAATAGTCCTGGGCATCAAGTCTGTCCGTCAGCTACGTGGAATTTGTGGAAGAGTGGGAAAATGGCTCTAGAGTTCCCGAAAATCCGTTTTTCGACGGTATCTGCCGAAATATGACCCTTAGAGCATTTTTATTTAGACAAAAAATGAAGAGCAGTTCATTACCTACAAAAGTTTTTTTTTGGCGTAGGCAGATTGCCATTCAGGCCAGACTTTCTAACGTGAAAAAATATTAATTTTTACGTGATTTATTGAGAAATTTGTAATCCGCTTGAGAGTGTTATTCCTTTAGAGCGTTCTCTCCAAATGCAGGGCAGGAGCTAAAAATGGGGGTGCGTTTTGGAGCCGATTATGTCGAAAAGTATCATATTTTTAAGTTCAAACACTATCGTCGACCACTTAACCAAAACACAATTTTAACACACTCTACGCGCCAGAGCTGGGTAAAGCGCTTTTGGAAAGTGCTTCAATTACCAAGCACAAAGCACTTCAATCGAGTGCTTTAGAGTTGAACGTACCAAATACTTTTTATTTTAAAAGTGCGCCAAGCATCAAATACTCATAATGTATTTGAAGCCCTTGAAACGTTCAACATATTTGACAAAGCTCTTTGAAAGTGCTTAACGCCCTTTAAGAGTGCTTGAAGCCTTTTTAAATGAGCTTTAAAAATCGTTTTTAAAAAATAGAAGAACTAATTTTAAGAAAACTAGTGATAGTAAGCTATTTTATATTAAATACTACTGTTATCGAGTTAGAATCGCAGACGCATAGATTTTTTCCAAATTTTCAAGCAACTAAGAAAATAATTCGAGAACTTTTAAAAGTGCTTTAATTTCTGAAAAGGTCTCAAAAGGTTTAATTTCAATTACTTTGAAAGTAATTGAAGCACTTTGAAAGCAATTGAAGCACTTAAAAGTAATTAAAGCACTTTGAAAGTAATTCAAGCACTTCCAGAATTCCCCGAAAGGCTTGAAAGCCACAAGTATTTGTACAAAATGCTTTAATTACAAAGCACCAAATACTCTTTTCCAGAAGTAATTGAAGCACAGTGCTTCAAGCACTTCATTAAAACACTTTCCAAAAGTGCTTTACCCAGCTCTGCTACGCGCGTTTCGCCAACTATGTTGGCATCATCAGGAGTTATGATAGACTATGTTGGCATCATCAACTCCTGATGATGCCAACATAGTTGGCGAAACGCGCGTAGAGTGTGTTAAAATTGTGTTTTGGTTGAGTGGTCGACGATGGTGTTTCAACTTGGTTGATAAACCAAAGATTCCAATTTCCCAATTTAATATCATATTTTTGACAAAAATGATGAGGATCATTTTTGTAGGTAATGAATTGATCTTCATTTTCGTCCAAACAAAAATTCTCGGACATACCTGATTTCCCGGTTGGCACCTTCGTTTATTGGACTAAAACGTAAACACCGTTTTTATTTAATTGTTTTTCACATAAGATATCTAACGTGAAATAATAAACTTAATAATACAGGTCGCAATTTTAAATTACAGTAGAGAAACTAGTTTTAAATTGGCCAATTTGTTTATTCAAACAATGTTGTTAGTACCAGACGAACAAACCAATAACATGTGAATGAACTAAAGCATGAATATTTTCAGTTTATTTAAAAAAATCAGATTTCATTGATTTTCTTGAAAATGTGATGAAATTCGGTATTTTCTGATCGAAATACATCGATAAAATTAAACCTAAAATATTACCTAACAAGGATGTTTTGTATTTTATTTTTTGTAAGGGAATAAATCAATGGCAATGACAATATTTTAAATAAGGAATTATCACTTGTTAAATCTGCGTTAACAATTAACAGATGGTTGTTTTTGAGGTTTAGGACAAAAATCAAACTTCTTAATTAAAAATTGCCGATGTTTCGGCCTTTTATTAGGCCTTTATCAGGGCTTTTTTTAAAAACTAGTTCCTTAAAACTAGTAACTCCACATTATACATATTATTGGTTACGAAGTACATAACAATACAACACTTTAAAACTTAACATAAAAATTATACAATTTGAACACCACATACATTCGACGGTTTCGCTTAGGTTAAAAAATTCTTTAATCTATTTTTATTTTTATGTTAAGTTTTAAAGTGTTATATCGTTGTGTATTTCGTAACCAATAATATGTATAATGTGGAGTTACTACCTTTAAGGAACGACGAAAACTCATAGTTTTTAAAAAAAGCCCTGAGAAAGCCCTAATAAAGGGAAGAAACGTCGGCAATTTTTAATTAAGAAGTTTGATTTTTGTCCTAAACCTCAATAACGACCACCTTGACGTTTTAAATAAGCTGTAATTTTTTTCAAAGCACATGAGGACGTGAATTCAGAAGTTTTGAAGAGTATTTTGAGGAAACGATAAAATCTATTCCAAAACACCAACCCAGAAATGACTTAGCCGTTAATGCAATTTTTTTAAATGCCTAATGCGACCGTAAAGTAAAAACAATAGTGAAAACCGCAGACATAATGACAATGCGACATAACTCACAGTTGAGACGTTTCTGTATCGTAGTCGGAGATCTGAATATCTAAGCTGGCAGACATTTGCATAGAGAAATAATTTGCGGTGTCTCCTGAATGGATATTGGCTTTGGCGTCTCTAAGTCATAAAGTCAAAGGTGATTGAGGTCAAGAATTTTTCGCACAATGGGTGGGTTTAGGTTTGCACAATGTACGTCCGTTGCGAGTATTAATAGTTCTAGATAATTGACGTGAAGTGTTGTAGTACGGTTCCCATACCTCGAAGATCGATTATAGACTTGTGTTATTATATCAAAATGCACTTTTATAAACCCTATTTTTCATAATAAACTAGGACCAATCATTTTTCAAACAAAAAAATTCTTAGCAGTATGTGGATTGTCGTACAATTTAGGGTAAATTATAAAAACCAATTCATTATTTATTAGTTTTTTTTTTTAAATTTATTTTATATGAATTAAACGTATAGTAGAACCCACCGCTTTATGAGGAAGAACAAACGCTATAAAAACAGCAAAGGATACCGCCAATAGAAGAAATACTGATTGATCTGGACTTTTTTGAGTATTTTAATGTCGAAAACACCGCTTCATTTTCTGATCTCTTGTGACATTCAGAAATTAAAATTTTGTCTCAAATTTTAATTCTAAAATTAAAAACACGGTGAATAAAGTCATAAATGTTATAAATTAATTAAGCTTACCTACCCTATCTCAACCCTCACCATCGGAATCACTGTCATCAACATTGATAATAAATTTGGTCGGACTCGTTATATAAGAATTTTCTTCTTTGATGACATGTTTGATTTTTTTCTGCCAATCATCAGCTGAAATTTTGTTAATTTCTTCTTTTACCAAATTTGCTATCAACCCATCAAATTTGGGAAACACGTTATGACGCCTTATTCTTTTTTTAAGTTGTCCCCAAATTAATTCTATGGGGTTAAATACACAAAAATAGGGCGGAAGGCGCAATACCTCGTGGCCCCTTTTTGATGCCAGGAATCTTTGGGACTACAACCTGATACCACATAATCCATTGGAATATCATTTAGTGATTGTTCCGATTCTTTAGATCCACTTAAAAAAAACTGTATTTTCCCAAGGACGAAACCTATTGAAATTGACACCGAATAAATAAATAAGAAGTACACTCTAACAATGTTTCTAAATAAAAAAAAGTATGTATATACACGGAAGCCAATAATAATATTAATTGAAATAAACTAACGCCACGAATCACCTACCGCCTACTATTCACTAAATCAAAAATCAAGTGCGAACACAAGCACAGTGTATCACTGTATGAATATTTTCCTAGCCCTCACTACTGAAGACAATATTTGTCTAACTTCCTACTTTAATTGCAGAACAAAATGATCCCGCTTTATACAAGTCGATAATACCGACAAAGCCACTTGTCGGCACATCTACATGCCGCTAATACCGACAAAGCCACTTGTCGGAACATCTACATGTCGCTAATACCGACAAAGACACTTGTCGGCACATCTACATGCCGCTAATACCGACAAAGCCACTTGTCGGCACATCTACAAGCCGCCAAAGTAACCTGTCTGCACATCTGAGAATTTTGTTTCTGCAATTGAAAATGTATAAACTATAACCACACTTCCATTGTCGCCTCTTATGAGTGTAACCTCACACCCCACAGTTTAGTTAAATTAATTTAAGACAAAATTTTAATTAGTAATTCAAATCTAATATGCGTTATAGAAATTAAAATGTAAATTCATATTAAACTCATAATTAATAATTATACGCCATTCTCCCCTATAACGATATCCAGCTAAGTTGGTTATTGAATCTTTGCACAGTGGTCCAAATAGCCAAAATATTATTATATTTTTATGTATATGGACAGTGTACCGTGTTTTCGACTTTAAAGTGCTCAAAAATGTCCAGATTCAGGAGCATTTGTTCTATTGGCGGTAATCCTTTGCTGTTTTTTCATTCTCATAAAGGATTGAGTTCGACTATACCATTAAAGCTTCGCTCTGTATCCTTCATACTTTCTCCTGAAGGGCAGTTTGGTTTGATTTGACTCGCAGCACTGTTAGGCTTGATTTGAGTTTCATTTGATTTCAAATCAAACTCGTAAATCGCTACCATGAGTTACAGATTATATTCTTGTCAGGAGAACTAATATTACATCTCTACATTTTTTTGAAAACACTGTTCCTGTCAATGTTTTTTTAATCGAAGAAAATATTGACCGTATGTAACTAAAATTCTAATTATACGCTGACCGTTTTGAGATATATAAATTTAGGTCTTTCAGAAGCTCATCTAGGGGAAGGTTTTTAAAAATTCAAACAATTTAGTAACAATATTTTATTATATTACTATTTTTAAGTACGCCAAAACTTCATCTGACAGGCCTATACGTTGCACAAATTATTAATACTCGATGTATATCTAATCCGAGACATTACAATTTCGCAAGCATACACCTACTTCAATACTTGAAATTATTTATTGGTTAACGCTTTTCTGACGGGTGGTTCTTCCAAAAATAAAAGTGATATATGGACGTCACCGTAAATTAGCTGAATGTTTATTTTTTGGCACGCAAATCGCAGATGTAGTTATTGGAAAAGTGAAACTGATTATTTTTTAAATTTAACTATGACCTTTATTAATAAACATACAGTATACAGGGCGTTTGATAAAACTATTCTTTAATATGTAGTTACAATAATCCGAAATATCAATGACTACAAACACAAAGGCACTTCTACGATGTTTAGAGGTTTTATTTGTATAAAAAAACCCCTATATCTCATTAGGAAATAATATTTGTGAGATCCTACGTAATTTAGCGAAATATTAATATTTTAAACTCTTTATAAATACCTGTTAAAAATATAAATTTTTTATGTTTTTGTTCGAATTCACTTAATCAAATTATTTTTGATTCCGGGCAAGTGTGAAGGTCATTCAGTGAGTTAGGTCAGGGGTGCAGGCATGGCGCACCCCGTCCATCCCCGTCGGCGGTGCAAGTATTGATCTCCCAGCTCAGCTGTGTCTATTTGGATTGTAGAAACTTATGGAAGTAGACGGTTAGAAGAAAAATATCAGAGGTGTGGATAGTGCTTTTTCCGATTTGTCTGTTTTTGTAGCTCTTTCTCTACGATGTCTGTGGGCTGGAAATGGTTTTGAAAGGTTGTTTTCGCGGTAATAAGCGTCTAATAGGGAGAGGAAATTGTACAGTGACGTTCGTTAGCGTGAAATTTATCGTCTATTATTTATTTTAAATGTCACATTATATGTTGAGTGCTACTTTCCTCATATTCTCACATTTTTTTAACTTTGTGTAGATTTTTGTTAAGGAATATTGCATTATTGGACATATTTTTTTCATTCCGTCTTTTTTTTTTAATTTGAAATAAAAAAATAAACTCTTTAAAACATTACCAATAAACTTTTAGGATAAGGAGATATCCCATTAGAAAAATAATCTTAGCCACAGATGTGCGTTTCCACAAGTCAATTAAAAATATTTACAGCTCCAACCAAAATTGAATTAAATACCGTCATCCATTCATTAAAACGATCGAGAATGATCTAACGAGTAGTGACTGGGCTCGAACATTCCTTGGGACTTAACTTCGTTAAGTGCTTAAGATAATTCAATAAATATTATGAAGAGACCACAAAAGAGTTAACCTTTGTAGTATAAGGTTTCGAACATAATTTTTTCGAAATGTTTAGAAGCGTCCAGACGGACCAAAGAAATTATTAAAATATGTGAAATTTGGTGAAAACATCCTTTTTTGTGTTTTAAATAAGCTGTAATTATTTCAAAGCAAAATATTTATTTTTCGATTTTATACGAATTTAAATTGTCCTTCATTTAGCTATGTTTCATCTAAATCAAAAATTTGTTTTCCCTCTGAACGATATTGCTTTTTGTTTCTAAGACATTTTCTTCTCCAAAATAATTTCGTCACTACACTGAAAAAAATATTTGTACGTAAAATCAATAAAGTATCGTCGTCAATTTTTTGGACATTAATGCTATGATTCGGTGATTGGGAGAATAATTTCACGTCATAAAACAATTAACTAGTGCGTTAAAACAATAACCGAAAAATCGTTAAGCAATAAACGCACAACATCAAAAACTAATTAACTGTATCCTTAATATAACACAAATATTAATCAAATCAATGTTTTGCGATTGTACTTTACCATTAAAACCATAAAAACTTTTTATAAATCCAAGAACTACAAACTTTGTTTTGATGAACACTAAACGTTGAATCTATGAATGCCACCATTGGCTGCTTAAAAACGCGCCAAAATAGTGTTACCTAATAGTAAATCAATCTCTACGAACATTAATATTACGAACAACTAGCGTAGATGTTTAACTCTTCGCGCCGCGCCCATAGCCCATATAAGTACAACCACATGCAGAGGTTAGGTGCTCCGATACAGTTTGTGTTTTGTGGACAGTAAACTAATAATTATTGTGCCAAATTAGTTAATTCTGGATTGGAGATCGACAAAGAAAGGAAGATACATTCTGATAGTTACAAAAAACACTGGGGATACCGCTTGGTAAATATTATTTTGGCACACGTTATACCTATACTAAAATTTTATGTCTAAGATGTTAAAATAACAAATTGCTGTTTTTTTAGCTTAAATATTTATTATAGATTGATATGGATTATAATGTCGCGTTCGAAGGTGGGTAATTCTTTTTAAAAAATTGGGAAAATTTTTTTCCGCAAATACTGGCATTTTTGCAGAAAGGATAAAGCTGCTAGAGCCCTATTAGATAATGCCTTCAAGGAAACGTGCGACGAAAGTAAGTTCAAACTATAATATGCCAAAAAGTAGCATATTAATTTGGTATTTTTTTAGGTGGAAAATATGCTTCACTTTTATATTTGGTGCCACCGACCAAATTTTGTTCATTTGGAAAGACGACCCATATAAAATTTACAATAAAGGACTTCCAGGAATCATTTTTGTTTTGTGCTAAAACCCAACAAGAGCTGGAAATTGAGAAAATCGGCAATTCAAACCTTTATTTTATGCCTTGGAGACGACATCTCTAAAATTTCAAATTTAAAATTTTTTCATATACTTAAGGCAGTTGATATAAATGTTTTAAAAATATTTACTTGTTCAATTTAGATTTTCCACAAGAGAGCAAAATTTTTTGGAAAAGTGTTTTTATAAACATGCTGTTCCCTTTGAAAGCCCTGGGGTACAAATGATTCGTGAATCAATAACATTAGAACAATAAAAAATAACTACCTAATACATCTTTTTTGTATAATCCTCTTCCAGTTGGTTGAATCTTAATTGTTCATACGAGGAATTCGAAAATATAGGTTTTGGGAAAACGCGACACATCAAATCAGTAGACATAGATGAGCCAATGATTAGTAGGTAGGTGTTTAAATTTTTTTTTAAAAGTAGTTACCAGTATACCTAATTTAGCGAGGTCTGATAAATAAAACTTAATAATATTAATAACTGGTGATTATGAATCTATGCTCACTATTTATGGCGAATTCTTAAGATTTTGTGTTTTTTGAAAATTTTAAATGCGTTTTTAAGGCACTTCCGATTAAGCTAGATCAAAAAATTTTACATTTTTGGAATCTACGCTTCAAGGACTATAAGATGGCATAAAAAACAAACATAAAAATTTTCCAACTTTGAAAGCCTTTTTGAGGCACTTCCGTTAGAGCTAGACCAAAAATTTTTGAAATCTATGGACCAAAATCTATAAGATAACATCAAAAACAGCCAATTTTTCAATTTTACAGGGAGGTGCCAAGGACGATTTAGGTCATTTTTCTCGACTATCCGAAGAGATAGCTCAAAAAAGATTCGGAATCTGCTCGTCCAAATCTACAAAATGCCCTTTAGTACCATTCGATATCGTTAATAATCACTCAAAAATCCATATAACTCCCCCAAAATCGCCAGAATTTAAATTTCGAGATATATAATGAATTAGTGATTTATTTTTAATGTACTCGTCGATCACTATAAGATGGAATAAACGAAAAAATGGCGAATTCTTAAAATTTTGAGTTTTGGTAGTTTTTTTTTTTTTTGAAAATTTTAAATGCGTATTTGCATAAACTTTAAAATGCAATATCTCAGCTTCCCGTGGACCGACTGTCAACTATGACATATGATTTTTTATCTACTCGTCGAGCATTATAAGATGGACTATACGAAAACGGCGAATTCTTAAGATTTTGAGTTTTGGTAGTTTTTTTTGAAAATTTTAAATGCGTAGGTATACTTACTTTTCATTGTTTTTAAAAACATTAACCATAGATTAATATCCATCATTCGTAACATTGATAACCGGCTATCATAGGCCTATCATTGCGATCATAAATCTATGCTCATATTTTGTTGATTTTAGAAGAAAATGTACGTACGAACGTTTATTGTATTAATTTTAGCTGTCATCGGCTGAAAATTAATGTTGACGTCCATTGATTTGATGTATTTTTTTATTAATTACACGTACTTTTTTCGTTCAGTGTATCAATTAACGTTGATAGCGAATAGAACATTTTTCTTTTAGATGTGGAAGAATTGCAAGCTATATGTACAGGGTGTCCCAAATTGGTGTGTTTTGCAGGGTATCTCGTAAACTAGAAGAGATAGAAGAAAAGCAGTTAAGATGTTATGACTTCTTTTTTTGTTAAAGTAACGATAGCCTAATTAAATCTTTAGTAACTCCCTGCAGTTGGAAGATACAGGGCGATTATTGAAAACTGTCGAAAACTACAAGGTACTATAACTTCTTAATTAAGAAAATTATAAAAAAACGTTATAAAAACTTTTGATAGATATAATATTAAAGAGTTCAGTGGCGCACAGATTATTTTTTTTAGGGGGCTCACTAAGGAAATATAATGCAAACTTATGTTTTTTTAAATGGGACACCCTGTATATTTTGACGTTTTTCGTTTCCTTTTTTAATTCTCATTCACCTGATATGACATATTATATATCTATTTTCAATGGTTGGAGCTACAGTGCAAATAAACCAAACCATTTATGGATATTATCAGGTGAAACACCCTTAAAAAATTGAACACTCAGTAACGAAATTTAACATTTTATTATAAGGATACTGATGTGTGATAATTTTATTTATCAAAATTATAATTTATAAAACCAGATTAAAAAAATAAAAACAATAAACTTATGAAACAACAAGAAACATTGTAACAACTAATCTACCTATAACTAATTTTATTAGAATATGAAAATTACATTAAATGTTCAAAATGTCCTCCGTTTTGTTGTAGTAATAATTGACACCTTTTTCTTACTGATCTTACACAATTGAGTATGTGCACTGGCTTTATTTTTCTAAATGCGGCATAAATATTTTTTAATAAATCTTCCCTACTCTCGAAGTTAGTCTTGTAAATATTATTTTATGATTTTATTTTTGGTAATGCTGAATTGGTTGGAGATTATTTAAACGAAAAACTTTTTAATCGATGAAAACGGAGAGCATTTTGAACATTTAATGCAATTTTTACATTCTAATAAAATTAGTTATAGGTAGATTAGTTGTTACAATGTTTCTTGTTGTTTCATAAGTTTATTGTTTTTATTTTTTTAATCTGGTTTTATTTTTTATTAATTATAATTTTGATAAATAAAATTGTCACACATCAGTATCCTTATAATAAAAAGTTAAATTTCGTTACCGAGTGTTCAATTTTTTAAGGGTGTTTCACCTGATAACATCCATAAATGGTTTATTTGCACTGTAGCTCCAACCATTGAAAATAGATATACAGGGTGTCCCATTAAGAATGGGACATAGAACAACCGCAGATTCTGCAATTCAAAATAAAACGATTAAGCGAAATATGCTTAGATAAAATGTTACTCGTTTCCGAAATACGGGGTGTTGAAGTTGAAAACTGAAAAATTATTAATGGCCATAATTTTTTTAATACACCGTATAATTTTACTCAAATTGGCACACTTGTTAAATATCATAAAATGCACCTAACAGTAAAAAAAACAGTTCAGTACGCTCTTCCAGTGGCGTACGGCAGGAGTAAGTAATGCTTGTACCCCTTCTAAATGTTACGCCGCTGTCTAAATTTTAATTTTGACTATAATTTTAATTTTTTTGATATTTTCTAAGTCAATAATGTACACTTGTTAGTTTGTTGTAAAGTCATTGTTTTTCGAGATATTCGCAGTTAAAGATAGATAGACATGTACTTTTTATTTGTATTATTATTAATAATATTCATTATTACAATTTTGTCTTAAAACCAAACAAAGTAAAAACTAATGTAATGAAATTTTTACTTCAACAAATTTTCAATGTGTCCACCATTAACTTGTATACACTTCCTTAGACGTTTAACTAAAGACTGTCTCCAGGCCCGGTTTAAGGCGTACGCGAAGGATGCGGCCGCAGGCGGGCGCAACGGCCAGGGGGCGCCACAGCTTGAAAATTTTTTTTCTGAATGTAATGTAATGAAAAGTAATCCAAAACAGCGTTTTAGGCTACTTAAATTTTAAAAAATTTCCCAGACCCAAGCTGGTATAAGGGGCGCCAGTGAATTGTTCGCATCCACTAGAAAAATGTCTAGAACCGGCACTGACTGTCTCACTTTAAACAACTGATTTGCATGATTTTGTAATTGTAGCAGCAGCATTCTGAATTTTGTTCCAAAGTTCCTGACGGGTATTTATTGCTTCACCATAAACAAGACTTTTGATGTAGCCCCAATAATAAAAATCTAAAGGATTAAATTCAGGACTGCGTGGAGGCCAAGCAAATTCGCTTCCACGTCCAATCCAACGTTGTGGAAAACATCTGGCGCACCATCCTGCAAAAACCAGAAGTTATGACGTAAATTTAAAGGTATATCATCTAACATGTCCTCCATATGGTTTTGAAGAAAATTGAGGTATTCTATCCCATTTCATTTGTTGTTGTTAATTTGTTGAATTAAAAATTTCATTACATTAGTTTTTACTTTGTTTGGTTAAGACAAAATTGTAAAAATGAATATTATTAATAATAATACAAATAAAAAGTACATGTCTATCTATCTTTAACTGCGAATATCTCGAAAAACAATGACTTTACAACAAACTAACAAGTGTACATTATTGACTTAGAAAATATCAAAAAAATTAAAATTATAGTCAAAATTAAAATTTAGACAGCGGCGTAACATTTAGAAGGGGTACAAGCATTACTTACTCCTGCCGTACGCCACTGGTAGAGCGTACTGAACTGTTTTTTTTACTGTTAGGTGCATTTTATTATATTTAACAAGTGTGCCAATTTGAGTAAAATTATACGGTGTATTAAAAAAATTATGGCCATTAATAATTTTTCAGTTTTCAACTTCAACACCCCGTATTTCGGAAACGAGTAACATTTTATCTAAGCATATTTCGCTTAATCGTTTTATTTTGAATTGGAGAATCTGCGGTTGTTCTATGTCCCATTCTTAATGGGACACCCTGTATAATAAGTCATATCAGGTGAATGAGAATTAAAAAAGGAAACGAAAAACGTCAAAATATACAGGGTGTCCCATTTAAAAAAACATAAGTTTGCATTATATTTCCTTAGTGAGCCCCCTAAAAAAATAATCTGTGCGCCACTGAACTCTTTAATATTATATCTATCAAAAGTTTTTATAACGTTTTTTTATATTTTTCTTAATTAAGAAGTTATAGTACCTTGTAGTTTTCGACAGTTTTCAATAATCGCCCTGTATCTTCCAACTGCAGGGAGTTACTAAAGATTTAATTAGGCTATCGTTACTTTAACAAAAAAAGAAGTCATAACATCTTAACTGCTTTTCTTCTATCTCTTCTAGTTTACGAGATACCCTGCACAACACACCAATTTGGGACACCCTGTACAGTACATCCTATACAGTTAATCTTAATGTCGCAGTCATAATTTTACAATTCATTCTTAGGTATTTTGTTTTAAAAAAATCTATGTTCAACGCAAATGACTCCTTAACAACTTGTATCGTCGCAACCACACGTAAACATGTAGTTGTTCATATAAACAAACATTTGTATTTTTGGCGAATTTCCAAACTTGCAGTAAACCCAATCAAATGATACTTGTGCTTTATCTCAACAGACCTTGCAATTTTATTTAATTATCCCAATGAAAACAAAATTCCAAAAATAGTAATCGCGCTTCTAAGATTTTGTTTGAACTTTTACTGGCGGCTGATTTCAAAATTGATTCCGCACTTCGGTAGATTGTTTAAAAAAGAACAAACTCATCCAATGTCAGTTTTTAAAGATCTTTAAATTTTCATTGTGGAGGCAAAAATCTTTATTAATTTGAATTTGAAGAGCTATAGGGTGACGGACCCCGCTTTTGCACGAGTGCCGACGGGTTAGTGTATATGCGTAATGAGCATTTTAAAATAAGACAGCAAAGCAAGAAAAACCATGTAAAGCGGTTCGATGCCTTCGATAAATGCAGCAGTCAGAATTCCCATTCAAAAAACAATTGTCTACTAGTTCATTGTCATGGTAAATTCACAGGAAAATAAAGTGGTTTCTATCCATTTGATTGCCTCCTCGTTTGAACAAAACAAGTATTTCATTGCACAACGTTGAAATCGTGAAAAAAAACAGTCGCAGTGCATCTAAAAGGTACATTAAAATTTAATGAGCAATTAACAATTGATTTAATACATTTTTTTTCCGAAAAAACCGCATAACTCCACCCTCTCGAATTTCAATTTGTCTAGGCGGGACCATTTAATACTTATATCTACCACATTTTGGCCCAAGTAAATGCCGGTGCAATAATTATTAAAGAAAAAGTTAATAGAACTTGGTAATAGTTTTGGGAGCGTTTTTTAAAAATTGTAAATGCGTTGTAGACAGTTTTGTAAAAAAAAAAATTTAATAGGCTAAAGGAACAGAAAAAAAAATATTTCGTAGATTCACCAACGCATATATTCACGCTCACGTCTGTCTGCCACATTACGGTGATTTCTCGAATGCTCACCAATCAATATTTCCATTTTCCATGTGGAAATGAAACGACGACGTTTTAGAGCGGTTCAGAGTCCCTCAATATCGTCTAAAGCTTACAATTTTAGGATTTGTTGATTGAAGTGGTGAGAAACGAATAAATTTTGTTTAAGCGCTCTATCGGATTATGAGGAGGGTGTATTAATAGCTTTTACCTTTTAAGTTATTTTCGTTCAACTTGAATGAGTAGTTAGAAATGGATCTATTAGGTTTAGCAGTAAAATCGATATATCAAACCGTTTCGAGATAAAAGTGAATTACAAAGTGCCGCTATTTACTACTTGAAGGGAGAAAATACAAGGCCAATTTTTATTGGGTAAAATGGTGTAAGATTTTCTCGGAAATAGGAGTAGCTGTTCCAAATTTCGGATCAAAATACTAAAAATTCGAAAAAATACACAAAAATATATTGTTACGTACTATTGTGCTGTGTGTTTAATTTTAAATTTTAGTACATAACCTATATCTTTATTATAATAATAATAATACAATACAAAACAGTAAAATGACATAAAATTCAGTTACAAAATTAGATTAATTAAAGGATTTCAGAGATTTTTATACATTCAATAATAAATAAATATTTTTGATCCGCATGGATAAGGTATCCGCTCGCGGTTATTGACTCAATGTGCAGTATGGTAAAATAATAATGTATTTGTATTTTTTTTTTCAATTTCTAATTTATAATTTCTAGCAGCTTATGAACTTCCATTCTTGATATCTGACTCATAAATTTGTTTAAAAGTTTTTTAAATATTCTTTGAGTATTTAATAATTTAATATAGTTAGGTAACATATTATAAAGTTTTGGTCCCATATAAATGTGGCTTCTTTGGGTTATTGCTTTATTCACTAAAGGTAAGGTAATTGATAAATATGTATATCTAGTGTTTCGATACTGCTGTGTTACTAATGTTTTATAATAAATTTGTTTTAAATCGTGCATACCACTGAGACTATATAATACTTCAGATGGAAAAGTATACGGTTTATTGTACATAATTTTAAGAATCCATTTCTGTGTTACTTCAATTTTATTCCTCAGATAATTTGATAACCCCCCCCCCCCCATTGCAATTATTCCATAATTTAAGTGCGGTTGTACCAATGCATAATAAATACTTTTTAGTTGTTCAGAATTACAAAACTTTTTGCACAACTTAAATTTTGGTATTAAGCATCTTAACTTCTTGTAAATATTATTAACTTGAGCTTCCCATTTTAGATTACAATCTATATAAATTCCAAGATATTTTATATCTCTTTTCATTTTTATTTGTAATGAGGAGTTATCTGAGGTAATTTGTAATTGCTTGTACTGTGGAAGTCCGTTTGAGTAACTACAGAATGGTACGAAAAAGGTTTTCTCAGTGTTTACTGTCAGTAGCTTACTACTAAAGAAGTCAGTAATTGTTACAAAATATCCATCAATTTTCTCTTTAAGATTATCCCATGTATCGTCTTCATAGAACACAACAGTATCATCGGCAAAACTTATGATGTCCCCTTTTGTTGGTAGGAGGAATAAATCATTCATATATATAGTAAACAGCATAGGTCCCAGTATAGTGCCTTGAGGGACTCCGTAATTAACTTGTTTAAAATCACTGTACTTCTCTCCATTCTTGACACACTCTTTCCGATTTTCTAGATAGCTCTGCATCAATCTTAAACAATTTCCTCTGAAACCAATATTACTTAGTGTGTGCAGTAATTTTTCGTGACTGTCGGTATCAAAGGCTTTAGCCAGATCAACAAACATACAAACTGCTGGCTTAGTTTCATCTATAGCTTTCAAAATTTTTGTGGTTAAGTAAGCAATGTCATCTTGTGTTGATCTCGCTTCATACTGTTTGCTAGATAATATATTATATTTATCTAGATAACCATTTATCATTGATTTTAATATTCCTTCAAATGTTTTGGTTAATGCAGGTAATAGGGAAATAGGTCTATATTGGCTACAGTCTTCTTTATTGCCTCCTTTATGTATGGGTATTATTACAGTTTCCTTCAGCTTTATTTTTTAACTAATTTTAAAAAGATTTTAAAATTCACGTAATATCTTTTTATTCTTACCTTTCCTCGTGATCTTAGACAGAATGTGAATTATATTGGCGACAGTTTACATTGGGCGCCATCTACTATAAAGAGTAGAGATTCTTAACCTCAGGTGTGCTTCTATTGGCTTGCTATTTATAGAAATCAATAATAACGACTCATTACGTTCATAAACATTTATTTATATCAGGAAATTAAGTAACGATAAACCTTTTAAATGTGTAACAAATGCTTGGTCGAATAAGGTAAGTACAGTTTTTATTTACATAAGAAAATTAACAGTTATGAAAAAAATTTATTGTCACACCCTTATCTTATTCTCCAAATTAATACTCTAACCTAACTTATTTCTAGGTTAAATAAATCTTAACCTTAGTTAATTGTTTTATGGCCTTTTTTATTGTTTTGATGCTTTGTTAAATATCGATATTAAATAAAAATATGGTACCTTTCTTTATGACTTAGTCTTTTTTATTCTTTTTCCTATAGCTATTATGGATGGATAAATATTTTTTTTCAAAGATATACAACTGGAATACTTTTCAAGACAGGAACGGGATCAAATTGAATCAGGATACAACTGGATCACTTTATCAGGATACTGAACAGGATGGATAATTTGGCTTCTTCTCTTGATTTTAAAAGTTTTCTTTTTATTTTAAAAATAGCGCCACTTCTTTGACAGGTAATGTTATATTTTTAATCAGTGTTGCTTTGACTCGATTTCCTTTGTTTTTGTTATGCGAGAGACGAGAGTTTTTTAGAAAAAGCTTTTCTTGACAGCGCGAAATACTTTCTATAAATCACCAAGTCATAGCTTACTAGATTGAAATTTTACAATTTTTTAACGTACATTTTTACAAATTCAAAATAATATCAATTTTTATATAAGTTTCAATTAACAACAAATTATTCTAGAGACGAAAAGAATAATTTTGATATAATTTTCACACTATTCCAATATTAACTTTATACAAAGACTTTTTATGTTCGTTATTATTGGGTTCTTAAATTCCATAAAACTTTATTATTATTGCCTTTTTTCACTGTATTTCTTTAATTTTAGAAATCCGAAACTCTATTTCTCTGATTTATACTATTTCCCTTGAATTTTAACTAATTACGTTGATATATCATTATATTGAAATTTGAGGTTAGCTTTTCTTTTTCGCGAGTTTTTTTTTCTTCTTCTCCTCACAGTAATTTTTCAGATATTTTTCGCTAAAACAACCCGTTCGGTATTATTTTTTCTTCAGCCAATTACGCGCACCCCTGATGTGATAAAATGTCTGCAAAAATCTTTTTCGTCAATAACAAAGGCATTTAAACATTTTCCGTAACACGATCACGTATTGCTCTCAAAAACCAAAGGGTTCTCCAACAATTATCCATATCTGTTTGAAGCTGATAACAGCATGAAAGCAATTCATAGAAGTAGGGAAACAAACAGATGGCTGACTGGCAAATATTAGGGGGTCGTTGCCATGGCCAAGTAAATAAAGATCGAACATCCTATGGGGTGAGAATCCAATTACATATACGACTGACATTGACTTAATTTGAATTAATATTACGGACGACCTTCAGTATATGGGGTACGTGTGGCAAGTGTCTTTTTGGTGATTCACTGGGTAGGTATTAACTAGGGTAAACCCCATATGATGGCGGGATGAATTTGTTACGCTTGAGAATAAAGCAGCGAGGGATTTTCAAGCTTAACACGAAAATAGAAAAAATATATTCGAAATATTTTACGCAAGTTATACAGGGTGCGCCAATTATTTCCACTCGATCTCTAGCACCGAAACTAAAAGAGATATCAACAAGATTTTTTGTAGGGGTAGACAGTGTCACTCGAACTACAATTTTAAAATATTTTGATGTATACAGGGTGGCTAATTTTTGTGGAATGAAAATTAATTTGGTTTTTTAAATTGAACACCCTGTATACGATTATATCTTCTGATTCTACTTAATATTAGATTTACGGTAGTTTTTTGTATTTGTAAATCCGACGCGGCGTTGACAAGTTATTCCTATTTTAAGCAGATTTAATGAAAAAACAGCACTTCAGAAATATTAGCACAAAAACCACATTTTTTAAAAAAAATCCTCAAAAAAGCTACTATGATGTAAATGAAACATGCACCTATCACAACAATCACACAACATCTTCACCTGTTGCACAGGGTGTTTGCCGATGGCGTGTCAATAGTCTAGTTTTCAAACGGCAATAACTTAATTTTTTCAAATGGGACACCCTGTATATTTTTCTTCAGTTAGAAGCTCTCCCTAATACGCATTAAAAAAATATAGGGTTTTGCACATCTAACTTTACTATTTACTTTAATAATTGGCGTTAAGTGACAAACAACATATTTTACACAATTTTACAAAGTTTAATCGTAAGAAAACTACAATAGTGAAAGTTAAAATTCACTATTTAACCAATTGCGAACATCTAATAGGTAATGTGGTGTGGCACCCTCTAATTGAAACCACATTCCGTTGCGATAATTTTGAGGCACATTTTGCAATAAGTTGCGAAAATCATGTTCTAAAAAATCTAAAAATATAGCTCCATTTACAGTCCCATCAAAGAAATAGGGACCAATTACATAATCACCTATTATTCCCGCCCGCACATTCAAAGACCATCGTCACTGTGATGTGGTTCTAAATAAATGTTCATTGTGGTCCGAACACAACCGTTCTTCGTCGGAGAATAAAACTTTGTTTAAAAAGTTACGCTCTGTATTTATCTTGTTTATTAACTATCTATACAGTATTCCACTATACGCGCGAAATCACGTGGTAACAATTCTTGGTGAAGCTGGATATGATAGGGGTGATATTTATTCTTTTTTATTATGCGTCTAATTGTGGTATTGGAAATATCTAACTGATTGCTTAATTGCCTTGTGCTTATATTGGGAGCTTCAACTATACTGATCATTACCTTATATTCGTTGTCAATAGTAACAGCTGTAGTTTCACGTGAATGTTTTTTATACTTGACGGTTCCTGTTCTATCAAATCTATTCTTTAAATTCTCAAAAGTATCCTTTTGTGGATGACGTCTGTCTGGGTATCTTTGACGATAGACCCTACTAGCAAGAAACGCACTTTTTGACATTCATCCAGTATCCATATCATATCAATATTTTCTTGAACACTATAATTCTTATTAAAATTAATTTTTTATACACAATACCGATTAAATATAGTAGACGTGATACAATACAAAATTTTATGTCATAACAAAATATACCTACTGTCATTTTCATAGGTAACTTGATTTCTTATTAAAAATTGTGTAAAATATGTTGTTTGTCACTTAACGTCAATTATTAAAGTAAATAGTAAAGTTAGATGTGCAAAACCCTATATTTTTTTAATGCGTATTAGGGACAGCTTCTAACTGAAGAAAAATATACAGGGTGTCCCATTTGAAAAAATTAAGTTATTGCCATTTGAAAACTAGACTATTGGCACGCCATCGGCAAACACCCTGTGCAACAGGTGAAGATGTTGTGTGATTATTGTGAAGGTGCATGTTTCATTTACATCATAATAGCTTTTTTGAGGAATTTTTTAAAAAATGTGGTTTTTGTGCTAATATTTCTGAAGTGCTGTTTTTTCATTAAATCTGCTTAAAATAGGAATAACTTGTCATCGCCGCGTCGGATTTACAAATACAAAAAACTACCCTAAATCTAATATTAAGTAGAATCAGAAGACATAGTCGTATATAGGGTGTTCAATTTAAAAAAACCAAATTAATTTTCATTCCACAAAAATTAGCCACCCTGTATACATCAAAATATTTTAAAATTGTAGTCCGAGTGACACTGTCTACCCCTACAAAAAATCTTGTTGATATCTCTTTTAGTTTCGGTGCTAGAGATCGAGTGGAAATAATTGGCGCACCCTGTATAAATATGACTGAATTTTTTAAACTAAATAATTTTTTACAAACATAGTCTTAATTTTGAGAATTATTTAAGACCATTTTGAAAGGTTTTTTTTAAGGAAACATTTTCATATTAATTTAATTTCAAGATATGTCCTATTTCCCGCTAAAATCGCCCTGTATTTTTGACGAATTGATCTATTTCGAGTATCATTGGGCGCGCCCTATTAACTAAAGGTCCTTGCAGTCAAACGAATTAAGGAATTGGAACTATTTTCCAATTTATTATCGTTGATATCCCACCCACCGGTCAACTCAACGGGTAATGATGAGCTGCAATATATTTTCCTGCAACGTAGATTCTTAATTTTGATTATAACATTCTGGAAAAATATTTTCATGCTCTTTAAACAAAAACAATCTATTAATAACTCGTTGGAATAATAAAAATTACGAATTAGTTTTATATTTTTACAAACACAATTAATCGTGTTTTTAAAATGAAATTATTTTAAATTCAGAATTTAGGTCTTTTTCAAATATTTTCTTGGTCTTCTTCGTCGTCCTATGCTTGATAAAAGATTGCCTTTCTTCTTCACCTTCTTGAAAAGTTTCTTCAATATCACTGAATTCTTCAGTTGCATCTTCATTTTTGGAGTTCACCTTAAGACTCGGTTAAAAAGAAAAAAATACGATTTTTCGAATTTTTGTCGACAGTTTTGAGGTTATTTTAAAAGGTGACCCTTCAAAAGTTGAAGATTTTTTCATAATCTACAACTTTCATACTGGATATTTTTTGATTATATAACAAAACAATTTAAAAAATAATTATTCATTATTACAATTGAATATTTATAAGAATACGGAACAAAAATCAAATTTCAAATAAAACAATGAAACACAGTTTCTTTTGTATTTTTTTCTGCAGAATTCAATTTTAATTTTATTGCAAAAATAATTTTTTGAGTTTTTTCAATTTTTGAGCATGATTTTAAATAGGGACTATTATTTTTTTTATTGCATCAAAAAGTTCACGTAAAAACAAAAAAAAAATGAGCACCTAAAGAACTTTATTTTTGAAAAAAAATGTTTTTAACCTTAAACTTTTAATATCTTGAAAACCGTTTAATTTTTGAATCTGAAAAATTTTTTGTTTATCTGAGTCCTAAAAAGGTATACTTCCACAAAATTTCATCAAAATTAAATTATTTTTGCGGAAATTAAAAATAAAAAAAATTAATAATTTTTTGCATTTTCCACGAAAATTTTGAGGTTATGGTAAAAAATGACTCATATAGAAGTTGATAAGACGTCAAGATTCGCGGAAAATCGCAAAATACAATTTTGCCCCCCTTTTAACCCCCCTCAAAATAACCCTTTAACACCCCTCTTGTTGGACGAATTTTTTTTACGTTCATTGTTAGCCCCTTTACCACTTCCAATCATAAAAACCCTGCAGAAAATTATTATTGACTCTAAATCTAATTTGCCTGGTCTAAGAAATCACTTGGTTTCATTAAATGAACGTCTTTAAAAAAATATAAACAGTCCGCACCCTCTTTATGTCTTACGTTGACAGCCTGTTAAGTTTTAGATCTGTTATTTGGAATCCTCAGTATAACATTTACATAACTAAACATGAAAACGTGCAAGAAAAATTTGTTATAGTATATTACATAACAAGAGTGGTAAGTAACCCATTACGCACGAAGTGAAAAAGTTTACGCACGAAGCCGCGCAGCGGCGAGCGCGTACATTTTACGAGTGTGTAATGGGCTTACAACTCGAGTAACGTAGTATACTTTTTCTACGCCCACTCATAATGAGGATAACCTGAAAACAAAAACTCATTTTTGTGTGATGATATTTACACAATATTTTAATTCGTTACCTTTGACAACAAATGATTATCGTCTGGGGCATCTTTCAGAAACTTATTAATTTGATCTGGAGAAAGGATTTTCGCTTTTTTACTTCTAAATCCATCCGATTTCCGCTTCAGTAGGGCCATTAGTTTTGGATAAACTGCTATGTTAATGTTATTATTAATGTTTAGTGTAGTTCTCAGCATCGAATAAATGGCCCATAGAGAATATGGCTTCATAATTTTTGATGTTTCCTCAAAATACACAAGCAAAACATTCTCGGAAAAGGATTTAACGTTATTCTTGTGTCGCCAATCTATAAATTTTCGATAGGTAATTTCGTACCTTTCTTTAGATTTTAGCGGTAACAAATTATGTGCGGCACCTTGAGCTTTTTCTAAAATTTCCGGTGGAGTGCTCATAATTTCATCACTTTCGGACATATTCGTAGGTAAAGTTAAGAAAATCTTCGGATACAATATTTTGTGACAATATAAAAAATAACATGACGTTTATTGCTATAGAAACGCGGGTTATTTTTTGAAAAATTGTATAATGTGTTGCCGACATTTAGGGACATCACTCTTTTAATTCAAAATGTATCTCGCTAATGCTAAAAGTTTTTATGTTTTTCAATTGACTAAATTTATGTAAATAGTCCAAATAAAGTGGTACGTAGATAAAAATTTGATTATATTAAGAATTTTAAGTTTTCTTATCAAAAAGCACGTGTATGTTAGGAGATCTAATTACGTTCATGTTATTGTTAAATGTCATTTACAAGGAATGTTGACAGTGCTATTTTTAACGTTTACTGACGTGGGCGTAGAAAAAATATATTACCTAATACAAATCTATTCGCATCAGGTAAATAAAATAGATCTCTTATTATGCAAAATTTACGTTTAATATTACTAAAAAATAGAAGACAAATGTATGATGCAAAATTTATTTTTCATTGACTCTATTCTAATCGTAAATTTGAATTCATTTAATGTTCCAGCCCACAATACTAGAAATCAAATTTTATTGTATTAGCACAACTAATTATCACATTAATTCTCCTATAGTTAGGTGCTGTAAATCATACAATTCTTTATCAAACTTACTAAACCTTGATATTTTTTCTTGTTTAATTATTTAAATAAATAAATAAATAAATTATATTGTATGATTTACGAAAAAAAAACATCAAAACTGTTATATTTGTTATTTAATCGATATCCAGTACACGTGTCGACCGATATCGATGAATAGTAATCAACTGTATGGGTTTCATCTGGAATAACAAATTTTAATTTCGCTTAATATGTATACGCATACACACACACACACGCACTAATGTTGATAGTCCCGTTTCATTTCCTTCCTCCCATGCTGGTAATTAGTGAAAGTTTTGATTTTCAGTAAATCAACATTCAGGATACATTACACGAAAGTTAATTGAAATGAAAGCTAAGTAAAAAAACAACCGTTTTATTGATATTTATCATTTACATAGGACTGTAAGGTATAATATTTGTTTATTCAAGAAAAAAATAGCCTTTTAACAGAGCACAAAAGAAAGCTTTTGTTTAATTTAACAAATTGGCAACCGCGCCACCGACAACAATCAGTATTGGCAACCGCGCTACTGACAACTCGCCAGATATATTTGATTTAGACGATAAAATAAAGTTAAAAATCTTTTATCCGATACAGAGTTAAAGTGAGACGAAATCGCCAACTTTGAGATAGACGAACTCCATTTAGACATCTCAAACTTCCGTTTCCTTGAACACCTGCACCGAATTCTTTCACGTATCCGCATTTTTGAACGTAAGCAATCTGGGCGGGACTTAACACAGGCAAGACTAAGCGCGGATTAGAAACTAATTTTATTCAGTACGTTCCTTGCTGCGAACCAAGCAGGTCTGCTCCGTTGTCCAATACAACGTAATTTACAAATTATCTGAGAAAATCAAGTGCCCTCTGATGCGGCAAAAAATATATTTTAAATTCAAGTGCTCCGACAGTGCAGCAATTTACAAAAGTGATGCTTTGACTGTTCAACTGACTGCATCTCCGTTTACTTAACGTAAAAATATTTCTTTTCACAAAATGTTATCAAAATACAAGTTCAATCTGAGTGGCTAATAGTAACATGAATCATTTTATAGTCATTTATTGTTACTAGTTAGTGTTGTTAAACGTAACGTGTGTGTTTTATTTGGAGTGTTTCTGGAAAAACGAAAGTCCACTTAATATCATCATCAAAGATATAGCAAAAAACTTGCATCGGCCGACCTTGGAGACAGTTGCAAAGGGGAATCTCGCTGAAGATACGACAGCTTTGATGACGCGACGACTGACAATGCGACTGTACGATTTAGTCGTGAAATATCAAATACTTGCAATGTTGGGTTATGTGCTGCACCTTGCTTCGACATATATCACACACAAAAACATTTTGAATATTTTTTTATTAATAGCTCATCCGTTTAATGGCTATTTTGGATTTGAGACGTACTTTAAAAGTAGATCAGGTATTATGGAAATCTTAATGCTGCCTAGAATAACTATTTTTCTTATTTCCACGGCAAATAATAATAATAACCTCTGGGGTTCACTTGTAAGGAGGTGAATTGAAGGGCGTATATTATTATTAATTTTTTTTTCCAATTTTAAAAATTACTCGCTTTTACGTACCTTTCTATGTGCCGCCACTGTCAACATGCATAAATGGTAATTAATTATTACTCCAACTACAGACCTGTTGGTTGATTATTTTTAGCTTGGTGACAAGTGCAAGGTCGCAGCAAATATATACATCGATCCTAAAAACAAACTATCGTATTCTCCAAACTTTTATGATCTGGCAGTAATTCACTTTTTTAAACAGTTATTTTCGGTCAAAATAAACGTGTTTCGCGTCAGAAACACAGCATATGTTGCGGTGACGTTCCAAAACTTTTAAATAACTAATAAAATGTGGCAAATATTGGTTTTTGGTTCGTCAATTCAGCGGCATCAGCTTTTATATGACCTTTTTCATTAATATGATTTTTTTTAAACGTATAAAATAATTAAAATATTTCAGTAGATTAAAAAAATGAAGGAAAAATAGTCATTCGGTGAAGAAAAAATAAAATAAAAGTGGTACAAATGACCCCTGAAAAAAAAATAATACATTTCGGTAATGTACTTATCACATATTTTTAATCATCATGTTATATCACAAATCTTTTGATGGATTTCGTATTTGAATTTAGGCGTAAGGCGGATGTACGTGACCAAACAAGACTTGTTTCCCAGGGCCAGGGGTAACTTAGCTACCATAGATTAATGCTATGACTCACTTATAACCATAACAATATTAATACTTGCAACATAAGAACAGGGTGAACCTTTAAAAACATTTCGCTGACACATTTAACTTTTTTAATAATGATGTCATGTTGTTACTAATTCATTATTTGCATTAAATGAATTTATTATTACTTCCTGGACGTTTTTTTTTTTTTTTTCTTAAAAAACATTTGAGATTCCTACTTTTTATCATTTCATTCTTTAAAAATCTAATTTCTGTTTTATTACCTTGAACTTGTGCCAAAAATATTTCATACAAACACCCAAATAACTTGTAATCACATGGTTAAAATATTAATTTAACATATTGCCTTGAGGTCTGGATTCTCGTATACGAGCGATGGTTATGAACGTGAATATCTTTGACACTGAAAGAATCGTTCAAGATGAGTCATCGCACCATCTCGGGACTTTACGTGATTCCACCAAAGCGTAGACTTACGTAATGTGACCGAGTTAGAAACGAAATAAAAACATTGACAGTATTGCCACATACAAAACAAACAATGTTTATTTGCATTAGTACAGTTAAAATATAATTTTTTGCACTTTCCGGAAAGTGGATACTTTAGTCCCTGTTTATAGTGGTGTATAAAGCGGCTCTTTTGATCCCAAGGGACTAAATGTATCATAGCAACGAATTCTTAGAAGTTTTTTCGCATTTTTACACCAAATTTTTCGCAAATTTCTATAAAACTTTTATCCAAAATTTCACTTTTGCATAGATTTTTAATTTGGGACGACTTGACTACGAGATTTTCATTTTTCTTTAAAAAAATGATCAAAATGTCTAAAAATCTACTTTTTAAACTTTAAATTCACAAGTTTCTATTTATTTTTGTCCGAAAAAAAAATTTTCAAACATTTTAAAAAAAAATTCTAACACTTCTATTTTTTAAAAAGCATTTTCGAATTGCCCTTATTTATTTAGAGCATAATAAAATGATTATCAACTGAAAAATGTAGATCATTAAGTCCGCACTACAAAAAAAAGCATCATTTCATCTGTAAATGTTGAAAACAGGAAACAAATAAAGTGGGTAATGAGTAATAAATTATTATTTAATATGTGTAATATTTGTATACGGTTTACAACTTCCGCTTTGGATGTGGCTATCGATATAAAATAAATATTTTCAAAGATCTAAATCTAAAAGATTTTATTCTATTTTAAGCCAGTTCTGCAACAGTTTTAGAATCTGCATTACTCTTCCAGTTAATTTGGAATAATTCGTTTATCAAACACATGACAGTTATGACTGTCATTACTATCAAATAACTCACGTTCATATTTAAAGTAGTATTCTATTTATTTATTACTATTACAAGCAGAATTCACATTGATATTGAAATTAAAGGAAAACGCTAACGGTTTATTCGAATTTGAAGTCATTGTAAAATTCGTTGGTTCATTGGAACCAGACGCTCCCATATCGGTACAGCTGCTGATAGTGCTGGAAGACGCCGACGCAATTGAACCTTGTAATTTTTCTGCAATTTGTATTTTGTTGTGCACCGATTCTTCTAGGTATCCTTCTGCTACGGTCGAGGACTTCCATCCTCCGTGACGCTTCAAAGTAGTCATGTTAGCCCCTGCAATGGCCAAAAGAGTCGCCGAAGACCTTCTCAGGCAGTGACCGGTGTAGAAACATTACAATTCTTGAAGGTATCTTCGACAACGTATTTATTCCTACACACTGGCTGGTACACCTCCCATTTTTGTAAAAAAAAGCGGCTAGAACTAGTATTTGTTGGCCTCAAAGACATGTATTTTTTACACAAATTGATCGGGTTGAATGGAAATCCTTCTTCAAGTATGGTGAAACTTCTCGATTTCTTGGTTTTACTGTCTGGCAAAACTACGCGAAAATATTTCCCTTTGTCTTGAATGTTTTCTATTTTCAAATTGACAAATTCATCGCATCTACAAGCACCGCTAATCCCCATTATCAAAGCCACTTTCATCAACAGGTACTCTTCTTTGGTTTGTATCCCTGTGATTTGCTTTTCAAAAAGCTCGTTAGTTTGCCATATTTTGAAATGTCGATTTTTTTGTAAAGGTGAATAGTTGAGCGAAGCATCGAGTATTTGGTCCATAGCGACGATGGGGCTAATAGAACATTTTCATCGATACCTTTTATCTTCCGCGAATTCATCCAAGACCCAAACATTTTGAACTCCTTGTCGTAAACATCTCGGGGCTTTTCTGGCAAAATATGCATCGCTGCTTCTTCCGCTTCCGTAAGGATATCCTCAGGAACGTAATTTTCATCGGTTTCCTCCATTTTCTATACTTTTTCTTCTTCAAAAAAGCTTCCCTTTTCTGAAAGGAAAACTGACAAGTGTCAAAATTTATTTAAACATTTGCTAACAATGTATCATGCCCTTGGCAACCAAACAAACAACCTACTTTGACCAAAATGTAAAAAAGTCACTGTCAAGTCATTCTGACATTTATAGGGTACTGAGACGCAAGTAGCTTTTATTTGATCACAAAGCTTATTAATTATCATCTCATAAAAAAACGATTTCTTCCACTTCTTCCATTCACTTGAGAATTTATATAAATTTTCTCGCGTGACTTATTTTCAACATAAACACTAGTACCATAATTAACTATTATAGATATATCCTTTGAGCTTTTAGATCTTTTATAAAATCTATTTTACCTGTAACAAGAACTGACCGCAGAGTATCAGCTAGGTAAATGGCAGGGTTGGATTATTTTAGTGGTATTTTCTTTTTCCTTATAACTGAAACGTCAAGTGTGTAGTAGATTGCGAGTGTGTGCAGGTTTGCTTTTGGAACTGGAAAAGTTTTATATTATATAAAACTATAAATTTTAACCATATTGTAAGTTATTATTTATATTTTGAACCCTTATTTTTTTGTGAGAAAATGTCTACAGTACTTGATACTTTGACAAATAATTTTACTCAAGTCTGTTGTGAAGTACGTAGTTTTGTTCGGTTTTAACAAACAATTTCAATTAAAAAAAAATTGCCCGAATTAAATTTCTACTCGTTTTAAATCAAATAGCACCGTATAACGGCACCTTTCCGCCTTTTTTGCTACCGACAATTTTATTATAATTTTCTCAGCGCAAGTAAGTACATATTACAAAAAACAAAGTACCAATTATTTACTTAATAACTTGTACAATTACTTTTTTATCGAACGAAAACACATGTATACAGTATCTTACTGTTCTATCAATTTAATATTGTACTATACTTTCATATTATATAAAAGTATAGTAGGTCCCGACAAGAAGTCAAATTTGTGTTGGCCAAATCAGCTTCAATAATAATGTAACATCTACGACTTTACATTGTTTTTTACTCGATAAATGATCATTAAAAATTAAAGTTTATTAAAGGGTAGTTTAATTACGGTTTCATTTAAGGAGTATGAAATAGTAACTAACGATTATTGTTTTTAAACGATAATTTTGTAGTTTCAGATCAATTACCCCATTTTCTCGAAATTAATTATATCAAAAAAAATATTTTTGGTCGCTTTTTTCATCTATGTTTCCCCTCTGTACTGAATTTTAACGTTCGCAGATTTCTATAATCGATTTTATTCGGATTTATCAGCGTCAATCGGTTTTTCTACCTCGATTACTCAAATTTAAACTTTCTCATATTTTTATGGGTACTTGATTTTATTTTATTTTATCCCAATTTTTTGCGAAAATCGTCATTTATTTTTTAAAATTCATGGTCCCTATTTCAAAAGTAAAGAATTCTTACGTATTTATTATTAAAAAACTTGAATTTCCTATTAATTTTTATAAAGTATATTTGGGGCGTACTATACTGAGTAAGTGATATACCAGCAAGTTCATTGTACACAAACCACGTATTAGGTTACAAAAATAAAATACCTACACCTAACTACAAGTGTGTGTCAGTATATCGTGACACTTTCAGTTTATGAAGTTTCTAATTTTAGTCCTTATTACCAGAACCACTCTACTACCTATAGAAGAAAAAAAAGTTTCAATTAAGACAAGCGCTAACGCTGGATTAAAGTAAAGTTATTAATCTACCAGATAATTATAGAAGTTGATAAAGAGGCGTTTTAACATTTTAGAACGTTTAATAAGGTACCCGTTGCATTGGTTAAAAAATATAAAGTGCAATTACATATTGAATGTTAAATTTGAGCCACAATAACGTTTTGGAATACAAATAAATATTACTTAGGTTAGGGAGAAAAACAATATTACTGCGTTACAACCTCGCGTAACCCTCAACTAATTGGCCTAACATCAGGTTTCCTCTGAGACACCGAGTTCTAAAAATAGAAATCCGATAGTGGGCAATTCAGGAGGTGGGGTATTCACATAACTAAACCTGTACAATTTCATTCACAGAAAGAATTCTGTAAGTCAGTAATTTTCACAATGTATTTTCACGTTGGCGATATTTTTCACATACATTATTCTGTTTTACAATGTACTTTTGAGGCATATATAATGTAAAATCCTGGGGGAGTCCATCGTTGTCGATGATGGTGTTGCGTGGTTTTTCTGGGTTTTCCCACAACTGTAAAGCAAATGCGCCATTAATAATCAGTAAGTCGCCGCAGAGCGCCACGGCAAATAATAATAATAGCCGTCCCTCCCCCGCACAAGCTGCAGAGCTTCTGGGGTTCACTCGTAAGGGAGTGAATTGCAGGGCGTATATTATTATTATTATTATTATTATTATTAAATGTACTTATCAAGTTTTTTCACGACCATTTTTTAGAGTGTAGGTAGATCTCCCTCTTCTATTTGATATTCTCCGACGTATCGTACCCTTGGATTTTGCAGGGTTATGCATTCTGTATAGAGGTTCCCTCCTCTTCCTCTGTTGTTATTGCCTAGTTCGTTTAGATTTTCTAGGCACTCCCAAACCATCTGGGAGTTGATTACCTGAGAGTTCAAAGCATTAATGGCTGCTTGGCTGTCTGATATGATGATGATCTCTTGTCTACAAAAATTTCTTTCTATGTTGAACTGGACACATTTTCCGATGGCGTAGACTTCAGCTTGGAAAATGCTCGAAGATTTGCCTAGATTTTCGGAATATTTGGTTCCAGGCCCATATACTCCCATTCCTTAAATTTTGGGATGGTCTCTTTGTCCCATTCGCTTTTGTTACTTAGCTTTGTGTTGAATTCTTTCATATTTTTGTTTAAGATGTGAATTTACTTAAAAAAATGTTCGAACAAAATATCTCAAATGCAATTTGTACTTCTAACAAATATTAAGACAGTGAATGGAGTTTGTGTTCTTGAAAAACAACAACCTGTATTATTTAAGAAAGCAATGAACTATTACGTGTCCATAAATGACAACTTCCGTTTTCTAAGGAATTTCTTCTGTGGGATACAAAAAAATTCTGAATCACGGACAACGTTTACACCACTTCAAGTAGAGCCCAAAACGGCTTTAAGATTTCACCCATTTTTTTACGAAAGAGTAGTTTTTTAATGACATAGGAAGTGATATTTCTGCTCTTACCAACTTTTTACCAATTTATAATTTAACTCAATACAATACTGTTATGAATGATTTTGGACATATTCTCGATCTTGTCTTGTATAACAATAACTGTGTGGTGGAAAAATCGTTAGAAAATTTGGTTGCTGAATATCGACATCATCCCGCGCTAAATATATCGTGTAAACTAAATTTTAGCCATAGTTTAAAAAGAAATTTTCCCACAACTTCATGCAATGAATATAACTTCCGAAAAGCAAATTTCCCGTTATTATATCAACGTCTCTCAAATATAGATTGGACTTTCCTTCCAACATTTGACAGATCTGATGATGCCTGTACCTACCTTTATGGTAAGTTATATAATGCGTTTGATGAGTGTGTTCCAATGCAACCAAAAAAAAATGTAAAAGAAATTTTCCGCCGTGGTTTACACGAGATATTATTAGGCAAATTCAACTTAAATCAAAATTAAATCAGCAATTTAAAAAAAACAAAGATGTAAATACTCTTAATCAATTTAAACATTTACGAGCAAAAGTGAAATCCGACATCGACAAGTCTTACAATAACTACGCTAAATCTGCCGAATCTAACATGAAAGCAGATCCTAAAAAATTTTGGACTTTTGTCAATAGCAAAAAAGGATCAACGAATATTTCTGACAGAATGACGTACAATGGCCAAACACTTAATAGTTCCACAGATATACTTAACGGCTTTTCCGACTATTTTGCAAAATCTTTCTCAGTTAGCACACCTCTTGTCTCCCATGATGACTCATTGACCTCACATGTTTTAAATATTGTGTCTTTTCTGGAAGATGAAGTCCTTATAGCCTTAAAACAATTTACGAATAAAATGACAACAGGACCTGATTTTATTCCGGCTTTTATTTTGAAAGATTGTGCGCCTGTACTTGCTCTGCCTTTAACAATATTGCTTAACACATGCCTTAAGACTTGCACTGTTCCTAACATCTGGAAGCTATCGAAAGTTATACCTATCTACAAGCATGGCGACAAATTTGATATTGGCAACTTTCGGCCTATCGCAATTATTTGTAACTTTTGTAAGGTATTTGAAATTCTGTTATACAATAGAATGTATGGTCACTTAAGTAACTGTATAACTATAAATCAACATGGGTTCGTAAAGGGTCGCTCTACTATCACCAATTTGGCAAATATAACTCAATTTATTGCTGAAAGCATTGATGGGCGGTCGCAAACTGACGTTGTGTACACCGACTTTTCCAAAGCGTTCGACAGACTAGACCACGGAATTCTTTTAAAAAAACTACCTCGGTATGGATTATCGGCACCTCTGATTAATTTATTTAGCTCCTATTTAAGTAGTAGACGGCAGTTTGTGGTCTTTAATGGTTACAAGTCCGTCGAACACCTAGTAACATCCGGAGTTCCTCAGGGAAGTAATCTGGGCCCTCTATTATTTAATGTTTTCATCAATGATATAGTTGATGACCTTGACGTTAACTATTTGCTGTATGCTGATGACAAAATTATTCTGCCAAATCGATGATATAAGTGATTGTGTTTCACTTTCAGCTAACTTACGATGTGTTGAGGTGTGGTGTATAAGTAATAAATTGTCACTTAACGCTGATAAATGTAAGGTAATGACATTTTCTCTTAAAACTGACAAGATTTTACATCATTATGAAATTAATAATTCTGTTCTTGAGCGCCCGACGACATTTGTTGATTTGGGTGTCACTTTTGACTCCAAACTTGATATTTTCCACTGTCGTATATCTGCGATTAATGCATTTTTCTTTGAAAAATGATATTCTTGTTAAATAATATACGTGTATTCCTGTTCTGTAGTTGGGTTTGTCCTGTTTGAACAGTGTAACAATAAATAAATAAATAAATAAATAAATAAATAAATAAATAAATAAATATTGAAATATAACAAAATCAAAAGCGGTTACCTTGATAAACGAATACTATGTTGTAGCACCACATAATCCTCATTTACCTGATTAAATTACAACTTAAGAGACGTCGTTTTTTCAATAATAATCACGCTGTCTGATGAAGCCTCTGATAAGTGATGTATTGACTCTAAATATGAGTACTTATATAAGAGATAGAGTAGTATTTGAAGAGGTAGAAGTTTTAAAATTGTACAGACTGTATAGAAAGCATTTTAAGGAATTTGACAGTCGTCTATTAATCTGCTATTTTAAAATTATAAGAGGTAGAGGTTCTTAAATTGGACAGACTTGCCAAATACAAGTGTTTTCTTAAATAAAATATTTTTTTTAGAAAACGTGTGCGTTAAGGGGTTAAAAAAGTAAAACAAAATCTTTACAAACATTATCAAAAAACATATATCATTGCCTCGTACCCACATTATGGTTGTTATCACGTATAATAAATCTAGTCTTGGCTATTGCACGAGCAATGACCAAGGCACCTGTTTAATGCATCTTTCTACGATTATTCTTGAAATAGCCCAGTTCTTCAAGCAAAAAACTGGTTTAATAAAGCACTCTGGTGCGTTTCCCAGAGTAGGTACAGTACTAGAAACATTTGTACCAGTTATTCACAGAAGAAATACGTTACACGTTGTTAGCTCCGTATAAAAATTGTAAAAGAAGATAAACTTAAGCTTATCGTCTCATATTATTGATTTTATTTCAACTTTTAGTAAAAATATACATTAATTATTTGCAAAAATAGAAATGTGATTAAATGACTATAAATAAAACAATAAGTAGATGATATATACTTAGGGTGTTACTATATTCGACAGACAAGGCTCTACACCTGAAAGCCCTTCTGAGATAGATAGAGATTTAACTAGTTTTTCAAATTTAGTGAAAATTTTATTATTTAACCCCTCGAAGAATCTTCCACCCGGGAGTGGGGTCCGGAGGTTATGGAATATTCACTGCTCAGCGAAGGGATAGCTACAAGTCTATCCTCTTTCATGGTTGTTCTCATCCAGCCCTTCAACATTCGAAGGGTTGAAAAGGACCTTTCTTTACATTAAAAAACATGGCTGCAGCCCCCCCTAGGTTCCGCCGAAGCGGAGAATAGACTAGAGTAAATTATAATTCCTACACTGATTAGAACAGATTCTCCTCAGTGTAGAAAAATCAGAGATTTTCTTGTTACATTAACAAGTAAATAATTTCTTTTACTGATTGGACATGCCCACTTAAGTAAGCTTGTGATATTTCCTCATCACTTCTCTTTTGACACACAAAAGCACTTGTAATGCAAAATGAAGAGTAACAGTCGACTACCAGATGCCATTATTAATCAAACAGAAATACCTCTCAAAGCTATTATTATTAATAATTATAAAAAGTTGTAACATTATACAGGGTGCGCCAATTATTTCCACTCGATCTCTAGCACCGAAACTAAAAGAGATATCAACAAGATTTTTTGTAGGGGTAAATCCGACGCGGCGTTGACAAGTTATTCCTATTTTAAGCAGATTTAATGAAAAAACAGCACTTCAGAAATATTAGCACAAAAACCACATTTTTTAAAAAATTCCTCAAAAAAGCTACTATGATGTAAATGAAACATGCACCTATCACAATAATCACACAACATCTTCACCTGTTGCACAGGGTGCTTGCCGATGGCGTGCCAATAGTCTAGTTTTCAAATTGCAATAACTTAATTTTTTCAAATGGGACACCCTGTATATTTTTCTTCAGTTAGAAGCTCTCCCTAATACGCATTAAAAAAATATAGGGTTTTGCACATCTAACTTTACTATTTACTTTAATAATTGACGTTAAGTGACAAACAACATATTTTACACAATTTTTAATAAGAAATCAAGTTACCTATGAAAATGACAATTGGTATATTTTGTTATGGCATTAATTGTCAACATAAAATTTTGTATTGTATCACGTCTACTATATTTAATCGGTATTGTGTACAAAAAATGGATTTTAATAAGAATTATAGTGTTCAAGAAAATATTGATATGATATGGATACTGGGTGAATGTCAAAAAAATGCGTTTCTTGCTAGTAGGGTCTATCGTCAAAGATACCCAGAAAGACGTCATCCACAAAATGATACTTTTGAGAATTTAAAGAATAGATTTGATAGAACAGGAACCGTAAAGTATGAAAAACATTCACGTGAAACTACAGCTGTTACTATTGACAACGAATATAAGGTAATGATCAGTATAGTTGAAGATCCCAATATAAGCACAAGGCAATTAAGCAATCAGTTAGATATTTCCAATACCACAATTAGACGCATAATAAAAAAGAATAAATATCACCCCTATCATATCCAGTTTCACCAAGAATTGTTACCACGTGATTTCGCGCGTAGAGTGGAATACTGTAGATGGTTAATAAACAAGATAAATACAGAGCGTAACTTTTTAAACAAAGTTTTATTCTCCGACGAAGCCACGTTTCATAAGAACGGTTGTGTAAATAGACACAATAAACATTTATTTAGAACCACATCACAATATCGATGGTCTTTGAATGTGTGGGCGGGAATAATAGATGATTATGTTATTGGTCCCTATTTCTTTGATGGGACTGTAAATGGAACTATATTTTTAGATTTTTTAGAACATGATTTTCGCAACTTATTGCAAAATGTGCCTCAAAATTATCACAACGGAATGTGGTTTCAATTAGATGGTGCCACACCACATTACCTATTAGATGTTCGCATTTGGTTAAATAGGGAATTTCAGGATCGTTGGATAGGAAGGGGAGGACCTATAAATTGGCCTACTAGATCGCCTTGCCTTACACCTTGCGATTTTTTCTTGTGGGGTTTTATTAAAAATATTGTTTACAAAGAAGAGGTTACCACAACAGAAAATATGAAAGAAAGAATTACTGCAGCATTTAGACAGGTGACCCCTGCAATGCTAAGAGATGTGCGTAAATCAATGAAAAAAAGGGTAAGAAAATGTATAAATGAAAATGGAAGACATTTTGAACACCTACTATAAATTTTAACTTTCACTATTGTAGTTTTCTTACGATTAAACTTTGTAAAATATGTTGTTTGTCACTTAACGTCAATTATTAAAATAAATAGTAAAGTTAGGTGTGCAAAACCCTATATTTTTTTATTGCGTATTAGGGAGAGCTTCTAATTCAAGAAAAATATACAGGGTGTCCCATTTGAAAAAATTGAGTTATTGCCATTTGAAAACTAGACTATTGGCACGCCATCGGCAAACACCCTGTGCAACAGGTGAAGATGTTGTGTGATTATTGTGATAGGTGCATGTTTCATTTACATCATAGTAGCTTTTTTGAGCAATTTTTTAAAAAATGTGGTTTATGTGCTAATATTTCTGAAGTGCTGTTTTTTCATTAAATCTGCTTAAAATAGGAATAACTTGTCAACGCCGCGTCTGATTTACAAATATAAAAAACTACCGTAAATCTAATATTAAGTAGAATCAGAAGACATAATCGTATACAGGGTGTTCAATTTAAAAAAACCAAATTAATTTTCATTCCACAAAAATTAGCCACCCTGTATACATCAAAATATTTTAAAATTGTAGTCCGAGTGACACTGTCTACCCCTACAAAAAAATCTTGTTGATATCTCTTTTAGTTTCGGTGCTAGAGATCGAGTGGAAATAATTGGCGCACCCTGTATATGGAGAATCAAAAAGGCAACATAAATATTTTTTATATATAAAGTCGAAAAATGAATATTTGGCTTTGAAAAAATTACAGCTTAAAACACAATTCGAATATGTCAAAAAACGCCAAATTCCTGACATTACACAATAACAAGAAGAATAACTTTTTCGGACGGTCCACTGTCCGCAAAAGTGATATATATTTGGCTTACCTTTTTCTTTCCTGCCTGGCATGTTGGCTTATTGCCAGTGCCATTAAATTAGCAAAAAAAACCTTTTTCTTTTAGCTTTAAATTCATATTTGGTGTATATTTCTCACAGTATGGGCCATATATGGTTTTGAAATTAAGTAAGCTTAACTTTTCATAGCAGTTGTAGAAAAAATCGTTTACCAAAATAATAAAATATTGTTTTAAATAACAACATGTCAACTTTAAAGCCAATTGTGATTCGTAACAATTAGTAACTTCCGGACAACTGAAAATTTAAAAATATCACTTACACAACATGGCGTTCTATATACAAGGAGCGTAATAAAATAAAAGCTATCATGTAGGTAATCTGATTGTGTACACATCGCAAGTAGGTGTTTCAAATTTACATATTTAGATAATGAATCATGTGTGAGGAAGAGTTAGGCTATCAGCGTAACGATTTATTTACATGGTTGTTTATTTTTTGCACCACTATAAGAAATGAGATTCCAGGTCGTTTATTTTTACACTATTGATGTTTTGTACGTTTTATACTGTAAGCTGTGGTCACACTAGTGCGACAATTATTTCAATATAAATCATTATTAGAAGACGACCCTCATTATTACCTATTGTTCGAGATGTAGTAAAGCAATAAAATTGTGTGTCCCTTAAAAGATTCCCAGGCATTTTGATAATCGACAGTTTTGTATTTAAAACTTTTTCATAATCTAAAAATCTCCTACGGTCGATTTAGAGCACTTTTTTTTGATCTTGAAACTTTTATTTAAAAAAATTCTGATCTTGTATATACAAATACAAAGCGATTGAATAACTCCATACATTTTAATGCAAGAATCACTTACGAAATAATCAGAATTCAACTTAATTTATATGCATGTACACCGGTTAGAATACTTTCTAGTTAATTTTCAATGTTCTTTTGTTACCCTAATTGTGTTTTTATGTGTATGACTCACTTATGGTTGGTTATATAAATATTTCCTGCTATACGAGTTATACAAAGTCGATTTTCTTAAAATAGATTTAAATTGTTCTATTGCTGTTCAACTTGATTGAGATTTTTAACAATGTTTTTTAATAAAAAGTCTAAGTTTGCGATAGTTTTGAATATCAAAAATAAAATACAGCTAGAATATGATGTAATATATTAGGAACTTTAATATACAGTGCGTAAATTAAGTTCAAGCAAAAAAAACAGGGAATCTTCCCCTCTTTCATTCAGAATTACATGTTATATTGGTAATTTTAAAGCTTTAGCGTTACATCAGAAAAAGTTGCGATTTTTTAAAAAGTGATGTGCAAATTCAAACATTTTTGGGAAAAAATTGGGGGTGTGTAGTCTAAGATAAGTCATTTGCCTATAGTTTACTAATGTATCACCCTGTATACATGAAAATAATTTTAAAATGTTTGCTTTTAACCACCATTAATAGATACTTTTCAAAAAAATCTGTGTTTGTAACAAAAAGAGTTAATAGAGCTACGACAGAGGTTTGTCGGACCCTGTATACTTGTTTCTGTGACATTTTGTGTTTTTTACCAATTTTTCCAAGAATTCTGATGCTCATAGAATCTTTCAATAGAATGTTTCAAGGAAATTTCAGCCAATTTAACCGGGACCTTTTTTACCTTTACTTGGTGCGTGGTCCTTTAAGCAAATATATAATATTTAAACATGAAACATGTGAGTCATAATATGACTTTTAGTTGTATTTTACGATTTTACCATACGACATTCGATATTGTTTTGTCTGGATCTATAGAAGTACGACAATCTACGGCACCCATTAAAATTGGTTTAAAAGTTCGCACCCATTGCCGTTTCTGGCGAAGGTGCCTTTGCACATGATTACAGAAATTAGGAAGTGGTATTTTATTTTTATCAAAGTTTATAAATCAATAAAAAAATTACAAAAATGTGTATGAGTTTTAAAGAAAAACAATTCGATGTGGCAACCTCGTAAACGACGTTTAGTAATACTCAAAAATCCTGACATATATTTTATTGAATTCACGGATAATGTACAAAATATTGAAAGTGAAAGAAACGCAACTATTTATGCGAATTAATTCAAAACAGGCCTTATAGGTAGAGACAGAATTGTCTCTCCCCTTATAAATATTTAAGAAAAGAAATAATTGCGTTTTTTATTCAATGTTAACTGGAATAAATTATGAGATTTTATAGATGATGTTTAAACTTTCATTTTTTTTTTTTACAATTCTATTGTTAGGTAATAAACAATAATAGTTGGTCTAAATAACCGTAAACAGATTTTTCTAACAGGTATAGGTAACCGCCTACAGGATGTTACGATAAACTTTCACCGTTGACTTTTTATCGTCTTCCTGTATAATAAAATAATAGACCACACAGGGGAACTATCGTGAATAAAATTATATCGACTATTAGGTTTTCGTTTTTTTTCGTGATTCAAAAATGGGGCAAGCGTTTAATATGTCGCATGTTTAGGTTCCAATATTTATAGAAGTTTTAAATTTTGGAAAAAATAATTTAATAAATAAAAGTACTAATTCCAGTGATTTTGGATAAAGAGATATTAAAAAAATTGATGAGTATATGGAGAAACACACCTTTCAATCGATTTATGGTCGAATTTTCTTTGATATGAAAACTTTTTGTAAAAAATTAGTGTCAAAACTACAAAAAACGCGGTAAAATTCAAATTTACCAGAAGTAGAAAAACGATTGGCGGAATCAAAAAATACAAAAAATTAGGGATAAATCTACTATCAAACTAAACGCCCTGTATCGGGGTCTAAATAATAATAATATAAGTTTTATCATTGAGAAAAATCAATAGTGGTAACTTCGCTGGATTCAATGTCAACTCAATAAATATTTAATGAAAAGTCAATAACTAAAATTATCTCAAGGCAAATGGATCAATCGATAATTCCTAAAAGTGTATCTATAGGTCAACGTTTATTCACTAAAGGTACGTAGATAAATATTACGTTTCCCATTTAAAAAAAAAGAGCGTTAAAAATAGCGTGTTTAAGGTTCATCTATTTATGATAACCTTGGTTTTAATTTTTATTGCATGTGTTTTCAGCTTTTTTATGATAATTTTAACCCGTATTAAGTTTTTGTCACAAGGCCAGTGGTCAATTTTGCTTAAAAATTATTATCTAATATATTTTTTAACCATTAACAATCTCATATAACTCCAAGATATATATCGAAATAAAGAATTTGGCATCCACATAAGTGATAAATAGGTCATCTTAAAAAACAAACGAAACAAAACTAGGTCACTGTATTTTAACGCAGCTCCAGGTCTACAGGGTGTCTCGTTGGTAAACGGAGATATTTTAAAGGTAGGTAGAGGTCTAAATAACCCTTATATAATGGGTCTCTTGGTTTCCATAACGAAAGAATCCCCTGTGACCTCTACCTACCTTTAAAATATAACCGTTTACCAAAGGGACACCCTGTATAAGGATTTGAAATATATCACACCAGTTGCGAAAGGTAAGCTATTCCAAATAGAAGAAGGTTAAAAATTGGAGTTCCTCTATAATACCAGGAAATACCGATACCTGTGAAGTAATAAATTGAACAGACAATTACGACAATTTGCATAATATTCCATTAATAATAACATCGCTGACGTTTAAAATTAAAGATCCCTAACTGGAAAATGTTATGGTAAGAGCCTTTACTGTTATAGCCACGGGATTGGAAGTTCCTAGAGCAAGTGTACACAAGCCGTTTTGTAGTTAAAAAAAATAAAAGGTGTGCTGGTGAAGAAAATTATAAATATTTATTATAGACATTGCTAGCAAACTAAAAAAAAAATTAAAAATACAACCGGTCAATCGGCCAATGAAATGTCTTCCAATTATGCACAGAAATGTAGAACTACATATTGAAACAAAAGTTTAAATTTCATCTCTACTATATCAAAGAAACTTGCGCCCGAGTTACTTAGAGAACAAGCATTTACTTGTTTTTATTCATAGGATTTTAGACGGTTTTTGAGGGCCCTCTTTAGGTCAAGTAATTACTTCGAGTATTTACTTTTTATTTGTTTTATTCATAAATTCACAAGTAATTACTAATTGCTGCGCAAAAATGATTTATTCCGCCAGAGAATGAAATTACAACTAACAGAATTTTATATCAAATGTTATTTACCCGAGATTGTGGATCCCCGAAAAGCCAGAAGTATGGAGATCCGTAACATTTCATTAAAATATACCTAGATACAGGGTGACCCAGGGGTACGTGCATGCTCCATAACTTTTTTTCTATTCAAACTATCGGTTTGATTTTTTTTTAAACAATTTCAAACAAGACCAACAATGAGGCACATTCTAAAAATATTTCTATTTATATACAGGGATTCCCAAATAAGATACACAACTAAGTTCTGTTTTTTTAAATAACAACCCCCCCATTTATGTTACATATTCAGATTCGCCATTAAATTGTCGATATAACGCACCCGGGTTTCTTAGACGTGTACAATTATTGAAAGTATATGGATGTTTCAAATTTTAAGACAGCGGCCTACTCGATTCCTTTTTTTTTTCCTTTAATTAGACGCGTACAATTATTGAAAGTATATGGATGTGTCAAATTTTAAGACAGCGGCCTACCTGATTCCTTTTTTTTCTCGAATAAACCGTCAACATTTCTTATTTTGCAATAAATCTCGCAAATTTTGCAAAATAGACCCATTTGAAAAAGTCGAGTTATTGCTATTTGTAATTTGTCATTTTCAAAAAATCGTAGTAGGTGGTAGAACGTCGACTCCGAATTCGTCTACAACTTAGAAGATGCGCTGAAGCTTAAGGAATCGACTGGAAAAAGTTATTTTGAACAGTTCTGGAGTTCTGAATTTTTTTTGTGGATCTCTGCACGACGACGCTATTTTGACACATAAATTGACATAAGTCAAAAACTATTGCAGATAAGTCGAAGAAACCTAGGTGCGTTATATCAGCAATTTAATGGCGAATCTGAATATGTAACATAAATGGGGGGTTGCCATTTGAAAAAAACAGAACTTAGTTGTGTATCTTATTTGGGACACCCTGTATATAAATAGAAATATTTTTAGAATGTGCCTCATTGTCGGTCTTATCGTTTAAAAAAAATCAAACCGATAGCTTAAATAGAAAAAAAGTTATGAAGCATGCACGTACCCCTGGGTCAACCTGTATATGTATGATGACTTTTTTAAAAATTTTAATTACATATTATTTTTCCTTCAATTTGTTTTATTTTATAATTACTCTTTTATTTTCATAACGAAATATTCTATACTTTTGTTACTCTGATATTTTATTTTAACTAATCTTTATTATGAGAAAAACAAATAAATAATAATAAAATAAAAAATTTTTTTGCACCTTTAATGATGACATCGTCCCCATTTTTATTTTATAACGTTAAAGCTGAGGAACGGCTTTGCTAGGTAGGAAGGATATCATATCCCTGAAATGATGTAGATTCAAGATTATTATTCCCTTCAATACTCGATAATAACTGACCATTCTCTCCTTTCATAATAAAACTTTTCTAAACTAATTTTCAAATACGACGAGCAAAATTTATCAAAATCAAACAAAAAAGTACAACGCTGTTCAAAAAACCACTGTATTTCTAAACCCTTAAAATACCATTTCCATGAACCCGCAGAGCATAGCCTTAATCTAAAAAAGTGGTTTTAATATCCATAAAGAGGAAAATTTACTAATAATTTAATATTCGACAGAAATTATAATTCTTCACCCATCTCAATAATAATCCGTAGGGGCGCCACATCCTGGTCGGTAAAAATGGGCTTGTAAGGGTTTTGAAATACGGGCTTTTCTCAGCTATACTTTTTTTTTTGAAATTTTCTTTACGAGCTTATAGGGAAAGGTTGTCTCGATGCTTATAACTATATTTAAATATGTCATAAGGCCTACTATAATTTTTTATACCCACTCAAATATTGTCAATGTTTGACCAAAAAATTCATATTTTTCTAGAAAATTTCTAAACTTCTCATATAGTTATAAGCATGTGTGGATCCTTTATCTATAAAATACAAAAAAAAATGAAGTAAAAAAGTACAACGCTGTCCAAAAAAACACTGTATTTCTAAACCTTTACAATGCCATTTTCGGTTACCCACGGAGCAAAGCCTTAAAGGGTTAATTGACGTGGCTAATTTTACCTTGTAGATAAATTAATCTTAATTTAAAATATGGGAAGTGGCTAGAGATTTTTGTCATATACCATTTATCAGTAAAAGAAAAATGCTCCAATTCAAATGAAAATACAATAGAAAAACACTCCTATTTTAATTAAACCGCGGCTAATCTATTTCCTTTCATTCGAAACATATGATCTGAATTACTACTTTAAATTACCTAAATCATAGGACCATGAAATAGATCATTAGAGTTTTATGGATGCTAAAAGTTTCAAAACAAATAAAGTTATTGTTTCCATAGATCTGGGTCATTTCAATTTTTTAGAAATTACCGATTTGTAAACAAAAACCAATTGAATGTAAAATATATTTTATTAATTAATATCAAAATGAATTTATTCCCCCAATGCCTGTGCCCTTACGGTTCTATTATAATAATAAATCTCTCACTCGACGATTCACCATTGGTTTCTTACGGTAGCCGGAAAATTCACCGAAAGGAAAATTTCCCGTGGGTGCTTCTTCCATTTTTCCCTTTACATCTTTAGAAAAATCCAAGCAGAAAGTCTAACGAAATGCAGAATATGCATTAAAACTTAAAAATTGACATATGACATATGTGGCAGGTGACGTCTATTTTTTGAAAACGACCTTTCTGTTTTATAGAATCTCCCTGAAAACTAATAACGTTGGCGTTGGTTTATCTAATGTTTAAAATTTGCGATGTCATATGGGTTAAATACTTGGTTTTGCAGCTGATATAAAGGGGTCAAATGTTAAATAGTGTTACTGTTATTATTGTCTGCTTAAAATGTTCTATATCAAAACCGATTATGTACCTGTTTACGAATGTATTCGACACAACAATATTGATGGATTAATTTATTGATAAACACTCAGGCGAAAAAAAAAATATTCGCAAAAACAATAGTTATTTATGCAACAACTTTTAAAAGTGCCACTTTTTTAACAAACGTGAAATTTTGCCGCGAGACCTGCAGATGAGTGGATGAATATTTTTTATAGAAAAATTTCAGTGTTAATGTCAAAATTAATTAGCAAATGTGCTACCAAGAAGAAGATAATGACACTTCTAGGCTTCATTTATAAGTTTTAAGTAGATTTTGTGACAGAAGTAATTTTGTTCTTATTTTAATGTATTGTAGTTATTTTCTCGATGATCTAGAAGGCTACAGGTTTGTTTATCTCACAGTGACTATGCCCATGGCATACTATACACATTTGATTCATTCCAAAAAACAAAACGCATAGACCATGTGATATTTCACGACTTCTATAACTTCAATCAAGTCTCCTTTCCGTATTCCAAGGCATACAAGCAATTCCATTGGCGGTTACACATTAGAAAATGATTTAAAGGAAATAAAGACGGCTATTTATAACCGTAAATCTTATTTTATGTGTGAGTAAACAAATATTTGTTACAGCTGAACGCTTATGGGGTTTTCTCTTTGAAATTACTCGTGTTTTTGCCAAGTAATTTGACTCTATTATTGTTATTATTGTTTAATGTTCTGTTCTTCGTCTTTACGATGTTTGTTTTATTTTTTTATTTTATTTTTTGAAAATACTAACCTTTTAAGAGTGGGATGCTTCCCGTTTATCATAAGTTTGGGCTTTCCCTTATCACTAGTACTGGTCGGAGTCATCGAACTATGACTGGCCGTCGCCGTGGTGAGATCGCTAGCGAAGCTACTGACGCTCGTTTCCTTAGAAATCGGTGTAGAAGTGCTACGACCGTTCGCTATCGGATCTCCGCCGCTCAAACTGAGCTGCAGGTGACCCTTTGGCGGCGCTGGTGGAGGTTTGTCGTCCACCGGAAGCATGTAAGACAACATGGCGACTGATCGCGAGGTTATGTTAGAGGAATATCCGATTTACAGCACCATACTAGCGGTTATGACATTTCACACACGTGTCTGAAACAAAGTATTTAAATCATAAGAATTACATTATCATTACAATTGGCGCCCAACGTGGGGCTGATTATAATAAAGGGGCAATTAAAAAAAAGGGTATTATAAATAATTTTTGAACTAAACTAGACCAAAATGGATCTTAGAAATGGGAAAAGAATAGGTTTAGAAGCACAGGAAGAGGAAGACATACCGTTGTCAGAAGGGAAAAGACAAGGAGACAAGGAAATGCAAATAAATATTATTGGAGATAAAATAATAGATGCACAAGAAGAAACAGAAAATATAGATCAAGGAGAAGAATATAATGGTAATGAAAGTAATGAAGACGAAAGACAGTCAATACCTGTAGAAGTAGAACGCCAACCGAATAGAAGAATCTATGGAGAAAATGAATAAAAATTTGGGAAGAAAGATGGAAGACAAAATGGGACAGATGGAAGACAAATTGGGAAAAATGATGAATGAGGAAATAAAACAAGAAGTAGCGAATGTTTAAAAAAAAAATAGAAGAGTCAACTTTGTATACTGAAATTAAGAGATTAAGATTAAGAGACAAAAAAGGAAATGAGAGTGGAAATGATAGCTAGAATAGATGAAGTAGAGGTGTCACAAGAGATAAAATTAAAAGAAACTGAGAACAAGTTAAAGAAAGAGATACAAGAAAACAAAAGTAACATCAATTCAAGAATAGAAAAAATTGAAACTAAAATAGAAACAAATAAAGAAGAGGTTAGAAAAATTGAAAGAAAAACAATAAAAGAAATACACATTTTAGAAGCTAAAATAAATAAAGATATAGAAGTAAATATGGGACGAGAATAATAAAGTTAAAAAGGAATTAAAATTAAAAATCAGAAATATGTAAACAAAGATTGAAGAACAAATTCGAAAAGGTCATATTAATAGAGAAAATTACATGAGGCCGAGAATAATGGCATATGGTGGAAGTAATCACAGATTTGATGGAAATATTAAAAGGTTGCATCCAAAAGTATTTGTGAAGATTTTAAAAAACAAAATAAGAGGAATGCAAGAGATAAAGGACATCAAAGAAAGAATAAGAGAAATTGGAAGAATAGGAAAAAAATCGAGCATTGTTTAAAGACCAAGTTTATTATAAGATATAGATGAAATAGAATTATAACTAAAAATCTAGCAGAAGAAGTATTGAAAGAGATAGACAACAGATATGGACATATAGGTAGGTATAAGGAAGACCTGGCTAGTTTTTAGAGAAAATTATATTTAAAAAAAAGATTTAACTACTACTAAAGATTTGTTTCGAAAATGTAAAATTTGTCAGATGTCAAACGTTTATAGAATTTATATTACATTGCAAGAAAAGTTCAACGAAATTTTAGGGAATGTTGTTATGTGTAAAAAATGGGACACAATTATGGGAAGTGTGTTTTAAAACGAATTAAAAAAAATGATAAAATTTAAATAAAGATTATTAGAAAGTATTTAAATCGTAGAAATTAATTATCATTACAATATATACAGTATGTCTCACTAAGGCGGCACTATATGGAAAACTTTTTTATTATTAATTTTAGAAAAAAAGTTATTCTTTATAAAAAGTTCTGCATGATCTAAAACCTAAAATGCATCTATCAGATATCAAATTTAGTAGTATACGAGGTTTGTCAAAAAATGTGAATTTTGTTCGAGAGTAAAGTACCTTTATTTTTGGAATATGAAAAAAGTTATTAAAAAAACTTGTTTCTAATGACATTTTAACATACCAATTTTGAACAAGATATTACAACTTTAAGAAAATTTTAATTTTTAACATTTTTTGACACACCCCCGTAACTGACAATTTTGAGTTCATTGAAAAAGCTTAAAAGGATCGAAAAGACAGCAATTCCGTACAATGTTTTGTTAATAATGTTCGACGGTGTGGTTTATGTATGAAAAAGTTGAAAAATTCGTTTATTACTGATTTTTCAAAAAAAAAATATTCTTCGTAAAAATTCATTTCGGAAGCTCATAGTGGTTTGTATTTTAATTTCTCTCTCTCTCTTTCCACTGGATTAAAACCACTTAGTTGTTAAAAAAGTTTTTTTATTGACGTTTCGGCTTTCTATATCGAAAGCCGTTATCAATATGACATAAAATAAATAAATTTACTAGAAACAGAACACTTGATAATCTTGCAAAAATATGACATCAACATAGTATACATAGAATAAGATTTTGAGATTGAAGATGTCAAAATCTATTTCAATCATATTTTTGTGACGTTTCTGGGAACGAATTTTTTAAAGGATAGCGCATTTGCATATTATAAGAGAATTTATACTTCGTCATAAATGAAGTTTTCTTATTAATATTATCATAAGAAAAAACCAGATAAAAAACTTATGATACTATCCCGATATAGAGGGTATCCTTTTTGCAATTAACTCTTTTTGTAAAAAGTTCTGCATAACATTATAATCAATAAACAGGAATCAAACTCTAGTATGGGTTTGTAAGGTCCCTAATTTTTTTAGACCATGCAGAACTTTTTGTGAACAATAATTTTTTTTCGTAAAATTATTAATAAAAAAGTTTCCCATATGCTGCGAATTTAAGAGGACACACTGTATACACAGCGAAAACCAAATGTTTTTATTTTATACCCATCGGTCTTTACAGTGCGCCAACCACATGAAACAAAAAATTACCAGAAAACGAGGTTATAAAACATCCGATTTTTAAGGAACTTTTTTTTCCTGGTTCTTTGGAAGTATTAAAATTAAATATTTAAGGAACATTAACTAAATAAAAAATTTCCGCACAAATATTTATTTAATTTAAACACAAATTTAACCACTAATTTTATTTTTAAAATAACAAAAAAAAATATGCTTTCCACACGTACTTTTCTAATGAAACATGAACGTATTTAATTTTTTACTAGTTTGAAATGGTGCTCTTTAGAGATACGTGTGTATAGATAATTAAATTTTAACCATTTATAAATTGTTTTTTAATTGCAAGAAATTATATGTTTGGATTTTTGATTTTGGCTAGATTAGACGTAACCTGACATAAATGATGAGCTGTTAGTACAATTTTCATTTTGGCTTTTTTATGAAAATGCTAGAGGGCTAGAAGTACTACAAAAAAAAATAGACTTTATGAATATTTGGCAGGAATAAAATGGTGGTTTTATAATTATAAAATATCTCGTTAAATTTAATATGTTATCAAAACATTTTATATTTAGTATTGTTTTTAGTATTGCAGTAAACATTTTACAATAACGAATAAATTGCAAGTACTTCCCACAACATTACGTAATCTCTCTAAATTTCAATAAAATATTGTCGATTTAAAAATTAAAATAAAATAATAATCCTATAGAATCAAGTGCATATGTCAACTGATGTCAGATTTTTCTGTCAGTAAGAATCTACAAACCAGGGTCGGCTCCAGCCCAGAGATTTACGGGGGGAGAGAAATAACCTCTCATTGTCGGACTTGGGGAGGGGGATTTCCCCTACTACCCCCCTTGAATCCACCGTTGCTACAAACACCGACACTTTTCTAGCCATCAAATAAAATAAAAAAGGTTTAAACTTTAAATGTTATGAATAAATAATTTAATTTTATATTATTATTTTTTTTTTTTATGTAATTTTTTGTTGTATAGCTCTTTCTTTCAAGTTTAATTAAAAATTATTGATTTTTTATTTTTGTTTTTATCTGATATGAAGCTGGTACAAAAATTTTTATTCCCAACATGTGCGAAAAGTGCCCTTACCGCACTCAAAAATTATATCTGAAACTACGTTAATAAAATATGTGATTTTATAATTATTTTTTCTTCTTTCCTTTAATCTTTTATTTTATGGTTTCTTACCTGGTAATTGGATAAATTTTAAAGCCAATACTTTTAAGTATATCTAAGAAATACAGCCGCTTGGCATATATCGAATATCTTGGTCTATAGTTAAAATAAAAAAAGTGGTGAAATGTGTTTATTTTTTCTTTGAAAGATTATATTATTATTCATTTTTCCATCGAAACTTTTACACCCTGTTTCAAGTAGGAGTTGAATATCGAAAAAAGTGGGTGCCTCTATCACAAAAAGAAAGTGTTCTCCAAATTTAATTGGCCTAGCTCAAGCGGTTTGGGCCTGCTCATAATGAATTATAAGTAAAACAATATACAGGGTGCGCCAATTATTTCCACTCGATCTCTAGCACCGAAACTAAAAGAGATATCAACAAGATTTTTTGTAGGGGTAGACAGTGTCACTCGGACTACAATTTTAAAATATTTTGATGTATACAGGGTGGCTAATTTTTGTGGAATGAAAATTAATTTGGTTTTTTTAAATTGAACACCCTGTATACGATTATGTCTTCTGATTTTACTTAATATTAGATTTACGGTAGTTTTTTGTATTTGTAAATCCGACGCGGCGTTGACAAGTTATTCCTATTTTAAGCAGATTTAATGAAAAAACAGCACTTCAGAAATATTAGCACAAAAACCACATTTTTTAAAAAATTCCTCAAAAAAGCTACTATGATCTAAATGAAACATGCACCTATCACAATAATCACACAACATTTTCACTTGTTGCACAGAGTGTTTGCCGATGGCGTGCCAATAGTCTAGTTGGAAAAATTTTACTATTGGGGCTCAGCCCCAATTTTGATGGGGTATTTTTTTTTAGACTAATTTTGGGTCGCTGATCACGAATCTGCAATCAGTTTCTTGCGGTCTCATCAAACAACAAAGTTATGAATTTTTTTTAAGTAAAATGGTCACCTGAATAGCGGTCAGAACGTAAACTCTTATCATATTTTTCGCTGTGGCTAGGGTCCCGTCCCTCGGAACTCCAATTTTTTTCCGTCTAATAAACGCATGCGCATTGCGTAACATAATAAATATATTTACTTGAAATATTACTTTGTACCTCATTAATATGAGCACACCTGAACTTATCTTTTACCTGACCTCATTATTTTGCACATCATTAATCTGAGCACACCTGAACTTATCTTTTACCCGACCTCATTATTTTGCACATCATTAATCTGAGCACACCTGAACTTATCTTTTACCTGACCTCATATTATTTTGTACATTAATATGACCTTATCTCTTACCTGACCTCATTATTTTGTACCTCATTAATATGAGCACACCTGTACTTATCTCTTACCTGACCTCATATTAATTTGTACCTCATTAATATGAGCACACCTGAACTTATCTTTTACCTGACCTCATATTATTTTGTACATCATTAATATGAGCACACTTGAACTTATCTCTTACCTGACCTCATATTATTTTGTACCTCATTAATATAAGCACACCTGAACTTATCTTTTACCTGACCTCATATTATTTTGTACATCATTAATATGAGAACACTTAAACTTATCTCTTACCTGACCTCATATTATTTTGTACCTCATTAATATGAGCACACCTGAACTTATCATTTACCTGGCCTCATTATTTTGTACCTCATTAATATGAGCACACCTGAACTTATCTCTTACCTGACCTTATATTATTTTGTACATCATTAATATGAGCACACCTGACCTTATCTCTTATCTGACCTTATTATTTTGTACATCGTTAATCTGATCACACCTGACCTTATCTTATCTGATCTCACCTGATCTGTTAAATTCTGGTTTATTCAGACGTCCATTGGATATTGGTTATTTTTCAAATCGTGCAAAAAAAAAGTCAAAAAAATATTTTTTTTTGCGTCCATTCATCGTTATTTGGCCTGAAAAACGCGAAAAAATACGTATGGAACCGATCGGGTTGAGACCACTGAAATTTTGGAACAGGTCGGATATCTCCATACAAAAAAATTCTTGGAAAAATTCAACATTGAGGAATCCTGATAACCAATGTTGTTTATTGAGAAATAACTAATTGTCGTCTGAATAAGCCAGATTCTATTAATTTCAAGTAATACGCAATACAGATGCGTTCATCACAGACGAGAAAAAAAATTGAGTCCCGGAAGGACGGGACGCTAGCCACAGCGAGAGTTTACGCTAATTGCAACTCAAGTGACCCTAGTATTGCCAAATGTCAGTACGTCAAATTGCTGTATGAATTTTTAGGTTATCTTTTATAATTTAGTATATTTAGCTGAAATATTACTGTGTACATCATTAATCTAACCAAACTTGACCTATCTTGTACCTTAAGTCTTTTGGTTTTAATATATATTTATATAAACCTACTTATATACATATTTTTCTGGTAAGTATTAAAGAAAAGTTGACAATTTATTTCACTTAAAAAATTCATAACTTTTTTGTTTAATGAGACCGCAAGCAACTGATTGCAGATTCGTGATCGGCGACCCCAAATTAGTCTAAAAAAAATATCTCATCAAAATTGGGGCTGAGCCCCAATAGTAAAATTTTACCGTCTAGTTTTCAAAAGGCAATAACTTAATTTTTCAAATGGGACACCCTGTATATTTCTCTTCAGTTAGAAGCTCTCTCTAATACGCATTAAAAAAATGTAGGGTTTTGCACATCTAACTTTACTATTTACTTTAATAATAATAATAATTAAGTAGAATCAGAAGACATAATCGTATACAGGGTGTTCAATTTAAAAAAACCAAATTAATTTTCATTCCACAAAAATTAGCCACCCTGTATACATCAAAATCTTTTAAAATTATAGTCCGAGTGACACTGTCTACCCCTACAAAAAATCTTGTTGATATCTCTTTTAGTTTCGGTGCTAGAGATCGAGTGGAAATAATTGGCGCACCCTGTATAAAAGCTATGTCGTCACACTAAAATTATTTTTAATCTCTGAAAGAAATTAACAAAAAAATTCAAAATTAGATCGACTGGCCGTAATCAACAACATGCTTTAATAATATCCCAATCAGCTGACAAAACCGCATATACAATAGAATTTTTTTAATTTAAGCCAACTTGATTACCGAGATATAATTTTCTGAATTTATCGAACGCCCTCCCCCCATCCCTCTGGTATATCGAAGCATGAAGAGCAATCTCCGATAATTCATCGCAGACACCTAGGCACCCTTCAGAAAACTCATCCAGCCATGTAAACAAAAAACAAAACAACCTGACAGCTCGCCGACAACCTGTCATCCTCGCAGCCCTCTTCGATAGAGATCAACTCACCTGCAAAACGTATCGAGCGACTCCGAATTTTCCGAAAACACCGAAAAAATCACAACGCACTAGGAATATATACGAACAGAGCACCCGACCGGTAAAATATAAAACACACTCACGGTTTTCGTAATACTCGAGAGCAAGATCGAAGTAGCCGGTTGTTTAGTCGCGCCGCCTGCGATTTGTATTTTGTACGACGCACGAAGCCCCGCAAAGTCGCTTCTCATCGCAGACGGGCACTTCCTCATTCCGCCGATGGCGCGTGCGCAACGCGGCCCAGCAGGACTGGATGGCGGTCGCAGTAAGCGAATATCGGCCGGGGATTTTACTGCTCACGCTCCCCGATGCAACTAGCCTTGCTAAGGGTGACTTTGTTTTTGAACTTTGGTAGATGTACCGGGGCTGGTCGATATCTAGAATTTACTATAGTAAAATCGCAATCAACAGGCTGCTCAAACAAGATATGTGATTTTAAATAGCCGGTAGTTAAAAGGTGTGTTAAAATTAAGAATTTTGCCTGTACCGCCCGGTTTTGTTGGACATAACAATAGAATATCCTTATTTTAATCCCTTTTAAGGCTCTGATGAGCGCACGGTTGGGTAAATTAGGGTGTATTTGTTTGTATTATTATTGTTTTTGTCCCCTCGCCACTCGCCCCTGAAAAAAAACCTTGGCAATTCGTGAACTTTTCTTCTTATTCCGCTTTTAATTTGTTCAGTAAATTCCACTTTTTTCATACCTCCTGCATTTTTCTTTGGGGGTTTAACAACTCCACTTTTTAATTCACTTATAACTTTATATATCGTTGATTTGCTTACATCCATCATATCACTTGTCTTTTCAATAGTATCGTCAACAGAAAACGAAGGATTTTCCATTCTTAGACAACTATAAACATTGCTTACAAATATTTTCTCGTTAACTGACAACGCACACTTTTTTATACGTTTCACAGGTGTAAACTTTGAACTTGAACCACACTGCATTTTTCAATAATACTGTCACTATTAACCGAAAATTACCACAACGTCTTACTATGATAGATAATATAGAAGGCTAATCAAACAGGGTAGGTAAATATTGGGAGCTGATCAAGATACTAACTGCAACTGCCTATCTTATCTTCATGCCAAATCCTAGGTAGGTAACCATCTTATAATCCCATCCCCTTGTTATCATTTACTAAGTGCTTCGATTACCAAACACAAAGCACTTCAATCGAGTGCTTTAGAGTTGAACGTACCAAATACTTTTTATTTTAAAAGTGCTTTTATTGTCAAGCACCAAGCATCAAATACTCATAAAGTATTTGAAGCCCTTGAAACGTTAAAAATATTTGATAAAGCTCCCAGCTTAAAGCCATTTAAGAGTGCTTGAAGCCTTTTAAATGAGGTTTAAAAGTCGTTTTCAAAAAAAATAGAAGAACTAATTTTAAGAAAACTCGTGATATTAAAAGAATAGGAATACAAAACAAGTAGGTAATTGTGGTCACAGGCCGCACGTGTATACTGTTACACAATAGACGCAATACTACTGTTATCGAGTTAGAATCGCAGAAGCATAGATTTTTTTCCAAATTTTCAAGCTGAAAAGGTCTGAAGGTTTAATTTCAATTATTTCAAATGTAATTGAAGCACTTTGAAAGTAATTGAAGCACTTTTAAAGTGATTGAAGCACTTAAAAGTAATTAAAGCACTTTGAAAGTAATTCAAGCACTTCCAGAATTCCCCGAAAGGCAAAGCACCAAATACTCTTTTCCAGAAGTAATTGAAGCACAGGGCTTAAAGCACCGAATGCTGGGTAAAGCACTTTCCAAAAGTGCTTTACCCAGCTCTGCTTGTGACACAATATACTATTGTTATATACCTAGTTGTTAATTTACTCAAACAAATAACTCTACCAAAGAAAACAATCAGAACGTTTACAACTTTAAAAGCATACACAATCATCATTCGACAAAAATTAACCAAAAAATATGTGCGAAGGGTACAAAAATTTTATATAAATTTAAATCATTACATGTGTATATTTGTATATATTTGACAACTGTTAATAAAAATAATAAACCTTCAAAGTGATTTCGGAACCAAATCATTTCACATTGTATCTAATAATTCTCCCCCCTTTCCCTTTCTTTTTCTCCCTTTTTTTATGTTATGATAGATTTAACGTCAAAATCAAATATTCGCTTTTCCCTTATTATATTGTTCTCTGTTACCTACAATTTTTCTCTTTTTTTTCAAAAGATCTTGCTTCATAGTTTTGAATTCATGGGTTTTTAAGGTTGGTATAATTGCTTTATCAATTACCTAATGGAGGAGTTTCTTACTAACCTCAAAATCTACAAAAAAGTCTACCAACGGGGAAGGGTTTTATTGGGACAAAATCTACTGCATTACTTCCGCAATGATAAAATATGATAACAAAATTCTACTGAGCTTTCCAAACAGTATCGTTAGGAAGAATAGTTTTTATAAAGTCAATTTCTGATTGGTTGAAATTAAAGTTGGTATCGAGACTCGATGTGACAGTTGACATGTTTCGTTGTCAAATGTCATTTTACCTATTCGTCGTACTGTCGCGAGAAGCACGACATTAGCCTTGTTTTTCACCCCAAGTCTCGATACCAACTTTAATTTTAACCAACCAGAAATGGAGTTTATTAAAATCATTATTTTTCAAAAACGATATATTCTGGAGAGCTCAGTAGTTTTTTGTGTACATATTAAATCATTACGGAAATAATGAAGTAGATTTTGACAAAAAATAACGCTTCCCCGATGGTAGACCTTTTTCTAGGTTGGCAACATGGAAAGAACTCCCCCATTGCCACTTTTATTTCTTTATGTGTCAATAAGTGAGGTTACGTTGACATCGTATTGTTATTTTATTTAAATATTCTTCTTGTGAATTTTCTACTTATATTTTCATGTATTTATAAAAAACTGTCCTTTCAAGAGCAAATATACTGTCAAGGAAATATAAGAACAATACATTTTTGGTATTTATTGCATTTATATATCCAATTTCTTCGATTTGGCAACGCTGTGCATCTAATGACTTAAGATATATGACAGGTATCAGGCACAAGGTTAATACTGTCATATGTCACAAATAAACACGTGGTAAAAAAACATTTTTTAAGTATAATTAGTTTATATTTTTGGTATTTATTGCATTTATATGCAATTTCTTCGATTTGGCAACGCTGTGCATCTAATGAGATAAAAGACCTTAAAATATATGACACGTGACAGGTATCAGTTACAAGGTTACAATAAACACGTGGTAAAAAAAACACTTTTTTAAGTATAACTAGTTTATTTACACACCCAAATCAACAATTAATGTACAACAAATAAATGTTGAAAGTAGAAATATATATAGATAGATAGATATATTTCAGAACGAGTCACAATCAACATCTTAAAGTGGCTTCAAATAAAATAGAGTGGTATAAAAATATTTGACCACCAGTTATTTTCAAATTTGCTGAAAAAACGACGTACATAAGTGTAAAAATATATTTTGTATATAACAAACTGTCAAGATGCATACTGTGGAAAAAATAAGCAATAAAAACACAGACATACTGTACAATCGATAATTTTTCACCTCGTGTCAGTTGTCAGATGTCAATCAGTATCGTGTCAGCTGTCAGAATCAGTATCGTGTCAGTTGTCAGCTGCCAGAATCAGTATCGTGTCAGGTGTCAGTTGTCAGCTGTCAGAGTCATTCTGAAAACTAAATTATTTTTAATAAAACCACTTGTACATGTAAAAAGATGATAAATAAAGAAGATAAAAAGATAAAAAAAGCATTTAATGGGTTTCATTAAAACAAGGCAAACAAAAAGCAGGCCTGTTAGGACAGTTTTCACAGTAGGTTACGACTTTTTTAGCTTTACCGGAGGCAACGCGACTGGAAAATTGAAGACTAATTTTTTTATAGCAGTTTACACATCTTCTACGTTTTTTCTTGTCATTGGGATCATCGGGACCGCGTAGTTTATGAAATTTTTTCATCCAGGATCGTTGTTCACCTAAAAATTGATGTTTTAGAAAAAATTTTATTTATTATTTATTATAATTTTGGAATAAAAATCAGGTTAAAACAAAAATTTTATATTTCAAATATGTTGAAAATATACAATTTGAAATAAAAATAACAAATGTACATATTTTATCTTGAAGATAGAATTTGAGGAACCACCAATCACGCTCTAGTTTTTCTTTAAATATATATCAAAGGGAAATACATAGTTTAAAATTTTACAGCAAGACGAAATTACACAATATCTATCAAGGAATGACTTTTAGAATATAAAATTTAATACACTGCAGAAATACTGAATAAATTTTTCCAAAAACATTAATGACAACTGACAGTTTATGAATGTCACTGTCATTTGTCAGTGTTTAATATAAACATTTTAAAATATGATTTTATTTAAATATAAATATTTAAAAAGCAAAAAATGTAACAAAATGCCCCGAATTTATAAATTACACTAAAAAAAAAATACTTGGCTTTATTCAACGTTTGACCAACATTACACGTGGCGCTTAACTCTAGTTAACTTTCTTCTTTCTCTCGTCTATCCAATTCCTAATTTCGTCCGCCAATTCCTTGTGTGGTATAATCTGATCCATAGATAACGGCGATCTATTGAAGGGATCAGTCTGATCGCTCAACAAATGCCTAAAAAAACATTAATGAGGATTAGTAATGAAATTTTTTTATTGGTCCTTACGAAACTGTACGACCAGTAGAATACATTTCCAAAAATTTTCCGGCTTTAGTCAAGAAATAAAAAAATTACACAGCAAACAGCAATCCAGAATTTCACATTCGACAATAATCAGTATCGTGTCAGCTGTCAGAATCAGTATCGTATCAGTTGTCAGCTGCCAGAATCAGTATCGTGTCAGTTGTGAGCTGTCAGAGTCATTCTGAAACGTTTCCTAAGACAGACTTACGTCGAACTGGTGACCGGTGTAAGCACATGCTAAGAGAATTAAGGTCAGATTTTTTAGATTTACCTTGCGATGGTGCTTCGGTCTACAATCTGCTTCGAACTTGGCAAAATCACAGGATCCGTCATTAAAGTCGACATAATGGGATCCAGGAAGTGTTCAGGAGCTTCGGAAAGCGCTTCTTCGGTCGCCATTTGTTCATTAGCCTTTTCGGCAACTTTCGAAGCGACTTCTTTTAGTTCTCCGATTAGAGTACCTCCTCCTATTCGTGCTAATACATCTTCGGCCAAAATAAATAGGTTAGGGCTGTAAGATCGACCATCTTGGGATACGGCGAGGCAAAAAGCGTCGCTATCTTTTAAATTAACGTAAATTTTACATATTTCTAGTACCGTGTCGGCCGGTTCGAAATGATAATCTTTCGCGTCTTTCACCTAAACAAAAAAATTCAGTAAGTAGGTTTACAATGAGATAAAATTCGCAAATGTGCCTCCATCTATCAGTAAAACTGATAAATCAAGCTTTAGAAGTGACTTTTGACAACTCTACAAAACAACCAATTCCCAACTTAAAGAGATACGCAGAAGAGAGTGACATCTTGATCAATATCGGTCAAAACCCTTTGCAATCCTAATGCAAATTGGGTTTTGCAACCCCCAATGCAAATTGGGAATTGGTTGTTTTGTAATGTTGTCAAATTTCACGCCTAAGCTGTCAAAATTCACTTCTAAGCTGTCAAAATGCACTTCAAAGCTGTCAAAATTCACTTATAACCTTCATTTGTCATTTTTACCGACAGATGGTAGCACATTTGCGGTATATCTATATAAATATTGTGCATTTTTCACCTTAAAGTTCTTTTTGTTTGGTCCTACGAGATTGAGCAAGAAGTAATTCAACATGGCCGCTATCCTGTCGACCATGGTGTTGTGAGTAAAGACTAGATTAATTTTTGAGGTTAGTTTTTCGAGCATCCCGATCGTATCTTTGCCTAATATGTTATCGAAACGAGCTAGATTGCCTACGTGATGCATATAGGCAATGTTTTGAGTTCTGTCCCTAGGATTTAAGTTGGCCCATTCACCGTTATCTCTAAAAAAAATAAAGAAAACGAAAAAGTAGTTTCGCGTTTTTCGTTATGAAAAATTACTTACTGAGCTTGTTGCATTTCTTTTAACTTTGCCATATTAGCTAGAGCCTCGTCAAGTAGAAATATAGCGTCGTTTATAAGTAAATTGGCGAATTTCAAAAATAATGGTGGGTTTACGCCCTCCATGTTTTGTTCAGCCTCTTTAGCCAATTTCCTAAATAAAAAAAGAATAAGTATATAGAGAAAAATGTTTTTCTAACTATAATATTAATGGCTAAAAAATATGGAAAAACATTTTTTAACTATTAATAATAGCTAAAAAATATGGAGAAAAAAATTTTTTTAACTATAATATTAATAGCTAAAAAATATGGAGAATTTTTTTTCTAACTAATATTAATAGCTAGAAAATATGGAGAAAATTTTTTTCTAATATTAATAGCTAAAAAATGTGGAGAAGTTTTTTTTCTAACTATAATATTGATAGCTAAAAAATATGGAGAGAAAACATTTTTTAACTATAATATTAATAGCTAAAAAATTTGGAAAACATTTTTTTTAACTATAATATTAATAGCTAAAAAATATGGAGAAAATTTTTTTCTAACTGTAATATTAATAGCTAAAAAACGGAGATGTTTTTCTAACTGTAACATTAATAGCTAAAAAAATGGAGAAAAGTTTTTTCGAACTATAACATTAATAGCTAAAAAATGTGGAGAAATATTTTTTAAACTATAATATTAGCTAAAAAATATGGAGAAATTTTTTTCTAACTTAACATTAATAGCTAAAACTTTAGAGAAAATGTTTTTTAACTATAATTTAATAGCTAAAAAATATGCAGAAAATTTTTTCTAACTGTAATATTAATAGCTAAAAAAATTAATTTTTTTTAACTAATATTAAGAGCTAAAATATATGAAGAAATTTTTTTTAACTAAAAATATGGAGAAATTTTTGTTCTAATAGCTAAAAAAATGGAGAATTTTTTTTAATTATAACATTAATAGCTAAAAATTTGGAGAAAATGTTTTTCTAACTAATATTAACAGCTAAAAAATTTGGAGAAATTTTTTCAACTATAATTTAATAGCTACAAAATATGCAGAAAATTTTTTCTAACTGTAATATTAATAGCTAAAAAAATGGAGAAAAGTTTTTTCGAACTATAACATTAATAGCTAAAAAATGTGGAGAAAATTTTTTTTTAAACTATAATATTAGTTAAAAAAGATGAAGAAATTTTTTTTCTAATAGCTAAAAAAATGGAGAAATTTTTTTTAACTAATATTAACAGCTAAAAAATTTGGAGAAATTATTTTCAGCTATAATTTAATAGCTAAAAAATATGCAGAAATTTTTTTCTAACAGTAATATTAATAGCTAAAAAAAATGAAGAATTTTTTTTTAACTAATATTAACAGCTAAAAAATATAAAGAAATTTTTTCAACTGTAATATTAATAGCTAAAAAATATGGAGAAAATTTTTTTCGAATATTAATAGCTAAAAAAATGGAGAAATGATTTTAATTAATATTAACAGCTAAAAAATTTGGAGAAAAATTTTTCTAACTAATATTAATAGCTAAAAAAATGAAGAAAACATTTTTTGAACTAATATTAACAGCTAAAAAATATAAAGAAATTTTTTTTACCTATAATATTAATAGCTAAAAATATGGAGAAATTTTTTTCTAATTAATATTAATAGCTAAAAAATATGGAGAAAAATGTTTTTCTAACTATAATATTAATAGTTATTACCTAAAACCTTGTAAATGATCGGGTAATTCCCATAAATAGTCAAAAACTGCGTACATAGGCCTCCGATAGTTGAATTTTTGTTCAAACTCCACACTTTGGCCAGTCATCTCTATTTCCACGAAAACATTCATTAAATTTTCTACAATCTGCAGAAAAAATAACAATTTTATTGCAGGAATTCCTAGTGAAGATATCATAAATAAAATGGATTTTTTTTTGTCGGAATAGTGCGCGTTAAAGAGTTAATAACAAAAAATATATTCTAGTTATTTATTATAACAAATAACAAAATTTTAGGTAAAATTGTGCCATATCTATTAAGATATTATGTTATTCCAATAAGAAAAGCATAAATGGCCAAGTTTATTATCCAAAATATTATTGAAACCAACTATTAATTTAAAAGATTGAAAAGTTCTTCTTCTTGTTATTATTGTTTGACGTTTTTTTGTCATATTCGAATAAAAAAATATTTCCAAAGCACAGTAAAAAGACGGAACATCAAGATTTATATATTTTTTTACCTGCATCCTATGAGGATGATCTGTGAACAGCCTCCTCCTCTGCACACCTCCCACACTAACTCCAATAGGTTCATCTTTGTGGAAAGGTAGCAGCGATTCCAAGCCTTCTGCTAGCCTGGCTCTCACATGGGGATTTTTCATACGCTGTCTAGATCCCATGTAGACCAGGATAAAAGATAAAATGGAGCTTAGTTTATCGTAACCTTCTTCTTCGAAGGTTTTCGGAGTAAAACGGCGTACGAATACTAGGAATGATACTATATTTTCAACTATAAATTCTGGAATGCATCTAAAAAATAATTCCGCGTAGAATTGCGTTTTTTATATATCTAGAAACCTGTTAGAAAATAAAAATGTGTGCGTTTCTTACTTTAGTGTATCTGGAACTCTAGTGTCCAAAGGAAAATTTATTGGTAACTCTTTCAATGGCGCGAAAGCCGTTGAATCCGGACTGTCTTGGTGCACTGAAACCTGACATAACCAGTAAGACGTTGCCGATATCAAATTGAACATTTTTTCTAACATATCCGGGTCTGATAGAGCACACTTTAAAGATAAATATCTAAAAATGAAATTTCAATTTTTAGTTTATTCGTGAGTTTCCTCATATCACAATACATTGAGTTTCTATTAAAGAGATAAACTGTGGAATGTTATAACTAATAATAAAAAAGTTAAATTGAAAACAAATATTAACACATTCTTAGTCACAACAAATGTTGAGCCTGTAATTTCTTTATTCAAAAGTAGAAATCAATAATTTACTATTTTATAACAATTGGCGCCCAACGTGGGGCTCGAAATAGAATGTGAACTCAAAATGGATCTGAGAGATGGAAAGAGAACAGCCAAAGTGATTGCAGGAAGTGAAGAATCAGAGGATGAAAATGGTAAAGAAGAGGAAATAAATAAACATGAACATGAAAAGCAGGGAATTAATTACATTATAAAGGCGATAATGACTGAAATAGGGAAGAACAGGGCAGAAATAAAAAATTGTATTGAACATATTGATATTATGAAAGAAGAGATGACAAATCAACAAGAAATATTGAAACAAGAAGTTAATCAAAAATTAGAAATAGTAACGAAGGAGACTGAACTAATACAAACAAGAATTTACGACATAATAAATGAAATGAAGGAAGATAGAAAGGAAGTAAGACAGGAAGTAATGAGAATAAATGAAAAGTTAGAAAATCAGAGTCATTACATAGAAAGAAACAGTGAAACAATCAAGAAAATCAAAGAAGTAAATAGAAAATCAAAATGCAAGAAGCAAAGTTAGAACACACAGAAAAGGAAATTAAAAGAATAGAAAGACATTTAATAACAAATAATGGAGAAAAATATGGAAGAAAAACTATAAGAAAATATGAAAATAGCTGAAGAAGAAAACTTGAGGACAAGAAGTGAATTAAATAAAAATCTAAAATAAACAAAGGAAGATATTAACAAAAGAAATGAAAATAAACATAAAGAATTAGAAAAACAGGTTAAAGAGGGATTTAAATTACAAGAAGAAATAACGAATATAGAATTAAATACAATACATGTTAAGATAAATAAAATAGGAAATGAAATGGAACAAGATAGAAAAATGTGGAAACAAGATGTATAAAAGGAATTTACCATTTACCAAATTTTTGAATATTATCAATAAAAAAAAAATTTAAATCATTTTCACATTTGAATTAATTAATTAATTAAAACATGAAAATAATTTGGGTATCAAAATTTTGTATATTTGAAAGGGACTTTAAAATTGAAAGATGTATTATGACAGTTTTTGTTTTAGGTAGTTAGTTAGTTTTGTTTTTAATGAATAATAAAATGTCAGATTTGAAATTAAAAAAATAAAGATTATTCAAAAGTAGAAATCAAGAATTTACTGTTTTATAACAATATACAGGGCGTTTACGAAAATAGAACGTTTCTCACTTTGTACAGTTCTTTTGACTATATCTGGCTTGATAATATTTGAATTTTATAATATTCACTAGAGGTAAAAATGAATTAAAAATCACAAGAGACCTATTCCAAAGTCTTGCAATTTTTTTAAAGCAAATTATCATGGGTTTTCTTCCAAATCTGATTCCCTCAGAACCATATTGTATGTATTTTGGTACAGTTTTCTATTTTTCTCTTGATTATAATATTTACCAACTTTGTTAACAAAAAAAGTAAAAATATTTACTTACTTTGACAATTCTTCGCTCATTCGATCTTTAATTGTTCCGACCAAATCGGAATTGCCGCCAGCCTGCTGTAGCGCATCATTAAAGGCCCTTTGAATCCTCGCCATCTCCTATTAAATTTTTAAATTAAATAAATAAAAAATGTTGAATAAAATTTTATATTTATTACATGATTTTGCCTAATAATTTTGTCAACTCCAACTCTATATCCGAGATCCAAAGATCTGTGCGCCATAAAAAAACATTCAGTGATGAAAATATAAGAATTAGCCATAAGTCTTTTTTCTTCTAGTTGGTCATCGGAAGAAACGGGTAAAAAACATGTTTCGCCACTCATATCTTCCATGTGTATACCCTTTTGTTCAATGTCTTCGTTCTGAAAAAATATTTTTTTGTTTTCACAACTGCTTAAGCGTTTTAGAGTATGGACTTACAGGTACAGCACAATACGTAGGATCAACTTTTAATACCCTTTCGTCTTTAACTTTGCTACAAAACGGTTGACACAAGCTAAGCAACAGATTGCTTAAATTTAAAACAAATCCATCAGTAACATTTGTATATATTGCTGGGTTTAGCTCAGGGGCGTGGGTGTTCCATATTTTTCCCCTATTAACATTAGTTTTAAGACAATTTCCCAACCACATTAAAGTTTTTTCTTTAACTTTGGGACTACACTTAAGCATCGCTAAGAAAAATCGGTGTAGATTTTGGTTTTGCTTTTTGAGGTATACCCAAAGGTACTCTTCTGTACCAGCATTACCGGCCTAAAATTAAAATGGGTTTTTTCAAAAAAAATCTTTTAGTTTTGTTAATTGATATTTACCTGGTCCATGGGGTTTGTAAAGTGATGATATTTACCAGCTGGTGTTGCAGGTAATACGGAATGATTCAAAATAGCGCCAATAACTGTATGAGCATATTCAGAACCTATATTTCTTTTTTTTGGAAAATTGCTATCTATAAATATCTCTCCCAATAATTCATTACTAGATACAACTTGCAGATAGTTAAAAATCGTTGGATTAGTGTCTGTAAGGCTGTATTTTACTAGCTCAGTTACTAAAATTTGGTTGATGGTTTCTATAAAGTTTCTTAAGGTTTCTGAACCTAAAAATATAACTTAAATAAATATTTTCTTGGTGTATATTTATTACTCACTATTGTCTTCTTGGTTAACTCTTTTGGCAGCTTCTACAAAAAATTCATCAGCTCCGAATCCAGCGTCTTTCAAAATACCCAGCATATCCTCAGCAATGTTTTGTCCAGAATACAGATCTGGTTGTATAATAGAAGTTGACACATTTTGAAAAATCTTATCATGCACATCTGCGAATTGTTCTGAACTCAATTGCTCCCTGTGGTTATTCAAATTTTGAAGGCAGGCATACAAATATGTTATTACTTTAGTTTCTTGAATGCTGTCGCTATCACTTCTTAGATCTGAGTTTTCATTACACATAAATAGTCTTTCAAATAAGGCATACTGTAATAAACTTAAATCTAAATCATCTTTTTCATGTACCTTATGCACTTCCTCCAAGAATAAGATATTTGAGTTATTGCTGTTTTTCGGGTTTATTGAAAAACTAAATATGTTTTCTAAAATATCATTAAGTTTTACACGTGCAGAGGTTTTGGATTCGGTGTTTTCCAATAAAGCTGTAAAAGGATTAGGTGCTGACATTATTTAATTTCATTAATATTGTAGAAAACAATTATTTTTGATAAATCATTCGATTAGTTGTCAACATGTCAAACGTGTCTATCTGACAATTTATTTCTACTTCTTTTCCGGATCTACTTTCTTATCATAGATAAAGTATAATTTTAATAGACAAATCAATCTAAGGCACAGAACTGTATCCCGGGGAGACAAGGAAAGAAAGATTTGAAAAACGTTTACACAACATGGCGGAATATTAGTGTTGGTGAGCATGCCCTTGACTGTGTTCTGTGTTATAGCAGGACCGTGTTGGCTCATATTATTGATTCATTTTTCTTATACAAACCAAAAAAAATTGTATAATGAAAAATATTTCTGAGAGAATTTGTTGATATTGTACATCTTCCTTTATAGTAATGAATGATTGATTTTCATTTATACATATCCAAAATATATATTTTCAGATTAATAAAGAATCTTTAGATTCGAATTGTTTAAATTGAGCCCCTCTTTACCTATTATTCAACTGACTGAACGTCAATACAAATGTAATATCAAAATGGATCAGAAATTTTCAATGAAAATTTCAAACCAACATTTTTTAACCAATAAGAAGCTTTCGTTTAAGCTCGTTACTATAGCAACCACAAAACTTTTCGGAAGTTTTTTCCTCCTGGGTACCCTGGGCGTGATTACAGCGATAGTATTATTATATTTTAGTATTATATGGTGTTAAATTCTGAACTTCTTGCCTTATAACTTCCACACTTTCTTTCCCGAAACGAGACATTCTACAAAAATGCCACAAAACTAAAGCAAAAAATGTGAAATTGTAATTTACCTATGGACATGTTATAATTTTTTATATTACTTTGGTGTGAAATTTTCTTACCGAATCTTACACGTTCTTGAATTACTGCCTGGAAATATCTCCTCCAGCATGAATTTTTTAAACTATCACTAAGCAGTTGAACAAATACGGTACATTTTTGACTATCTTGATTGTGAAAGAATGAATGCTTGAACCTTCAAAAATTTTCTACAATTATCCAATAACGTCCATTCATATAACTCATGCAATTAAAATTCACGAATTTTTAAAAAGAAACACGAGAAACAAACAAAATAATATTTGTTGGGTAATTTATACATTTAAATATTACTTCTAAATAGCTACTCTGTTTCAAGTGCGGTCCTGATCACGGACATATTTCATGAAGTTGGTTATACTACTACTTTAATGCGCATGTGCACTAACACGAGAAAATTTGCCCTTGTATAAACGCGTATCACTTCTATCTCGGATACAGTTCTGTGATCTGTTAGACAACTATTGAACTAAATTAAAATAACTCATGTGTCAAAATAGTAAAACGCCATTCTTCTACCTTATAACATTGAGAAAATAGGTGGGTTATTTAAATTTCTGATCGAAAAAGTAAAAATGTATATCATTATTTATTGCACCAAGCAGGATATTGAGCAAAAGTTATTTAATTTATCGTAATTAACCAACAACTCTTAAAAGGCATGTTGATCTTTCCATTTCCCTCGTTTTAAATAAAATCCCCCAACTGCTTATTGAGAAGTTTTTCTTAAAAAAAATATATTTGAAAAATCCCTCATTACCTAAATTTTTTAAAAATTTGACATAGATGTATAAGTAGTGTCAATTAAACGCAGATAGATATATACCCAAGTTGGCAGAGACCATAATAAAACGAAAAAAAAAACTTAGTATGACTACCTATTTGTATTTGTACTTTGTCTATATTCCTTACATCTGATTTTTAACTATCAAATAACATTAAGATCACTTTATATACCTTGAAGAATATTTTTTTAACTAGGTAATAAAAACAAAAGTTTTCATTTAACAATTTATTCAAATTTCATAATTGGAGGGACTTCACAAACTTACAAGTAGCTACTTTAATAAAAAAATATATAAAAAGTAAAGTTTTTCAACATAAATATAAATCTTTTAGAAGCAAAATTGTAACATGAAAAATGTGACATTGACTATGAACAGTAATAAAAGAGATGATGTTTTTAAAATGAGTACTTCTAGGTTGAAATAAAATAACAGAGAACAAATAAAAATTATAAAAAAAAAATATTTATTTTACTTTTTGTTTCTTCAAAGTCTTGTTTGTGTTTTGGTCTACTTCTGGTAGGTCAGATTCTTCATTTTTTTTGCCTAAAACAATATTAAAACCAATTATTGACAGTCTTACAGGCATATTTGTATATGACAGGTGTCATGAAACAAATTTGTTCGAGATCTTTAATTGAAATGACTTACTTTTCTTAGATTTTTCTTTCTTTTGGGATTTAGATTTAGTTACAACAGCGGCTCCTTTGCTTTCGCGAGATCTGGCAATTTCTTGGTGGATCACATTGAACGTCAAATACCTGAAAAAATCAACAAAATTTTGAATTAAAAGTTCTCCAAAATAATAAAATCTAAACTTACATTTGAAGTCCCAATATTCCACCCAAAACGGCGATCCGGACTAATGGGGTATTGAAGTAACCAGTTTGTAGGTCAAGTTCACGTTGTTCACCTAAAGCTAATCCATACCACAAAGTCAAAATTGCCAAAATAATGCTACCAAGACGGGCCAAAAGTTGCAAAATGTTAGAAATCAACGTAGTACCTAAAAAAATATATTTTACAAAATAAAAACCTAAAACATTTTCTTAAACGTTACCTTTTGAGAATTTTTCATCTTTGTCTACAGTTTGGATTAGTTGGAAAATATGGTAGAACAATTCTGATATGTGGTGGAGAACCAGTAGAGATACAAGTAGCCGATTGAAGCTAAAATAAATATAAATTTATATTTTGGATCGATTATGAAAAATAAAGTACTTACTTAAGGAAATAAGGTACATAAATGAGAGCTACAGCTGCAATACTTTGTGTGGCCTTTCCAATATATTCTTCTTTCTTAGTCCTTTGGAAATACAATTCAGGAATCTCATGGAGATTATAAGCCAACTGTATGATTATGTATAATTTAGCCAAAAAAGGCATAGGAGCTGGATAATCCACCCACAATCTGGCAATGTCGAATAAAAAGTTTTCTTTAATTATAATGTCCGAGCCCCATACTGCTGACACTAAGTAAAATACTGACAGTTGACCACTGGTGGTAAACACAGCCAGTTTTGATTTAGAGAGATGAAGTTTTTTAGAAATTTTCTGAAAATATTAAAAATCTTAACATTAAAAAAACATCAATTGTTAAAAGTTCCTGGTACTTACATCAAGCACATATTCTTGAATAATTGCATGGATTACAATGCATATTAAACTGTAGAAAAATACACAAGCCCAATCTTTAACTCCAGGGCTGTATAATGGAATCTCACCAGCTTCTGTTACATTATGTTGAAGTGTTATAAAGATCGAAGCAATGGGGGTTGTAGCCTAAAGAGATTCATTTTATTTACCAAAATAGTTTGTGTCAAAAATGACGAATACTTACTTGGACCATAAGGCCAACGACGAAAACCATAGCGACACATGATACGATGTCTGCATGATTTTGAATAATGAATTCATGACTCAAAATTGGTGGGTTTTTATTAGTTGATTTTCTAACAGGTTTTACCATTTTTTGTGATTTTAGCTTGTTCGTTATGTAGTAAACAGTTAACGTATGTTAGATTAACTTATCTTCGCCACCTCTTACATCAAAAAGAATACGGTTTCCCCACTAATCTACATTTACAACAATCAAAATATACCGCAAGTGCCACGCAAAGACACGTCACAAGACATGAATACGGTCGTTGTCAGAAAATGACAATAAATTAAACTTGTCAATTTAATCTTCTTTCCCAATTATGTTTAGTCTTTTATATCTAGAATAAACAATTACCTCGCTATTTGATTAAAGAAACTAGTTACAAGAAGGAAGGGAAGAATCTTCTTTTTACCAAAATTAACCGACTCTCTTATATAGTATGTAGTACAGTTAAAATATTTTATGAATTTTTAAAATGTAAAAAATCGAATGACTACTAAAATTACAATAATAGTATGTCGTATAATTGCAAAATAAAACAAATATCAAATTCTATAATCATTTTTTTAGAGTGTTATAGTACCAATACACAACGGGGCCCCATGGATAGATGCATGTTTTCATAGTATTTTAAAACAGACTGCTCTTGATGATCCTCGTTTGAGTATAGAAGTATGCGTTTGTAACGACTTCAGTACTGATGACACTTTGAAATTGTTGAAAAAATGGGAAAGGAATTTTCAAGAGCAGGATATAAATTTAAAAATATTTTGTAACACCAATGTTGCCCCAGGTGGAGGTAATAAGATCAACTATTTAAAGTAGTAAATTTATAATATATTTTTCAGTTGGTTATTCCAAAAATAAAGCAGTTTTTTTAAGTACAGGGGATTTCTTATGTTTCCAAGATGTGGTAAGTAGGCATGATGTGTATTTTCGCATTAACTTTAATACACTATTTTAGGATGATGTAATGCTATCAGATAGGATCCAAAAACAATACGAAGCGATTTGTAATTGCCCAAACGACACCGTAAGTATAGAATTAAAACATTTTTATCACTATATTTTCAAAGTAGATTGTAGGGAGTCAGTTTAAGAGAAGCCCAGAAGATTCCACAGTTAGATATACGAAATGGGCCAATTCCTTAACTCAGGAGCAATTAAATCTGCAAGTTTTTACCTCTCATGGTCCTACTGTGATAATGCCTACGTGGTTTTTAAGCAAAAGCACTTTTAACAGGTAAAAAATATACATATTTCTGAATTTCATGTTATTCGTCTTGATAAAGAAAATAAACATTTTCGAAAGTTCGACTTAAGACGAAGAAATCGTACTAATTATTTACTATTGACTGATTCCCACTAATTTTATCTACATATTGATAGTATCAAAAGAATTAAAATTAAATACAATTATTTTTACCAACAATTGTAATGTTTTATTGGTATTAAACTCAAAATATGTAGTAATTTTGATTTTTTGGGGGATTAACCCAAGAATCAATTTTTTAGGGTGGGTGGATTTGTTGAAGATGAAAAAGGTACTCCTGAAGATTTGGTATTTTTCTATAAACATTTGGATCTTGGTGGAAAAATACATAGAGTAGATGAATGTTTGTTAATATATACATTTCATGCCAGTCAAACGACATTTTCAATACATGAGTAAGTTAAAATATAAAAATTGATTTGCTTTTGTTGGGTTTTAAAAATTTTTAGAAATACAATTTGGAATTTAAGAGTAGAAAGGTTACAAAAAACTGTCCTAAGTGAATGGACACATTTTACTATTTGGAATGCTGGTAAACAAGGCAAAAAATTGTACAAATCCTTATCAGAATCCAACAAAACTAAAGTTATAGCTTTCTGTGATGTAGATAAAAACAAAATTGGGAAAAAATACACTCCTTACGATCCCAAAAAACCTAAAGCGACTAAAAAAGGCATAAATATTATTTATTTTAAAGATGCCGAACCACCTTTAGTAATTTGTGTAAAAATGGTAAGATTATAATGAACATTTAAGATTGTGTGATTCAACTTTTTTTTAAATTATAGGACCTAACAGGTGGAATTTTTGAAGAAAATTTAAAAAGCTTAAATCTTAAAGAAGGACTAGATTATATTATTTTCAGTTAATATTGTATAAAAAATGTAATACAAGGCAAAATAAAAGAAAATACGAATGTGTTAATATTTTATATTTCATATCAAATATTACCAGACATTTTTATATTTAAACTTATCATTCATTACTAAAATTTGTTGCTAAATACTGTATAAAAAGATTAGGTATAGTTCGAGGGTCAGGAGCATGCGACTTGGAATAATTAATGTATTGTCGCCTATAATTTATCAAATCAGGTACACTGACACCGGTAATGTTTATGCTTAAATTTTCATAACCGGGAACTTTGATTATACCAGTATTACCGCTCTTTATTTCCATAGCCAAACTATCTACAATTTTTTTAGTGATTTGATCTAATCCATATAAGAAATTTGTTGATTTCAGAGGTGGGTTTTGTGTGGCCATATTCGGTTTTGGTAGTTTCTTTTTGAACAAAGCACAATATATTTCTTCTTTGTCTAAGGTCTTATTTGGATATATTGTGAATAGTGGAGCGTCCCATCGGTTTTTACCATCAGGATCCTCATATCTCATCACCAATGCATCAAAAGTATCCCTATCATATTTCTCTGAATCTTCTCTCATTCCATTAAAATTCCAAGCTTCTTCTCTATTTATTTCTGTGTGAACTGTGCACTGGTTGCACTTACTTGCTTTTGCAGCACAAAACAGTTCATATCTATACCCCTTTATATAATTTAAAGCATCAAGTATAACTATACTATTAGGGGACACTAATTTTATTACTTCCGATTTTAAAATACCTCTGATATGTTTTTCTTTGTCCTTATCTGCGTAACATGTCTTTTTGTCAAAACCAGCTTTCACTATCTGTTCCAATTCACTAACAAGATGAACTTCTTTATTTAGTTCTTCGAAAAATGTACGCAATTCTTCGCTTCTAGTAGTTTTTCCACTACTTGGAACGCCCGTTAATACCACCAAAGGCATTTTAATAGATATTTGAATAAACTAATAAAATTTTATTCAATTCAGTTCTGCTACAAAACTAATTTTATTCTGTAATAAAATATGCTTTTGATTAATAATGGAACATTTGGCTTAAACCTTAAAGGAACGAGGACTAAATTAAAAAAGATGAATAAATGACATAACTTTTACTGACTGAATGCTCTATAAAAGACCAGATATCTAGCACACTCGACACAAATAAACCAATCAAAAAAGGATTGAGTCTTCAATTATAATGGCTCCTCCTCTGCCTAATCAGCTGAATCTGACGTTGACAAGTGTTTGTTTTTAGTATGTTAATAATTTCGAATGGATAATTTCCGGAAATTGTCACTATCATTCCAGATAACTTTCATTAGTTGATTTTATAAGACATCATTTCATATAAAATTCCCGTTAAAACATGTCTCTAGAAAGTAAATATAACCTTAAAAGTCCAGGTAGGTACTTAATTGTATCCTTAAATTAATTATTAATAATTTGACATTCGTAGGAGTTAAACGGTTAATGCGAGAAGCAATAGAGTTAGCTAATCCAACAGAAGAGTATTATGCATGCCCACTAGAAGATAATCTTTTCGAGTGGCACTTTACTGTTAGGGGGCCTCCTGGCACTGATTTTGAAAATGGATACTATCATGGAAGGATATTATTACCATCGCAGTACCCTATGCAACCTCCTAACATTATTTTATTAACAGTATGTTGCTTTTTTCTTATACACAGTTAAATAGTAAAAATATTTTTTTTGTAGCCAAATGGGAGGTTTGAAGTTAACAAAAAAATATGTCTTTCTATTTCTGGTCACCATCCTGAAAGTTGGCAACCCTCTTGGTCAATCCGTACTGCACTTTTAGCGCTTATAGCTTTTATGCCTACACCTGCCGCTGGTACTATAGGTTCATTAGACTATACTCCAGAAGAAAGGCAACTTTTAGCAAGAAAATCAAAAAATTGGGAGTGCTCGGTGTGTGGTAAAATATCAGAGAAATTGAATTCATCAGAAGGTGCTTCCAGTCCAACATTAACTCAGGAAGAATCTTCATTAATTAAACAAATAGCTCTCAAGGTACTTTTGTCAGATTTTGAAGTTGGAATGTATGTATTTAAATTAAACAATTTTATTTTAGGCAGAAGAAGATGCAAATAAAAAGGAACCAGCACTAAACAAAGGAGAACACAGTGGTGATGGGCCAAATGAACCTAGTGCACTTAGACAAAGAACAAGTAATGATTCGGAAGTAGATACTCAGAACATAGTTTCCAATCATACGTCTGATCCACTTTTAGTAGCTTCAATTGAGAGGTCAAACACGTAAGTAAAAAAAAGTGATGCAACACCTTCATTAAACTTTTGTTCACGTACTTTGTGGTTTCGGTAAAATTTATGTTTGCTAATTGGAGAAAAATACTTGATATTCTGTATTACTTTTGTTGATTTATTATTTAAATTTTTCATTTATCTATATCATTAAAAAGTTTTTTGATACTGATAAGTCCACTTCAAACGCGAAACAAACATTAAACTACCTAATTAAGATAGTTTTATTGTCATTTGACAATAAAATTTAATTTCTAAAACTACATATTGTAATTTGTCATTTGGGAATTTAGTTATTTTAAATTATGTGTTGCGGACTTAATAGAAAAGTTAGTTTGAGAGTGTTGAGATGTTAAAAAATGTCAAAGTTGACAAATTGGAAATAAATTATTAAGAAAGTAAAATCTTATAATTTACTGAATCCATCTCAATTTTGGCTTAGCAACATGGGGCTCGAAAATAAAGAGTAAATTAAAATAAACCAATGGATCTAAGAATCGGAAACGTCAAAACATGGTCAGAAGAGAAAGGACAAGGAGACAAGGAAATAGAAACGAATAGCATTGAAGAGAAACTGTTAGAAGCACAGGAAGAAATAGAAAGTATAGACGAGATAATAACAAAAGATCAAGAAGAAGACATAATGATGCAGATGTTAGTTTTTCTGAAGCATATGTAGAAAGGTCAAGAAGATCTGAAAGAAGAAATTAAAAAAGGACAAGAAAAGGTGGAAAAGAAGCTAGAGCAAGTAAGTGTTGAAATTAAAAGAGCAATGGAGGAGAGGTGAACCAGAACACCGAAGAAATAAAGAAGAATAGTGAATATATTAAGAAAATACCAGAAGAACAAGGACAGATAAAAAACGAATTGAAGAGGAGAAGCATAAACGTAATAGGAAAAGAAGGGTTAGAAAGGAAAATAATTAAAAACAGTAAGGAAATACAATTATTCGAAAAAGATCTAAGAGAAGAAGTTACGCAAAACCTACGCATAGGAGAAATAGCAAATCAAAAACTAAGATTAAATTAATTAAAAATAAAAAGGAAAAAATTGAAAATAACAAAAGAAACTACAAAAGGAAATTAGTAACATTGAAAGAATAGGATGCAGTAGTAAAAGAAGTATTATAAATAATGTCTACCACTATCAAGAAAACATGATTAAATTTGATGGGATGTTAGGAAAATATACCACAGGATATTTAGCAGAATCTTGCGAAACAAGATAAGAGAAAATGAGGAAGAATGGAGAGAAACAGTAAGAAACAGCCTGAGCGGACAGGCACAACTATGGCTCTCGTGTGTAGAAGAAGATATAACTGAAGAAAACGAATTAAGTTAGTGATAAATAAACTGTAGTCTGTATTTGAATTAGTAAAATTCTTTGAATTTTTCTTGTTACAAGAAAAGATTCAACGAACTTTGGGGGAAAATGTTGTAATTTGTCATTTTGGAATTTAGTTATTTTAAATTATGTGTTGCGGACTTAATAGAAAAGTTAGTTTGAGAGTGTTGAGATGTTAAAAAATGTCAAAGTTGACAAATTAAAAATAAATTATTAAAAAAGTAAAATTTTATAATTTACTGAATTCATCTCAATATATATAAGAAATTGTTTGATTTGACTAGTATTAATGAAAATTCCGTCTGTGATATAAATAAATTATAACAGTCTAGACAGTAGTTTGATATATATTTTTTAATTTATTAAGAAAATATTTTAGTAACAATCTGAATATTTGTTTCTTATATTCATGAAACTAAAATAAAATTTTATTAAATTATTTACTTTGTTCAAGTTTAAAATTGATTAATTATATTAATAGTGACAAGGGTAATGAAGGATCAGGGTCAATGGATTTTCAATAAATGATTTTTTTAAGGGGTTAAAAAAATATAAAATAACAATTTTAAACAACAAAAGGACAACACGGGGCTACATTAACTGTTTTTTTTTTTTAAAAACATTAAGAAAATGTATGGACACATTATATAGCGATACTTGTATTTTTTTTCAGGGATCAACTCTGGACAGCTGCAATATGGATAATTATCACCATAATAACACTTCTTTTAGTAAGACGATTATTTTTCTTGTGAACCTATTTTAATATTAGGATAAACGTATTTTATATCTTTAGAAACATTTTGTACCAAAATAAAGTCGGTTGAAAATTGAAATTTGTAGATTGTAGGCTATTATCTAATAATTATTTTATAATTTGTGACGAAAAAATATTCTACTTAAATTCCTAAACAGCCAATTGGTAAACATAAGCGGTGAGTTGGAATTTCAGTCAAACTGTGTATACTCCTATTTCTGTACTCACATATTGAGGCTAGACTAACCCTAAAACATCAGACTAGCTAAGCCTCCCCTTCTTCAGAGTCTGAAAGAAATTATTTAATATTTTAAATTTTTTGATATAAATCTTTAGATTAGAGAGCAATTATGTATTTGGCTATTTATTTCCGAGATATAGGATGACCAAAAATATAATAAACTATTTATTACACTTTTTCAAAAAAAATATTGATAAATTTTCGTTCCTTATTTATAATAGATATTGATAAAACACTTTCTGGTATGGTGTGAATTTTTTGGCACGCGTATTTTCTTACAATTTGGTTGCAAATTTGAACTAGTAGAAATAATGTACTAGAAAAAAATTACAATTTATTTAGTCTTTGTTAAATTGAGTATTAATTTAACCAAAAACTTATCAATATTATGTAATATATTTATTGTTACAATATAATTATTTAATAATATATTTTTTGTTCCACAAATGTTTTTTCTTCTTCTTTCAATTAATAAAAATAATTTCAAAAACTGTTCAATTATTTTATAAATATATTTCAATTTTACAAAATTAGATTCGTACTTATAAATTGACTAGAAAATATATAAGTTTCACTTAAATGAAAATATTAATAACAAATTTTTTGGACAAAAAGTACTAAGTATCCCAAAAAATAATCTCATTCTATCAAAAAAAAAAACAATCATCCCAAAAATACAATATCATATGTCTATTACACTCATAGCATCACCACCACTAGTTTGTCTATGAATATTATTCTTCAGTTTACTATTATCGAAAATTTTTAGTCCAATAGAGTCACCACCGGGGCCCATACCATTGTCCACATGATTACTGATAGTAAATAATGCGTTATCAGCAGATTTGAGGTGCCTCCTGTCATTCATTACTAATTCGCTTCTGTCGAGTGTCACCTTTCTACGTCTTTCATCGGCCGAATAAGGAAATCTGGCGCCGTATAGATGAATAGGAGCAGTTTTATTCATTCTATGTCTAGGAGGAGGCTTTTGAATGTTATCTCTCATTTTTAGTTGGTTTTTGACAAGTTCCACAGCACTTTTTGGTCTATCTATAAGAGTAAATTCATTACTTGTTATGTAAACGGGCGGGAAAGATTCCAATGATTCTGATAAACTATGACTACCTGTACTGTTTGAGTCTTCAAAAGCTGTTTCAAAATTTTTGTCTGGTGGTACTTCATCTACTGGTATAGGTTTTGCTTCTCCATTCATCTTTTTGACATATTCGGAGTAAGTTTCGATGGTGTCATCTTTTTGTTTACTCTCTTCTAAAGCGTGTTGCTCTTTTATCCTCTTTATCTTCTCTAACAATTCTTCTTTTTCTTTAATTTGTTGCTCTTGGACATCTCTTTCAACTCTATTATTCAAAGTTTCATAATGTTTAATGACGTATCCCATTATCCAATTGTAACCCTTCTGTATACCTAAATCTAATTTATTTTGACTTTCTTCTGAAGCCGAGCAACTCTGTACTAAAGTTGGACATCTCCTAGTATTTACTAATTGTTCGAGATTTAAGTATTCTATTAATTCTATTTCGTCTACGGCGTTTTCATTATCCTGTTTATTGGCTAAGATTAAAATTGGTTTGCCCGATATCTTGTCGCTATAGAGTATATCCCTTAACACAGTTTTCACCTCATCAAATCTAGATATGTCACTGGAATCTATTACAAAAATTAATCCATGCGCCTAAAAATTATTTTTGCTTTTAGCGAATTACATGAATTTTAAATTTTGTACTTACATCTACAAAGTACGTATTCCAGATGCCTCGTATGGAAGGTCCACCTCCTAGGTCGAATATTTTAACTGGATGATTCAGATATTTCAAATTTAAAACGGAAAATCCTACAGTTGGGACAGGGGAAGTGTGTCTGTCTCCTATAAGGCCATTTGCAGCTTTAGTTTTACCAGCGTTATCTAATCCCACTAATAACAGTACAATTTTCCTAAAACGTAAATAAATTTAACGCTTGTAACAAGCAATATAAAAGTTTAATTCGTTTAAAAGTAGTATATTTTCAATAATTGCATTAAATACGATTTCATACCTATTTGATTTTTCTTTCCTGCAACAACAATTACCCATCATATCATTTTAAAAAGTGGTCTGTTCATGGCATTTAAAATTGTGTGTACACAAACACCTGTCAAAGTTATAAACAAAAAGGCCATTGCTGCCACACACTGCAAGGTCGGTAATGCAGTTTTTTAGCAATCACCCTTGCCTATTTTGACCGTTTTTAAAGAAAAAAACCGTTAAATTTCGTAAACTCACTAATACAAAAAATTATTTAACAATTAAATAGCAGAAAAAGTTCAAGAAGTATACTATTCTTCAAAGAAAATTTAAATATTCATAGTAGCGGCATGTTACCACGTGAGAGTTGACGTGTCTGCAGTTGCCATGGTAACAACGTGGCTTACTGTCAACATTAGAAGTCTTTTTATATCGATGACGACATAGGCGTATCAAGAACAAGTTTTTAATAAGGCATAAAAAATTGTCAATAATGTGAATTCGTATTAAAAATCTTCAAATATTTTAGAGACCTTGAAAGATTGAATATATCACAGACACAATTTTCTAATTGTAAGTTATTTAAAAATTTACTCAATTTTTACAAAACTACGAATATAAATTCACTTCCAATCGGAATTAGCTATAAAATCAAAGTTGTTTTGATATTTTTTTTAAGAAGATTAACTCGATAATATTCTGATCTAAACGACATTCATAAAATTAACAGATGTGGACAGACATCTGGTTTTAAAAAGAAAAATCAATGTTATATTTTAGGAGTGTATTTTTAATTATTTATACAGAATTTCGTTCCACTTTTACCTTCTACGAAAAATGTATTATGCAAATACCTATCCTCCAGGCGGGTTTTTTTTTAAACAAAATATCTCGCATTCAACAACTGGGTTTTCCCAGAAAAACCATCGCATCGATTGTTTCCTTCGAACAGTGTGGGACTGGGAAATTATTAGCGCCTTATTGCAATGTCCCCTTTTATCTATATAGTCTATTATTTTAGAAAAATAGAAAAAATATTGTCTTCCATTTTTTAATTAACTGATGGAAACGATTTGGTACGTGGAGTAGGCAGATTGAGGCCACGTAACCGAATAATTTCTTACCCCCCCCCTGAAGATGGCTTCAAAAGAGAAGTCGAAACGTTAGTTACGTTTGATAAACGTACGATCTAATTTACTCCCTCAAGATCACCGAGTGTACCCCAGTCCAACTCTGATCTCCCGTTTAAACCTTTCCAGTAACTCTAAGGCATCCTCATCCGTTCAATAAAACATTACATAATTTTTATTAATTCCTATTACCGATTCAACTTGGACTCACTGTACTGTAAATATACAAGATCGTTTTTTACACGAAGCCCCGAGGTATGCGAATACGTAGAGAAATGAAATAATGGTATAAATGTTGATCGGTGTTAGAAACAAGTGCAGATCCTATAAGATGCTGGTGATAAACTTGACCTCGGCTTTTATTGTTGTAACAATTTTTGTTTGTACCGTCTCATGTAAGTTTTATGTGTGTATTTATTAAAGTGTTGGACATCCCATTTTTAAACGGAAATTTTATAATTTAAACACTATACTCTAGCACTCATAAGCAACATTAATATGTAAACTAAAGTTTTATGTTTTTTTGGTAGTTTTCTTTCTCAATTTTGTCCCTTTTCGCATGTTAAATGGTACATTTTTTAAAATGCAAAACGAATTTTGGGAAATTTTTATTAATTGTAATTAATAATGTAGACCATTAGTAAATATTCAACTTATTTGTATAAATAATTATTTTATTTTATGGATTATACTAAAACACTTATTCTTGCTTCAATTATGGGAAAAAATAATGCAAATTATTTAAGTATCCATAACAGTCAACAATTTATTGCTTATTGAATTCAAATTTCAATGAAATTAATGATGTAATAAATATACAAATATCCGGAACCTGTTCCTGTACAAGTCAACAACAATAAAATCAGTCGCTTATATTTAGAAATGATCGCTGGAAAAATATTAATATCCTTAGTATTATTAATATACTTAAAATCTAATAAAGTACTTGAATAGTTGCGGTAAACGATATAGTGCAGCTGCCTATCTACTGTTCTCCTTTAGTTTATAGCTCGGGAGCAAGAGAGTGGAAAGAGTATAAACTAAAATAATAAAAACATGTGCAATCACTAAATGGTGCTATCAAAGGAGTCGCCTTTTAAAGCTGATAAATTGGGGATACTATTATGTCAAATGAAGAACCCATTTTTTTTACTTAATTTTGTTTCAAGCGTACGGTGAATATGTTCCTAAAGCCGTTTTCTTAATCGACGAGTATGGACACATACATGATCAATACAGAGTAAGAAACAGGCGAGACCTTGAATCTGCAATTAGAAGATTCAAAAGATCACCAGGAAATACTCAAGACGGAGGTTCTGCTCATTCTTATTCAGGTTCATATTCCCATTCAGGAAACGACGGTAAAAATCTGCTTTCACTGCATTTCTATGACAATATAACGAATTATATTTTTAGGATCATTTATTCCAGATTTTAGTAATTTCGCAGGTAATATTCCGTCCAACTTAGAAGATATAAAAAAACATGCTGAGGACTTTGCAAATCTTCATGGAAGGAGTGGAGAAGCTCCAACTCCAGATGATTTAGGATATAAAGGGTTAGTTAGTTCATATTTTCGAAATTGTGTGTTATAAATCTTGCAAATCATATCACTAAATCAGTTTTCACTTTTTAGGCCGATACTTTTCAGCAGAAGCGGAGTAGACAAAGGAACAGGTGTGAAAGTTTCGGGGGCAGCTCAGGGACCCCATGCAGCATTTAGTTCTTCATCATCGTCAGTAGATGGTCACGGTAATATTAAATATGACGTCAAATCAGGAAAGTATTAAAAAATAGCCAGTAAAATAATTAAAATATAGACCTACCTATATTATATTGTAAATATTTATTTTTTTATTGAAAGTCACAGAAATTAAAATAAATATATAAACGTTTCAGTCTGATTTTTTATTCCTAAAATATATTTTTTACAGGTTTAATGTTTTTTTATTATTTAGATGGTGAGTAATCGAGAATTTTTTGCAATTTGGAACCAATATGTTTATAGGGATCAGATAATTCACTGGTAGTTTTTGGTATTCTACATATTCTTTTTACTTTCGGTGACATCAACATCACATTCTGTGCTAAACCGTAAGCACTAGAAGTTGTCCAATACAGTACCAAACACTAGAAAAATAAGACTTGGAAGACATTTTGACAAACAAACAAAATTGACCACTTACTGACGGCACCGAAGCAGCTATAGGAATCATTATTAAACTTAAACCTCTAAAAACGTTGGTTAAAATCTTCTGCAACTTAGTTGGTTCATTAACTCTAGATAATCTTTGCAACTAAAACCAAAATCTAGTCTAAAAAACAGTCAATGAACAAAAATATACTCTCGTACCTCAATTATGGCTAAATTTATTAATCCTAGGCTAACAGGAAGTATCCCAGATGCATCGACTTCTGTTAAATTGGGAATGAATCCAAAACCACCTATGGATAGTTCCGCAAAAGTTATTTGTGCGTTTGCATCTTGTAATGGCAGCATATAAACAAAATTTCTTAAAGATACTGATAAAGATATCCACATTGGAATTTGAAACCATATTAATAAACTGGCCTTAAATGGGTGACAGTTGTCTCTGATTACTAAATTATTCCATTGCTTCCGAATCTAAAAACTGTTACTGTTATCAGAGTCGAGAAATATCCGAACCACTGAAGTATATACAAATTTGTATCAATTCCAACTCTAAAATTAAATGAACAAATTATACTTACAGATCTGTTGTAGACTATTTTAGCTTTTTTCTCATCCCACTTGTATAGCCTAATAGCTACGGCAGTTTCCTTTTGTAGTTCTTTAACTATAGCGGGCATTTCAAGTTTTAAATTTTCCAATTTTGCCAATATATAATTCTGATAAACAGCTAATGGTAACGTTACACAACTTCTTAATATTACTGTAGTACATATTATTGTAGCCCACCATGGTAAACCAGCAGTATCGTGAATAGTTAGTAATAATTTTTGAATATATTCTACAGGAGTACTTTCTGATAAAGATTTAAAAATACCTGTTTGTGTTTTAGCTACAGATTCTAAAGTAGCTTGAAATGAAAAATTCCTTCTTTGAATATGGTTATTTCTATCGTCCAGTCGTCTTTGAAGTATAAAAGAATTTTTTACTAAACAATCATGATTGCTACATAACCTAAAAGTTTGTTTACTTAATCTATAATAGTTGGACTTAACTAACATTTTCATTTATCATATTATAATGTCTAATAAATATTTGTGTATATTTTATTTTAATATTAAATTATTTTTAACCATGACCAATTTGACATTTTGTGATAGATGGCAGCATTGCCAAGACCAATGACAAATTTTGCGTTTTTATGCTTGTTGTTGACCTCATTTTTTAATTTACCATTATTTAAAACTTTTCTCACTCCTACTCATTGTTTCCATATAAAGAAGTAATAAAAGTACCCTTTCTACCTGTATTAAAAAAATATAGCCGTCTTTCTTCTGAGCAAGATAAGACGCACTTCTCACTCTTTATAGATCACGTCATATTTTTGGCGATGACATAAGACATAACCTATTTTTGAAGGACAGCTGTTTTTGACGAGAACATTTTGTGTTTTGCAACGGTTGTTAATATGTTAACAGTGGCGTCGTAAAATTAGGTGTTAATATACATAAAAAACACTTCATTAAAAGCTAAAAGTGTTCTTCCGATTATATACCTTAAAAGACAATAATTACCAACACAAACAAGTCGCCTACAAACTTCTAATTTGGAATCTGTTAGTAAATAAACAAGTTTTGCGTAAATATTGCACAAGTTTGCTGTTCGAAAAAGAAAGTTTTAATTTTGTTAAAACTAATATAACTGTTATCGTCGAGTGACAAAATGTGTAAGACAGTACAAAATATATTCTGAATTACGTAAAAACAATTCATATAGAACCAAGAATGTTTTAATAAGTTTTTTGCCAAATAAGGCAAATCCTGTTTAAGTAGATACAGACATCACATACACCCAAAATGGGACTGAGAATTTCAACTACTAATTTTGTTAGCAATGTTACGGGATTTGTTACAGGAAAAAAACGAAAACACTGTGATTCAGATGATGAAGAGATCAACAAAGTGATAGACATTGCCCTGCACACCCCTAAAAGGTATAATATGCCTCTTTATATAAAACTATTTATAATAAAAAATTAGCTGCTTAAGTATTAGGTTATATATTTATTTGTTAAATGTTCCTGTTTGACAAAATTATTGAATTTGAAACGTTTTTATGTGATTGTGCTGTGGATTAAAATAAAATTATTGAAACTTATTAGGAAAAAACTAGTTAGTACTGCAAAATACATCTACCAAGCACTTTTTCTTGAGGGTCAGAATTCAGATGTGACAGTATGTGCTCTAGGAGAAGAATTCAACCTACACAGAGTGTATTTATGTCAAAGTCCTTACTTTGCTAGTATGTTTGGAGGTTCGTGGTTAGAGACTAATCAAAAATATATTACCATAGATGTTGTGGATCCTTTAATTACAATAGACTGTAAGTTTAATTGCATTTTTTGTTAAAAAAAATTAGGAAATGTATGGCACTTAGTTATTAATTTTCTTGTTGCATTTTAGCATTGAGGGTAGTACTAGGGTCTTTATATAACTGTGAAATAATTTTAAATCCATTAGAAATTGTACCTATACTTGCAACAGCGACAATGTTTCAACTAGATGGATTAATTGAAAAATGTACAGAAGTTATGTTAGAAACCATCAATCCAAAGGTGAGTAAAGCTAAAGAATACTAGTTTGCTTACATTGTATTTTTCCCTTAGAGGGATATAACCAGAATCAGTAAAAAAACTTTATTAAGTTGTCAAAACTCATTTCTAAAGTTCATTTATCAGTTTTCTTTCTGAAAATAATAAAAATTGTTATTATTCTAGACATCACTTAATTATTACAATGCAGCTTGTCAGTATGGTGACAAAAAACTCCAGGATGTCTGCTTTAAGTGGTTTTTAGTCAATTTAATGCCATATTACTTCAGTCATCCTTTATCTGATCTTAAAACCATTCCAACATCGCTTATGGCTAAATTAGTATCTCATCCGGATCTCTTTGTCATACAAACCGAATATTCTATATATGTGATGTTGAAGTATTGGATATACTTACAGTTATTTTCTGAAAGAGAAGAACCATCAATTGCTAGTGTTAATGAATATTATTGCTCGAGAACAGGTATGTGTTAGAAATTAAGTTTAACATTCCTTAATAATAAATAATATTTTTTTAAGAAACATTACCATATCTACTAACCTCGGAAGGCAAACAATTTATATCTGTATTCCAAGGACTGAGATTACAAAATCTTATATCCCATCAACTGGATGTTCTACTAATATTAAGGGACAATATTATACCAAAAACGTGGCTAGATTCTGTGATTTTGCAGCAGTGGAAGAATGTTTTGAGGGTTAATCAAAATGATGATAAAGGGTTAGTACAAAACAAAAAATTGTTTTTCAAATATTTATTGTAAAACATAAAATTGTTTAGGCCTAGTGACGTGTCAGACGAAGTATTCTTGGCAACAAGCTTGAGGTGTGGAAGGGTTTTGTCAGTAAACGAACGACATGTATGGAGATGGACCGGTTTTCATTTTGGCGTTGACTTATTAATGATAACTGATGGTTCCACCATCTCTATCAAAAGGAATCACAGATCTGAATTTGAGCAGCTTTTAAGTTTACAAACAACTAGACATGTAGCTATAAGGTAAAAAAATAATTTAATTATTAAATAAATATTAAAAAAACAATAATTACAGGGTAACAGTTACGAGATTAAATGAACAAAGGCAAATAATTTACAGTAAACAGTCAGAGTTACTAAAAATTTCACTTACAAAAGGAGAAGAATTACAAATAATGTCGTTTGACAAAAATATCGAATATCCTTTAATTATATCTGCAAATATTTTATACACATCACCTGATACACCAGATAGCAGTCCAATAGAAGAAAGACAGCAAAGTATATCTTAACCAGGTTGTAGTTAGATGATATGTTGTCATAGTAAGACTTAAGAGCACAAAATGTTAGTGGAGACTTAAAAATTTAACAAAAATTAGTAAAACACACGGTATATGAGATTATACTCCGGGATTTAATCATTTATGTTTTAAAATTTATAACTCGACATTGACGTTTTGTGTTTGTCATAAGAAATTGACAGATGAACTTTCATATTAAGACTTCAACAGCACAAAATGTTAGTGGAGACGTAAAAATTTAACAAAAATTAGTAAAACACACGGTATATGAGATTATACTCCGGGATTTAATCATTTATGTTTTAAAATTTATAACTCGACATATGACATTGACGTTTTGTGTTTGTCATAAGAAATTGACAGATGAACTTTCTAGGAAAGTTAAAAAAAAATTTAAACAAATTATTTGATGAAAAATGTGATTGCTCGGCATTTATTTCTTTTAAATGCATTTATATATCGTTACATCTAAAACTTTGACAGTTCTTCATAAGTTATAGATTTGACAGATGAATGGAGGACTTGTTAAAAATATATTTTTTTGTGCAGTTTTTTAGGAATCATTCTTAAACAAATTATTTTGTGTTTCAATAATGAAATACTTCATGCATATCTTTAAGTTCTAGCTATTGATATGTGAATATATTTTTATAAATTATATATTTTGACGTTTCTATTCAGTATTTATTCTATATATATATGTGCCATCATTTTATTTTGGTTACCAGTTTGAATATTTTTTCGTTGTTTGGTTTTTTGGGTACTTATATTAATACTAAAACATGTCGTATTTGGGATAAGGAATATATTAATTTTTTTATGTATATTCTAGTATGATATAATGTGTTCTGTCGTAATTTTTGGTAAGTATTTATATATTTTCGTTATTAGTCACATGGGGTTCAACAAATTATAATTAAAAAAAAATCGCCTAGTAAAGATTAGCTGAAATCTCAGAATTTTAAAAGGTTTAAACAATTTCTTCGAATCAATTTATATTTGACCGAATTAATTTTGCTAAATCCATTTACGGGCAGCTGATTTTTTTTAATTACGACGCTCTGAGATATTTTGTATATTTTATGTCATTTTGTAAGCAACTTGGGACACTGATTTAATTAATATGTCAGTAAAATGGGGGTAATTTATTTTTTTATATTCAGAATATTTATTTTTGTTGTATTGGAAATGTTTTATTTGTATACACAAATATGAATCAAACACTTTAACTTAATAGTAAACATTTAATAAGCTTCCATTTTGGCTACTCGTGTTCGACTGCCCTCCTTATCAGGGTTGCCAACTCCTAATGACATGAGTTGTAGTGATGGTTGTCTAACTTAAAGTATACATTCTATAACATGCCGTTTTCTTTAAAAAATGACTTATTTAAACATTGTTATGTAACACAAAAATTAACATGAATTAAACAAACCAAGAACATTTTCTACATTATGTATCATAAAAATTAACCTAAATTAAACAAAACAAAAACATTTTTTTTTTTTTTTAAATCTAATTACAAACATAGTCTTTATATCTACTGGGTAACTTATGTTCTCTTTTAGGTCTGTCCTGTATTTCTTTGTTTTCTACACTTTTTTCACTTTCATTATTAATGCATGCATTTTTCGGATTTACTTTTATACTCTGCTTTTTTACACTTTCACTGTTCTCTTTATCGCGCATACTTTTATCTTTTATACTCTGCTCTTGTGCATTATAGTGTTGCACTACACTTTCACTTTCTACGTTGCTGCTATGTTGTTTCTGCTGTGTAGATGATACTGTAGGAAGTTCCTGTAGAGTTGATTGATGTTCTTGTAGAGATGCTTCATTATTTTCTTCCTCTTTTTTTGAATACATTGGCTTTATATGGACTATATTTCTTCTGTATGTTTTTCCATTGCAATTGACCATATATGATCTGTCGCTTAATTGTTGTTCAACCTTACCTTCTGACCATTTATTTGTGTGTTCTGGTTGTAGTTGAACTACTACTTCTTGACCGATTGATATATTAGGTAGATGCTTTGCTTTTTTATCATAATAATACTTGCTATTTTCTTTATTGCTTTCAATTTTCTCTGCAACGCCTGTCACTACTTTTGGTTGAAGATTTTTTGTCGCGGTTGGAATCGATGTTCTTGTGAATCTTGAAAATATTCTTTGAGAAGGACTTGACTCAATTTTATTTGGTATATTCCTCTGATGAAGTAAGTTATACCATATATCTTCATTGTTTTTGTTACTTTTTTGTATTAGCTTTTTTGCTATTTTAACAGATGCCTCTGCCTTGCCATTTGATTGGGGGTAATGTGGTGAGGAGGTAACATGTTTAAAGTCCCATGTTTTAGCAAAATTTGCAAAGTCCTTGTTGGCAAAGTTTGTACCATTATCTGTACATATGACTTGGGGTATGCCATGACGGCTAAAGTTCTGTTTACAAACTTTTATCACTGTTGCAGCGCTTAAATCTTTTAATATGTCAAGTTCATAAAAATCTGAATAATGATCAACACTTACTAGAAAGTATGTTTGTTTTTTGTTATATTCGACTTGAAAAACATCCATGGAAACATATTGGAATGGGTAATCTGGAGTCTCATGTGATTGCATGGATGGTTTACACTGAGAACTGGATAATTGTGTGCAAACTGAGCATTCTTTTATTTTGTCACGTATTTCATTTGACATGCCAGGCCAAAATATATTTTTTCTTGCTAACTTAAGAGTAGCTTCCATTCCACTATGGCTGGTATGTAATTTGTTTATAATCTTCTTTCTGAGATTAAAAGGAATTAGGATTCTGTCATTTCTATATATTATTTCATTTTGTAGACATAATTCATGTTTGTATTGATTATATCTTTTTACATCATCTGGAAGAATACTGATTGTGTTTGGCCAACCATTAAGTATGTATTTCTTAATTTTCTGCAAACAACTATCTTGTTTCGTTTCTTCTCTTATTTCTTCCAATCTTTCTTCTGAAATACTGACCTGTTTGGTAAGTTCTGTTTCTTCCAAATCTATATACAACTGTTTTTCTGTAATTTTCAATATTGTGGACAAATTTACATCGTTATTTTCAAAGCTCACGTTTTCTATAGGTGCTCTTGAAAGCGCGTCTGCTACGATGTTATCCTTTCCAGCTACATACTGAATCGTAAAGTTATATCTTTGTAAAGTCATTAGCATTCTTTGCAATCGTTTTGGAGTACTTAGTAGGGGTTTCTTGAAAATATTGACTAGTGGTTTATGATCCGTCTTTATTATGGTTTGTGAGTTACCAATAATAAATTGATCAAAACGTACACAAGCGAAAACTATTGATAGTAATTCCTTTTCTATCTGTGCATAATTGCTTTCTGTTTTGGTAAGAGTTCGAGAAGCAAATGCAATTACTCGGTTTTCTTGATATAGTGCTGCTCCAAGGCCAAAAGCGCTAGCATCACATTCAATCGTAATTGTTTTTCCTCTTTCGAAATACTTCAAAGTGTTAGATATAGTTACTTTTTCTTTGATCTTTTCGAATTCTCTTTTCTCGATCTCTGTCCATTTCCACTCTATCTTATCAGAAAGTAAAATTCTTAACTGTCTAACTTCACTACTTAAATTGGGTATATATCGACTTAGGTAAGTTATCATTCCAAGGAATCTATGAAGCTCTTTTTTATCTTTTGGCTCAGGATATTCCTTTATTGCTTTTATTTTTTTATCATCAGCTTTCAAACCATCGGGGGTTAAAATGTGCCCATAATATCTTACTGATTGTCTACATAGTTTTAACTTATCTTTATTTAATTTACAATTTTCTTGTCTCAATCTGATTAATAAATTTTCTAGATTTTTATTATGATCTTGTAACGCTTCGATATCATTTATTCCACAACCATATATTATTATGTCATCTGCGAGAATTTCTATGCCTTTCAAATCTTGTAGAATATTCTGCATTTTAATTTGGAAAATTTCAGGTGCAGGTGCTATCCCAAAAGGCATTCGTAACCATCTATAGCGACCAAACGGGGTCCAGAAAGTGGTTAGTAAACTGCTTTTCTCATTTAATTTAACATGCCAGAAACCTTTTTTTGTATCCACTATGCTGAAGACTTTGGCATTGCCTAATTCAGGTAATATTTCATCCAGAGTATTGAACTGGTAATTGGGTCTTTTTAATGCCTCGTTTAAAGGTATGGGATCAAGGCAAATTCTAAGTTTTTCGCCCTTTGATACCATCAGAATATTGCTCACCCAGTCTGTGTGCTCGTTGGTTTTTTCAATAATTTTGTTTTCAACTAAATTGTCCAATTCTGCTTTTAGCTTTTCTCTCATATGAATTGGAATTCTTCTAGCTTTTTGAATTGTAGGTTTTACTGACTCATCAATTTCTAGATCTATAGGATCTTTAATTTCTCCGTACCCTTTAAATACATCTTTATATTTTTCTATAATTTTCTTTGCTTGATCTTCTAGTAACTTTTTGTCATTTACATTATTGCATTTCTCTTCATAAATTGCATTGCAAAATTTTATCAGCCCTAACTCCATACTGACTTTCGCTGATAGTAAAGGGGGGTGATTAACTTCTACAACATAAAATTTTATATTATATTTTTTACCTTTGTGAATGCACCTTAACAGTTTCTCTCCCAAAACTTTTATACTTGTTCCACCAAATCCATATAGTTTCTGCTGAGTATGTGTTAATTTCGGTTCATCATTTTCTAATAATTTACATACATTTTTAAAACCAATTAAGCAAACATTTGCTCCTGTATCTATTTCACACATCGTCTTTATGGATTTTTTATTTATTTTAAAATTTATTTCTGTTTTTATAGTGCCATTTTTTGTGTCATTTATGATTTTTCCTATGTCATATTTTTTCTCATCGTCTGTGTCTTCTTCTTCTTCTGAACTAGTATCACTAGAATTCTCTTTTACTTCTTTTACCTTTTTTCTATCTTTCTTACTTTTCTTCTTTTTACAAACAGCTGAAAAATGGTTCTTGCCTAAACAATTGTTGCATTTTTTACCGTAGGCAGGACATTCGCCTTTTATAAACTCATGTCGATTGCCACAAAATAAGCATTTCTTTTGTTTCTCTTTTTTCTTTGTCTCCTTTATCTTGTGCACAATCTTTTCTTCATTTTCTAAGTTTTGTAATCTTTTAGAAGTAATCTCATCAATTCTACATAGATCAACAGCTTCTTCTAAACGTAAGTTTGGTTTTGACATTAATTTCTTTCGTATGTCTCTATTATTTATGCCTAGTACTATTCTATCACGCAATAGATCGTTTTCAAAATTTCCGTAATTACAACTTTGTATTAATACTTGTAACTTTCTCAAATATTCGTCAAATGTTTCTTCTGGTGCCTGACTACAACTATTAAACATTGCCCTTTCGTAAATGATATTTACTTTAGCACCTATCTGCTTTTTAATCGCTTGAACAACATTGTCAACAGATTTCTTGTCATCTTCACTTAAATTAAATCGATTGTATTTCTGTAATGCTGCATCACCTACAGCTGCTAAAAACGTGCTAACTTTCTTAGGTTCATCTTCATCTTGCCATTCATCAATGCCATTTGCTGTACAGTATATTTGCCAGCTTTCAATAAAATGATCAAAATTTTTGCTAATATCACCTTTCTCAACATTTAAAGGCGTTGGCCATGGTATATTAGTAGCAGGTTTTTTCTTTTCTGAGTTACTCAATTTTTCAGTCATTAACCTCAAAGTTTCCGTTTGTTGCTGGATCAAGGCAAGCATAGCCTCTTTATCCATCTTCTAGGAATTATTTTATAGCAAGCAAGCAAGCAATTTCAAAAGAACTACCTAAATATCAATATAAATGAAGATACCTTTTATGTTCTCATGTGCCGCTTATTCCCGCCTAACCTCGAAACTGTAATCTTCTCTAAGATTTGCTCTATTGTTTTACGATCCGTTTCTCCAAACCAGTTGAAACGTTCTTTACTTGTTATTCTTACTTGTTCACTTCTGACACCATGTTTTATTTGTATACACAAATATGAATCAAACACTTTAACTTAATAGTAAACATTTAATAAGCTTCCATTTTGGCTACTCGTGTTCGACTGCCCTCCTTATCAGGGTTGCCAACTCCTAATGACATGAGTTGTAGTGATGGTTGTCTAACTTAAAGTATACATTCTATAACAGGAAAAAAACATATATTAAGTGCTCTTACTAATTGGCTAGTCACATAAACGCTTTGTACTTGTAAAATGTAATAAATTTATATATAAAAATATATATATAAAGTAGTTTTATTAAATAACTAATAAAGAGAAAGATGAGAAAATCATTTTTTGGGTAATTCAAACCGATTGTGGTTGCTTTTTTAATCGAGTAAAAGACCATAATGTAATTTAGTACCGACGCATTAGTGTACAAGCCATAAATTAAGCGAAGAAGAATAATTTGATAGTTGTCTCTTTGATTCTGGCAAATGCACTAGTATGCAGGCCATAAACGAAAAGTAGAAAAGGTATTCTTTCAATTTAGCGATATGTTCTTGAACTCTATAAGTTATTCAGCAATCCGTTCATATTAAATTGAAAAAATATGATCTTATTTTCTTGTTGATAAACATTTATTTTTTTCTTAAATAACATTTATTTGTAATAAATTTTATTGTTTAAAATGAGTTTTATTGGAAAGAAGTTTTGGCATCTGATGTCTCTTTTATACGCTAGCGACGTCTTGCGTACTTTCTTTTAAGCTATTTTTAAAATGGCGGAATACTTTAATAACATGTCAAGTAGTCGGCGTTTTGTGTAAAAGCTAAAAAATCCATCAAAATAAACAAATTGTGGTTACTATTAGCCTTTTAGTGTAGTGTAGTTAATTAAAAACAATTTATTAAAATGGAAGAAAGTGAAAAAACGGAAGAACCGTGCAGATTGTGTGACGAAAATGCAGAGAAGATGTTAAGCATCTTCGATAAAAACGAAGAAGGCAATGAAATACTACAAGTTATCAAAGATTGCATCCCCATTGTAGTGAGTATGAAAAAAACCACTTTTACATCGATTTTTTTCGCCCTGTTCTCGAATTTTATTAAAAAATCGAAAAACAATTTTTCAGATTTATAGGACTGACCCATTATCTAAAAATATTTGTGAATCTTGTCTTGAAAACGTTAATTCACTCAGTAGTTTCAAAAAGAATTGTGAAGAAATCGCCCAGAAACAAAAGGAAAAATTGAGGGAGGCTCCTAATAAGAAAGATCAGGCCTTTTTAGCATGTGGAGAAGTAGTGGTAATTTAACAAATATTTTGTTTACCTAAACCAATTTGTCAAATTGTGTTTTTTTAATGTTAACATTATTGACACATAGGTGTATAAATATTAAATTTTCCTTATTTTGTTTATACATTTGGATGTTTTTTGAACTACTTAGGTTTGATCTACCTTGAAAATTCATAGTATATTAAATGTTTTATTGGTTCCTTTTACCATTTTATTTGATTAAACCTATGAGTATTGATAATATTTTTGAATTTTAAAGTTATGGGACTTGCATCCAAAATTTTTGGGACAAGTTTCAGAATCATTATATGTTAACACGATATTAAATGGGAATTTTAGGATGAAATATCAGAACTGAAAGATGCTAATACATCCACAGATGATATAAACATATTCTGTAACAATTGTAAACAATCTATTCTCGATGGAAGTTTAATAAATGGGGAGCTAGAACTGGCCATAGCCGAGTCTATGGCTAAGAATAAAGTTCGCATAGAACCTTCTGAAAAATCACTAAGAAGGCGAAAAGTAGTCCCATTTTATCATGAATTAGATGATTCTTTATGTAGCAGCTTAACTGAATATACCCACAATACTGAAGGGTCCCAAATGTTTGAAGATAATAGGTAAGAAAATTAAACAAAAAAATATGTATTATTTTATCAATTTGAGTTTTTCTAGTGATTTGGAAGGCTCTGACGATTCTGATGTGATAAGGCCTAGAAAAAGAAGGAGAATAGAGTCTGATGATGAAGATGTTGAAGAAACTGAAACGTCTAATGGAGGAGCAAAAGAGGGGCTGTTAATTATTAGAAAACCTGAAGATCTTATTGAAGAGGATGAACCGGATGAAACTACCTTAATCGATATATTTATGAATGAAGAGGAATACAGGTATTTAAATTTAATTTTTTGGTGATTTTTTTTGAATTTTTTTCAAGTAAGCTAATCACAAAATTTTCTAAATTGGACTTTCCAGCTGTTTTTAATGTTTAGTGGATTTTAGTTGTATTAATATCAAAAATTAAACACTTAAATTAAGAATTGGTTTTGTGACCCTTAATATTTATTTATTTCTCCAATTAATTATATGGAATTGTAAAAAATATATAAATACTAATTGTTATTATGTACTGAAATTTTATAATGTCTCATTTGAACTACTTTCATGTTTTTGTTCAAATAGGCTTCATTTTTTAAACAATCAATTTTAGTTTTATTTATATTACGGATTTAGCATAAAAGTTGGGTAAGTTATCTATAATTTTTTGGATTGAGGCCCACTAAACTGAAGAAGTGCTAAATAAAGTTATGCTTGTTTAGAGGTAACAAGATGCACCATTTTAGAGAAAAATCTATTTTAATTTTTCCTGTTATTAGTAAGCAATTTTCTTGATACTTCAATTTACACTCGACATATTTAATTGAAATAAATAAATTCGACAGGTACCAACCTTTGTCGTTGCTGCACCTTGCTCTAAACGTTATCAACGTCTCAAACGTGCCCGATTACGAACCTGATGATTTCATTCAAGAAACCATCTGGCCGAAATGCAACTATTGTGGCAAACAATTCCGCAACCTGAAAGTTTTGGCCATACACGAATCGGTCCATGTCGACGTGGAAATGGGAGAGAAAATAGACAATCCCATACCCTGGCACGATAGTAGAGACGACGCCGAAGTCAGGAATAAATGGTTGAACTACTTTGATGAAAATGGGTAAGTTTTTATAGATTTTTTGTTACATTGGATGTAATTTTATTAAATATTAAGTGCTTATTTTTATAAAAACCAAATATAAAAGTCTTGTAGATTTAAATTACTATGAAATAATTAAATTTTTCTTTAGATACGAAGACGACGACATTGTCATCGATGATGTCGTGAACGTAGTAGGCGTTAGCGACGGTTTATTAATACCTGTAGAAGAAAATAAAGGAGGAGCTGAAGGATCGGATGATAACAAACTAACTGGTGAAGAAAAAATCGTTCTAGTCGGCACTCAACCTATGGTCAACGATGTCTACTTAGGAGATTATTCCAAAGACGAAAGGAAATTACTGTATCAATCTATGAGGATACAGGGCGTTAACAAAAAGTTTTGCCCACTTTGCAGGTAATAGAATCAAATTTACTTTACACCACGACAATTATAAAGCAAAATTAACCTTTTTCAGATATACATTTAAGGACAATTGGGCAATAGAAAGTCATTACTTTTCGCTAGCTTGCTACTACACATGCCGATATTGCGGCATGCGTTTTAACAAACAGCGACACAAATTCAAAGAGCACGTCGACGAGCACGAAACCAAAAAGGACGATGTGTCCGAAAAGATTTACGCCGCCAGCAAACTGAGCAACATCATTCCCAAAGTCATACACCCGCCTAAACCTAGAAGGATAGTAGTAACCCAACACAATCCTCCGCCGGAAATGGTAGCGGCCAACCAGCAGTTCTTTAGCGGGCAGAATACTTTCCAACCAAATATGTACGCCCCGTATCCGCGACAACCTAAGAGAAGTTTTATGGAGAGGAAAACTCTGCAACCCAATTTGCAAATTAAGGAAGAACCTCAGGATCCTAGAGTAAGTATTTATGTTTCTACTACCCTATTTGGAACCAAATATGTTCAGAGAATTGATATTATGCAACCAGCCGAGGAAGGAGAAATTCAAAAATGTTGTTACATTTACAATATTGATTTGTATAAATAAATTATTTATACTTGTAGAATCATTGTCATTTTTTGGATTCTGATGTCGATGTGTAGCATTTCAATTGTGACTTACCACCATTGGGTGTCAATAATGATTGTTAGTATATAGTTAATTGACATCTCTGCATACTTGCGGTGTTCGATTCCGTAGCTTTGTAAATTATTTTATTTTTTTTATTATTGATTGAGATCTAGAAGTGTAAATTATTTAATTTCTTTTAGGATTTGCAAGCATCGCAAACGAAGACCGGCGGCAACCAGGCGTATTTTTGCCGAAAATGTTACAAAGTTTTTTTCAAACTTGACGAATTCAATATACATAGTAAGAACTGTGATTTCACTCAGTTTCCGCAGGTGCGGACTCCAAATGTTCCTGTTAATAAGCCTTATTCCAAAAATGGAGATGTTTCACCAGCTGGTCGACCAGTTAGAAATTGCGCTAAAGAAATAGGACCTTACAAAGATGATGTAAGTGATTTCTAAATAAATCGACTACTTTTTTATTAACAAAATTTTTTTTAGGTATATCTTCCAGATCATATTCTAAAAGATCCTAAGCCTTCTTCACAACAAACCACTTTCGTTTGCTTCATCTGTAATACCCCTTTTCCTACGATCTACTCCAGAAATAGTCACATGCGCATTCATAAGGGTGAAACTCAGGGACAACAACCGCCTTTTATGAGCAGACCTCGTTTTCCAGGCCACCAAATGCCAAACCCTCAATTGAACTACCGTCAACCGCCACCTCAACCACACTACCCCTCTCAACCTATGGACGCCATCATAAAACAAGAACCCATGGACATGGCGACCATGGAGCCCATGGTTGAAATTCACGAACAAGCCGAGCAGACCAATTTTCCGGCTACTCTGGGAGAAGGCGCCGTCAGTATTACGCCGATCGTCAAAAATCCCAAACAAAGACCAATGATAAACGCGAACGTTATGAAGATTGTACAAAATAATCCTAATTTGTCGATCAAGAAGTCACCCGAAAAGCTTCAGCCAGTTACCGCTACCACTAGCCACGGTCCAATGCCTATGGGCGTTGCCCTACCAGATCCCGACAGGTAAGCAAGATGTTTAATTTTTGAGAAACAAAGGATTTTTCATTACATAATAACTTTCCCTGATAAAAAAATGTATTTTAGTGTAGAAAATATTTTTATTTATTTTGACAATTTTTTTCCACAGGTCCTACAAGTGTTCGTCCTGTTGGGAGGCCTTCGCTAACAAGTCCCATCTGTATTTTCACAAAAAGAACCAGTGCGAAGGGTCCCGATTGCCGTGCCCTTTCTGTAAAAAACGCTTCGGTACCGAGGCCGAATACAGTTCACATATATACTATAGTCACCCAGAATAATAATTCCGCCTCGATGCCAATTTTAGAAAGTTCGCAAGACGTAATTGGACACTGCATAGGATCGCTAGATAATTATTTATATCAATTGTTTTAAGGCTTTTTGGTCCAGAAAAAACACCAATTGGGCCGAAGTTGTGTTAGGTTTATTATAGTAAAATTTACAATGGGTAATCTCTGATAGACGTGTTTTAAGACGCTTAAGGTTCCATTGTAAATTTTGAGTTTGTGATAGTTTTTATTTTTTATTAGAAATGGCGCCAACTTTTACAACAGTGTCCACATTTTCATCGAGATTACGTTACAATTTATTCCATTCGATTCCTACAAGTCATTCATCGTCACTCCTGTTTTATTTTTAAGCCCTTTTTGCAACGTCACTGATTTGACAGTTGACAACATGGGCGGGTATTTGAAGTTTGAATGTCACTTTTGTTTCATTTTTAAGCTGCGACACCGATTTGACGGATGACAGATGATTGTAGAAAAAATCATAAAATCTGAGGGAATAAAATGTTACGTAATCCCGTAATAATTAACTGTCTTTATATGATTTTTCTAATTTAAATTCCAAATTGCGTGTTTGATATTATAAGAGTATTTATAAGATATAGATATACCGTAAAGAATCTCGCGTCGTTTTTCATGCGTTTTAAGATTGTAGATGGTTTTTTTTTATCTTATATATATATTTTTATTTTAAATTGAATCATCTGTCTACATTTCTTGTTGGTGTTGTATATTTTTTTTTTAATTTATATTATGAATTACGATAAATTCAAACTTGTCAGATTATTTCGTGTATTTACCCTTATTTTTTTTTATAAAATTAGTTATCACCTCTTATATCTACATCTTACTTTTTTTGTATATACAATAGAATTTCAGACGTAAATAAACCATATATTTAATAATTTTGAAGTTTTATTACATGAAAATTAACTTTTATGAAATTGAGATCTAAAACATAAATTCGAAAGCCTAACTGACGAAGGCAAATGGCAGAATCCGGTCTTAGGATGTAGAATCGAATAAATGGAAAAAATTGCGTATTTCCACGACAAATTCACTGATTTCATAAAATAAAAATTAAACCTCCTCGCTATCCTAATGATACAACGCCGAATTTTATAGAATTACACGATTTCGTACATAAATCACAGAAAAATTAAATTAAACCTCCTCGCTCTCCTGATACAAACTCTGAATTTTGTAGAATTGTACGATTTCATGTATAAATCACAGAAAAATTAAATTAAACCTCCTCGCTCTTCTGCTCTCCTGATACAAACTCTGAATTTTGTAGAATTGTACGATTTCATGTATAAATCACAGAAAAATTAAATTAAACCTCCTCGCTCTTCTGCTCTCCTGATACAAACTCTGAATTTTTGTAAAATTGTACGATTTCATGTATAAATCCCAGAAAAATTAAATTAAACCTCCTCGCTCTTCTGCTCTCCTGATACAAACTCTGAATTTTGTAGAATTGTACGATTTCATGTATAAATCACAGAAAAATTAAATTAAACCTCCTCGCTCTTCTGCTCTCCTGATACAAACTCTGAATTTTTGTAAAATTGTACGATTTCATGTATAAATCCCAGAAAAATTAAATTAAACCTCCTCGCTCTTCTGCTCTCCTGATACAAACTCTGAATTTTGTAGAATTGTACGATTTCATGTATAAATCACAGAAAAATTAAATTAAACCTCCTCGCTCTTCTGCTCTCCTGATACAAACTCTGAATTTTGTAGAATTGTACGATTTCATGTATAAATCACAGAAAAATTAAATTAAACCTCCTCGCTCTTCTGCTCTCCTGATACAAACTCTGAATTTTTGTAAAATTGTACGATTTCATGTATAAATCCCAGAAAAATTAAATTAAACCTCCTCGCTCTTCTGCTCTCCTGATACAAACTCTGAATTTTGTAGAATTGTACGATTTCATGTATAAATCACAGAAAAATTAAATTAAACCTCCTCGCCCTTCTGCTCTCCTGATACAAACTCTGAATTTTGTAGAATTGTACGATTTCATGTATAAATCACAGAAAAATTAAATTAAACCTCCTCGCTCTTCTACTCCCCTGATGATACAAAATCTGAATTTTGTCGAATTGTACGATTTCATGTATAAATCACAGAAAAATTAAAAATTAAACCTCCTCGCTCTTCTACTCTCCTGATGATACAAAATCTGAATTTTGTCGAATTGTACGATTTCATGTATAAATCCCAGAAAAATTAAACCTACTCGCTCAAAAATCTGAATTTTGGACGCATTTTGTTGAATTTTACGACTAAAAATGTCTCCGAGAAAAATTAAACATCCTCGCTCTTCTGCTCCGTGATAAAGAAATCAGAATTTTAGACAGAAATTGTGGAATATATAACCCCCTATATATTAGACATTTAGTTTACTACGGTATAGGCAACCAGTATTACGGATTACTTTACTCGGTTGCCATCTCCCGGTCAGTAGCCAAAGTTAAGACCAGAATATAGCTCGCCGCCATTTTCAATCCAGAGAAATTAAACCTCGCACTTGATACAGACCTTTCCGAAGCCTCTTGATTGGACGCCAGACAATTAAAACAAATTTTAAAAACTTATAAATCTTTAATTAACAATATATATACAAAAAAAAGTACTTAATTCATAAACGAACTCAAATATCTTAGGAGAAGTTTCTGAATATCTTCGACCAACTCCTCAGAGTATCCGAGGTTGAAAAGATCATTAAACATAACATATCTCATGTTATCTACTATGTTGGCAACTAAAGCGAAAGCTATAGATTCTACCCTCAACAAATTTAACCCCGATTCCAAAGACCATCTGTATATAATTGGCACGTTTTTAGATGACATTTTATATTTTTCTACGTAATTCGTAACGAAACAACAGATGTTGCTCATCAAGTATCGATCACTTAAAGCTATAACGTCGAGCAACGTATCGATGTCTACTTTTTCTAGCATATTTATACATTCTACCAATCCCAGTAGACAATGGAGCGTTTTGAATTTGACGTTATGTAAACAAATCTCGTCTTCGTTGCTTTCTTTAAAATGTCCATTGAGTAAACTGCTAAAGTAATCAGACTTTTCAGTCAAAAAGTCCCTGTCGGCTTTTACGCATTTACCATCGTCTAATTTAAAAATCACCAAGTTGGTCGGTTCGTCGGATTGGGGAGTGTGGAACACTCGAACTTTATCATCTATATCCATCGCCACTTTCTTGGGATTGGCTATTTCTAATTTCTTGGACAATGCACACAGAACCTTGATGGTGCGTTTCTTGTGTTCCGAGTTTTCTTTCAAAAGCTGCGTCAAGACGTTTAATCCTCCACAATTTAACAGAAGTTTGGTGAGAATATTTTTATTACTAAAAACAAATTAGCTGTCAATTAAGTGTCAACTGTCAATCATAGCATATAAAACGTTTTGGCAGTTGACAAATGTGTCAAATACATGAAATTTGAATACAATGTATAAGCGTAAATGCTTCGTTTTAAGTCTTGCTGAATTAATAGGAAGTTGTACTATACTATAAAACAGTGTATGCAAGGGTTTTGTAGTCGCTAACTTTTAAGGTTCATTTTTCATTTTGAGGGAATGAAAAAATAAGTACATATTGGTAAAGGTCTAATCTATGTGCCTATGTTCTCATTTTTTCAAAATTTGATTTAGTTAGAAAAATCCACTATGGATTTGAAAAAAATAGAAAAATCCACTATGGATTTGAAAAAAATGGAAAAATCCACTATGGATTTGAAAAAAATGGAAAAAACCCACTATGGTTTTGAAAAAAAATAGAAAAATTCACTATGGATTTGAAAAAAATAGAAAAATCCACTATGGATTTGAAAAAATAGAAAAATCCACTATGGATTTGAAAAAATAGAAAAATCCACTATGGATTTGAAAAAAATAGAAAAATCCACTATGGATTTGAAAAAAAATAGAAAAATCCTATGGATTTGAAAAAAAATAGAAAAATCCTATGGATTTGAAAAAAATAGAAAAATCCACTATGGATTTGAAATCCTCCACAATTTAACAGAAGTTTGGCGAGAATATTTTTATTACTAAAAACAAATTAGCTGTCAATTAAGTGTCAACTGTCAATCGTAGCATATAAAACGTTTTGGCAGTTGACAAACATGTCAAATACATGAAATTTCAACACAATGTATAAGCGTAAATGCTTCGTTTTAAGTCTAGCTTAATTAAGAGGAAGTTGTACTATACTATAAAACAGTGTATGCAAGGGTTTCGTAGTCCCTAACTTTTAAGCTTCATTTTTCATTTTGAGAGAATGAAAAAATAAGTACATATTGGTAAAGGTCTAATCTATGTTCCTATGTTCTTACTTTTTCAAAATTTGATTTAGTTTTTTCTAAAAAAAAATGCGAAGTCGGCATTGCCATACCGAATTTAGACTCCCCCTCGTAAGTGTTCAAGGAACGGATTTACAAACGAGATATAATATTTGCGTAGTATTTAGGCTCCACCCACCAGTAGCGAATTTTATACCTCCCCCTCACCCGTTACCCCACAGGTGTTTCAGTTTGAAAGTATCATTTCCCCTTAATGTTAGAAAAAGATTAGTCCAGTAAACATATAAGTTTCATCATGCAAAAATTCGAGATAAATTGTTAATTATGGCGTATTAATTGATCGTTATACTATTTTTTACGAAATTCGTACTGGAAACGTAATATGGCATATTTTCCACCTCGGTTTGTAATATACTATTATATAATTTTAACAGTATTACTTACTCCACAATGTAAGGTATAACCAAAACTATCTGCTTCTTAACATCTACGGTCCCTCTCAATAGCTCGTGAGCAATGTCTCCTTTCCCAGCGGCGCATTCTGCGAGACTCGTTAATCTTTTCAAAATCATTTTTCCAATACACGAATGATCCACACAAATCACGCAATGAGTAGTATGAATGAATTCGGTCAAATTGTAGATTTTTTCGATAAAAGAAGTCTTCATCAATGGTATTAGATACACGTGGGAATGGAGTATGTCGCAAACTACATTTACTGTGGTTATGTACGTCGACTGTTTGGTATTGAAAAATTCGGAGCAATTTAAAAGTGCTAGGAGTAGATTTTCTGAACCTAATTGGAGTAGAGGAGGATGTATTTTAATGTAAGCTTTAATTAACTTGGCTATTTCGGAGATTAGTCTTATTTTTAAGGTGCTGACACAGTTTTCCTTTAAAGATTCCTCTGTAAGAAAAAAAAAATATACCAACGAATTATTTTGGCCCTTAATTTGAGGATATACTTACCGAATGGGAGATTCTCTTCAATTTCTGTACACTCAGGATGTTCGTCTCCTTCTTCACACCCTTCAACTTCTACAGTTGTAGTTAGAGAAAATTCTGCACTATCTGCTTCACTACAAACTGGAGAATAATCGTCCGAATCTGAATATACTTCATTGTTACATGACCTAGGACTAAAAAAATTCCCCGTTAATTACTTTAAAACAACAAATATATACCATCTATCAGTAAAAGTGATAAATGAAGCTTAGAGGTGAGTTTTGACAACTTTACTAAGCAACAAATTCCCAACTTGGTTTGTAAAGTTGTCAAAACTCACTCTAAGCGTCATTTAAAGTATTTATCAATTTTACTGATAGATGGTAGCACATTTGCGAATTTCATCTTATTGCTAACAAATATACAGTTAATCTTTACCTAGAACAGGGCGATGCCCAAGATAGAGCTGCATAATCGCTCCCAGAACTTGAACACGGGCTAGGGCTTCTATCGTTCTTTACAAAATTTGAAACATAATTGAATTCTTCATCACTAGAAACCGGAGAGAGTTGCCTTTGCCTATAATTTTCTTCACTTACGCTCGGTGATTGTGGTGAAGGAATATTAAAACACTGAAATAAATATAAAAAACATTGACATTCAATGTCAAATTTACGAAAGATAACACTTACAGCACTATGTAATAGAAGACAGTCACAAAAATTATTCTTATCTCCACATGAACACACCTTCCTCTTACCATATACCTCTTGACTATCCGTATCACCTTCCCTAAAATCCAATCTTCTTATCAAAGCAGAAGATTTTCGTTTCTGTCCTTTTTTAAACACATGCTTAGTCATAATGTCAGAATCTTCCACTACCCATTTTAATTTTTTTACGACAACATCCAAAATATTGCTCTTCAATTGCTCCTGGACAAGGGATTCTTCAAATTGACATTTATTTAGGGTATTAACTAATAGAACGCAGCATTGTAGTTCAGCCTCTGTGGGTGTATCTAATTTTTGCAGCACCTGAATTAGTAGGGGGATGGTCTTACCGCACTGGTGACCATTCCTATTCGCTGGGTGGTCTAGGAGATAGCACAAACATTTGATGTAGTCCAAACATTCAGTTCTGAAATCTAAAAATGATTAGGTATTTAGAAAATGCATTTTTTTTAATGAAATTTAAAATACTAACCGATTGTATCGATATTTTTTTTCAGCACTTCTTCAACAAATTTATTACAAATGTCTGGAACTGGTAAATCTGATTTTAACTTACTAATCCTGATCAAATTCATAATAATTTTGATGACCTTTTTTGGACAGAGCAATAATACGTTGGCAAGTTGTTCTAGAGCATTTCCTTTTGCGGTACCTTTTAATTCTAATATCATGGTGTAATCTTTATAACGAGATAAGTTGTAAAGCAATGTTAAGATTGCATTTAATATATTTTGGTGAGTTTGGTTTTCTTGCCATTCTTGACTAGTTTTTATAAAAAGGGAACCAACGGCATTTAATACTGGAAAGTTTTTGATGAGATGTTTTATGGTATACTGGTTGATTAGATATCTAAAATTGTATGTCTAATAAAAAAAAATTCAAAAAATTTTATTTGTTTAAACCTTAAACTTCTGATGGACATCAGAATAGTAGCTTCAGAATACTTGTCTTTGGAATCATTTTCTTCACTGGAACTAGATAATAGTAGTTCTACCAAGTGGGTAACAATCTGAGGCTTCCTACTAATGATTACATTTGCCCAATCTACCTTATGATGGCACAAATTCCCCAATATTCTAAACACACGTCCATTTATACTGTCTTCTTTTGGAAAACGTTTCAAAACGTGATTAAGAGCTGATGGTATGTTGTATACTCCAATCTAAAGCAGAATTTAAATACAAACAAATTGTATACAAGAAGAAAGAGTATTAACAAAAATAAATGGTTCTTACTGCCTCTCTAGCACAGTTCCTATCCATAATACAGTTCCCCAAGATACTGAGACAAACATCTAGGATATGCTTGTGGTGTTGTGATTGTAACAGGTTTATTAAATGCTTTAAGCAGCCTCTTTCTCGTATTTCATTAATGTTACGTCTGTTTTTAGGCCAATTTATATCATTCCTTATGTTGCTCAACAGTTTTAAAAGGTTCTTGCTGACTTGTTCTTTACCAAGAGCGTCTAAATAGTCGTCAAATTTGGGATTCATATTTAAATTTTTTGAAAAAAATATATTTTATCTTTTACAAAAAAAAACATGGCCTACTAAATGTAAAAAAATCTGTTATAGGCCAGCAACATTTAATACGTCATTAATAAAATTTCTTCAAGCATATTTTGACTCTTATCAAATAGATAAAACAGCTAATTTTCATTTTTTGACAGTTGTTTGACATTTCTATTTATAAAGATAAAAAATAAGATTTTTTAAAAATGTGGTATTTTGCAGATTCTTTAGCTCTTATTCTAGGTTTATCTATTAGTGTAATAGCTATATTAGCTTGTTTAGGGGCATATGCAAGGAAAAAAGCATATTTGGAACCTGTCTGAAATGGTAAGTTTTTTATATTTACTGATAACATATCTGATAAGACACTTTCATATAATAATATTTTTTTTATCAAATTACACGTAATTTCAGGCTCAAAAACATTAATATTTTATTATCAAATGTTTATTTAAACCTATCTCAAAATGGTGAATTGGTTTTTTAAAAAACATTTTTGTTTCAGGCGAATATATGTATAAGAGAAGAGAACTATTCGATATGTAGGTTCTAAACTTTTATTATTTTTGTACCAAAAATTACATTAACAATATATATATACCAAAAATTAAAGTTGTATTATTACTAAACTAAACGAAAATTCTATAAACTAGGAGATAAATAAAAAGGTAATATAACATTTTAACCTGTTAACTGTTGTATTCTCTCAATAAGGAAGGAGTTATATTCTTCAAAGTTTACAGGTTCAACTTTGACACAAACAGTTTTTAAGCGGGCTTCGTCCTAAAACCAATTATTATAAATAGAAGAAACAAAAATGACAACTAGTTGTAACAACTTACATTATAGGTTTCGATCTTTGCTCTACATTTGAGCAGAAACTCTTTGAAATGTGCTCTATCAACAATGCTGGAAATCTGTTCAACATTCTGTTCCATTTGCTGCCCCACTTCTTCTGATGTCATCCCCAATATTTTTTCTACTTCAGAACTGAACATACTGATCCACTGGTTGCCCGTATGATCTCCAACATTCATCTGCCAAAAAATATATATTTTAAATATAAGAAAAATAGGAATTTCGAATTTTTCTGTACTTACACTTGCCAGCAAGCGGTATTTGAAATTGGGGAACTCCCTGTTACATTTTTCACACCTGTACATCCCATTCTCCATATCCACAAGTTTTTTATTACATTCCTGAGTAGGACAAGCTTTGTAGATGATATTTTCAGCCTTCAGAAGTAAAATTGTTCCTACAACTTGATAATAATCACCTGAAAAAAAAAAAGTTAATCATAATCTATTTTTTATAAATTCAATACTTGCCTCTATCTGAACTGCCTAGTTTTTGATCCTTAACCTCCTTAAATGTCATCCAATTAGTTGTGTAATTTCCGGATCCGGTTCTAGCACTTAAATTCTTAGTCTCTAGGGTACTACCTTCGCTGTCGTACCACCCTCTGATTTTATAACACTCCTTCAGTTCAGGGTTGATTTTAATATTTGTATTGCTGATTGTACTCAAATTTTTTCCACCACCAAATTCGCTAATTCTGGCTCCTTTTATAACAATGACGGGATTGTTTGTCCCGTCGAAATTTTCCGCTTCAGAGCCCCACAAAGTCAAAGCAATCTAAAAATAATGACAGTAAAATTGACGAAGGCAAAATGCAAAAACCGGCCTTAGGATGTCGAATGGAATAAATTAAATTCCTTACTTGTTTGGTTATTTTTTGTACGGTATTAAAAAAATTGGACTTACAGCTGTTTGTGATTGATCCACCAAAGTAACTTCCTTCTTTTTCAATTCACGACCAGTAGTTTTGGCTTGGAAAGTAACCAGCTCTCCAACAGCTTTTACTACAGCTACCACATCTAAAAATTGTTTTAATAAGTATTACCACAGTTTTTTATAATTTCCCTTATTTGTTTATTTAATTACACCACCCCACAGCAAAGTCAATTAGTGGGTGGGAGAAGCATGTGAATACAAAAGAAAAAAAAAATAACATATAAAACATCAAAATATAAAAGATATAAGCATATGCAAATTATAAGGAATAAACTCACCAATGAAGGTATTAACTTCTTTATCTGCAATTTTGTCAATGGTAACAAAGTTATATTGAGTTTGAGGTATACCAGAATCATCAGCATCCTGACACTCTTGTATATTAGTATCAGCTCCAATAGTCATTTCATACTCATTTTTCAGAGTACTATACTGTTTATTTGCAGGCTTCAACTGACATTTGGTAATGTAATATACTTTATCTACCTAGAAAATGTATATAAATAGATTTAAGACTAAAACTAGCCAAAAACATGATACTTTTTAAGTTTATTCTCAAATTATGAGAATTTTAGAATCTGAAAATAAGCATTCTTTTTTTAAAGTTATTCTTTACCTGCAAAAAATCATAGAATTTGTCAACCATTTCTTTAAAAGCAGTACAACGAATTTCACCACTTTCATCTAACAAATCGAAGCTAAATAGTTTTCCTTCTCCTCTAGAATTAGACCAAGTCTTAATCGGGGCCTTACTGGTCACTCTTGCTTTTATAACCCATCTATAAATTTATTTATAAAATGAATTTGTATATAATCCCTAACTTATGTTTTGTTTATATTTATATTAAAAAATATACCGTGTTCAGGTAAAATTAATGAAAACTTACTTATTTTGATAAGGGGTAAGGCTGGATATAGGGTGCGTCAAATGGCCTGCTAAATTTTCACCAGTGTCCATAGAAAACCCATTACTAACTTTAGGTTTAAATGAAGGAAGCGTACTTGATGAAGCATTACCATTAACAGCTGGTGCAGCAGCAGCAGAGCTAGTGCTTCCACTACCACCTTTTCCCATTTCGCTATCACTTAAAGGCACCGGACTACCTATTTTTTGACCTATTTCTCCTCCCGTTACTAGAACGTGCATATCAAGGATTAACAAGACACGTCTGTAAAAAAAATATTTTAATACGCGTATTTATAAAAACGATTGTAACTTACGCTTCTCCCTTGCCAGAGTTGTTAATTATACTGGTTATGTATTTATCAATTTGGATAACACTGAAATCTTCAACTCCATTTGGGCCTACTTTATTATTGATCTGTGTTGTTAACATAGCGAAAGAAATAGTATGTTTTCCATCAGAAAGCAATATTCTGATTCTTTCTTTATCTCCTCCACCACTAGCATTGATTCTTTTACTACCCAAAATCTGCATTATAGCGTCGGGATACTCACCCCCAGACATGATTACCTTAAAAAAGTAAAGGTATCAAATTTTAATCTGAGAATTGTCTTAAATCTTACCTGGAGGGCCCCTTCAGACATATTATATTGCTTAGGAGTCGGCATTTTGGTATAGAAAAAATACAATTAATAGAATAACAAGCACTGATCCACACAGTTACCGCCAGTTCTGGAAAAAACATCAGTTACCGCCAATAGTTAAGAATCTGTCAAAAATCTGCCTCGTTTTCAAATATAAATACAAAAGTCAAACGTGGAAATTAAAAGAACACACAAAATTGGTTACCTCTAATAAGAAGAAACATCCATTAACTATACTGGTACTAAGCTCAACTATTTGGTACAACTGATGCTTCTTCTTTTATTGTTTCCCTACCATTTACTTCTGTTCCGATCTTCAGCAAATAAATTTTTAATTTTTTGTCAGGCCAGAAATTTGACACTGACAGCTGTGTTTACTGTCTAGAATTTTCATAAAAAAAATATAATTAATTTAGCTTTTAAAATGTTAAAAGTCTTTACGGAACTATGTTCAAATGTGGTAAAGTTTAGAAATTATTATTTTTTTAATATTTATAAACTTTTATCTTATGTAATTATTAACATAACCTCAATGGTTTTAGGGTAAAACTTTTAGCAGATCATTACAAACTAGCGCTGCTCTACAACATGATAGTTTATTTGTACATAGAGACAGTCCTGAGGACAATCCAGATATTGAATTTGAGTTTAACAGTGAAAATAAGAAGGTAATAGTTTATTCAGTAACCGTCGATTATTATTAAAAAAAACACATTTTTTAGCGTGTAGAAGCAATATTAGCAATATACCCAGAGGGCCATAAAAGAGCAGCAATGCTTCCTTTACTAGATTTAGCTCAAAGACAGTATGGATGGTTGCCAATTTCAGCAATGCACAAAGTTGCAGAAATTTTAAATTTACCAAATATGAGAGTGTATGAAGTTGCTACTTTTTACACTATGTATATGAGGTCAGTGGTTAACCATTCCTATTGGTTTTTTTGGTATTATAAATGTCAAAGTGATTAAAAATTAAATATTTTTTTTAGGAAACCCACTGGTAAATACCATGTTCAAATCTGTACTACTACTCCATGCTGGTTAAGGGGTTCAGATGAAATTTTAAAAGCTATCAAAACAAATTTAAATATTCAAGTTGGTGAAACCAGTAAAGATAAAATGTGGACTCTTTCTGAAGTAGAATGTTTAGGGGCTTGTGTCAATGCCCCTATGATACAGGTCAACGATGATTATTACGTAAGTTTTTAATTTAAAATAAAAAACCTAGTTCGATAAAATTTCTGATTATCTTAAATTGTAGGAAGATTTAACGGTGGAAACAACAAATGAAATACTTGATCAATTTAAAGCTGGAACAAAACCTGCACCAGGACCAAGGTGATCAAATATTATTTTAAATTTTAACCCTTTTAATCATTAAATTTTATAGGAACGGTAGATTCGCAGCTGAACCCATTGGAGAACCCACTTCTTTGAAAGAACCTCCACCAGGACCAGGTTGTGGAGTTAGAGATGATTTGTAATGTTTGTAAATAAATTATTTAAGTACTAGTTTAAAATTGGTCTAGTTGTTTATTTTAAAATCACCTGTGACGACAATTGCATTGCATTTACCTGTAAAACAGCTTCGTTGATTGTCATGACTCTTTGCATTATGTTTCACTGATAGATTTGTCTGGCATAATTTGGTCCGGGACAATTTCTCACTCACCATAAGCTTCTACAAGCCATCAATATGCCTTAACGTAAATTAAAAGTTCCCACAAATGAGGCTTAATTGGCACAAAACACCAATATTTTAAGGTTACGTTGTTGACTGATGTCCAATCTTATTATAATGTTTTCCTTCTGACAATTTTGACCATAACTTACCGGTGCAGCCAACTTTTGTCAAACCTGATAAATAAATAAATAAAAATTCAAAACTCTTAATTTATAAATGAAGCTTTATTAAATATTCAAATACTTATATAAATAATACACCTGGTTAGGTCGGTGCGTTGAGTAGACAGTCGAAAAGAGATACAAAAAAAAGAAAAAAGAAAGAAGGCGCTACTGACGATCGGTGGATCGCAGTTTTTCCTCTACTGCTTCTATACTCGCTTCCGACAGGTCCGTCGCCTGGATGGCCTTTTGTACTCCAACCAACGCTTTTTTAAGGTATTCAAATGAACTGTAACAAAAAAAATAACTATCAAGTATTTTTTTTAATAATACATTAACAAAACAAAATGGGCAGGATTTTTTTGCTTTGTGTTTCTGTAGGGGAGGTAGGCAAGGAGATACGAACAAAAAATAAAAGTTTTCAGTAGAGGCATTTTAACGGGTTCCCATAATGGAAGCGAGTAAATTTTCCCTGACCATGCACAAACTTTTTTCAGGACCTTTTATAGAGTAATCCAAATAAGTAAATGAAAAACTTGGGTTTCCCTGTTTTCCAGGTCTGTGGGAACCCTGTTTAATATCTGTTGTATTGCCGCGTTGAACTAACACAAGAAACTAAAGCACTGTGGACAAGATTGGACAAAAGTATACACTAGAGGGAAGATTTAGAGAATATTAGAAAATAGAACCAGAATCATGATTTTTCCGAGTTCATTCAAATAACACAATATTTGTTGTCTGAAACCTTATTGAATATTTTTAATTTGTCATGATAATAAGTAATATTTCATAATTTTAGGAACATGAAAGTAAAATTAATAATTAATATTCAATTCCAGTCATAAAAAATATTCCACTAAAACTCAAATTAAAAAAATATTTATTTTTATTCCATTTCTGTAGTTTATCTAATCAGATAAAAAATGTGTAGATTATTGTTAAGAGACATTAAAAGCTTTGAGATAAGGTCAGTTTCAATATAATGATAATGAGTTAATCATTAAATAAATAATTCGGAAATCTAAGTTAGTCATTAATAAAAAGCATAATATATAGAGGATCAATTACTCATTATACATTCTATATGTAGTAGTGACTCAATAACTTGGAATAAGATTTAAAAAATATTTTGCTGAAAACTAAATCACAAAAATTATTTAATTCCAAAATAATTGAAGGGAAAAGTGGATAAAGGGACTAACTGCCATTTTTTTGATTGTGAGGTGTAAAATTGTACATTTACTCCATTTGAGGAAATAAATAACAGATAAAGGGGTTAAATAACCTTAGGTGTAACTAAAGAGTGATTTTATGAACATTATTGTTTTGTTAGTTAGCCCGTTTATCCACTTCCCTTCAATTATATCACTGTTGCTAAAACTAAAGCTTTTTTAAAATAGAGTCAAATACAAAGTAAGTATAGCATTTTAATGTCATTGTAATGACAATTTTTACGGTTATTACATGCTATAATCACTGTAATTGTGAATGGCTAAGCAATCCAACTGATTATGTTTCTTTGTTCTACTGTTTTGTTTAAAAAAAAAACAGTCAACATTAAAAATTTCTAATTAATTTCTATAACTTATAGTGGCTTTGTTCTTCAAATACTCTTTACTTTACTTAAAAAAAAGTCAAAATGTCAATTTAAAAAAAAACTTTAATAAAATTAGTGTTTTTACTATCCATTAAGAAGAGTATTAAAAATTTCGTCACTAGTGATGTAATTTATATTTAAAAGCTCATTAATGGTGTAACAATGTTTAGTATTATATTTTGAATAGTTTCCAGAAAATCTGTTTATTGGATATGTCACTCCCACTCTCATACATCGCCCTACATATGTGTAGTTGTCAAATTTTAGACTTACCTCGCATATACCATCTTCTTTTTGACTGATGCGGTGTCTGGACACCATGAGATGAGGAACAATTTTTGTTTCTTAGAGGACTCAGAAGTACCCTGGCACTGGTGCATGTATTCAAAATCGAAAAGACCATAGCGACATTCTCCCGCTCCTCCTGCTTGCAGGTTTGTCAGGAAGTCGTCGTACTCTTCATTTCTTGCACCTATTAGTTCGACGTCAATTTGCTTGCCGTCTTTAATATAGAAAATGGCATATCGATGCTTTTTGTCCCTTTTGATTTCTTCGTGGATTTTTTTGCATGCGTCTGCTACAGTTACTCCTGATGCCTGGAAAGGAGAAGTTGATTTTTATTTATTTTGGGTATATGTTAGGTTTTGTTGAAATAAAGTAACTTGTATTTAATATAGAGATGATTATGCCAATATACATGTTTAAAGGTTAGGTTTGAGCTCACCAAATTTGTAACTAAAATGCTAAAATGCCAAACAGCAAATGCAAAATGCCCTTGCCAGTATTTTACAATCTAGAAAACTTAATTTTATTTCAATTGCACAAAAAACAACAAATTATAATTAGTAGTACAACCCAAATCTTAAAAAAATAAAAAATTATTTTTCTGGTAACTTTGTATGATGTAAATTTAGTTCTACCAATTTTTTTTGTAAACTTTTATAATATGCATTGTCAACTACTAGAACTTTCTTCTATTTTTTAAATTGAATTTATGGAAATAAAAATGGCTTAAATGTATTTAAAAAAGCCTATTGACCCAGAAGAATATTCTGATAATAAGATGTGTCTATTGGTGTTATTTATACGGTAATATTTCCATGAAAAAACAATTACTCCATATTTTTAATCATAGCAAATTACCATTTATTTAAAAAATGTTATAAAGATAATGGTTTGGAAATTCAATTGGCTATCTTAAGGTTACATCCTGTTCTTACACAGGAAGTGAACAAAAAGTGAGTAAGTCACTAATAACTGTAAAACATTCTAGAAGTTGACATCAATGAGGTACTTGAAACAATAATTAAAACAAAGGATTAATTAATTATCAACCATATCTAAATATTCCGAATTATTGTTTTTTAATTACAGTTTTAAAAACAAATAAATACTTCAAGTATAACCTATAATTTACAAAATTTTCAATTGGTTTCAAACAAATATCGAAATATCTATTCGACAATTGCACTATTTTATTTAATATCTATATAGTTTTTAACGTGGTTATTTTTTTCCAAGTTCCACAAATAACTTTAATATTTACATAATCATCATCTATTTTCGAATAGTTGGATTATTTAGAAAATAAACAGCCGTGAAGTATCGATCTATTTAAAAATTTTGTCAAAAATAAAATACATTTCGCCACATATGGGGTCATAATACATGCCTACACCTATTTCTGTTATTATATATAAACGTGAACTAAAAATAATACGAAAGTCGTTATTTTTAATCCAGATTTTGAATAGTAGACTTCACTGGGTTATTTAGATAAATTTAAATATTATCATTCTTTTTAATAACAGACTTTGATTGTTGTTAAAAATTATAAGGTATCAGATGTCAGTCCATATAAATGCATGAGTCATTAAATCAAAATACCTCATCAGATTAAAAAAAAAGTACTGAAATATTCTTTTAAATTAACCTTGAATCTACCCAAAAGATGACTCATTACCGCAGGTATCTATCATTCTGTAGAGAAAAAACATTTTTATTTCCAAGAAAACAATCATACCATAAAGGGCGAGGTTTCAAAATTATTTAAACTGTCTACAACTCATCACTATTTTTCCAAAAAATAAAAAAAATAAAATACGTGTTAGAATTTTAGAAAATAGTAAATCATACACATCTATCCTATTTTGGTTAGTTTAATGCCAATCTATAAAATATGGCCGCCCGGCTTTCCAAGAAATATTTCGCCGATACATTCGCGAAAACAGATATATTTGTTTTTATCGTTCATCACTCACTAAAAAATATCTCGAAATCACTTACCATATTTGATTTAGTTCCTAATACGAAAACTGTACAATTTAAAGAACTGAACACTCAGAAACACTGAATAAAAACGACTGTACACTCTAGGAGGTCTGTTGGGGACGTTGTCCTGCCGGTACCTGGAGATGCGCTTGCGTGAAGACTGTTATACTCCGCCAAACCAAAAACCACACTTATTTTCTTAAAAAGTCACCTTAAATCCAAGAATGAAATTCCCGTTGTAGATTATATTAAATATCAAATAATGATGTATAATGTCACTAACTTCACTCCAACTTTCAAATATATTAAAATGGAACGTTAGGATTACTTTTCGCCGCGTATATATTGCGCGAGTTTTGAATTCACGAATGTTTTCGAATAATCAAAGCTTTTTAAACATTAATTTATATTTTACAGCTAATAGACGACTTGCTTAAAGAAATAATAACAAAACGTTTTATATATTCTTGCTGTTGACATTTAAATAATCATATCAGTCGCGTTGGAAACGAAAAAATAATAATTAGGGGGTTGAGAGTATCTCGCGATTTTCAGCCAATGTAGAAGCTGGATTCGCTTAAATGCCCATAAAAGGTAAAGCGAGGAGTCGTGGCAAAATGGCTGACGCTGGTTGAAAGTTGGCGCCCCGCCCTCCAAATACATTGATTTCTTTTCGAAAGGGGCGAATATCTCCTTTTGTGGCCATGAATTCAGAAATTTACATTATTTTGCTACCTCAAGTTTGATCACGAAGGTGTGTATATTCTTTTGGTGAGCTTTCTCATTCTAAACCGTCATCTGTTACGTTTGCAATTTACCATATAAGGAAGTATTCTTATTGTGTAAATCAATGATAATACAATTTATATACCGTTACATAGGTAAAATACATGACTCATCTCTTTATGGGTTCGAAGACACCAAAGTTTACTAATTAACATATACAAATAAAACTTTTTAGTACAGTAATTACATTATTTTAAATTTTGTTTTATCTCAAAATATTCACCAAAAATAAGTATTTTAAGAATGCATACAGTAAATTTTGCAATTTGATAAAAATTTGATTTTAATGTTGGCAGCATTCATTTCAGCGCCATCTATATTAATTTAATTGACTTTATCAGGAATTCGTAATCGTACAGGCCTAAAGATGGCAGGTTGGTTGTCAGCTTATTAAACCGCCTTTTTATATCAAAATTAATTGGAACCACTGACCTGCAATCTAACTAGATGAGCACATCCATATAAGAAAATTGTGGCAACTAGTATATGACATTTTGCATAGGCGTCTCCTAAGGGTTAAGGGACATTTTTAATCTCATTGAAAATGATCTCGAAAATTGTTGGAACATTTTTTCAAACGTGCATACTGAATTTGGAGTCTTGAAGTCCCAAAATATACTCGTTTTGAATAATTTATATGCCAATTTTCTTGAATTTCAAGGAAATATACTTGGAAACAAAACATTTAACAAAGTAAAAAGACACCACCACTGGTAAAACTGGCTCCCCGACGTAATGACATTGACATAATGGAGCAATGCACATGCGCACTTTTAATTTGAGACGTTTACAGGCCAGCGAATGGAACTAGAAATAAATCCTTAGCACGTTGACTGCCAACTATATTTATACAAGATCAGCAAGCAAACGAATATTTTTTTATTGATTGTAAATTTTTTTCAAATCAATTGGAGAGAAATTACGCGTTTCTCGGAGTTTTTCTACCTTGGGCACAAAATATACAAATAAACAACGCACTCAAGAAAGACTTACCACTTAAATTAGCTTTTTAGATCGGACTACTGTAAATTACCGTGGCAGTCAACGTGTTAAAAATAAACTTTTGAGTTACAATTAGTACTTGCAAATTGGGAATTCATTCCTTTGTAAAGTTGTCAAAACTTAAGTTTCATTTATCATTTTTACTGATAGATGGTAGCACATTTGCAAACAGTTGAAATTTAGTTAAACTGTGGGAACCACCAGTGACATATATACGCAGCCCTTATACAATAGGGTTATACAGTCACTTCAATTTTAATTTTTTGCTTTTTAGAAAATCACTTAAATGATTAAAAAAAAATTCTTAAACATTTTTTGCTGAAAATGAAACAATGCGAAATAAAAAACGAACATTACAAAAAAAATTTATTTTATTACTATAAGTTTACACTAAAGACATAAGTCACAATTCATTATTCTACTATGTACAATTCTTATCACTCAAAGCGGAACAAAACGGTTTTGTTTGTTTGTTATGAATTTAATAAATATTTAAAAGTACACTTCCTAAGAAAAATATTTAATACCATTTGCTTCCGTTCTATCCTAAAATTAAGTTTCCAAAATGAGATATATTGGGGCGAAGTACACAAATACTATATGAGCCCCCTCTTCTTTTTATAGTCCTGGAGATTCAAGCTTCTTTTTGGAGCCAAATCTTTCGTTACTGTCTTAGGAACCACATTAACCGGCGTCGCTAAAAATTCAAAAGCGGTTCTCAACATTTTTCTAATTTTCACAAAATTTTATCTTAAAAAATGTCTTAAGAATCTCCCAGTGAAACATCCTGTATAAATAGGTAAAAAAATAATAAACATTTATCTTGATATGAGACTTAATAAAAAAAAGCTATTTGTAAGACAAAATTTAAATTCAAAAATTCACAAAAACCAAATTACAATGAAATTTTTCACTCACAAGTGACAAGTGATAAAAATTGAGATTTTAACTTAGAATGTAAGTTAGAATAATCAAATTCCAATATATTTATAAGGCTGAAAATCATAACAAACTCACCAAATGATTATTTTTAACTTATAATTATGACTACAAGCCGGGAAAACCAAACTCTAACAAAACTTTCCGATTATACGTCAAGACATCAACATTTTATCGTTAAAATCGATATTTTAACCTACAATGTACATGAAGAAATCCAAATTTCATCAAAATTTAGCAGACATATCAACAAATCAACTTATAAACCGAAATATCCGATATCTCAAGATCGGTTTCTGCCGTTTGGCCTTCGAATTGGAACGAAAAATTTTTCATACACTGTAAACACTTTTATTGTAGTAATGAAAGTTTGAATAGACTTACCCGCTAGAGGAACTTCGAGGTCAATTTTAATATCAAAATCGTGAGCTGAGAATAAGTCATCTTGGGTAACCTGAGCCGGTTGAGCGGCCTTTTTGTTTTCTTGGGCGGGAAGGTTCTCGAGTTTCTTTTCTGTGGAAGCCTTTGTAGCAATTTCGGCTTCTCTTAGTTCGCGCGCTTCCTTTTCTCCACTTTTAAAATTCATTCTCGGTTTCGTCGATCGTCTGGTAAACGGATCTTCGATCTATAAAAATTATAATTGGTAGGTTAAATTTTGAGATTTATTTTTTAAAAAAGTAAGTATGTTTAGTTGATTGAAGTTATTTAGTTTTTGCATAAAAATCTTTCGAATTTACTAAACTGACAGTGACAGTTTTCTTAAATATCAGAGAAGAAATATTATAGTCCAGTTAATATACATCAATTCTGAACCCATTTTTTTTTCAAAATTTTTATCTTATGCCAAAAAGTTCAAAATTTCCTTATACCCAAGTATTTTAAAGTAAATTTTGAGATTCCACCTCATTTTGCATTATCAATCCCACTTTTCCTAAAAATTCTCAGATCAAATTATTTTTCATTGATTTTGACTGCGACAGTTGTTTTTTCTACCTCAATAACCCCTCCTAATAAATTTTCAACTTTGCAAGTTTTTTATTAAACTTAATTTTTTTATTTCCTCGCTTTTTGATTTTTTTAATTTTCAATTTTTTTACCTCTTGCAATAAAATTCCAAATTTACTTGTATCCAAGTATTTTGAGCTGAAAACATCAATTTTGATGTTAATTTTGTGATTCCACCTCATTTTGCATTATCAATCCCACTTTTCCTAAAAATTCTCACAGTTTCCCGCCAAAATCGCAGATCAAATTATTTTTCATTGATTTTGACTGCGACAGTTGTTTTTTCTAGCTCAATTACCCCTCCTAATAGATTTTCAACTTAGCAAGTTTTTTATTAAACTTAATTTTTTTACTTCCTCGCTTTTTGATTTTTTAATTTACAATTTTTTTACCTCTTGCAATAAAATTCCAAATTTACTTATACCCAAGTATTTTGAGCTGAAAACATCAATTTCGATGTTAATTTTACGATTCCACCTCATTTAGCATTATCAATCCCATCTTTTCCCGAAAATTCTTACATTTTCCCGCCAAAATCAGAGAAAAAATTATTTTTCGTTGGTTTTGACTAAGACAGTTGTTTTTTGTACCTGAATTACCCCTCCTAATAAATTTTCAACTTTGCAAGTTTTTTATTAAACTTAATTTTTTTATTTCCTGGCTTTTTGAATTTTTTAATTTTCAATTTTTTTACCGCTTGCAATAAAATTCCAAATTTACTTATACCCAAGTATTTTGAGCTGAAAACACCAATTTTGACGTTAATTTTGTGATTCACGTCATTTTTCACTATCAATCCCATCTTTTCTCAAAAATTCCCACATTTTCCCGCCAAAATCGCACAACAAAAATTGCATTACATACCTTTTTTCCCTTATTCGCCCTAACTTCTGCCATAATAGCTTTTTCGGCCTCCTCGACGTTCTTTTTTCTATTCCTATCGTTGATATACGAAATACTGGAAATCGTAGAAGTACGTAATTTATCTAACTCGGTCGCTCTCTCTTCTAAGTTCGCCAATTTTTGTCCCAAATCTCTAGCCGATTCATCGTCACCTCTGCTCATCGCTGAATCTCTTTCCTTCATTAATTGCGTTTTTCTCATGGCGTAATTGAACGGGTTCGATTTGAAACGCGATTTTTCTTGGATCTAAAAAGCAAATGAGTTTGATTTAAAAATAAACGTTTCTGGGAATTAATTTTAGACATTTTTAGACAATTATTAGATTAAGACAAATAATTTGAATCAATTAATTTTAGACAATTTGACGCAATTTTAGTTAGTTTAAGATAATTAATTTTATACAATTTGAGACAATTAATTTGAAGCAATTTTAGACAATTAATATAAGACCAATAATTTGAATCAATTAATTTTAGGCAATTTGACGTAATTTTAGACAATTAATTCAAGACAAATAACTTGAATCAATCAATTTTAGACAATCTGACGTAATTTTATATAATTTAAGACAATTAATTTAAGATCAATAATTTGAATCAATTAATTTTAGGCAATTTGACGTAATTTTAGACAATTAATTTAAGACCAACAATTTGAATCAATTAATTTTAGACAATTTGACGTAATTTTAGATAATTTAAGACAATTAATTTTATAAAATTTGAGGAAATCTTAGGAAGAGTTAAATTTTTTTTACTTACTATTCTTTCTACATCTTGTTCGTTGAATTCATAACTAATTGCTTCTTTAATGTCCGCCTGTTTTTGTTCAACTTTACCCTTGCTAGGCATTTCGTTGTTCGCCGTCGCAGTCGCTTCGACCCATTTTAAATATTCCCCGTCGGTAAATTCTTGATTCGAAATAAATTCTAACCTAAATACCCGTTCTTGTGTACCGTGTCTAACTTTTAAACCCTTAAAACAGAAAAAAAAATAAAAAACGTCGCCGTTCCCCTCAAATTTTCCTCGTTAACTCACCTTGTTGGTTTTGGTGTTGCCTAAATTGTAAATTTTCGCAGTTTCATATACACCTATAACTTCCGCCACCCTATAAACGGGCGCGTTGTTATGCTGCCCTATTCCGACTCTTACAAAACACCCTTTGGCTATTCTATCGAAGAAAGGCATGTGGACGAATCTGTTATAACAAAAAGTTCGTTTAATAATACTGATATTAAGTGTGGGGAAATATGTACCTCTCAAGCTTGTGCCTGGAAAGCCTGATGAGGTTCAAATCTTGTCTTGATGGCACATAGGAAGGTTGTCTCTTTTCTTCTACGTCGTTATCGCTAGAACTCGAACTAGACGACGATCTGGATCCAGATCCTGATCTTGATCGAGAACGGGATCTAGATCTCACTGAGGCAGTTATAGATTGTCTTTGAGGTGTTGGAGATGATTTTCCTATAAAAAAAAAACGTAGTGAATAAGATAAAAAATTATATAATGAGAAAATCTTACCCTCATCATCAGAATCGTCCGAATAAATATCAGAAGCCTTGAGTTTCATTTCATTCTTCTTAGACATAATTTGTTCCTCCTCTTCTTTCTTTCTCTCCTCCTCCTTCTTCTTCCTCTCCTCCTCAGCTTCCTCTCTCTTCTGTTTGCCCTCTCTTCTCGCCTTCAGCTCTGCCATTGCATTGACTCTCTTGTCCGTCTTTCCTCTGTTCTCTTCAATATTTTTCTTCCTTTCTTTGCTTCTTTCCTTGTGGTCAATAGAACTAAAATCATTCTGTAACTTACTGACAAATTCTTTATCTTTATCTTTTTCCTTAGGTTTTGAAGATTTGTCTTTGGCACGTTCAGCTTTTTTGGCTTGCCTCAATTTCTTCTCTATCTCGAACCTAAAAGTATACAGATGGTGCAGATACTTATGATTCGAGATTTTTAAATTTTGGTTAAAAAAAAGTAAATTTGAGAAATCAGTGTTGAAAAATTCGCTACTATATTTTCAGTATACACAAATATATTTATAAATTGGTATATAATGCATGCAAGAGGTATAAATTTATGTGTGTATGATACAGAAAACTGGACACTGAGTAAAGCAGTCTAGCTTTTTTTACCAACCTATTAATTAAATACATAAGTAAACCATTTTTAGCAACACTGATTAGGACTTAAGGGATGCTACATTAAGAGTAAACTTTAATTAAATGTTCCTACAATTTTTATCTATATTAAGACATTTCATTAAAGTTTATATGTTCTTAATGAGTTAGGGACTTTAAAAATGAATGTGGAGTAAGGAATAAATTAGGGCAAGTTTTTTCTTATATAATTTCTAATCTACCTACAAACTTACTAATTACCTAGTTTTCATAAGTTCTCTTTGTTCTATCCTTTTGAAAATTTCAGTTTCTCTTTCTTTTTCAGTTAAAGCAGCTAATCTGGCTCTATCTTCCTCGTCTCCCATTAACTGGTCGTCAAAACCGTCGTTAAATTCTTCTTCGGAGCTGGAGGAATCTGATACTTCACCTTCTTCGGGCTCTGATTTTTCAGCTTCCTCCTGTTTTTTAGTCAACTCCGGATCAGAATCTGAGGTGATAGAGTCTGTTTTGGCTTTTTTCTTAGCATTTTTCGAAGAATCTTCGGAATCTGATTCAGATCCTGAAGATTTAGTAGCAGGAGATTTTTTCTTTTTGGTTTTGTTTTTAGCGAGGTTCAAAAATTCCTGAAAGTTAAAATTTTCAGTAAATATTTACAATGGTTAATTAAATACACACATTATCGAAATGATTTTTCATTTTTAATATTAAGTCGTCATTTAAATGACGTCTTAAAAACTAAAGCCAACTAAAAACATTTTGAAAATTCAAAATGTTTGGTACTTAGGTTAGGATACATTGTTTGGATTTTTCTTACCGAATCTAGATCACTTTCAGAATCGTTGCTTGAATCACTCTCGATTAGAGCAGTATTCTTTCTTTTAACCATTTTGGAAATACAGAAAATAACACTAAAATTTAATAAAATTCATTCAACGCAACACCCTACTACCTATTTCACTTAAAGCTAGAAAAAAAGCCTACACTACCATAAAACTAAAAAGTATTTTGACGTTTCTATCAGTGTGACATTATAAATCACAGAACATTTATTTACGAATGGGAAAAGAAGATTAATGGATTATTCAATTGTATTTTAAAAAGTATTTCCTATCAATTTTTATTGTTGTAAATCCAAATAAAACAACAAAGCTTCGAAAATTCTTGAAAGTCAATTTAAATTTTATATTGGCAACAGAAAAGTAATTTCGATACTAGTTGGTAGATGGTAGCAGCTCGGAAATAGCAAATTTAAGGTGAACCAACGTAAAGAAAGAAAAAGCAATCAAACAAAGCCTGTTAACCTCAAAAGTGTAAAACAAACGTCAACATCATCAAAAAAACTAATTTATTAGTCATCCGACACTGATTCACTCGTCGGCAAAATTCGGATATTTTTAACAAAAATAATCATATAAAAATAGATTTTAGTGTTTCTAGGTGATCGAAATTTTGTAACCAAGAAACATTTGTATCATAGTATAATTAATAGTTTAAGTAAAGATGAGCGTACTGGGGTTTAGTGATATTATCAATGGGCCATTGGCTCAGTATTTGCAAATTTCCGCCCAAATTGGAGGAGATGTAGCCGAACACTCGAGTCTCGTTAGAGACGCCTTTAATGTCCAATTTCAATTCATCAAGTTGGCCAGTGAGTCTTCCCAACCATCAACTAATGATTTAATGAATTTATTGGGACCCACCAGTGAGAAAATTCGGCAAATTCAAGACTATCGAGAAAAACATCGCACTTCTCAATACTTCAACCACTTATCAGCAATAAGTGAGAGTATACCTGCTCTAGGATGGGTCACTGTAAGTCCCGCACCATCTCCGTATGTAAAAGAAATGAATGATGCTGGGCAATTTTACACAAACAGGGTTCTGAAAGACTGGAAGGAAAAGGATAAGAAACATTTCGATTGGTCTAAGTCCTGGATCCAAACTCTTGCTGAATTACAAGCATTTGTAAAACAGTACCATACAACTGGTTTGGTCTGGTCAGGTAAGAACAAGAATTTTATATCGTTATTTCTGATAAATTTGTATCTCACATAAAATGCAGTAAGCGATTATTTTCCTTAGTTGGGGATGTCAATTCTACTTAAATCAGTTGAAAAAAGAATGTAACAAACAATAACAGATATAGTATGACATCATTTTCAAAATTATAACTGAGTACATCGTAAACTGAGAATTTAGTTGATTTTTTTGCATAGAAAGAGGTAAAAAAAGATTGCAATTGAAAATTTTCATGTCATTTTTTGGTGAAATCATCAATATTAATAGTAAAAATTGATTAATTTTCTTTTGACAGTTATAACAATTATTTTTAAATTGGAACATTTAATATTGATACTGTTATATTTTATGATTAAAACTACATTTTTTCACTCTTAATTGTTTGAACTTTCATGATTTCTTTTAATTATACATCAACTTTCATGAAAACAGTTGAAATAAGCAATTAAAATGCAATAATTAATGACCATAAAAGGTATGATAAACTTTCTTTGTTTATTTCATGTAAATTTGGAATATTTTTTTAAATTAAATATTAGATATCTCAAAAGACTTATCACTACACTGTTAATAGCCATTACTTTATTTTCTTGGAAGTCTACCAAATAATTATGTAGATGACAACTTTTAACTTATTATTTTTGATCTGTATCCAACATTGTGAAGGCGTCAGTAAACACAGATTAATTTTATTTTATTTTTCAATAATTTCATAATAAATTGAACTCGAATTAAAATTTAGTTGGAATAATTTCAATTTGGAATGAAATATGAATTAATTAATAGGTAATTTCTAACCTTTTAAGGTTATTTTTCTTATCTTAATCATTTAAACTGTAGGTAATTCATATCTTATCACATTTTTTAAATCTACATATGATTTATCTGTTTGGATATTGAATAACGCTCCTTTACAGGCAAGGGGGCTCCACCAAAGGGTGTACCACCACCCCCACCACCAGGTTGTCCACCTCCACCACCTGTACTGGACTTATCCAGTATAGGGGGAGCTGGCGACGCAGGTTTGGATCGTTCTGCGCTTTTTGCAGAAATCAACAGAGGGCAGGACGTCACTAGGGGTTTAAAAAAAGTCACCTCTGAAATGCAGACCCATAAAAATCCCACTTTGAGAGAGGGACCGGCTCCTTTCAAGGCTAGCGCTCAATCGAATGCCGTTGGTGCCAAGCCAGTGCAAGTATGTTTAAAATAAATTTATATTTTTAAGAAATTTAAGAAATCTCTCTTTTTTGTTAGGATAAGCCCCCAAGTTTCGTCAGAGATGGCAAAAAATGGATGATAGAGTATCAGAAAGGCAACAATAATCTCGTAGTGGAGAATGCAGAGATGAATAATGTCGTGTATTTGTATAAATGCGAGAATTCTACCATTCAAATTAAAGGAAAAATAAATTCAATCACTCTTGATTCGTGTAAAAAGACATCGGTGGTATTTGACACTCTTGTATCTTCCATGGAATTTATCAATTGCCAATCAGTACAGATGCAGGTAAATAAAACAATTAATAATACCGAAATTATTTTTTATTAATTAATTTACTTCTATAGGTGATGGGCAAAGTTCCTACGATTTCAATTGATAAGACTGACGGTTGCCAAATCTATTTGAGTAGCGAATCATTGGACGTCGACATCATTAGCTCGAAATCATCAGAAATGAACGTCCTGATACCGAAGGGCGATGGCGATTATACCGAAATACCGATTCCCGAGCAATTCAGAACTAAAGTGAAGGCCAATAAAACCCTATCGACTGAAGTCATCGAAAACAAGGGATAAGATTTTTTTTTGGATGTATGTATATAATTAAGATTTACATCTAACAAATTTTATAAGTTTTTATCAGTATTTCGTTGCTTTCGCTTGTAGGTCATCGGTTTTAATATATTTATTTTTTTAATCCCTTTAGATAGATTAATAAATTCGATTTTTTTTTTCGAAAAAAAGCATTACGGATTTAATAATTCCACTAAAAGTTACTCTGTATTTTTTTTGGTGGACATTTTAAATGAATTTTGTAGCTTTTTATTGTAAATGCATTTTTGGATGTGTGCAGTTTTTTCAGTGTAAATAAAATTTGTTAGCCGTAAATAAATTAATCTTAGAATAAAATGATATTTATAATAATAAACTTAAGCAATTTCATACATTTATAAAGACATACTAATAATTAATAATCAATTAGTGAAAAGTATAAGCAACATTAGAATAAATTTACATTTATCTCCAAAAATTTGATAAAATATAAAAGACAAATTGGTGATAATTCAAATAATCATTTTAGCTTTTTATTACTATAGTAAACACCAATTTAGGTTAAACATATTGAGGTGGTTATTTTAGGCTTATTGCTCAAAATTTTATAACTTTTGATAATTAGAAAAACAAAACAGTTTAGAGCAAAAGATTTTTTTTAAATACATTTTTTCATATTAAATTTTCTAGTTATTCATGCTTTTACTCAAGCACGTTTCTTAGTCAATCATTTTTTTTATATATACTAAATAGTGTTGACAATGAAAAGATTTGTGTGAGTTGAGTGTAATTTATAATAAAATAGTTATTGGGATGTGGATTATTCATATCAGTAGTGCGTTATCTATTTTATGCCTATGCTTATTTTACGCTATATATTATGACTTATCCTGCCATAAATCGTGCTTTTAATAAAACATTTAAAATGTGTATTTCGTTTGTTTTCTTTTCTTACGCCCTCAAAAGACCCTTTCCCTTTATTTGAAATATAACTGTTCTGAATGTTATAAATAACTCCAGACGACAGAATAGCAATGATTTATGCAACAGTTGACAGCCGACAAATGACAGAAGCTTAAAAGTAGAGCAGGGGCGGCCATCTTGAAAACGGCGTAGCTTAAAAGTGGAGGAGTGGGAGTTTTGACTTCTCAACGCCATTTTATCGAAAAATTTCAATTTGTGGAGTAATTGTTCAACACATCTTCGATAATTTTTGGATGTTTTTTCGAGCGCAATATTTGTACAGTGTTTTTTTACGACACTATGCCATTTTTCCAAACTCAATTGAATGAGCTGAGAAAACCGATAAAAACATTAATGGATTCGCCGCTGTGAATTGAAACGTCGACCATAGGCGGAGATATTTTCTTTTACTTGAAATAAAACTTTGGGTATTTTTGTTTAACTATTATACACGGTACGCTACCTCCAGACGACAGAACATTTATGCAACAGTTGACAGACGACATATGACAGAAGGGACGTGGCTTAATGGTGGAGGAGTGGGGGTGGTTTAAAGTAAGGCAGTTACTACTTACCGGTGTTTTTTTTTCAGTTATTTCACTTACAAACTATAATAAAACTAAGCGTAAGTAATTAACTTTATTTATCGAGGTAAATATAAAATTATGCAATAATCTTAATAAAAATAAAATGCAGAAAATATTAAAATTAAGAATATAATATAAAACAAGTCTTTACAAAATGTTGGAAACAATATAAAAAATATTTAAATACTTGAATAGTTTTGTAATGACTATTGACAATAACACTGAATGATAAATTATTTGTTAATAGGTCGTAAAAAGGTATTTTTTTTGGAATATAGCTAAAAAAAATCATAAGTTACAATGCGAAAGAGAATGTACATTTCTATTAACTCAATAATTATTTAAAACAAGGAATAGAAAAAAATTCAGCTAGAGAAAGTAAGGAGTAAAATATAAATATTTTTTTTCTCAATTTACAGAATACTCCAAATTTTTATAAAAATTACTTTATTTGAACATTTTAATTTTTATAAATGCCAACGTCATCTGTCATAACCTTCATTTTTTTTTAAACGAATATGACAAGTTTGACAAGACATACAAATTGCTAAAAAATATTTGTCCTAAACTAAAGAAATGTTAAAAATTTGTTTATTTTTGTGACGTTACGGAACACTCTGAGTTTTAATCTCACTTCCCAAATTTTCAATAAACGCCTAAAACGCAATTGATTTAATCATACAAAAAAAAACATTCAGACAGCTCTCCCACCGAGTTTCTTCAATATCTTCAATCCCTGCTCTTGATATTCTTCTTTCGATAACCAGAAAGCGTCTCTGTCTTTCATAACCTCGGCTAGTACAGCGCCACCTATAAACACCATGTCTTTTCTCCTAGGCGGGTCTTCTATTCTAATTTTGAATTTATTGAGCTTCTCGATGTCATTTTTAAGTACACGTTCTATGTACAGTTGCTTGATTTCCCGTTCTAATCGCGACGGGAGGCCGGGGTACATTGTGGAACCTCCAGAAAGAACTATGTGCTTGTACAGTTCGGACCTCATGTCAATATCCGCAGCCTACAAGAAACGCGAAATTTTTAATTATATGATCGGGGTTTTCCCAACACCTTTCTTTTATTAAACATAGACTAGACTTCTAAAATTCCAGTTTTTGAAACCGGAAGTCGTAGAAAGCTGAAATTTAGGCGTGCACACATTCAAGGTATCAAGTTCATATCAGTTGTCCGTTAGTCTCTATCGGTTCTGGAAACAGAAGCGTTCCATAAGACTTTCCTAAACTGTAGGGTTTAGAAGTCTAAAAAGTAACTTTTCCTCCCTAAGTGCCACTTTCAACCCTAAAAATAGGGAGGAAAAGTCAATTTTCAAAGGAGGTATTAGAAAAAATTAATTCATACGTGAAGAACTGAACTAGATTGAATAACTGTTTAAAAAAGTGAGAAATGCTACTAAAAAAAGATTAGTTAGTAGACAGAATGATGGTTTATGGAAAAATTGGTCAAAATATGGTACCAAAACCGCTAAAAATATTTTGACAAATAATAAAAATGCATCACTCACTTGTATCGTACTAAAAACGAGTTCTGCGATGCCTTGTCCTTCTACATTAATCAAATGCGGTTGGAAAAGGGCTTCTGGGGCCTCAAATCTCTCCCCTCCAACTTTGATAACTCGGCCATCGGGTAAAGTGTACGGTTCAACTAGAACGGTCGTTTCTAGAGCTAAACGTTGTTCTGTTTCAACGTCATATCCTATGTAACATAGTTTTTCTTTCATCATTCTCACCTAAAATGCAAAATTAAACTTACGGATAATATAATAACGAATTTTATATAGTTACCGTTTCAAAATCTGCAGAATGGTTAAAAGCATATCCTCTGAGCAACAAAAGTTTTATAAGATAGCGGGTAATGTCCCTACCGGCGATATCTAACCTTCTGGTAAGATGTGGCAGTGCGTATTCTTCGTAAACGGGACAAATGTGGGTTACGCCATCACCCGAATCAACAACTACTCCAGACAAAAGTCCCTAAAAAACGTTTATTTTAGATGAAAATATGGAAACTATTATAGAAAAGGCCACACCTGAGCGTAAAGCGTTAACACTGCTTGAATGGCAACATAGGCTCCGGCAAATCCATATTTTTCAAACATAACTTCAATCATTTTTTCTCTATTTTTTGTAGGATTCATTGGTGGTTCAGTCAAAAGTATCTACAAAAATTACGCGATGTATAAAAAATGATTATTGTTTAGGATTTTTATATTAATTACTTTGGTGTTTTTTGGATCCAAATTCATCTTTTTGGGACCAAAAGTGTAGTCCCAAACATGGCACATATCCTCCCAGTTACGTACTACTCCATTTTCCATTGGATAATTGACTTCTAAAAGAGATCTTAGGGCTGATGCTTCATCACCTACCATAAGATCCTATAGAAAATAATAAAATATGGAAAAGTGCGAATAAGGCATACAAGAGACACCATTTATTATTTTGTGTACTATATTTTTTTAAGGGCATGTTCTCTTTTGATATAAAACATATTCAAAATATGCACACTCACATGTAAGTATCTTTGGACCAATAATATTTTGTACAAACTTAATTTTAACTTTTTCTGAGATATAACAGCCAACAAGCAAGATCTCCAGATTTGACACCACTAAACTAATTCTTATAGGGATCAAAATTGTGGAGAAAAAAAATAAGAACATGTCCTTAATAATCATAATAATAATTGTATACTAAAAATTAGATGATGTAGAAAATTCAAACAGATTTTGGTATACATTCTATGATTCCAAACTAGTCTCTAAATATTTTAACATTCAAGGAATCTAAATGATTAATTGGGGATTAGTATAAACAAGTATAAAAAAACATTCAAAAAAATTTGATAAGTTGATAGGTATTTTGGCATTTACTAAAGAAAAATGTAGTTGTAATGAATTAGAAACTATGTTTGACTTTTACGTCAAAATACCTTACTTTTCTAAAATTTTCTAAAAATTAACTGTAGATTATATTGACTTGGAATTTCTAAAAAATAAAATGATTTTAAAAGCATGCATTTAAAGAGCTGATATCTAGCTCTACTTACAGGAAGAGTACTTGCAACTCCCTGTAGCATGAAAAATTATATGTGTTAAACTTACAAAAATTGTAATGAAAATAGCATGAACATAAAAAACTAATGAAAAATGTAACAAATTTTAAATTTATCAGTATATAACTAAAAACAAAATATTACCAAAAGCCAAAATTAAGTATTTAAAGTTAAAAAAAATAATGTAAATGCTTTCACAAAGTGTTTTATGCAATAAGGCCACACTTTCAAGATAAAAGCATTAAAAACGGATTTTTCGCTGCAATAACTAAACCAAAAGTGTTAAAAATACGGATAAATGTTAATATTAAAATAGTAAGCATTCTGAACACATTTAAATATGTGATAAAACTTACATCTACATGTAAACCCTAAAAAATAATTAAAAAATTGAATACTTTGATAGATAGTTGCATAAGTAATACATACATGTATCAGATAGTGAATTCTTACCTTAACTTCGATGTCACCTATTTTATTGACGGCCCTAATAATCGGCCTTCCCACCATCGAAGGAAATATATGGGCTGGGAAGTTACTACCGGCATAGCCACACTTAACAAACTAAAAAATAGGGGTCCTATAATTTTATTTTTATGACCAAAATGCGTACTTACTCCTGTACCATTATCACAAACAATCACTTTTCTACCTTCACTATCCATTTTAATTAATACTAAGGGAAAACAACTATCTACTTATTTATTTCTTTTATCAACATTAAAATTAGTCAACACCACACCTCACTCCACGAAACATGACGAATGTCATTGTCAAAACGATCAGTCAGTGTCAAGTGAGCAAAATATACGAATGACTTACTGGTAAAAGATCTTAAAATAAAGAGGATATTAACGAATGCTGTTATTTGTCTTATAAGAAAAGGCCACGTTTGACAATTGACACTGGCATATTTATATATCAAAAAGTCAACTTGACAGAGGAATGAGTATAAAAACAATTTACGTTTTCCTGTATTTATAAACGATTTCAAAATCTAATATATTATAAAATTATTTAATTTTAACTACAAAGGAGCGTTATTTAATAAAGTACGTTTGAAATTTAAATATTTTAAAATGTTTTTTCTTATGGATCTTTTTGTAGATGTCATGAATTTTTCTGTCCAAGAATTTATGTTTGGGAGGCAAAGAGTTCGACAATGGGTACCTCTGATAACACAACAGGTATAAAATTAAACTAGTAAAAGTGGGCTAATAAGGGTTATTGTTATAATACAAATTTATTTTAAAAAAGCTGTCAGTTAGGTATTTACCTGATTTATGAACACACAAATTAGGGAACATCTACAATTTATCCATTAATCTCTTACCTCTTCACTTTTCCTCATTTATCGCTCACCACTCCAATTTTATACACTCCCCTTGCTCTTTAATTCTTCCTTATTATGTATGGTATATATTTATCTTAACCTTACAGTTTTTTTATTCTTTTAAGTCTCGTCTAAGACATGTATACCAAATAATGGGTTTAAACATTGGGGCAGATGCAGCTAGCTTCTATTTTACTTTACATCTCACTACCATGTGTGCTCCATTCTATACGAGCGAAACTGTTTCAAATCCCAATCCAAAATGGGCTGAATTGAACCTTATGGATATGCCAAATTTATCTGCATCTTGTATAGTTTTACGAATATGGCAACACACCGACAACGGGGCGGACATAATCATTTTAACTTGGGGTATAAACTTTTCAGGTAATATATGGGATTATTAAATTTATAATATTTAAATAAAATTCGTTTCAGGCCTTTGTTATATAGGAAATAAAATTTCGGACATACAACCGTTCTTTTTTAAAAAGAATTCTGTGATATTTTGTATGCAGGGCGGATTTTATACTAGTCATGAAGTCATAAGAATTGACCTGAAGAAGCCCATACCATTTTTTAATAATGTTAATCTCATAGATACTTCTAAAAGTAAGGTTATTTATAAGAGGATAGCTGTTAAGTCAAACCACCACGAGGTTCAACCTAGGTAGGATTTTTAAATGTTTTAATGATGAATTTGAAATCTGATAGTTTTATTATTATTATTTTAGTTACAATATAGAAAAACTTAAAAGATTGCACCACTTGCAAGTGCAGATTCGAAAAACAGAGGCTGATGTACAGAATATTAGGGATAAAATTAATGTTTTGAATGGTTACAATGTAAGCACGGACAAAGATGTAGGCAACAATAGTCAAAGCTCTTCATTTAGTAATGTTAGATATGCTCCACAGCTTCTTACCATGAATTCTCTAAACAAAATGCTACAGGTTGGTATTTTTAAAATATAATTGATTCGAATTAACTGAGGATTTTTCTTAGGAAAAGCCCACCCACATCCAAAAACAAGAGATGATTAAAATTAATAAAGAAATTGAAATAACCAAATTTAAAACCAAGTTGCTTTCCCAAGAAAAGGCTAAGAAAACTGTGATAATTAGAAATTTAAAGCAAAAGCATGCAGCTGTAGTTGAAAATAACGAGGAGAGAAGTGAGTATTTAAGATTTTTTCTTATTAAAAATTACTTATTTTAATATATTTACCCCGTTAGTACCTTGAGGCTTTCGAAAAGCGCTTTAAAATGACATAATACATTTTTAGATTCTGATTTAATGGAGAACTATCATAAACTAAGTAGAGGTTTAGAAAAATTGAAAGAATACAAAAGAAATCTCGTGCATCACAAAGAAATGTATGCAAATATTTATTCCCAACTCCAACAGAGACGAAGGCAGCTGTTAAAAGAACTCCTATTTATATTCCCTATAGAAAAATCTTCTGATGAAAAATACACGATTATCGGTATACATTTGCCTAATTCTGACGTACTAGCAGGTAAATGCAAGTTTTGAATTATATAAAAGAAAAAAAATTGAATTAATTATGTTTCAGATTGCGCTGACAGCGGTTTTTCTGTAGCCTTGGGATATATTGCTCATATTTTGATCATGTGCTCAACTTTCCTTCAAGTACCCATTAGATATCCTTTAACCCATTATGGATCGAGATCTTTTATCACGGATAACGTGTCTCCTTTATTGCCAGACAAAGAAAGAGAGTAAGTAGATTTTGATTTTTATCCATCTCTATACATAATTTTCTAATGTTCGCATTTACATCGGTTTTTTGACAAAAATATAGATTTCCAACGTGAAAGCAAACAATATCCTTCAAAACATTAAATGTAAATATCCAACACGAAAATTTAAAGGGATGCGAGAAAGAGAGTGACATCTTGACCAGAATTGGACAAAAAGTTGGGCATTGGTTGGTTTGTAAAGTTGTCAAAACTCACTTCTAAGCTTCATTTATCAATTTTACTAATTCCTTATACAGGGTGGCGCTTTAATTGAACTCTATTGGGATTTCGGAAACCGTTATATATACAAAGTTGGTTAAATGGGAAAAAAGATGCGTATTTTCAAAACAAATCGATTGGTTTTTTCAAAATTAAAATATCAGGTCCGGTTTCTGAGATATTTGGGGAAAACCAAAGTTGACGATTTTCGTTTTATTCAATTAACACCTTAATTTTGAAAGATAGAAAAAAAAGTTATAAAACTTTTTTATTAAGGGACAAATACAATTTAATATAGCGTCTCCATTTTTTTAAAAAAACGTTTCGTCTTTGAAGGATTATCATCCTCAACTATTTTTTTTAATACGGACCTGTACGTTTTATTTCATTTTTAAAATCCCCAGTTTTTTCTATATCCAATCATGTAGAACACTTAATATTTTTATTTGGTTTTGTACAATTAACTGTACTTTAGGAATTTTGCTAAGTACGGTCCTGTTCCATTTTCACTGGAAATATTTGTAAATCTTTTTGAATAAAATGAATTAAAAATTGAGTATACTTGAGCTTATTGCCCTAAGAATTATTTTAATTTACATCCAAAATATGCTCAAAAGCTAAGTTGTTTAAAAAACATTCAGAATAAAACCGAACAGGACTGTACTTAGAGAAATTCCTAAACTGCAGTTCATTGTAAGAACCTAATAACAAAATTAAGTATTCTACATGGTTGGATAGAGAAAAAAACGGGGATTTCAAAAATGAAATAAAAAGTACAGGTCAGTATTTAAAAAAAATAGTTAAGGGTAGCCCTTCAAAGACGAAACGTTGTTTTAAAAAATTGGATACGCTATGTCAAGCGATATTTGGCCTTCAATAAAAAAGCTTTATAAACTTTTTTTCTATCTTAAAAAAAATAGGGTGATAATTAAATAAAACGAAAATTGTCAATTTCGGTTTTTCCCAAATATCTCAGAAGCCTGACCTGATATTTTAATTTTGAAAAAACCAATAAATTCGTCTTGAAAATACACGTCTTCAATTAAATTTGCACCACCCTGTATAATTTATGAATACAAAATATGATAGTTTTACGTTTTTAGCTTCCCATTATACACGAGAGGCAAAGAAAAAACCCAATTCACCTACGCCGTCTATCTCCTAAACAAAAATCTCTCCCAATTCCGATGGCTGATCTACATGAATACCACCGATCTCAAGGCTACACTCCACAACCTTCATACATTCCTACAAGGTCCAAAGGAATTGAGAATCGATCCACCTCTACCGCCAAAAATCGAGGTACCCTTAGAAAAAAAGCTAGAAATCGACAAGCTTGTCACCCTACGTAGTTTCAATTCGATATCGAACGTTTCGGATCCTTTGCTCGACTGCATCAGGCACGAAAACCGACTAGAAAGATCCAGTAGTCCCAGTAGAGATAATAGATTAGATAGAAATAGAGGTGGTGGGAAAAAATGTGCGCATAGCGAATGTGGTAGAGGTTTGAGCGAAATTTTGGCTGTACCCGAAGCTTATATGAGTAGGCAGATTAGTTCGGACTCTTTTAGGAATTTCATGGTGACTGGTAGGGAGAAAAGTGCACAGGATGTAGATGCATGTTGCGGTAAGTTGGTTTTAGATATAGAGCTTGAAAATTTAGTCATTTATTCTATATATGTCAAAAAATTGACAGCTGTCAATATAACTTTGACAGATGACCGAAGATGTGACAGCTGTCACTGTAACTCTACAACCAAATAAATAATAGTTTTAAATTGAATAAAATAATTTCAGGATCCTCGACCACCTCTGAAACAAATTCAATCACAAATTCCATAAAAATAACGAACGGTAGAGAAGTAGACAAGCAATTATCTTCCAAAAAGCAGCTGTTAATAGAACAAGGTACGGATCCGTTAGCAGTAACATCAGAAACTCGACCTGTTCAAATAAATTCTGACGTCAACTTACGAGAAAAGAAAGAAAACGCTAATAAATTCGGGAATAATCGATTAAGTAGATCCGTAGGATCGTATTCTGATGATGATCGCGGTTTAGTTTTAAGAACGAGTTTTGAATTAGGATCTGAACCGTCATTAAACGTTTCTTCCGAAAACCAAAATGCGAATTTAGAAGCTAAAGAAGGTCAGCAAGAATTTTTGGAAAAATGGCTGGATAACACTCCGAACTTCGCCTTCAGTAGCGAAGAAATGTTATTGGATTCTCCGAAAAACGTCGTTTCAGATAAGAGTCCTCTGATGGCTAGAACAAATGCTTTACGTACTACAACTACTTTCAATTTAGTAAGACCCAAATAAAATTTGGGTTTATGAAACCAATTTTGGTCAATTTTTCCGGCTGTAATTTTGCCATTTAAAATAATGTACTATTCGTATTTAATCTGATTATATTTGTATCCATACATTAGAAAATATTTACGTACATTGGTATTTTATTTCCTGAATTATATGTCAAATGTCAGAATAAATATAACAGGCTGACTGACATTTGAAGTGAAATGACATTATGTCACTTGTCATTAGAATTTTTTTTTGTTATGGCAGGTTAGGTATTTAACAACTTATAAACAGCGTTATTATGCGGCCTGTCAAAGTATAGGTAAATTATTGTGCAATTATAAATATAGATTTGGGGTTATTTCCTAAAATGTGTATTACCAAAGTAAAGGACTACTAAAGAGAGCTAGTAGATTTAATTATCACTTGTTAGGAATATCTGTTCACAGATGTATTATTTATGTAACATGTAAATAATAAAAAATGTATAGTAAATTGTGCTATTTATTAAAACATCGACTTTCACTGCATGGGGTTTATTTTCTACCATCTGTCAATTAATGTCTCTTGTCAAAAACACGTCACCTGTCAGAATCTGCTTTATATTGGTGTTGTTAACAGGTAAGGCCCCCCAATACGACTGAATTTATAAAAAATTGGTGTTTGTGTTTACTAAAAATGTCCTTATGGGCCCCTAGACGAGGAGCGAGTGCTACTGTACATCCCCATTGTATTTCTCCGATTTGTGATTGTTAGATTTACAGGTTATTCCCTTATAGAATCGTGGTTGGCTGAATGACGTACATGTCAATGTCAAAAAAAAAACAATTGAAAAAGATAAGCCAAATAAAACGACCATTTTAATTTCTAAATTTATTTGGTAGCCTTAATCAATCTACCGTTAGGTTGCTTTTTAGGCACAGCCTTAATTTTCTTTTCCTTAGACTTAGTCTGATGTAACGAGTGGAAAAGTGACGTAGAACTATGCGAAGAGTTTAAAAATATATCCGGATCGATTTTATTGATTTCGTCCTTGTTGAATCTTGCTATTTCTACGAGATTTCTTTCTTCGTTTAAAACGCCGGGTGCGAGTAACGTAAAAATTTCTTTCGCCCACTCGGGTAGTCCCTCTTTGGATACTATGTATTGCCAACAGGGGATGCCCAGGTGGGCCAAGCACATGCGAAAATAAATCGTGAAATCGTTCGCTAAAAAGTAAAATGTCATATTTTTGTTTGAATACAACCAAATTGTGGGGATTTCATAGGAGTTCGTATAAACTATAGTAACTTTGGCGTTGTCGTCTACGGTGGAGAGTTCGAATACCTTACTCTCTTTAGATAGAATCAATTTGTGTTTTTCCCCTATTTTTTCTATCGACGCGGTGTTTTTGGTTTCATATCCGTATATTCTTACTAAATCGTTTAATTGGTTTATTTGTATTTTTCCTTGTCGTACGGCACCTCGACCTCCTTCCTGGCTCTCATCTTGGTAGGAAAATTCGTAAGTGTATAAAAATCCGTTGGAAGAATTATAAAAAGATTTTAAATTTTCTGGTAGGTTTATACCATTGGCATGCTCCCAGTTGCGTATTTCTATCTGTCGAAGACCTTGGTAGCGATTTAAATTCAAATTCGAGATGTAAGGGGATTTTTCCAATATCTTCGAAAGGCCAAGGAGTAAATTCTCGTAGAACGAATCCTCAGAAACTTTGTCGACCACGAATCCCATATTTCTAAAAGGAGCACTAATTATATCTTTTTGTAGTTGGAACATTTTGGATGCACGTAAATAATTTTTCGATTAAACTACATTTTTTTAATCTTCTCAAAGAAGGGTTACATTTTACACTTGACATTTTTGTCATAAATGAAGTTGGTATTTGTTAGAAAAGAAGCCTATATCCCTATTTTTTTCTACGCCTATGGTTAACCATCAGTTTATTTTATTTTATCTACTAATGTCAAATAATAACTTAATAAAAGGCAACTAAATTTAACCAATCAAATTCAAGAATACAATTACATTTATTATGCAGCAAGACCTTTAATTTATACGTCAAATTAAATTGATGCCAATAAAAGTCATCCACTAAAAACTTAATCAAATTTGTTGAAATGGATATTTACTAATTAAATCAAATCGATAAAAATAATATTAATAATCCGACAACATACGCTAGTTCTAGTAATTTCATATCAAGTACAGATCACAATATGAATTTTGGTGTTGCAGATACAACAATTATAATTTCTCGAATTGCAGCAACATAACTTTAAATTTTAATAACAAATAAGAATTAATTCAATATAAATATTTATATTCGTATAATAGTTACTTTAGCATTTAAAAATGTTTTGTTCTTGATTTGATTTAATAGATATTTTTAAGATATAAATAATCTATTATTTCTCGACATTAGTATTATATAAGTTTGCGGTACGAGCGACCCAAACTCATTGAATAATATGCTATTAACGAATCAGTAAGCAATTTCCAATATAAAAATAGATCAAATTACCAAAAACAATAACGAATTTTATGAATGAACCATTATGAGAATGTATTGTTGGTTGCCTACCACGTGAACTATTTTAATTTTTCATTGAATACAATTTCTGAAAATCGTTTTTATAAAGTTGAAGCGTTTATTGAAGTCAATAAATTGTTACTTTTAATATCGGAAATAGGAAATTTAAATTAAAGGTGGGAAAATTATAGCCGTCCTAATAATTCAGATCTAAAAATGTATAGTTTTTTTTTAATTAATAAAATTTCCATTCTAAATATTTTAGTATATTTTTACGGAGATATTTTTTACTAAAATATCCTAAAATTAGCAATTAATGTAAAATATTATTTGAATTATGCCAACTTCGATTAAGTTTGCCATTGTAAAATACTGTTTTTTTGTAGAATATTATTTGTGCTGAAATGCTACAAGGGTGCTTTTGTATCGACTAAATTTAAATGTTTTATTAAATAATTTATTATATACATTTTTTGCAAAAGCAATACATACCACGATCTTCAGATTTTATGTATTTCTGTTTAAATGAAATGAAGAGTTTTCGGAATGGTATATGAATTTTGTGAGTTGACAGGGGGCGTTATTAGTATTTATTATTTCGATACTTTGCAAAGAAGTAAGAATTGGGTTGAAAATCAAATCAATAACGGAGAAGCGGCGGGAAAATTCGAACGTTAGAGCCAACAAGTCGGCGCGCTAGTCGACGCACGCGCAGTTCGTCGCTAGATGTCAGTCTGAAATTAACAGTATTTTAGTTCAATGGTTCTTCCCGTGTTGATAAGTTGGTTTTGATGTGGTATAAAAATGCGGTGGTTAAAAAAATGGACTTTCAGTAGTAGGATAATCCACAAGACGAACCATGACCGATCCAAGAACTGAAGAGTAAGTACATTTTTCACCCCGCAGATACACCCCCAAATAGGGTAGAATGTCGGCCATGATATTTTCACTTTACTGCGATTAATTTAACAGGAAATTCGTTTAATTACTAGTTACCAAAGCGTAATTAGCCGAACGCACAGAGACTAGCAGACTGTGGTCCTTCGAATTTCCTTATCTGTGCACTTTCTGTCATAAATACCTCGAGTATCATTCATAGTGGAATAATCAATGGTTCCATTTTTCATTCATAAGAGAGTTAGCAGGCAAATCTGGTTTATACCGATTATTGATAGCCGGTGTTTTATTTCACAGGTTTGGAAAACGAACGGCTGGTTTATATTAATTTCCCTTATAGGTTGTACGCCCACGCCTTTTAACTTTCGTGAATGAACTTATTGGTCAATCCACAATCCAGTCGGTATTACCTGTGTAGTGTAAGTGCCAGTGTAGGTTGGGTCAAATAATTTTTTTATTTATTTACGACTTCCCTTGTTTTCGTTACGACCGTGACATCTGTTGTGCCGGAAGGTTTTAAAATCTTTTATTGTTTTCTTTCGTACCTATCTGTTTGGGACGGGTGTATATAAAAAGATTGACAGTTGATGATATCGCCTGCTCACCGATTTTCAACAAGATTGTGAATACATGTGTTATTTTAGGCTAGAAGGAGATTCCCGCATATCAACAGAGATGTTTGTTTTATTTATTGTTTTTATGTAGTTAATCCATTATCGTTTAGGTATGAAGTGACGAGCTGACAATGTCGATTAATGTACAGATCCTAAAAAGTTTTCTTTTCGATAAATTTGGAATAGGTTTTAAAAATAGTGTCGTGTTTATTTTTGCATGTTAGATAAGAAAACGTGAGACCAATAAAGTGTTTTATACCTCAAGTATCTGTATGCTGAATAGGGTACATATCCTTTGGTCCAGTAATCCCTTCATTAAATAAAGGAAGTAATTAGTAATAAATGTTTACCTGATGAATCATCGGTTCGTCCAGAGGGCTCGATATTACATTTATCTTTAGGTCTAAATGTTTTTTTTTTAGAAAGTAGGATTATTTTATTTAAAATTATATTAATTAATACCTACTTACCGTTTTTCAAGAACTTAACTAGAAACCGATCTTTGGGTTATTCCAAATTAAGTTGATTGGTTTTAGAGAAGGGCTAAAAGATAATCTCAAAAATTATCAAATTCTAAAACCCAAAATCCAGAAAATTATTTAAAAGAAAAAATTAGACAATCAGATAATAATGAAATATGTTTATTGGAATTTGTAAAATTGTGTTCCCATTATTATAGTTTCTTAATGTAGTTACTATATCTAATTTTATATTTGTGTCACATTCAGGGCCGGTTTAAGGCATACGCGAAGGATGCGGGCGCCGCGGCTAGGGGGCGCCACAGATTGATTTTTTTTGTGAATTTAATATAATAAAAAGTAGCCCAAAACAGCGTTTTAGGCTACTCAAATTTTAAAAATTCTCCCAGACCCCGGTATTACGCCCCCCTAAACTACGCCACTGGTATATGAGGGGCGCCAGTGAATGAAGAATATCACGTCTTTCCCCCCGTTTTTGAGGATGCTGAGCACGGTGGTGTTGTTGAAGATTACTTCCGACCCTCACCAACCCTCCACTGAATTTTTCTTTATATCAGCGGCTTTGGGGGTGGGTTTGGTCTTTTGGAGGGGTTGGTGATGGTCAGAAGTAATCTTCAACACCACCACCGTGCTCAGCATCCTCGAATACGGGAGGAAAGACGTTTTTTTACAGTGAAATGATGTGCTGCCCGTTTAACCACATTATGGGGTAGTTTTTGGCATTTTTAGGGGTTCGGCTAGCAAAAAGAGAAATTCTGATACCGCTATCGTGTTCAGTATTCTCAAAAAAGGAGGGGGGGGGATCGATCCGGGTAAATTTTGGTCCATTTTCACAGGTCGGGAGCAGACCGACCGTTGTAAAGTGACGTCACAGCAGCCGATGACACCGCGTCGTCGCACGCATAGCTAAAAAATTAAATATCTCGGAAACTATCAGACGCGTCATAAAAAATTTTTTACGGTATTTTTGTATTTTTAATAGAGTCTATTATAGGGTAAACATCAAAAGTTGGTGATATTCTTCATTGTTCGCATCCACTAGAAAAATGTCTAGGACCGGCACTGGTCACATTTAATATATTTTTAAAGTTATTAAAAATATTTAGTGAATTAGTATTTTCTTTAATACCTATTACTTAATGAAATTAAAAAATGATTTTTATAAAAACGACAAGATTTAGTCAGGAATCATATTGAATAAATGGAATAACATTAAGTAATCAAAACCATTATATAATATTCATTTAAAAATATTTTAATATATATGGAAAAGGTTATCTACCTGAAAAACAGCTGAACCAAACGATATATTTTCAATATTTCAAATTTTGCCTACTGGACGGAACGATATTTTTGTTTGTAGACTATATTTGTATCTATTAAAATAGCTTCAAATTTTTTTTTCATTGATTTGGACATCATCAATCGTTTTTGCTATCTCGAGTACCCAATATTAACTTTTTCGGATTTTTTTTGTGGATTCTACTCTTAAGTAAAAAAAAAAATCACGTTTTCCCGCCAAAATAACTGCAAAATGTTTTTTCATTAATTTTAACATCATCAATCGTTTTTGCTACATCGAGTATATCTGTGTACCCAATATTAACTTTTTTAGTTTTTTTTTGTGGATTTTACACGTAGTTATGTCAAAAAAATCAAGTTTTCTCGACAAAATAGCATCAAAATTTTTTTTAATAATAATTTTGACATTAGGCGAGCGGGTGGCTCAGCGGAAGAGCACTGGACCCATAACCCAAGGGTTGTGGGTTCGAATCCCACCGACATCAGAAATAATTTTCTCAAATTTAATTAATTAAAAATTTAGAAATTGATTTTCATACACCAGGTGTGATTACTCACTCAACCATTCACTGTTGGGTTCTAATTAACAATACCTTTCCTAAAGTGGCGCTGGGAAACAGTTACAAAGCCTACACAGAACACGAGGCTAATAAACATAGTAGTTGATGCCGTTGATACAGAAGTAATTTATACTTTTTGTCAATTTACAGATGGCGGCAAATTCAAAATAGAAAATATGCTTTATTATGGCCATTTTCCGAATTGCATTCAACTAACAGTTATTTTTAATTGGCCCTCACCGTCGAGTGCATTTCGCCAATAGATTAACTGACAAGTTGAAATTTATTTTCATTTTTATTAACTAGATCGCTTTTTTTAGTGTGGGTGGAAAAAGTGTGTAATTTTAAAAAGCGCGGGTGGATAAAGGGGGAATTTTAGGATTAAATGATGGAAAATTGTATCGCCTTATTTGTAATGCTTCATGAAAATCTCAGTAAATAGATACGACGACATGTGTTGCACTTTTCTTTGAAATTGAAATTAAAATTAAAGGTAAAAAAAAATGCATTCAATATTTTGCATTTTAATTGCCACCGTGTGATCGACAAACTAGACGCTTAAACCGCCGGTAATTTTATTTTTGCACATCCGTTCGCCGCGAATCGAACAACGTAAAACACAAAGAACCAACTTATTCGTGAAAAGCTGTACTCAGTAGCGTACTTCTTAATTTTATTTATTTATATTAATTTTTCCCAGTATTTGCAATTGGTAGTGGCGGTTGGCCCAAGGAGGTAACGGAGGTTGAGCCTCCTCTGAAATATTTATGCAAAAGACCCTCCATTTATTTTAATTATTTTTAATTTTAGTCCAAAATACAGTTAAAGTATATTCTCTATTATCCCAGATTTTACGGCATATTTTTAATATGGCAACAACGGGACTCTTGATCCTAAAACGTCAATAGAAATATTTCCAGAGCTTTCAATGATATAATACATTAAATTGCAGTCTCAACCAATGGCGGTACGCGGATTTTATGATGTCATTGCCCATAGCCAACGAGTGGATTGGACATTATCTGTCATATTTTAATCATGCGCATAAAATAAATTACTTAAATTAGTTCTGTGTGGGTGTTTGTGTTTACATTGTGCGTGAGTGGTTTTGAGGTTAAGTTGGAATTTTTTTAAATGATTAAATTACCTAATACAAATTTAAAATGAGTGTTCCTATTTTTTAAATAATAATTTTATAATTATGTATGCATTACTTAGCATTTGTCGAGCATTGACTGTTAAGTTCATAAGACTGAACTATGGCAGATTTTTGTTATTTTCCATTTGCCTCATCTATGAGAAAGTTCACCGCCACTGATTGGTATAGGTAGTCCGAAGAGTACCATAGATAAGCCAAATTATATATTTTTAATAAATTGAGTTGGAGTAAACAAATTTTTTTTAAAAAAATTGTACAACGTCAAAGTGACAGAATAAAATCAATTCATTTCATTACTTGGGTGCAATTATCCATAAAATGTGTATTCAGAAGACACATATAACTATTGAATAATAATAATAATAATAATAATATACGCCCTTCAATTCACGCCCTTACGAGTGAACCCCAGAAGCAGAGCTGTGGGGGAGGGATGGCGATCCATAAATATTTTTTCAATAATAACGCACACATTTTTTGAAAATGATGAAGACCTCTTAGCAAGGGCGGATTTAGCTTTTTTTTATGGAGGGGGGTAAAACTTACCAAGTAGTCCAAGAAAGCTAGTAATTTTTTTTGTAATATCGAGCAGAAACTAGTAACTGATCAGATCGACTTAAATTTTTTTGCAAATTGCTAGTAAAGGTGTCTAGAAGTAGAAAACTTTCGTTAGTTGAGTGGTGGCAGGTGGGGGTGTGAAAAAAAAAGAAAAAAAAATTCGTAATTGATAAATTACCTTTTTTAATGAATTAATGTTCCCTCCCGAGTTATAGTGCGCAGAAAAATACGATATTCACCACAATATTCGTACATTTCTAAAAAAAATGTATTTTTTGCCCGTAATTTTTTTTGGCTGATAATATTAAATAATGTAGAATAATCCATTTTAAAGCTTAGGATATCGCCGAAATATCATGTTATGACAAACTTTTTCATTGAAATGACCGTTTTTTCAATATTTGACCTGAAAAAATGACATTGACGGTTATAAACGCAAAGATAAAAAAAATGGTAATTATTCGGAAGAACATTTGCTCAAAGCCTTGTCTCTTTAATAATTTTTTTTTTCACAAATCAATACTTTTCACGGTATTGACCAAAAATTGAAAATGTCATAAAAAACAAAAATTTAGCTCAACTTTAACAGACCAAAACTTAAAAAATAATTATCCATAGGGCTAAAAATTACTAATTGTAAAAATTGTAAAAACACATGTTACGACTTTCTGCAAAAGGATTTTTTGTCAAATACCACAGTCTAGATGGCGATAAAAAAATAGCGTAAAAAAATTGAAAAAAATTTATTTTGTCCATAACTTTTTTTCTGCTTATGTTAAACGGTTCTGGATGGTCTTAAAATGTTCCCAATGTTGTTCTCTCATTAAGATGTTATAAACATTTTTTTGTGGAAGTCATATTTTTTCAGATATTTACGCTAGAACAGCGGTTCTCAAACTTTTCAAATTTTGTACCACATAAATATGAAACAAAAATATATGTACCAGCATAAAAGCATTTCGCTGTTAAAAATCAATGTGTCGCGAAATTGTTCGAAGTTTTTGGAAAAGTCGTCATTTCAATATTAAAGTTAGAGCCGTTAAAGTCAAAAACTTGAAGAAAAATATATGTGTTTCTGAAAACAAAATGTTAAAATGTACCACTAAAACATGGTAATGTACCACCAGTGGTACATGTACCACAGTTGGAGAACCCCTGCTTAAAACACCCATTTTTCAATTGCCAGATCTTCCTTCGTATTAATCGTAGAAAAATAAAAAAAATTATTTTAATTGTTAGCTCAAGGCCATAAAATTAGTTCATATAAATAAATAATAAATAATATCAGATTTTCGGTTATATTTAAAAAACTAGAAATGTACGATTTTTATGGTGAAAATCGTAATTTTTACGCCCTATAACTCGGGATGGGTTTATTCTCATGAAAAATTGTATTTAACATTAATTCATTAACAAAGGATAATTTATCGATTGCGCAAGTTTTTTTTCTTTTTTTCCTTCACTTTTTGATGAAAAAAACGCCACTATCGAAAGTTTTCTACTTCTGAACTAAACACCTTTCCTAACAATTTGCAATAAATTTCAAGTCGATCTGTTTAAAAAAAAACTTTATTAATACTAAATTATAATCACAAGGAGACTAGGAAAGTACTTAGAAATGGTTAAAACAAAAAAAAACACTTTTAAACTGCTACTATTAAAAGTCTAGTAAAATAAGGAAGCTGCATACATTTTTTTTATCGCGTTATAAGAAGCACCGCTTTCTTTATGATGTAAAACAGTTTTGTGTGTATTATGTTTTATAAATTACAATCATGGGGGGGGGGGGGTGATTACCCACTGTATCCCCCCCCGTAAATCCGCCCTTGCCTCTTAGATTGTTGAAAAAATATGTGGTTTTCCCGCCTAAACGTGATTTTCTGTAGTGGTCGTAGAACGAGTAAATTTCCTTAGGTACGCCGCTGGTTTATGAAAAGACCTATGGATATCCAGTCGGTAAAATATAAAAAAAAAATATAAAAGCAATAATTGTTGGCTTAATCAGATACGGTTTCCTGTTTAGAATTATTTACTACTTCCTGCGTGAGTAAAACACACTGGCACTCGTGGACATGAAAAAACACGTTAGATTACTACCAAGAAAGACTCTTTAATGGTTAATCTCCATCGGATATTTTCTATGCGTTTATTACTTGTTGTTTCACTCGTTTGTGGAGATTAGAGATTTTTTTTATACTTGAAATAAGAAGAAGAATGGAATTTTATATTAGCGTTTGAAAAATCACGTCTTTGATGGGAGTAAATATTTTATTTTATAGGTATTGTACAGGGTATTTGCGACAGTAAAATTTTTTTAGGTTTTTTTTTAATTCTCTTCAAAATTTGATATTTTCAATCATAAGTTTTGTTCGCCCTCAAGCACAAAAATCGAGGGGAGTCAAATCTGGAGACCTTGGAGGCCACAACATCGGACCATGCAGGGCCGGCCCGACAATGAGGCAAACCGAGCGGTCGCTCCAGGCGCCGAGTCCCAGGGGGCGCCAAAGCCGTGTCATGTGAATAAAATTTCATTCCATGTACGTCAGAAGATTTAATTAACTGACGTAACAGTGCAATGTCAACGAGCATGACGATTTTGAATCGATAAATTAAACACAAAGTTAAGATATCGAAATCTTCCAAGTTTCATACTTGCACGCATATAACTGATATTAGGGGCACTCAAAGGGGCGCCATAATTGGATCTCGCTCCATTCTAAAATAGGGGTAATCAAAGGGGCGCGATAATTGGCTCTCGCTCCAATCTAAAACTGGCCTCGGACCGGCTCTGGGACCATGTCGGCATATCCAAGCATTTGGAAACAGATTGTCATAATAATTTAAGACTCTTGGGTGGGGGGTCAGAGATTTAGATTTAGATTCTCTACTAGGCACTCCAATTGATGTTTGTTGATGAGTATAGTCTACACAAGTACAGGCCTAGATGAGCTTTAAAAAAACCTTTACCAATTTGCAGATTAACGAAATGGTAAAAGAAACTTTGAAATAAGACGAAAAAAAATTAATCACTTTTTTGCACGATCCATAGATTGATTTTCTAACGTGAAATATATAGAATAACTTTAACGAAACTGTTCATGATCATGTTTCACTTATAGGAAGGTAAAAAAATCGGATGTGGCCATGCACATGACTTTACCATTCTTTAACGGCCCTACGGGCTCATAATCCAATTACTCGTACATATTTAAGGCAGGCCATGCCTGGCAAGAGCGTACAATTGTCTCAATGAAACAAAACACTTTTACTGCGCTTGCGCTATTATGCAACTATGTTATTCCATATTTTATTTTTAACTCGCTTATAATACAAAATTTGAAAAAAGTTCTTAAACAAAATTTATAGTAAATTTAATTTAAAATAAATTTTTTCTCTTAATATTTTTACATAAACTTAATAGAAACTGTAATAATTGCGAAAATCTGAAAATTCTCAAGAGTAAACCCCCACTTCCGGTTGTCCGATTTTGCCCAAAATCTAATCAGCTCATTAGCATGTTGTAAAAATGCTAAATATAAAATTTGGTTAGGAAATTCCGATCGCAGTTGGAGTTAGAGCGCACGGACATACTCCATACATACATTTTCTGGAAATGGTCTTAAATGACTTAGGGGGTCTCAAAACATGTAAATCCACTGAAAGCTGAACTTTTTTTTTGCGATTACAATACTTTACCACTTCGTATGGTAAAGTAAAAAGTACAACAAACTGCTCATGTACAATCAGCAGCGTAGCCAGAAAGTGTTGCGGGGGGGGGGGGGGGGGGGCGTTCAATTACGCAAATCTGTAATCTTTTTCCACAAGATGGTTTATTATTCAGTAGTAGGTATTCAGACTACTAGCAATATGTTTTGATTAATTTTCTAACTATATTATGTTATTATGCATTTTTTGCAATATACTGGGTGACAATAAGACTAGGGCCATGTCTATATCTCCTTCACTTTTCAACCGATTTGAATAAAATTTGGTACATAGATATAAGACAGCATTTTGGATTGACAGACGTATAAAAACAAAATGGCCGACTTCCGGTTTCGCCAGAAATGTCATCAACTTCGATTTTTTAAATGGAACACCCTATATATTTTATATTTTTTGGATTCTATGGCTCAAATTACATACGACAATGTTGCCAAATTTTTTATTTTTCAATAAAAAAATTCAAATTCTCAGATTTTTTTTTCAAGAAATGATTATGTTTAGTTGTTAACAAAAAGAAAATAGTACATAATGTATATCGTTGAATTGGTAATTAAATTCTCTATTGAATGACAAGATGGCCCTCGGTAGGTACCATTTGAAAAAAACGATTTATTCGTTAAAAATGAATTTATAAAATTTAAATTCCCGCTGTAGGATTTGTTATTGATCATATCGATGAAAAGTTTATTACTATAAATTACTGATGTCAATTAGAATAGATTTTGACCAGATAAAGGCCTCCTGTGCTAAAAAAATTTTTTGGATTTTTTACTGAAAAATAAAAAAGTTGGCAACGCTGTCGTATGTAATTTGAGCCATAGAATCTAAAAAACATCAAATATACAGGGTGTTCCATTTAAAAAATCGAAGTTGGTGACATTTCTGGCGAAACCGGAAGTCCGCCATTTTGTTTTTATACGACTGTCAATCCAAAATTGTGTCTTATATCTATTTTCCAAATTTTATTCAAATCGGTTGAAAAATGACCGAGATATAGGCATGGCCCTAGTCTCATTGTCACCCGGTATGTTTCTATATTAAAATATTTTTTCGGAAATTATTACTGTTATTTCGGAGTTGCCCCCTCAGTTCGGAATCGCCCCCTAAGTTCGGAATCTCCGCCTGAGTTCGGAATTGCCCCCTGAATTCGGAATCGCCCCCTAAATTCGGAATGCCCCCCCCCAAGTTCGGAATCGCCACCATAACACCCCCCATATTAGATCCGCCCCTGTACAAACATAAAGTTTCAACACTTTACTGAGTCTTCACTGGGTTATATAAATTTCAGCCATAATCTGTAAGATTTCTATAAAAGGTGTAAAAAAAAACTTCATTATGACGGCAGCAAAACGCGAAAGGAGGTAAAAAGATAAAATCTTCTACCCTAATTGATTCCAACCGATTTTAACACCTTCCCAATTGACCTCAACGAAGTACCAACGCTCCAAGCGAAATATAACCCATAGCTAAACATTTTACCGCGTTATAAACGCAATTTCAGCTAAAAGATGAATCGACTCGATGGATGGCCTCCCCTGTGCCCCCCCTTGCCTCTCTCCCCATTCATGTCGAAGGGCCTTTCCCTTCGTTTCCAAGCTATAAATAGGTAATCCTCTGCTGTGTTTTGCAGCTACCGTGACCCAAATTCAGACCTTCCACCAGGGGTTGATACCCTTTGTACCGACCATTCATGCCTTCAACTGGGTCACTTTATATACTTCAATTGCAATAAAATCCTGTTTACCGGTCCCCACTCCTATCCTGACACGTTGATTTTGTTCGTAGAAGCTCCGCCTTTAGCGAAAACCGGCGAATCGGAAACGCGTACGAGACATTCCCCTCTCGTGTCATCGTTGACGTCATCGTTGAGCGCTGCGTTCGGGAGCACGTGTCCTACTTCGATGTCCTAGCTCTCCTTCGCCCGGTTGCCGGATCGTTGGGGATTTCTGGGAGTTCAAGAATTTTTTGTAGTGTGTAGTTTTCGTATTTTCGTAATTTCTTATAAATTAAAGGAATACATTTTCAGAGTAGATTAATACAAATTATAGGAACCGGTGCCTAAAAAAAATCCTCACACTTTCTATGTCTGTGAGTGTAACCAAAAAATTACGTTAATTGATACAAAAATCAAGTGCACACCTTTACCAGTGACGTAGCCCAAAAGAATGTTTTTCTCGATAGCTTGATTGTTTAAAGCCGAATACTGCAATTAATATTTTGATCTGTCATACTATACTTTTGCTACGACTTTTGCTAAACAAATTTTGAGTTAAAATTTGATAGACAATGTGGAAATTTAGGGACAAAAAGGTTGGAAAAATGGTGAAACAGTATAGATTATGTCGGGAAAATAGTGAAAAGGTGTGGAAAATTTTCAAATCTATTTTAACTAAAATAGAGGAAATTTGATATTTATTTCATACTTTCATATTCTCTTGCTGTTAATTAAAATTGAAAAAGATACAGTTAAAACAGCAATCGAAAAAAAAAACAAATTTTCAAAGTCATTTTTTGGTACTTAAAATTTAAAAAATTGCTATAAACTTTTTATAGGATGAAAGTACAAGTCTTTCCGGAGAAAATAAGCTCAAGATCGTTATTCTACGATCACTCCTCGAGGAAGAGTAGCCGATTTTCGCAAGCGCCTTTTTTTTTCGAAAAATCGAAATATCTCGAAAACTAATAAATATTTTTAATAATTTGAATATGTACCTATACTACATGCCACGAACTATATTTTTGTCAAGTCTCAAATAAATTTATTTAAATTTGATAAAGTTATAGCAAAAACAAAAAAATGCTATTTTGGACGGTTTTTTCGATATATCTCGATAAGTTATATCTCGATCGAGACTTATAAAAAATGAATCGAAAGAAATTTTTATTATCTACAACTTTCTCATTTACTTTTTTTGCATTGGAGTTGTACTTTTTTTTTATTCACGAAAAACCGTTTTTGCGAACTTGACCCTAGTTTTTGTTTTCGGGTTGTAATTTTGTAATCACTTCATAACTATTGATTGGACATAATTTACCCTAAATTTTCCTACCACCCACATTTTCCCAAGAATTTTTTTGATTCAAAAATAAAATTATTTGTTGTGAAACATTTTATATACGTCCCACAATAAATAACGATCAAATTGGCGTTAGCGAATTTTAATTAAAACTTTTAGTACCATTGCACGATAACAAAGAAAATATTTTTATCCGATAACAATTTCCGAAAACAAAACGATAGACAATATAGCGTAACCTATTTTTAATTAAAACGATGAGTCATTCTCATTATTCTCATTAACAAAACATGAAAAAGTCGAAACCATTCACGACGTCCGCGTTTGTCTCAGACATCGATTTCCTCCGTTTCTCAATGAAAACGCATTTAGTGAATGAAAAAAAAAATAATACTTAAATCACAGAAGGCAAAATTTTATTTTTATACCATTGCACGCAAATAGAACACAAAGTTTGGAATAGAAGGATAGAACAAGCGGGAAATTAAAAATGAGGAATGGGAGGGCCAAGGAAATTATCACTGGACCAAAATATCAATAAAACCTGCGCGACGTTGCCAGATTTCTAAACGGAATACGGGCATCTGGCGATTTTCGGTACTTAACATTTTTTTCAACGTTTTTTATTTATTTGGTGACCATTTTCAGAAGCGATGTCATAATTTATCATTAGAAATTCAGTTTTTCTTCATTTTATCAAAAAATGTCCACTCCTGATTTGAAATTATGGCGCAGTTCTAGAGGAAAATTAAAGCAAAAATCGATTCGTTTGGTTTTTCTATATATTTTTTTTAGTAATGATACGCTTTTCTCACGAGTAAAGTATTGAAGAGTTGCACACTATATTTTTTCTACGATTATGTATTTCTTATTTGCAAAATGAAAGCATATGTCTAGTCTTTGGGTATAATTTTATTTCTAATGTTGATGATGATGTTTTATGATATGTTTTGTAATATATTTTAGAATTGGTAGTTCATATCACCTGGCTATATCACGTACAAGCGATACATGTTATTGCTTCTGTGATGCCCTTGTTTATTTATAACTAAATGTACCTAAATTTTTATTTCTATGTACATTCCATAAATAAACTTTATTATTATTATATATGCGGGGTTCCGTTAGGCTATATGAGGTTAGCTACGTTGGCAATCCTGTGATGTCAGGTTAGATTGGGAACCCTGTTGACAACTGTCATCTGTCAAAAATTTTCCCACGCGCAGAATTTTTGTTTGGACGAAAATGAAGATCAGTTCATTACCTACAAAAATGATCCTCATTATTTTGTCAAAAATTTGATACTTTTCGACATAACCGGCTCCAAAACGCACCCCCATTTTTAGCTCCTGCCCTGCATTTAGAGAGCACGCTCTAATGGAATGACACTCCCAAGCGGATTACAAATTTTTCAATAAATCACGTAAAAATTAATATTTTTTCACGATTCAAAGTTCAGATGAAAGAAGGAACCTGTAGCTATAATATCATGTTACTTTTTCCTTTTATCTATTTTTCTGAATTATTGAAAAACCGGGCCAAAGTTTGTTTTTGCTCGATATTTTGACCCTCCTATATTTTTTTATCAAGTCTAATTTCACCGAATCCTTTTGGATAATGGGGCTTTGCAAGTTGTTAAATATATCCAGAAAGATTCAATCAATTATTTTTGTGTATTTTCATAAACAACGTGTTTTTACTAGAATTACTAGATAATCAAGGACCATATCGGTTTTCAACGCACATCATTAGAAAGCTTGTCCCTTTGTCGATGGTATTTTTCTTTTTTTTATATTTTTTGGTTTTCCGGAAAATTGAGAAAATTCTCACTCCTATGACAAATCGACGTTTTTTTTGAGGATTATTTTCTTTTCGTGCTAAAATTTTTTGGGGTTAGGAATTTTACTAAATAAAAGATCACATTCTGACCTTTTCATCAATAGATATATCAAGTATTTTAATAAGTGTACGAGAAAAAACTCCGTCAAACTTTCTCAGATTGGATTTATTTACAATAAATTTATTAATCAAGTGCAAAAATTGAAAAAAAGTTGGTTATTATTGCCTTATCTTTTGTCTTCAGACAAAAACGGGAGGATATTCAAATTTTCCGTTTTCCCCACGCAATAATTTTGCGAATTATTAAAAAGAATTTTTGAAGCGCCGTTTTTGCAAAAAATATTAGTGTAGCGAAAAAAATCATAGGGACAACTGGACGCTGTTGTGCATAAAGCATCCAATCCACAAGATATTGAATCTGAGATATTAATGGTTTTGCAAAATGTTATATAAAAAAATCAGGAGCGTAAAATTATCGGATATTAATTTTCTATAAGATAAATTAATTTTTGATGTATTAAACGTAATTAAACAATAGTCATTTACAAAAATGTGAAATACTGCAAAATCAATCCTAGTATTTTGGATCAGTTTTGCGGATTTCATTATATTTGAATTTGGAAAGTGGATTGGATAAGCAGTATATTTTTAATAAAACTAATGATAAAATGGATTCGGTATTTTTTGCAAAATAAAAATAGTTATTTTTTTGATAGTTTGGACGAGTTATCTTATATTTTAGATATTTGTGGATTGGATCGTTTATGCATAACAGCGTCCAACTTATGTTGTCTAAACAAAACCGCTCTAAGGGTCATATTTCGGCAGATATCGTCGAAAAACGGATTTTCTGGAACTCTAGAGCCATTTCCACAAATTCTACGTAGCTGAGATTTTCGGAGGTAAATGTACTACGAATACCTGCAAATTAAAAAAAAATTGACGGACAGACTTAATGCCCAGGTTAATTTAAGTGACTATAATTATTAATTTCTTAATTATCGATGGCTCATATGAGACTTGTACTTTTCTTTATAATCGTATAAAATAAAACGTCGGTGATTCTAATGACCCAAAAAATTATTGAATGGCAAACCGATCTTCCCCGATCCGTTCTCCGAGTTCTTCATACAGATACACACACTTTTCCACAATGAAATCCAACTTCTAAATATAGACCCATCGTCCGGGCCGTGTTAGAGAGTTCGACCTATATTCAGAGGGGTTGTCGCCCCGTAGCTAGGCCATTCATACCTTTAACTGGGTCACAGGCCCCCTTCGGTCCCCCCCAACGAAGCGCGCAATGACGTCAGACGTGACCCCCTTGCGATTTTCCCCTGAATTTTCGCTCTGACGTCACAACCGACCCATTTTTCATTGTATATATAGGTATAGAATGTGTATACGTGCCTATGGTTTGCTCATATCGAATGTTTAACCTAATTTGCTTATTGGTTACGCGGTATGACGTCGAATTAGATTGAGATTCTTTTTTTTTTCCTAGCGTACGGGTCAATTCGTTAGAGATTTATTTAAAAATTGCCTTTATTGGTGTTGAATTTTTAAGAAAAAACGTTCCCGAAACTCTGTAAGCATTTATAAAAGAAAATGATTTAAAGTTTGAAAGAATATGTAGTTTTATCTGGGAGAGCAAACAAAATAGACTCTCGCAAAAAGAAATCAAAGTCTGGGGAGCGAGCTGGCTACTCTTTGGACCCACTACGTCATATCCGGTGCCCTGGAAAAACGTTATTCAAGTATTCCCTTCTAAAGAGTAATCTGTAATTATCAAGAGTGTTATTCCTCTATTAAATAAATTATACAGTTTTTAATAATCGCAAAGGACGGTTGTGTAAAAGAACATGCAATTATGCGCAAGTAAAAATAAGTGAAACTCATACGAATTAATGAAAGTAATAAGTCGAATGTGTTAACAAACAACAATTACTCGTTGCATTGTTTATAAATTCTCATTACGTTTTCCCACATGAAAAATTAATTGTCCTGTTATTAATATTCCGCTCAAATTGCGTTTGCTGTTGTCTTACTATAACTGAAAATTGGGTCATTCGAGTGAGAGTTAAAAAAAAAAGAAAAACAATGGATTTGTACCGGTAGGGAAGGGGAATTAAATTCATTTTTTTTCACTGGAAAAACTATTTCATGAGTATAGTCGAACTCAATCCTTTATGAGAATGAAAAAACAGCGAAGGATTACCGCCAATAGAACAAATGCTCATGAATCTGGACATTTTTGAGCATTTTAAAGTCGAAAACACCGTACACTGTCCATATACATAAAAATAAAATAATATTTTGGCTATTAGGACCACTGTGCAAATATTCAATAACCAACTTAGCTGGATATCGTTATAGAGGAGAATGGGGTATAATTATTAATTATGAGTTTAATATGAATTTACATTTTAATTTCTATAACGCATATTAGATTTGAATTACTAATTAAAATTTTGTCTTAAATTAATTTAACTAAACTGTGAGGTTACACTTATAAGAGGCGACAATGGAAGTGTGGTTATAGTTTTTACATTTTCAATTGCAGAAACAAAATTCTCAGATGTGCAGACAGGTTACTTTGGCGGCTTGTAGATGTGCCGACAAGTGGCTTTGTCGGTATTAGCGGCAGGTAGATGTGCCGACAAGTGGCTTTGTCGGTATTAGCGACTTGTATAAAGTTCTGCAATTAAAGTAGGAGGTAGGGAGTTAGACAAATATTGTCTTCAGTAGTGAGGGCTAGGAAAATATTCATACAGTGATACACTGTGCTTGTGTTCGCACTTGATTTTTGATTTAGTGAATAGTAGGTGATTCGTGGCGTTAGTTTATTTCAATTAATATTATTCTTGGCTTCCGTGTATATACATACTTTTTTTATTTTGAAACATTGTTACAGTGTACTTCTTATTTATTTATTCGGTGTCAATTTCAATATGTTTCGTCCTTGGGAAAATACAGTTTCTTTAAGTGGATCTAAAGAATCGGAACAATCACTAAAAGATATTCCAATGTATTATGTGGTATCAGGTTGTAGTCCCAAAGATTCCTGGCACCAAAAAGGGGCCACGAGGTATTGCGCCTTCCGCCCTATTTTTGTGTATTTAACCCCATAGAATTAATTTGGGGACAACTTAAAAAAAGAATAATAACGTGTTTCCCAAATTTTATGGGTTGATAGCAAAGAAAAGAAGAAATTAACAAAATTTCAGCTGATGATTGGCAGAAAAAAATCAAACATGTCATCAAAGAAGAAAATTCTTATATAACGAGTCCGACCAAATTTATTATCAATGTTGATGACAGTGATTCCGATGGTTAGGGTTGAGATAGGGTAGGTAAGCTTAATTAATTTATAATATTACCCCTAATTACCCCTAACGATCTCCAGTAACTTGGTTATTGAATCTTTGCACAGTGGTCCTAATAGACAAAATATCATTTTATTTTTATGTATATGGACAGCGTACGGTGTTTTCGACATTAAAATACTCAAAAATGTCCAGATCAATCAGTATTCTTCTATTGGCGGTATCCTTTGCTGTTTTTATAGCGTTTTTTCTTTCTCATAAAGCGGTGGGTTCTACTATAACAGATTATTCTGCATACACATCAGTGGCGGATCTAGACTTCATTTTTGGTGGGGCCATCCATAATCAAAATAATAATATGTACAGTTTATTTGAAACATTCTTATAATCTGTTAAATAATGTTAGTTTCCTTGCCTTCTGTTTAGCAGGGTGCACATAAACTCGCCAGGAGATAAGAAAGGTATTTACGAACTAAATTGCCTTACTTTAATCCCACCATTAAACTCGCCAGCAGACAAACTAGGGTCGTATAAGAGAAGTATTAAACTCGCCAGGAAAAGGATTGAAGCAAAATAATGATCGAATGCAATTTAAAAAAGTAATTTATTTTAGAACATCTTAATCATTACATAATTAACACTAATATAATTGGACAAACATGATATTCAAACATATTTCAATATATAATATAATATTATTTTAGGGCTGAAGTTAAATCCTAAAGTGACACATTTTTCACGCAAATATCGGGTAATAAACAAAAAAGTAAGGGAATAATGTCCATACTAAACATTTGAAAAAACAATTATAATCTTACTCAATCTGTCACTTACGAGTAAAAAATTATCTGCCTTCGCTGTCTTGATGTTTGCTTTTTCGATAGCGTCGAAAGTTTCTTCCATACTTTTTGGTTATAGATTTAGATAAAGATATTGAAGAAAATATACCTGGCACCAAGGGCGGGTCCTGCCGATTTTCAAGGGGGGGCTGTCTTCCACCCGGGTGGTTATGGAGAGGTTATGGAAAGTCCAACTTCCTATTCTTCATTTTAGCAAACCTATCAACGACTTTTTTGACATCAACTTTGTTCGTAATTTCCCTGTGCATGTTTAGCAGTGCTAATGCTACAACTCTATCTTCTGTCATAGTTGTTTTCATCGAGCCCTTCAACCTTCGAAGGGTTGAAAAGTAGATGTGCTAACCGGCAGAGTTGTAAAAATCTTCATCAGTTCGTGTATTGCATGATAAACCTCTTTGTCGCACTTGATGAGAGTTTCAATGCCTGTTTCTGGAATTTCTTCATTTTTTGTCTTTCGTTGCTGATTTAACCAATTGTTTGGCCACAGGGAAACTTCACTGCTAAAAACAGCTCCACTATGACTTGAAATGTTCCCCACAGCAAACTGAAATCTAGAAAATAAGACCTTAGCTGATTCTCTTAGGTTTGTTGGGGATATAATGTTTCTTTCCCCAAAATTTAGCACCAGCGCTATATTATTTTCTTTGTTTCTTTGCATCTTGTAATCTTGAGTTCTTTCTTTAAATTAAAAAAAACACATAACCTGACCTAAAAGGGGGGGGGCTGCTCTCAGAGGCGAGTTTATGGGTCGGAAGTTTGCGTCGAGGCGAGTTTAATGGTGTCATTAAGATCTCCTACATGCTTCCTGGCGAGTTTAATGCCGCCCGTTTAGCAAATCGTTCGATTATTTTATTAACATTTGGTTGTAGATCGTAATCTATATTTAAAAGAGCTAGACCAGTAAGCCTTTCTTCACCCCCGTGTGTCTTTAGCTAAGTTTTGATTCGACGTAGTGTACGGTACACTTTTCTCAATCGCCTGATCAATATTAGTCATAGAATCACTTCCAAAACGACTCATTTTCACTACATAAGCTGATTAGCACTGTTTAAAAACAATATTACAAAATTTATTGACAATAAAATCAGAAAAATTGTTTAGCGTCGTTTTCTGGTGTCCTAGGAGACCATAATTACTTGTTAACAAAGTTTTGCCGCGGGTAAACTCGAAAAAAACTACTGACAGGAGCTGTCATACAGTTTTTTCATCTAGAAACCATTTGTAATTCAAAATTGCGCGTTTGTGATTTTTGGAAATTAAGACGGGGGTAACGGTCAATAATATGTTGATAGATATTAACCTATACTTGATTACAACGTAGAAATTTCTATTGGTGCAAAGTCAGTTTTATAATAGAAAGCAGGGGTTTCTATTGGTCAAAATCAGTTTTATAATGAAAAGTGTGATATAATGAGGTCTAATATAAAACGGATAGCGCACATTTAATAAATAATTTAAAGTACAGTAGTAGAAAATAGCTATTTATGATGTAAAAGTGTTAAAATACATAACAATTGTCGTTTTATATTCCACAGCACACTTTTTTCATTGTCCGAAAATCCGGTCGACCTCAAAAACAAACGAAACACGCGTCCGACGAGGCCAAAACAAATGAAAAACGGAAAACGAGCTTAATATCTTTGAAGTTCCGACTTATTTTTATCACACCAATTACGTGATCAGTAATTGGCGGAATTTACGCTTCGTTTGTGACAAAGTGTGAGAGATCGGGGGTGTATATGCATAATACAGGGACCTCCGCAAACGTGATTCATATCGAAAAGTTTTAGTATCGAAGTTTGGCCTCTAAGATGATACGGTTTCGAACATTATAGATCCTGGCTCACCGACTATAGATACGAAAATTGTTGCCGTGCGGTAAGAGAATGAAAGAATGAATGAACACGCGAACTTTGCTTAATGGTGGCGCGGCGATTCGCCCACATGCAATAAAATATAATTGAATGGAATAATTTTGCAACTCTGCTTTGTGACAATAAAGGGAAAAATTGCCAAGACAAGAGGTGCCTCTTGACAAAGAAAAACGTACTGATAAAAAAAATGTAGGCGTAGGTAGTAGCCCGAGTTTTAGCATTTTATAATGAACGTATCAGGTAAAAGGTAAAAAGTAAAAATTTCCTTTTGTATATACCTAGTTTCCTTTTAAAACGTCATTATTTCTCGAGTAGAAGGCAAAATAGAAGGAGAAAAGTTTACCTAGGAAAGAATAATGTAACATGTTTAATAACAGATTTCCCGGAAAATTTAACTTCGATATAAGTCCCACTTAATATGATTTCAAAGTAAAATAGGTTAAAAATGTGTTAATAGTCGAATTTTAGCTTAAGAGGAAGTTGTACTATACTATAAAACGGTGCATGCAAGGGTTCCGCAGTCCCTAAATTTTTAGGTTCATTTTTCATTTTGAGAAAATGAAAAAATAAGTACATATTGGTAAAGGTCTAATGTAAGTTCCTACGTATTCACTTTTTCAAATTTTGATTTAGTTTTTTGTAAAAAAAATCGCAAAATTCCATGTTTTTTTTTATTTTTCCTTTTTTTTTTTTAGAAAAGAACCAAAGCAAATTTCGAAAAAGTGAAAACATAGGAACATAGATCGGATCTGTACCAACAAGTACAAATTTTTTCTTCCACTAATAATGAAAAATAAACCTTAACAATTAGGGACTACGAAACCTTTGCATGGCAACATTTTGAAACCGGAAATAATCATTTACGAATAGAAATAAAATACATTCACTTTTTTAAACGTTTTTGAGGGCTAGACGGATGGGTGAAGAATTATAATTTCCGTCTAATATTAAATTATTAGTATTCGATTTTATATAAAGTTTTACTTAGGGCTGCTCATAGACTAATTCTAACTCCAAAAACAAGTGCCCAAATTTATAAATATCTCTTCAGAGGGAGGGGTGTGTGGATTTTATACTCTGAGAACTTTTGGGGGTCTTTGTTCTTAGGCTCTTTATGCGAATAGGTGAGTTACGTCATAGATAGGAAAGTTTACTGTGCAAATGTTTTACACTCGACTAAGTTGGTTTGATCAAAGCAACGATATGCCTGGTTGGAAAACTGAGAACGTCTCTTTTCGCTGTGGCCAAATTAAAAAGTAAAAACCTGTTATTAACAGACGAATATACACAGTTGGGAGCTTAAAAAAAAGGGGGGCGTTCTTTGATAACTGAAAAAAATATATCGAACATAACGAATGCGTTTGTTTCACAACGATGCAAAATTGTGTAATATTCCGTTTATGTTTAATAAACTCTACTGGGGAAATATTATGTTTAACATTGCACTTTACCTTCCCCATTGATTAACTTCTTTATTCAAATCTGCAGTGTAATTGAACGATTTTTTATTAGGGTATATCAGTGAAAAATATCTCGATATGACGTATTTCATCTTTCATCTTTGTCAAGATTCTGTATTTTTGTGTCGGCCTGCTCTAGAATTTTTTCATAACAAAATCAACCCTTCTATGTCGATTGGAAATTGTTTGAGTTTCGTATCTTAACTAGTTTGGACCCTACGATTTTTTGAATGATTTGATGTATCAAAAATCTTGAAAATATTGAAATACATAGTTCTATTTTGGAATTGTGATACTATGTCAATATAAAAATTGTCATTTTATGTAACTTGACCTCCTGAATTCGAATCTCACCTTGATTTTTTGAAACCAAAACTGTTTTTCCAGAAAATTCAAATTTTTCCGAGTTTTTTCCGGTAAAAACTATTTTTTCCTGAATTTAGACATTACTAATCGATTTTTCAATGCTGAAAACCCCTTGATTCAAAATTTCAGTTGATTTGGAAAACTGTTGTAGATTTTTAAAATTATTTTCTAAGGTATACCCTTGAAAAATATCTCTATAGGACGCACATGAATTTTGAGGTTCTGTATTTTTTGTTTTAGATTTTTTTCATACCAAAATCAACCCTTCTCTGTCGATTGGAAATTGTTTGAGATCCGTATCTCAAGCGATTTGGCCCTTACAATTTTTTGAATTATTTGATGTATCAAAAATCTTGAAAATATTGAACTACATAGTCCGATTTTGGAATTGTGATACTATGTCAATATAAAAATTGTCATTTTATGTAACTTGACCTCCTGAATTCGAATCTCACCTTGATTTTTTGAAACCAAAACTGTTTTTCCAGAAAATTCAAATTTTTCGCAATTTTTCCGAGTTTTTCCGGTAAAAACTATTTTTTCCGGAATTTAGACATTACTAATCGATTTTTCAATGCTGAAAACCCCTTGATTCAAAATTTCATTTGATTTGGAAAACTGTTGGATTTTTAAAATTGTTTTGTAAGGTATACCCTTGAAAAATATCTCTATAGGACGCACATGAATTTTGAGGTTCTGTATTTTTTGTTTTAGAATTTTTTCATAACAAAATCAACCCTTCTCTGATAATTGGAAATTGTTTGAGATCCGTATCTCAAGCGGTTTAGCCCCTACAATTTTTTGAATGATTTGATGTATCAAAAATCTTGAAAATATTGAACTACATAGTTCAATTTTGGACTTGTTAATATAAAAACTATGTTTTGTTATGTAACTTGACCTCCTGAATTCGAATCTCACCTTGATTTTTTGAAACCAACACTGGTTTACAGAAAATTCAAATTTTTCGCAATTTTTCCGAGTTTTTTCCGGTAAAAACTATTTTTTCCGGAATTTAGACATTAATAATCGATTTTTCAATGCTGAAAACCCCTTGATTCAAAATTTCAGTTGATTTGGAAAGCTGTTGTAGATTTTAAAATTATTTTCTAAGGTATCCCCTTGAAAAATATCTCTATACGACGCACATGAATTTTGACGCTTGTCGAGCTTCTGTATTTTTTGTTTTTAGAATTTTTTCATAACAAAATCAACCCTTCTCTGTCGATTGGAAATTGTTTGAGATCCGTATCTCAAGCGGTTTGTCCCCTACAATTTTTTGAATGATTTGTCGTATGAAAAAATATGGAATTATGTAGACTTTGGAATTGTGATACTATGTAAATATGAAAACTATGTTTTTTTATGTAACTTAATCTCCTGAATTCGAATCTCACCTTCATTTTTTTTGGTTTTCTAGAAAATTCGAATTTTCCTAAATTTTCCGGTAAAAACTATTTTTAGAATTTTTTCATAAGAAAATGTACCCTTCTTTGTCGATTAGAACTAGTCTAAGTTTCGTGTATCTACTTGTTTTGCCTCCACGAATTTTTGAATGAAATTTTATGTAAGAAAATTGTTTTTTGATCTCCTGAAACTTAATTTGGCCCAAGCTTTCCCAGAAACTTTTTGGGGATATTCGATAAAAAATAACCTTTTTGGAAATTCCACATTTTCAATATCGAATTTTTAAATGCACGATCCAAAAAAATAAATATTTACTATTGCAACGTTCTACTAATGTAAGCGCCTCCGGTAGATAATAGATTTAGTCTAAAGGTGGCCACGCACTTTAAATCTATTAATATTATATATCCACTATTGGCGAATAGAAAATTCACATTTTTCAAAAGAAAGACACTTTTAATATTAATTTTAAAATAACGTGGCGTGTGGCATAATTTTGGACGAATTTCTTACAGGGTCATTCGACCTACCACTAAATTTAATTTCACTCTATTTTCCTCTAGAAGTCTGTCATAATTTAGCCAGTTCGTAGTCCCGATTTGAATCCTTTTACTTCTTATTATATTTTCAGCCTACTGTATAAAACGTTTTAAAAGTAACAATTTCATTGTTTGACTAGAGTTAAAATTCTAAAACGGAAGCAAATTATTTTCATTTAATTAAAATAATCGAACTACACGTGGGGTTAAATATAGACGCTCGTGCGAAGACCGCTACTTACGTTTCGCATTCAAAATCAATTTAAACTTTAGATAGAAAATCACCGTTAGGATGAACAACAATCAATATGTCGCTTAACTTAATTTTTTCTTTCTGTAAGAGGATGATGTATTGATGGATTCGGATTTGCTATTTTTGGAACTGGTAAACGGGAAATGTCGCTATCGATGATCAAAGTTTCGTCTTTTAAGGAACTAATTTTGCTTCTAAAAATAAGTTTCTTACTAAATTGTATATTAAAATAAATCGATTTAGCAGACAATCGGGATTTAGCTTCTAAAACTTTTCTCGGAGATTTTGATGTTGGAATTTTACAATGCTCTAAAAAATTGTTTTTTGGTCAATAGTTAAGCGTGAAATCTATGGAGAAATCGAATGAAAATGCTTCCTAAGACGCGGAGCTATTCAAATGTAATTAAATCACTTTGAAAGTAATTGAAGCACTTTGAAAGTAATTGAAGCACTTTGAAAGTAATTGAAACACTTTGAAAGTAATTGAAGCACTTTGGAAGTAATTAAAGCACTTTGAAAGTAATTGAAGCACTTAAAAGTAATTAAAGCACTTTGAAAGTAATTCAAGCACGTCCAGAATTCCCCGAAAGGCTTGAAAGCCACAAGCATTTGTACTAAATACTTTAATTACAAAGCACCAAATACTCTTTTCCAGAAGTAATTGAAGCACAGGGCTTAAAGCACCGAATGTGCTTCAAGCACTTTATTAAAGCACTTTCCAAAAGTGCTTTACCCAGCTCTGCTATGTGTATGTGTATTTTTAAGGTTAAGTTAGGTTAAACTGTCAAACAGTGAAGGCATAAGGCGACTCGATGTCAATGCCAACGTGTTTACACTGGAATGCGATAGATGGAGACACCTCGACAATGTAAATTAAAATTTTTACGCAAGATATAATAGATTCCTTCTCAATAATATTCTTATTTTACGCTTAATTTTTTTTTTAAATTCTGGTAAAACTTGGTTGTATAAATAACAAATTCGGCAACTATATGAACGCCTGAAAAACTAGTTTAAGGAAGGAATAACGTTATATCACCCCCTTTTTGCGATTTTTCCAAATATTCTACCCGAGCGTAAAAAAAAATCCCGAACGTCGCATCAATGAAACGAAATCGATTTTCCCCAGGAAAATTCAAATAAAAAATTCCAAATTTTCCTAAAAACGGGCCAACGAACCTAACACCTAGTTACCTACATTTCATCCCCCACGTGGACTGCATCGAATGGGGGGGTAGAGGGGGCGGCGGTGGTAGGGGGCGGCATCCAAACTATGACGTCAATGGTGTGCGGCTTGCGCCTTTTGAAGCGGAGAGGGGGATGGCTCCCGATTTCGGGAGATTGTGGCAAATAAGGCAGAGAGTTGGATTGAATATTGTCTGAAGTGGTGGTGCTATAAAATAGTGAGATTGAAATTTCGTGTACCTGAAACCGATCACCTCTTTCGACAGCAATCATTGATGATATGAAGATACAGGCTCATAATTAGTAAGTCTCGTATGCTGATACATGGAAAAATTATTTTTCACTTTAAACTCGCGCGTATTTAAAGAAATAATTATCGTTTTTGGCGATTTACATATTTAAATTATTTTTGAAGTGAATTAAAAATGAATTATTTAAACTTTAAAAATATTGCAGGTCGGTTTTTTGGACATTACACAATAATTTTTCGTATATTTTTTTTTCTATAATAAAATAAATAATAAAAATCTTAAAAAATGTGAATTTTGTAAAAGAAAAAAGTTGAGAAAATGGTGAAATGGTGCAGAGAATTAATTTAAATTCTAAACTATTTTTTTTAACGAAGATACATGGGAGCCTTGTGATTTTAGTAAGAGATGTCCAAGGTAGAAATTAAAAAAATGATGAAAGTCCTGCAATATCAATCGTACGTATTTAAAATCAAAAAAATCGTAGGAAAAGTATAGTGTTCAACTGCGGATCATTTCGCCCTGCTGAACTGTACAATATACTACTTCCAAATACATAGAAATAGAAATTTAAGAAATAAAAATGTGGAAAAATATCTCGTCCTAAAATCTATATTAAAATCGTTTAAAAAGAGAAATGTATTAAAAAGTTGTATCTTTGGTTCACCCTGTACATATCAGAATTATTTCTAAAATATACCTACAATTTTTTGTAAATAACATTTTAATATCATCTATAGACCCGCGCGTCTGGACCGATATAATTCAATACCTGTAAGGGCAAGTAGGCCAAGGAGTAGTTGTTTTAGGTTCAGATGCCGTGCAAACCTTTTCGATATATTTTGATAAACAGGAAAAAATAGAAGTTTACTTACATACTTACGTTTTTGAGTGTAATATTTTTTAAAGAAATTAATGAACTATTATAAATAATAAATGGTTCTTACCCAAAAAAAATCTCATGCGTAATACCTACTTCCAATTAATATAATGTATGTCGCTATTTCATGAAAATTTATTGTTTTTTGATAACGGAGTGCAATTAAAAACAGAATTTTTTCAAAGGTTCGTATGAAAACATTATTAATGTATATTGTTATATTTAGAAAGACAATAATATTACAAGTATAAGCATTAGAGAGTTACTTTGAAATAAGTCGATTAAAAAAAAATGGGGAAAAGTGATGTAGAAGATGAAATTGACGAAAACGATGACATAGACGAAAAAGACGAAAAAGGAGATAGGTGAAAAGTTTAAATTTATATTTTTCTCGCGTTAAAGACTTCTGGCTTCACTTCTCCAATTGTTATGGTTTTTTTTTCTTTGTTCCTACACTTTAATAAATAATCAACAATTTCTACCAACAAAATCAATCTTTTTTTCAATTCTAGTATTCTGGAGCATATTATGAGTATCTAATTTTTATTTGTTTTTTCCGATATAAAACTATTTCCATTTTTATGTATATACAGGGTGTGTCAGACTTAATTGACCGCGCTATATCTCCAAAACGGTTTGGGATATTTAAGTCGGACGAAAACATGATTGATTTATTTCAAAAATTCTTTATTACCACATTTAAAAATCAACCCCCAATTGCACCAACCCCGGGTCACTACAACCACTCCAAATTTTAAAATAGCACCCTGTATATATTTTCCCTTATTTAGATGAAGACATTAATTCTGTACCCAAACAAATTTTCAGATTTAAAATCGATTCAGAAATAAGTTAGTTGTCGAATTTATAAGATCGATCTAACATTGCCAGGTCAATCCAATTCAAAATACCTGCTGTCCTACGTTTATGTGCCATCGCTAACAATTTAGAAGCTAGCAGCTCAAATAAGTCTTAAATATTTACTAGACTGTTAGGAAATGTACCAATTGGTCTGGTTTAATGATTGATACTAGATATGTTTCTGATAATAGATTCAGTTTTTTATCCCGAAGTAAGAACGCGAGGCGTGCATGATAAATGGGTAGAACAATGGAAATAGCACTACAGTTTATTCATAATTGTAATTATTACAGTACAATTTAAACACTCAAAGGAGTAAAATAATTTAATTAAATTAAATTGATTTTTAATAAATAATTGACAGCTGGGTTTTACTAGGTACACGATTTCTTCACTTGCAGGCCCACTCACAAATAAACATCAAATATAATCACAATTGTTACGAATAATTGTAGAGTAATTGTCGAAGTCCATGTGACGTAAAAAAAATGCAAAAAATCCATTCCTTATGACATATACAGGGTGCGCCAATTATTTCCACTCGATGTCTAGCACCGAAACTAAAAGAGATCAACAAGATTTTTTGTAGGGGTAGACAGTGTCACTCGGACTACAATTTTAAAATATTTTGATGTATACAGAGTGGCTAATTTTTGTGGAATGAAAATTAATTTGGTTTTTTTAAATTGAACACCCTGTATACGATTATGTATTCTGATTCTACTTAATATTAGATTTACGGTAGTTTTTTGTATTTGTAAATCCGACGCGGCGTTGACAAGTTATTCCTATTTTAAGCAGATTTAATGAAAAAACAGCACTTCAGAAATATTAGCACAAAAACCACATTTTTTAAAAAATTCCTCAAAAAAGCTACTATGATGTAAATGATACATGCACCTATAACAATAATCACACAACATCTTCACCTGTTGCACAGGGTGTTTGCCGATGGCGTGCCAATAGTCTAGTTTTCAAATGGCAATAACTTAATTTTTTCAATTGGGACACCCTGTATATTTTTCTTCAGTTAGAAGCTCTCTCTAATACGCATTAAAAAAATATAGTGTTTTGCACATCTAACTTTACTATTTACTTTAATAATTGACGTTAAGTGACAAACAACATATTTTACACAATTTTTAATAAGAAATCAAGTTACCTATGAAAATGACAGTAGGTATATTTTGTTATGGCATTAATTGTCAACATAAATTTTGTATTGTATCACGTCTACTATATTTAATCGGTATTGTGTATAAAAAATGGATTTTAATAAGAATTATAGTGTTCAAGAAAATATTGATATGATATGGATACTCAAAAAAATGCGTTTCTTACTAGTAGGGTCTATCGTCAAAGATACCCAGAAAGACGTCATCCACAAAAGGATACTTTTGAGAATTTAAAGAATAGATTTGATAGAACAGGAACCGTCAAGTATGAAAAACATTCACGTGAAACTACAGCTGTTACTATTGACAACGAATATAAGGTAATGATCAGTATAGTTGAAGATCCCAATATAAGCACAAGGCAATTAAGCAATCAGTTAGATATTTCCAATACCACAATTAGACGCATGATAAAAAGAATAAATATCACCCCTTTCATATCCAGCTCCACCAAGAATTGTTACCACGTGATTTCGCGCGTAGAGTGGAATACTGTAGATGGTTAATAAACAAGATAAATACAGAGCGTAACTTGCCTTACACCTTGCGATTTTTTCTTGTGGGGTTTTATTAAAAATATTGTTTACAAAGAAGAGGTTACCACAAAAGAAAATATGAAAGAAAGAATTACTGCAGCATTTAGACAGGTGACCCCTGCAATGCTAAGAGATGTTCGTAAATCAATGAAAAAAAGGGCAAGAAAATGTATAAATGAAAATGGAAGACATTTTGAACACCTACTATAAATTTTAACTTTCACTATTGTAGTTTTCTTACGATTAAACTTTGTAAAATTTTGTACTTATTAAAAATTGTGTAAAATATGTTGTTTGTCACTTAACGTCAATTATTAAAGTAAATAGTAAAGTTAGATGTGCAAAACCCTATATTTTTTTAATGCGTATTAGAAAGAGCTTCTAACTGAAGAAAAATATACAGGGTGTTCCATTTGAAAAAATTAAGTTATTGCCATTTGAAAACTAGACTTGGCACGCCATCGGCAAACACCATGTGCAACAGGTGAAGATGTTGTGATTATTGTGATAGGTGCATGTTTCATTTACATCATAGTAGCTTTTTTGAGGAATTTTTTAAAAAATGTGGTTTTTGTGATAATATTTCTGAAGTGCTGTTTTTCATTAAATCTGCTTAAAATAGGAATAACTTGTCAACGCCGAGTCGGATTTACAAATACAAAAACTACCGTAAATCTAATATTAAGTAGAATCAGAAGACATAATCGTATACAGGGTGTTCAATTTAAAAAACCAAATTAATTTTCATTCCACAAAAATTAGCCACCCTGTATACATCAAAATATTTTAAAATTGTAGTCCGAGTGACACTGTCTACCCCTACAAAAAATCTTGTTGATATCTCTTTTAGTTTCGGTGCTAGAGATCGAGTGGAAATAATTGGCGCACCCTGTATATATATACCTTTTTCTGGGGATTTCCTGGTTTCTGGGGAAAATTCGCATTTTTGGCAACAGCGCATTTGTATAATAATCTTTTACGGATTTTTTTCGTGCCACTATTGACAAATATAAAGTTTCTTTATGAAATCTATTTCCCAGAAGCAAAAATACTACGTTTTAATGCTGAATAATAGAAATATTACATTTTCACAGTAATACACCCACGTAACTTTGTTGATTTATTATTTATAATGACCTGAGGTTGTGAAATAAATCACACTTGTTCCCACCGTCATTATAGTTTATTATGAAAGTGAAGATGGCGTTGGGCTCTCCTCGTTCTTGATATACGTGAACACTTTTATCAAGAATGAGACGAGTCGAATCCGTTTTCAGACAGCCTTTAACGATAGGATGTCGAGCTAGCCTGCTTCTTACTGAAGAGGAACAATAATTCCGAAACCGGTCTAAGAATGGCAAGCTCCTTTAATAATAAAAACGAAGTTTTTGGTTTAAAGCCCCGACTTGGTCGGGCGCCAAATCACGTCTGGACTTTCGTAATTCAATACCTGGGGGGGCATATAGCCCAAGGAGTAGTTGTTGAAGTCCAGACGCTGGTGCAGTGTAGGACATTTTAATGTCTTTGTTCTTGGGAACAAGTGTGTTTCATTTCACAACCTCAGCCAGATTCATTATAAGAATTGTCGCAGAAAAAATGTCGCGATCTTAGTTTTTTTTCTAGGGGCTGACTTAATATTAAACAGAGCCACCTCTATAAAAAACTAATGGCGCGACATTTTTTCTGCGTTCACGACAAATACATTTCGTTCGTTCGACAATTGTTCAGTTCATTTCTAGATGAAAAAATAATAAATCAACAAAGTTACGTGATTGAAAAATGTAATATTTCTATTATTCAGCTTTAAAACGTAGTATTTTTGCTTCTGGGAAATAGGAGGTTTCATATATTTGTCAATAATGACACGAAAAAATGCGCTTTTGACAAAAATGCAAGTTGTTCAGTTCATTTATGGATGAAAAAATAATAAATCAACAAAGTTACGTGGGCGTATTACTGTGAAAACGTATTTTTGCTTCTGGGAAATCGGAGGTTCCATAAAAAACTTTATATTTGTCAATAATGATACGAAAAAGAACCGTAATAGATCATTACACAAATGCGCTGTTGTCAAAATGCTAATTTTCCCCAGAAACCAGGAAATACCAATAAAAAGGTATGTATTGAAATGGAATTTAATATTTTAAAATGAAATGGAAATTTAACATTATCAAAATTATAATATTTAGGTAAAATTAAATTATAAATTGAAGAAAATAAATACCCAGACTAAGCCCAATCCGATATTTCTTCTTAAAATTATGTTGTCAGCTAAAATAAAATGAACGTCACCTAAAAATAAAGAAACCATATTATTAAAATACAATTTAGAAAAATAAACAAAATAGTATTTTATAGATAAAGAGAAACGTTAAAGGTGAACTTACCTGAGGGATTGATTTAATGTGAGATCCTTATTATTAGAAAAATCCTTTTTAAAAAAGCTCTGATAGTAATCTAAAAATTTAAAACCAAAATTAAATCATATTCAAAATTCAAAATTTTATTGACATTTTAATTTGGGACAATCTTTATAACAAAATATAATCATAGGACGATCTGTATAGCAAAATGAAATAAGGGTTGTGCAGCATACCAACTTTAGTAACCAAATTATAAATTGATAAAATGTAGAAAATTGAATACCAGAATATAAAGGGAAAGTATCTTAATTGTTATAATTAAAATTATGAAATTCAAAACACATAAAATCGATAATAAAGTATAATAGAATCAAAATTTTGAAATAATTAGAGAATTTCTGCATGACGTAAAAGGTAACATAGCAACAGAAAAAAAAAGAAGGTAGTTAGTTGATAGAAAGTTGATAGGAGGTAGAGTTTTTTTTTCTTGGTAGAAAGATTTTTCAATTTAAAAAGTTTAAAAGAAGTTAGTTTTTAAAAAAATGGTAGAAGGAGTTTGGTAGAAAAATTTAAGAAATAAATTTTGAAAAGTAAAAAAATTATTAAGGAAAGTTACAAATTTTGAAGAAGTACGTTTATATTCTGGGAGGACAATTATTACGGCGAATTGTTTATGAATAATAAGTGATTAGTATTAAATAAACAACTTACCTGGAAACTATTTGGTTTGTTGTGGACATCATCTGGATATTAATTTCGTAAAAAAAACCAACAGAAAGTGGAAACATCACATAACTAGAAATCTAGTTATAACACATCACTGTTTGTACGAGAAAGAAGAAGGAATAAGGACATTCAAAGGTATCAATTCATTATAATCAATTATAACATATTGCAGACCAGAAACAAATAGTGCGATATGCATTTGTGGGGTTAAGATTGACATCTTCATCACTGTTTAGTATTTCGGGTGTGCCAACCTTACTTAAGTTAAAATTTATTGCGCCAAATTTGAATTTTCTAGATATAAGATATCATTGAGTGTGTGGGCGTGAAAGAAATTCATTATAGTAAATAGTCTGATTTGTGTATATAAATTTTTCTTTGAATCTCTATTAAAATAAAATCATTCTAAATTTTGAAACATTTTATTTTGTGCCAAATACAGAGACACTATCAGCAGTTATCAGAATATGAACTCACAATTAAAGAATCCCTGAGATTGGAAAGATTTACAGCTATAAAATTGAGCATAGTCGTGGTGGTATATAAAAAAAAATTATTAAATTTAAAGAACAAATTAAAACTATAGAATATTATTTAAAATTCTAAATTAAAATATTAGTCAAATAAATTTATTAATAAAATTTTATTTAATTAAAAGTTACGATATTTTGAAATATCATAACAGTATATGCCATAAGGAATAGATTTTTTGCATTTTTTTTACGTTAGATGGACTTCGACAATTATTCATAACAATTGTGATGATATTTGATGTTTATTTGTAAGTGGCACTGCTAACTTAATATTAAGTTAGCAGAGTCACCCTCTAGAAAAAAAAACTAAGAGCGCCACAAATTTTGACAATTATTCGACAATTATTGGAATAGGTTTCATCGATTTTTTTGCAAGTGGCTCTGCTAACTTTATGAGGGCGACATTTCTTACAAAATTGCTGTTTTTTGATGGATTCGATCACAGCGGCTGTTTAAATTAGATTTTTGTTGTTTCAGTGGCAACTACTTGGTGCGCGTTCGCGCGCAGGTGATGTCAAGGGATGACAGCTCTGGTGGCTGGGTACCACTGGGTGGCGGAGGCCTCAGCAACGTGTCAGTACGGAAAAGGCCTCGACCCACACCGTCGAGCGGTCAGCAGCTGCCACCCGATCAAACTGTCAAACCCAAGCACGACTATCTAATATATGGAAAAAGGATCAGCGATAATTCGGTGAGTCCCCCAACACATTTTTCCTAGCGTACTAAGTTCTTATTTTTCAAAATAAAACTTTCAAAGTATGCGATATATTGTACAGGGTGACCAAATAAGAATGCGAGGTACTGTATCTGGGAAACTATCCATCGTAGAGGCTTGCGGAAAAAAAAGTTATGATTAAAACGGCCAAGAGAAAAACCTGGACCCTAAAAAGAACCGAAAAGGGCCACAACTTACATAATAAAAGGAATTAATTAGTTTAAAAAATAAAAATTTAAGGGATTTCCGTATAAAATTTTCTTTGGGCTAAATTTTAGGTTAGGAACAAGATATCGAGATGCGGTTTTCGGGAGCTTGTTTAGGCATCATTTAACTACTTTTTCATGAAAAAGAAATCATACCAATGCGTTTAATTTTTTTGAGAAAATTAACCATTTCTGACGAGATGTCGAAAAAGGCCCTCTAGCGGCGACATCTGAAACTAACAAAACTTTAAATATTATAGCATTTGTAGCTCAAGAATAGCTCTTTTCAACTAGCCCAAGTTTGTTAAAATCGGCTCAGCCGTTTCGAATATACAGGGTGTTTTTTACTGAAACCTTTGAATACTCCCCACCACTTTATTTTTAGAGATATAGCAAAAATTGTTAAACAAAAAAGGTTCAGATTATCCTCTACTTTAAAGATCAGGTATTTTTTTGGTAAGTTAATATAGCGGAATTCGCAGAAACATCACTTTCTTAGCTTCAAGATCGCAGTTACGCCCCCTAGCGGCCATTTCAGAAACTTGAAAATATTTTCCAGGTTTTCCTCTTGGTCGTTTTAGTAATAACTTTTTTTTCCGCAAGCCTCTACGATGGATGGTTTCCAAGATACAGTACCTCGCATTCTTATTTGGCCACCCTGTACATCGGATTGAAAATTGGGCTTTTTTAAATTTAAATTCGTGTAAAATCAAAAAATAAATATTTTGTCGTGAAAAAATTACAGCTTATTTAATACACAAAAAAGAGCATTCATTGAAAAAATGTTTTTGCTGGAAATAAAAATTAAAAACTAAAAAAAAAACTGTTTTTATCATTTTTTCGATCATTTTGAGGTTATGTTGAAAAATGATTATTACAAAAATTTTAGATTTTTTAATTATCTAAAACTTTTACCTTAAACTTTTATCGATAGGATGCATATTTCCGCCATAAATCGTAAAAAAACTTATATTTACCTACCCCCACCCCTTCCGGAAGCAAAAAAACTCGAAGTATACTTAGAGTTTTATTTAAAAAAAAATTCTGCAGAAAAATAAAACTCACAAAATCACCAACTCAACATAAAACTGTTACCAACCCCCGAAGAATACAAAAAGACACACAATGAACACAGTTCATGGTAAAAACAAATTATTCATAAAAAAAATTATATCATACAATTTAAGCCAATTTGCTTTTAACCATTCCGGTGAAATGTTCGAGTCCAACTTGATTCGCTTCTTGATAGTAGGGCAATTGTTGAATTTTAGCCACCCATTCGGTAATTTTCGGATATCTGTTGGCGGCGATTGGTACCAAAACGTTCAATGATGTAACGGTGGGTATGAGGCTCAAATCTGCCAGGGTAAGACTGTCGCCAGCTGCGTACGTGCTAAGCTCGAGCAAACTTTCCAAGCTGGTGTAAGCTGCAAAAAAAATATTCTAAATCAACTCTTTTTAATTGGGTTGCCGGGGCGGGTAATCCGGGGACTAGTTGTTTGACGTTCAAATAAGGTTTTTAAGGCACTGTTAAAGTCGCACAAATGATGTGAAATAAGTGAAAATCACAGCTCCCATGAATTACGACATTAGATGGCGAATAGGATAGGAAGTCGAGCTTGTCTGCTTCTTACCGATGAGGCACAATTGTGCCGAAACCGGTCTAAGAATGACAGGCTCTTTTAGTAACAAAATCAAAGTTGTTGGTTTAAGTCCCGAAACGATTCGGCTCCCAACAGCGTCTGGAATTCTGTAATTCAATACCTGTTGAGGCATATAGCCCAAGGAGTAGTTGTTTGAAGTCCAGACGTTGGTGCAGTGTGTGACATTTTCTAATTCTTGGGAGCTGTGATTTTAACTTATTTCACATCATTTGTGCAGTTTGATTACTCCCAGTAAAATATTTTCTTACTGTCTAGGGGTAGATTTAGTGATTATTACGTAATAGCCACCCAATCGAAGTTGCGATATCAGTTTCTGTCACTATAATGGTATACTTGGGATTTATGAAAGGTATTTAGATAACCAATTTAGAAAAATAATTGTTACTTTACTTGTTTAATGTAATTTTAAGCGACAATTTATTAATTCAACGGCGGCAATGATCAAAAGGATGACTCACGGTTTTATCGAATTAATTTGAATCGGCGCCGGATAAAGTAGATATTCGGAAAGAAAGTGTGTATCCACTCAAAAACGATTTTCTGGTAAAAGGCTGTATTTTAGTCTTTAATAAACAAATGTTATAACTTACAATCCTATGTATACGATAAATATCAATAAAACGATTTTTTTTAGCTTTCGACTGTAAAAATTACAGCAACGTATCTCGAGTATGCACAGTTTGGGTCAATAAATGCAAAAGGAAATCTTAAAAAATTAATTGTTTAAGGTTTAAAGCGCCACACTTGACACTTGAGTGTTTTAACTGGTTAATTTTATGATTTAACAGCTCAATTTTTAATTCTTGTTTGTAATAGCTAAAAATAGAATATGTGCGAGTGGTTAAAATTTCAATTAAATAATTTTTCTGCTGTCGCGTTATTTTATTATACACGTTGACAAGTTATTAAAAAAAGACACGAAAGAAATGATAACAAATACTCTTCTTTATGGATATTAAAACCACTTATTTTATTAAAAAGTTTTTTAAGTCGTTTTCAAAATGACATAACAAAATATATAATAAAAAATTTAGTATAGAAACAGAAAACTTGATAATCTTACAAAAATATGACAGTACCATAGGACACGGAGAAAGATTTTGTAAATACAATTTTTTGTATTTTGAATTTCATTAAAAGGTTTTGTATTTACTATTAAAGATTTTAATGTATTATTAGTTTGAAAAACTGTTTTTAAATTAAATGTATTGCCAATCCTTCTAATTTTTTAGGATAATTTTAGAATATAAGGGATTTTACTATATTTGAATGAAGTATTGGGGTTTTAAATTTATTTATTTATTTTTGATATCTCTGTAAAGTTCACGATTTATAAATTTACGTGGGTAGTTGTTCTTAATCTAAAAAAAAATTAAAAATAGATTCTCAAACTAATAATACATTAAAATTTTTAATAGGAAATACAAAATCTTTTAATGAAATTCAAAATACAAAAAATTGTATTTACATGCGAATGTAATAAATTTTATATAGGAGAAACATGTAGACCTTTTCATACAGGGTGTTTCCAAATGACACTTACAACGCCTGGCTGTAAATACCTCTCGTAAAATTGGACAAAATGATATAAGGACTCGATTACTTTTCGAAATACAGGGCGTTAAAGTTAAAAAAAAATAAATGTTTTTATTTAAAAACTTTAAAACGGATTAATATATTTCAGTAAAAAATCATGTTTCATATCAAGATCCAGTGGCGTGCAGTTAGAAGGGTATATCCCCTTTTCGCAACCATTTTCTACGCCCATGGCTATTTTTATTTTTTTGTATTGCTTAACAGTTTTCAAATAAAAAACGAATAATCTTTACATACCGAAAATCTTGTGGTTTTTAAGATATTTAATGTTTTTATGAAGTCTGTAAGATCTTTTATTAATGAAATAACCAACAACATTTTTCTTGGATTTCTTTAATAATTTTTGTCTTATTTTTTAATAACCACTAGATACTAGACACTATGGTTGGGAAAAGGGGATATACCCTTCTAACTGCACGCCACTGGATCTAGATATGAAACATGATTTTTTACTGAAATATGTCTTTTTACATTTAAAAACGACCTGCTAAATTTCAAATTTATATATTAATCCGTTTTAAAGTTTTTAAATAAAAACATTTATTTTTTTTTTAACTTTAACGCCCTGTATTTCGAAAAGTAATCGAGTTGGACCCCTCATTCCTTATATCATTTTGTCCAATTTTACGAGAGTTATCTACATCCAGACGTTGTGTCATTTGGAAACACCCTGTATTAAACTTAATGAACACCAATCATACATTAAAAATAAACAATTCGAAAAATCAAAAATATGTGAACATGCAAGGGATTATGGTCATAAAATACAATGGAATTCTTCAACTAGATTATTAAAAGAACCTAATAATTATAACCGCAAAGTTAAAGAAGCAGTATTGATGTGCTTAAATAATAACGAATGTGTTTCTAATTGTTCGGTCGATATTTCAAAAATTTGGATACCTATTTTACAAAAAGAGTCAATTGCAAAAAGGATATACCCTCTATATCGGGATAGTATCATAAATTTTTATCTGGTTTTTTCTTTAAGAAAACTTCTTTCTCAGACACGTCACAAAAATATGATGAAAACTGATTTTGACATCTTTTCATATTTTTGTAAGATTATCAAGTATTCTGTTTCTATAGTAAATTTTTTTATTATTTATTTTGTTATGTCATTTTGAAAATTGAAAATAAGTGGTTTTAATATGCATAAAGAAGAGTATTTGAAGTACAAACCCACTATGAGTTATAGAAATAAATGGAAACAAATTATTGAGATTGAGAAAATAGTGACGTGTTTTACAAAAATGCACGAAATCCTTCAGAAATCGAAACAAGTGGCAATGTTTCCATTTGTTCCATGTTTCTTTTGGGTTACAGAATCTGCCGAAATTTTCAACTATTTTTGGAGATATATAGGGCGAAAATACAAACTGATTTAAAAAAAATAGTTAATTTAAAAAAAGGAAATTTACTCTCTTTCAAAAAAAAATCTTGACTCCTGATATAAAAAAATGGAAATAAAAAAGACAAAAACAGCTTTTTGAACTATTGGCGTTATTTTTTTGACTAATATGCTCCATACATCACAAAAAAAACAAACTGGACATCTCGTATAATAATTATATAAGTTCAGGTAATAATAAACGGAAAACTGCAAACTCATGATTCATTATGATTTAACAAACGAAAAAAAAAACCGTTACCCACACATTTAACCTCTAAATATATCTGCAATTATTTAAAAACACATAATTATATTTTTACTAACCTTGAGTTACTTGGTCAGCCTTGTCTTTGCTGACGCTTTTTGCTCCTTCCCTGAGGAGGGATATGACGATTGCAGCCAACTTGGGGAACACCACTCCGACGTCGAAGAACAATCTTTGATTTATTGTCGCCTTCTTTTGGGGGCAAGAGGGGTATAGTTCGCTTTGGGGAGCATATTTTTCAAGCTTAAATAAATTAAAAAAAAAGAAATATAACATACATGTATAATCTACATTTAATATTTTCTTAATCCAAGCTTTCGGATATGATTATATCCATCATCAGAGAGCTACAATATATAAAATCTTAATAAAAATGTTTATTTACAACTTAATGAGATTGTAACATCAAAAGTGATGTAAAATGTTGAAAAAATTCATAAAAATTCATAATAATTTTTTTTAATGCTAAATAACAGAAGATAAATATAAATGATTTGTTTATACATAAATTTGTTTATATTAAACGTTTATTTCCTAATGTGTCAGCAAATACTCTTTTTTTTGTATAATCTACTACAAAATATTGTGATAATTTTGCTCTGAAAAAACATCAATAATAATTGTAGATATTGTGATAGTGACAGAGCAAAATTAATTCATTTTAATAATTGAAAATTCGAAAAATGGGGCAAAAATAAAAAATATATACAGGGCACTCTTTGGACTACGCGAATTTTTCGTAGACGAGCAAATATACAAAGTGTTTACTTTTAAAGTTGAAAACCAGCAAATTTGAAATCTATCGTTCGACTAATTTTCTTGATATCGCTCGTTCTAATCCTTTTCGTGGTCCACCCGGTATGTTTATCTAGATATGACAATTGTAATAGGATTAAAGAATACTCAACTAAAAAGCATAAAATATTGCTACTATCTTATCTAAGAATATTATTTTTTGTTTTTTTAAATAAATATATTCTAATTTTAATTAGGCGTCTGATAATTTTTAAGGTTACAAATTTAAACAACCTTGAAAATGTCTTTTAATTATATTTTTAACCAAACTGAAAAAAAAATGATCCTTGACATGATTTTCAACAAAATCCATCAAGCACATGAGAGAATTGGTAGAAATTTTAAGCTATATTCGTTTAGCAATATTAAAAAAAATGATTTTATGTATTTTTTTCTTAATTTTTGAAAGTTAATAATTTTTTGGTTATTTCATATTTAAGTTTTACCTTTTATTATTATTTTTTTTGTTGACAAAATCATGTGCTTCAAGGGATCAATTCTTTTGTAAAAAAATACAATTACCTCCAGTGGCGTACTAAAAAATTTAGATATTAGTGTCTTACAGCGCAAATTGTCCATAAAGTTTTTATAAAAATTGACGAAAAAGTCGTTTTTCAATTATAGCAAATTTGTATTTTTGATTTACAAATTTCAACACTCTATATCTCAGAAAATACGGGTATAGGGTTGAATTTCCTAAATCAAATTGTATAAATTCACATAGTTGGTGAGATATCCCGACACCCTGTATATAAAAATTAAAATTCGTGTATCCCTTTAAAATCGTACGAATTATTTCTAAATTTTTTACACCTTTAGGTACTTACCAAATAAATATTGATAGCGTGACTATCCCAAACGACAAAATCGTCGTCCTTCAAAGTAGGCACTGTATGCAAGGGATTCAATTTCAAAAATTCGGGATTCATGTGTTCCCCAGCAGCCAAATTAACAGGGGACAATTCTACCTCTATACCCAAAGCTTTGATGGTCAATAGGGTACCTCTGACGGCGGGACTGGCGTCAGCGTAATATAAAATCGGAGCCATTTTTTGGAGAATTTGATTTTTTTTTAGTTAAACGATTGTTGTTTTTCGGCGCCGACCTCGAGTTGATTGATTCGAATGGAACAAAATCACTGAAACGACTGAAGGTTTCGCGGTATCGCAACCGGTTTTATAGACACTTTATCTTTGGTATTTTCCAGATACAGGATGTCCCTCCCTGCTTTGTCGTTTAGTCAGTTTTATTGGTATTGAGATGATAAGACGAAATCGAAATTTGCGAAAGCCCTCGGGATGACTTGCTAGTTGTTTTATAAGATTTAAAATAGACGGAGGCTAAATTTGGAAGAATTTTCATTTTTTAATGCTTCTAAAGAAGTTTGTGCGTATAAATCGTAGAAATGGTTGTATATTCAAAATACAAATTTACTTAATCTATGTACATATTTAAAATAGCCGTTGAAGGTTTCGAAAAACGTCACATTTAGAAAGCAATTCTTGAAAGCTCAGGTTTTCCACTTTTTCTTGAAAATGTGACTGCTCACTTTCCCCACTAAATTTTATTTTTTTATTATAGGGTTGGATATTGGTTTTTTACGATTTCTGGCTGAAATATGCATCATATCGAAAAAAGCTTCATGTAAAAGTTGTAGATAATTAAAAAATCTAAAACTTTTGTATTTATCATTTTTCAACATAACCTCAAAATTATCGAGAAAAACGCTAAACACATTTTTTTTTTTCGTTTTTAATGTTTATCTCCCGCAAAAATATTATTTTTATGAAACTGCTGTATGAAATATGAAATAAGCTGTAATTTTTTTCAAAGCAGAATTTTTATTTTTTTGAAAAAAGTGTGTAAAATTACGTCAAACCTTAAAAACGCTATTAAAATTAAAGAAATACTTCTTAAAATATTGCATATTCGTTTCTTAATATTAAAAAATAAATTTAGATAAAAAAACCAGTAGGTTTCATTTCCTATTTCCTCAGATTGTGGTCAGGATGTTTTCTTCTTATACAAAAACCTTTTACGTAAATATTTCAAAACCTCAGACAATGAGATTAACGTCATTCGAATATCTCTAAATTCGTTTCAACTGTACCAAAATTCCAAAACCAAATTCCATGAACTTCCATCAGCCAACGGCGGCTTCAAGGGGGGGGGCAGTAGGGATCATTGCCCAATGATCCCTACTGCCCCCCCCCCAAACGTCCGGAATGAGAGGATATTTCTCATATCTGCGTAAACCAAATTTGTAGATTCTAGGTTCATTTATATCCTAAAAAGTATTTCCCTCAAAAATGGCCCAAACATTCTGTTTAAATCAAATTTTAATTTCTTTGAATTTTTTTTGTAGATTCTAGGTCTATTTATATCCTAAAAAACTCAATTTTTCCCCCAAAAATGGCCCAAACATTTTTTTTCGGTAATTTTGGCATTGCCAATCATTTCATAGACAAAATTCATTCTGCGTAAACCAAATTTTATTTTTTTTTTTAATTTTATTTGTATGTATATTCTAGGTCTATTTATATCCTATATACTTTTTCCTCCAAAAATGGCCCAAACATTTTTTTTTCGGTAATTTTGACATTGCCAATCGCCAAGGGTATGTTAAATATCACAGTTGCCAGTACAATACCGTAGCCATCTGTCAGTAGATGTTTTTGACGTTTTGATGCACTTTGTGTATTATTATTATTAATTTTGAGCAATAAATATTCTGTTCCTATATTATTGTCAAATTATTGGTGGCTGCACATAAAATATTGTACGCGCCACACTCGGAAAGTGTATTTACAGGGCTTTCAGGGCTCCGCCTTTGAAAAAAATACTTTCTTTTTCCTCTACGTAAAATAAAAGAGTGACTGGGGTCATTTTTACACCGACAATATAGTCCAAAGGTTAATTAATTGTATTGATTTTATGGACTATGTCAATAAAGAACTGATAAAAGTTGTTTGAAGATCAAATAAAAAAACTAATTGTACCATACGCGGGCGCCACTTTTTTTTACATAATATGAATTGTTAATCGAAAATCTTTATTTAACTATCCGTATATTATAAACTATACCAGAAAACTTTAAATTGAATTATTTCAGTTTTTTTTTAAGATAGAAACTTTAAATTATGGGTGATTGTTTGGGGTATATGGGCAAAATTAACAGTAAACTCCATACCACCCCTTGAGTAAAATTGATTGGTGATTTTAGTAAAAAAAATATTGTAACTGGGTGAATAACTTCATGCTTTTTTTTATTAAAAACTAATCGAGTTTTCAGTAAAAATTAACATTTTCAGGTGGGGCTATTATCGCAGAAAATTATGGGTAAAACAAAACCGCATAGTGAATTATAAAGTTCTAGCAAATTACATCAACTTACTATCCTACTTGTGAATGATTCGACAAAAACGTGTTGCAGACCTCGAACGTATTTGTATTTGTATCAACTACTACAAATGTGATTCATTGGGAAAGTCAAGCGTCTGATGTGAACTGCAAACGAAATAAAACCAGGAAGTGCGATATTTTTTCCTTAATACGGTTACGCGGCATTTTTATATTACCAACAATTAAAAATGAAATACTTTAACCCCTTTTACGAGTTAATCAGTCCAAACACAGTGCATAATCGAGATAATTCGTATTTTATGCCTTCGGCAATTCGCCTCGGCTGCAACATCTTGAGATTTTTTCAGCCTGTTAAATAATATACTATTACTTTGAGTCGTTAAAGTGGGGGGTATTACTAAAAAAAATCTGTTTGTTTCAGATCGTTTTAAGTTGCACGATAAAGAAAGACTTTGAATACAATAAAGTGATGCCTACTTTTCATCACTGGAAAACCGGAGACAAAAAGTACGGGCTGACATTTCAGGCGGCGGCTGACGCTCGCGCCTTTGACAAGGGAGTCAAAACGGCCATACAGGATCTTCTGGACGGTAAGAGGACTTCTTTAATTTTTCCTTGTAAAAAAAATTCTCACTCGTATTTAAACTATTAGACAATATCCATTTTTGAAAATAATAATAATAATTATTATAGCATCTGAAATACGTCGATCTTTACGGAAAATTGCATAAGAAATTTGATCGTCGTTAATTTTAAGTTGTTAAAAGAATTTCGGTTGAAAAAATTATTAGGATTCAATTTTTATTTCTCATCTGCTCTATTTGTGTTTGTTTCAATGCTTTCTTTACTACTACGGGATTCCTACATGGTGAGTACTATAAATAAATAAATAATGTTAAGTTTTTTTGCATTTATATTCGGTTAAAACAAGACACCGATGTCAATAGGTAACAACTAATGACATCTGTCAAGTGGTGACAATGACATCTGTCAAAAGATGTGACAACTAATGCCATCTGTCAAGATGTGATAACTAATGACATCTGTCAAGAGGTGACAACTAATGACATCTGTCAAGAGGTGATAAGAAACAATGTAGCAATGATGTTATTAAGTTATTCGCTATTTTCAGATCGAAAATAAGTCAATTGATTTTAGCAAACTGTTTGATTGGTCAAAAAGACTTTTTTAAAGTACAACAGACTTAATTATTTTTTTATCTAATCTAAATTCTAGAAAGCATATGATATATAATAATGCCTTTAATATGAGTCATATTTCTTTATAGTTTCTATTTTTAGATTCATCTATATGAGTTGTCCTTAATTTTTAGTTAATTGATGTAATTGTTATAACAATACGAACATTTTGTATAATTTTCAACTGAATTGTATAATTCGGTCAATTAACGCGGTGTTTTAGAATTTACTAGGAAAAGCTGCGCTACTCATTTTATGATATCAGAAAATATAGAATACAAAATTAGTAAAAGCTAAAAAAAAATTGTAAAATCTACAAAAAAATTCTGAGAAACTCGAAATTTGGCTAAAAAGAGTAATTGAGGTTGAAAAAATATCCACTAATACAAAAATTGCAAACAAAAATTTTTGGACTGATTTTGGAGAAATTAATTGGATATATCATGAAAAAAAAAATTAATAAAATCTACTTAAAAATTCTGAAAAATTTGAAATTTAGTTGAAGAGAGTAATTAAGATTTAAAAAATTGCCAAAATTGTAAACAAAAATTTTTGGTGTGATGTTGAAGAAAATTTTTGGATGAATCATGAAAAAAAATTAGTAAAACATACAAAAAAAAAATCTGAAAAACCCGAAATTTGGCTAAAAATAGTAATTGAGGTTGAAAAAAGTACCCACTATTACAAAAATTGTAGACAAAAATTTTTGGACTGATTTTAGAGAAAATAATTGGATATATCATGAAAAAAAATTAATAATATCTACAAAAAAATTCTGAGAAACTTGAAATTTAGCTGAAGAGAGTAATTAAGATTGAAAAAATACCCTCTATTGCCAAAATTGCTAACAAAAATTCCCTACTGAGTTTGCCATTATTTTTTAAACACTTTGTATATTTATTTATTTATCTTTCTATCTTTTTTACCTTCCAGGTTTTGCGGACACCTCTCCCATTTCTCCGCTGCCCAAATGTCCTAAAGACGTGGGTGATGATGACGTATTTATGGTAAGATATTTTTTCTTCATCAAAAGTCTTTACAAGTTTAAATTTTTTTTATATTGTTTGCCTTACGCTGTTTTCTATTTATCTCTCTTATTGTTTTTGAAATAGCCTAAATTTATTTCAAAATATGATTTTTCCAATAATCATTATTAAATATACGAGGGCGTATCGATAAATTCCTAATCTAACATTCGAAACACTATTTTGATATTTTTTTTTATCCTATGTTGTATACCCATATTAACAAAATAATTTTCTAGACGTTAGATCTTCCCCAAGATCCCAAAGATTCTCGTAGCTCGAGTGACTCAAGCACTAAAGGTACTGAACACCTTCATCGAGTGACTTACATAGGCCGTGATAATAAGCCTTTAGATTCTCGACTGCCCGTCTATGATCCCAACAAGGGAGCCAAAGGTAAGACAATGAAAAAAAACCGTTTATATAACCATTATTTCATCATACTTTTTTATCTAATTCATAAGTGTCCACATTTGAAATATTTCGCCGCCGCCGGTCCTGGAAATATTGCGATCAATAAAAGCAGCGCCTTCTTAAATCTTAATGTTGTCAGCACTGATTCGTGTGAGTGTCTACATTGACGGTTACGGAAGATTCTTTTAAACAAATATAATTATTTAAAAACTTTATATTTAACAACACATCACTGAAAGTAAAATAAAGGTTTTTAGGATTCTTATAATAATTGTAAATTGGTCAGTAATTTTTTATAATTCGTCATTGAGAGTCTGAAGTTACGTAAAAAACGTCTACATCTATGTAACCGGCATCGGTAGCGGAGACATATTCAATAAGTATTTTTGTTCTGTCAACACCGGATTTAGGTGCTGGGTGTAGTTCTTTCCCCCTAGAATTGACATACCAGTGTAACTAGAATTAGTTGGTCACACTGTACTATTGATTTTCTGACGGAATAATACAGAAGTGGCTTCTATTTTTTTGTAGTCAAAGCATTTCAATTTTTTTTGTATTTATTGTAATCTTTATGGAATGCCTCAAGAGACTAACTTCTCTCTCACTAATTTTGGTAAAGAGAGTGAAACAAAGAATCCCGAAAATTAAATGTCAAATTGGAATATATGTCAATTTGATTAACAGTTATTTTTAAGTATGTAATGTATTATAATTATTTATTTCATTTCATTTTGTGGCTAAATAAATTTAAATTTAGTATTCGTGTCATTGGTACCCAAACCTTTGACATCGAACGTCAATGTCAAACAACGCCATCTTTTATAGCAACTACCAACAAATATGTTCAGTAACATTGATTTTCAGATATTTCCGTACAAGGCAGCGCCGGGGAAAACTACCCATATGTTCAGTTAACGGCCGTACATGAATACATTTATCCAGCGGAAGACCAACAAAAACCACCCCTAGTAAGGCGGGATTCGACGTCGAGCTTAAAAAAATGCAACATCAGCATGGAGATGAACCCTCCTCAGCAGCCCCCCTTGCCCTACAAAGCCGTCAAACACAAGGGAAAAGTACAAATTAGGTAAATAAAAAACAGGTTATGCTTGTCTTATTTCCATCAATCGCGTGTAAGCAACTTTTATTTCTACTCGACTTGTACACCGCTAGTCGTAGTTCTGTCATCTGTCATGGTACTGTCATCTGTCATGGTATGACATGACATTGTCTAGCCGTGGCTACAGTTGCGGTCCCGGCTAGATATATTACAATACTTTAACAAAATTATTATTTTTTAAATATACTACCAGTTTTCGTTGTTTCTTTCAGGTGTCGACACTGTCACGACCTCTATACCGAAGACAAGAATCCGCGAGGCGCGTGCGAATACGCTCCCGACATAGTGAAATCCGCCATCAACCGTATGACGTGCATAGAATGCGCGCAGTGCGTCGACTATCATTGCGCATCGGATCAAGAAGGTGATTTCGCGCAACACCCATGTGACTGTACCAACGACGAGAATTGCACCAAAAGGTGGTGCTGTTTGACGTTTCTATCGATATTCGTACCGTGTTTGTGGCTATATCCACCTCTCAAATTGTGCCACTGGTGTGGGGTTAAGTGCGGCATGTGCGGCGGCCGACACAGCATGTGATCTATGAATCATATTTTGCGATATTAGATATTGGGTTTTGCCGACGTAAGTCTCTCTATTTTTCGTTGGTTTTTTATTTCCTGTGACAAAACGATGCATTTTTTATTATAGTCTGGACCTGGATTTTTCGACTGCTTAGAAATTATTCTTCTCTTCCCGCAAATGCGACTGACTTAACCTTGAATGTCATTTGTTATATAGAATACGTCACTTGTCATGTGTCAAGCTTCAAATTTTTGACTTGACGCCATTTTATATACAAACCTGACGTTTTTATTTAAAAAATTTTAATTTATTGATTCTTAAGCGTTGAGATTGTAATTTTTGGTATATATTTGGTCCAGTATTAGAAATTATCTTTAAAACGTCTGTGATTTAACTAGTAAGCATTTCATAGTTATATTGAATATTTTTTTAATAATAATTTCCTTTTCTGGAAAGCTGAGTATCTAATATCGTAAAATAATTTCTAATGCTTAGCAAGTTAAGGGTTGTGAACACTTAAAAAAAAACTTAAAAGGTTAAGCTTATCTACATGAGAAAAAATGAAAGACTGTTTATATTTGTTGATTTTTAATTGTAAATTGCGCTAAAAAAATTTTTAATCTTTATTTATTTTATAAAAAGTTCGGGGAAACAGAGTGAATTTCACCCCGAATTCAAGAATTTAATATTGTTGATGTGTTCCAAATTACAAAAGTATAAAATCATCAAAAGTGTAATTTTTACATTTCGTCTTTTTACACTGTAAATCTATAAATGTAAAGATTCAAAGTGTAAAATTTATGTACAGAGTAAATTTACAATGTAAATTTGTAAATGTAAATATATTGTAAATCTCATACTGGTTCAAACGGTAAATATGCTTAAATATTTGTGTATATTTACTCTGTAAACTTACACAATCCTCGGTGATTTTACATTTTTGTGAATTTAATTTAAAAGCTTTACATCTACAGGGTTTACCAAAAGTACAATAAATATGATAAAAAATAGTATGTTTTTCGGGACAAAATGTTTAAACTTTTGGAACATTCTGTAGAATTTTACGCATTGTTAACGAATTAATGCCAATCTATGTACTCTAATAAAAATTGGAAGAAAACTATGAACTGCCAGGTAAAAATTAACAAAAAAAAAATGTATATAATAAGGTACATAGTAATGACAATACAAAAATCATAAAAATATCAATAGAAACTCAATGTTTTATATGAATATCTTAGTATAAAAATATGGCAAGTAATCATTCGAGATGTTTAGATAGTCATAAAAAATTGGGATTTCCATTAAAAAAAACCATCTTGGCTTCTTTCTCAAAAGCTGTATACAGAGTGTTTTTATTTAAAAAAAATGGTAGAGTCCTTCCTTAAAAAGTACAAAAGCTCTGACTGATCACAAACGTTTATTTATTTCAATTTCCAGTTCGTAAATGTAAATTTACAGTTAGTGGGTGCAAATTTACAGAAAGACGTAATTTTACACTACTGTCTGTAAATATACAGTTAAGCAGATTGTCCGGAATTGGGAGTGGGTAGAATGTGTAAAAATAAAACCATTTTTCATAAATATCGTCGTTCTAATCGGATAATCCAAAAATATTTAATAGATATAATTTTTTTTAATTTTTTAATTTTTTTATTTTTCTCAATTTTTTTTTAATTTTTTCAATTTTTTTCATTTTTTTCAAATTTTTTCGTATTTTTCAATTTTTTGCGTATTTTTCAATTTTCTTCATATTTTTCATTTTTTTTATATTTGCCAATCTTAGTTGCTTTCAATTTTTTTTTAATTTTTTCATCTTTTTTAATTTTTTCATATTTTTCAATTTCTTTTTAATTTTTTTCATATTTTTCAATTTTATTCATATTTTTTCAATTTTATTCATATTTTTCAATTTTTTTCATATTTTTCAAATTTTTTCATATTTTTCATTTTTTTGATATTTTTCAATTTTCTTCATATTTTTCAATATTTTCCAATCTTAATTGATTTTAATCAAATTGTGTGATTGATTGACTGTGGTTTTATTTTAATTCGGATATTTTTTGGAAAATCAGACGAAAATTTTGGTGTGAATATTTTGTAGGGGTAATTAAATGATTGCTAAAAGAATTTGCGCTAAAGGATTTTTGAAAAATCAGCAATAAAAGAAACAAAAGGTAATTAGGCTCAGAATTTATCGTAGATGGTGTATAATTTTTTTGAAAATGGAAAAATCTTAAGACCCTGTATTATTTGCTATTAATATTATTAACACTAAGTACAAATTTCGAGGTTAGATTATCAAATAGGTATTTTTGTAATTTACGTGATATCTGTTGACTGTCAAAAAAACGCTGTAATACAGTTTTTAATTTAATTTAAATAAAATTAGTGTTTAAATTTGTCAAAAAAAAATATTTTTGTTGCCTGTAAATTTTCCTAAAACTTAAAAACAATTGTAATCAAATTTGCCAGTAAATATTGATAAATATCTGTGTTGAAACATGTCCAAACTTTTAAATTAGCAAATTGTTTAAAAAAACTATTTTTTTAAACAATTTGCTATAAAACGACAGAATTTTAAAAACAAAACAAATTCCTTTATTTTGAAATAAAACTTTTTAAAATGTACACATCCAGTGTTGCCGTGTTTCAAATCCAGTGTTGCCACGTTTCATAATATTCCTTGTAAAACTGACTTTATTTACTCAAGGGCTCTGGGTGGATATCGCTACACTTTTACACGTATTTCGAACAAGGAATTTATAGTGTTTGTTGACATTCTGTCGTAAATTTGTACATAAAAATATGTAAGAAATAAGAACCGATCGAAATTTCGGTTCGAATTTTTTACAAAAATTCCATTATTGCACTTATGCAATCGATTAGAAACTTAAATAGTTTTTATTGTGTGTGTATATATATGTTAATAATAAAAAAAAAGTATGATATGGCTTATAATAAAAATGTGTGAGTGATATTTTAATTAAATAATATATTAAGAATAAATATAAAGATTATGTTAATAATTATGTTTGTTTCATTTATTTGGTATCAAACGAAAGGAAAATGCAATTTATATATTTATTAATAACATTTAATAATTTAAATTTATAACAAAAACTAACAAACTAAAATATAGTGTACAAACATTTTATTTTTTTATCGCATCGTGAATCAAATTTTCACTTTCTATCCATAATTTCCTCGAAATATTGTCATAGAAAATCACTTTACTGTTGTAGTGTCTACAATCTCTATATAAAAGACCAGTTTCATCTTCTAGGTCTGGCTCTGTAGCACAATAAATCGGAGTTTGGGCACCCTACAATATGTTTACATTTTATTAAAAAAATCACGATTTAAAAAATATAAAACATGCTGCTTTGCGTAATTTTGAAGCTTGAGCCAATTGGAAATTAAAAAAATTCAAACTATCATAATTACCCATTGATTACAGAGAATTTTCAAAATTGAAACCCAGTTTTAAATATTATCATTTAGAAAAATACATTGTCAAAACTGATCAATGGTCAAGTCACTTCTATAATAAATTATATCGTGAACAAATATAGTCTAAAAATTACCTTACCTGTCTAGAACTCCTCATAAAAAAGAAAGCAACCGGGGCCACAACGAAGAAATGGTACCACTTGATGGTATGCCTGAACAATCCCGTATAAACCCACCCCGGACAACAGGCATACACTTTTATATTCCGATCTTTCGTTCTAAGAGCTAATTGTTGAGCAAAGTAAACATTAGCTAACTTAGAGTTAGCATATAAATTAGCCCTGTGAGATATTTGTAGACTGTTTAAGTCGTCCAATCTTATCTCGCCTCGTTCGTGTAAAGATGAAGCTACAACAACCACTCTGCTGTTACCGGAAGAGACAGAAAGGGGTTCCAAAAGGAGATTGGTCAAGTAAAAATGTCCTAAATAGTTTACACCGAAATGTATCTCAAAGTTGTCGACAGTTTCGATTCTGTACGAGTTTGGGTATGATACTCCGGCATTGTTGATCAAGATGTGGATTTCTTTGTAATTTTTTTTCACTTCTTCAGCGAATTTTTCAATGGATTTTAAACAACCCAAGTCCAACTGCATAGGTATCTTAAAAAATACAAAATAACCCTATAGTAATAATAAACATTTAAGTATTCTAGAACTCACAACAATTGCATTTTTATGATTTTGTTGTATAATACAACAAGCATCCTTAGCTTTATCCAAAGTTCGGCAAGCTAGAATGACTTGTGCTTTCCTGGCGGCTAATTCTTTAGCGATTTCAAAACCTATGCCGGAGTTTGCACCAGTAACAATTGCAGTTTTTCCATTTAGTTGAACAGAATTTGTACATTTGCCCCATTTTGATTCACGATACTTCCTAATTAAAGCTAAAAGTAAAATAGTCGGTAAAAAATAATACGCGAGATAGCCCATACTTGACACAAGGAAAGTAAACAAATCAAACGTCACTGTCACTCTTAAAAACAAAATTTTTAGAGAGTTTCGGTTTTTGGGTTGGCATCAGTTCTTAGGTCAAATACCTCGTAGATGTCAACTGCCATGTATTTTGTAGTTAAAATGTACTAGTAACAAAATGTTGACGTTGCGGTAAAACTGAAGTCATTAATGAAAAAGTATAAAAATGCGGCCTTCTTTGAGTACTATTTTGACTACATTATTTTTCTTATTTATTTTGAAATCCATGTACAGTTTGTATAGCATATTTCAAATACCAGTGTGCGAGAAAGGAGAAACTTGTTACAAATCCTATTTCAATGAAAACCCAAAATTTGACCTATTCGTTTTTGTCTCAGACAATTCAAAATCTGGGAATTTTGACCAAATTCTCTACGAGAAAAATTTTGATTACACATCACTATTTGAACGGTAAGATTTTAGTTTATCAATAAATATGTCTTCACTAATAGTTTACGATGTTTTTAGTGTTATTTCACTGGAAATATCGAAAACTGCTAGGAATAACGGATCTCTCGTTATCCATTCTGTACTTGTACCTAGTAGAGCAAGTTATTTAGAAACTAATATACAAGATTTGGTAGAACTACCAGATTCAACTTACATAAAGAGCAGGCTTACAAAATATGCAATACCTGTTAGTTCAACTTTTAATTTATTAAATGAGAAAGGAAAGACAGCAAATTCGAAGCCTGTCACTCATTTAAGGTCCAAATATGCTGTGATAATGTGTACTGAAAACTTAAACATTCCTCATTCAGCAATACCATTTGAGATTATAAGAAACTTTAGGGTTAACAGAAAGAAAGAGTTTTTGCCTCTCTTTCATCCGGATGTTCTTAATATGAGAACACGGGATTTAGTTGAGATTACAGCAGATACCAAGTTATTGAATTTAACTTACGTGTTTACTCCAAGTTCCATCGGTAAATTCAGATTTTTGATGCAAATAGAGAGCACATTGCACCAGTTTTTGAGTTTAGGATTTACTGAAAAAGATTTGGACGAGGTTAAGGGTGTTTTTGCTGATACCAGTTTGTATTTATTGTGTCTTACTCTTTTTATTGGAAGTGTCCATGTAAGTAGCCCATTATTTATATTATTTTTATATTTAAATCTGTTTTACAATGCGGTGTTGAAAACTATAATAATTTTCTAGATAAATGACATCATTTTTTTTGAAAAGTCTAAAAAGGCATTAAAAATATTTTTGCTATGATTATTATTATGATTTTATATTGTTATAATGTGTTGTACTTTTTTCTTCTCTCTATTCTAAACATTTGTTGACAGGGAATAAATAATAGTATTTATTTTAGTAAATATACATTTTTTTTGGTGTAAACTAGTTTAAAAAATATATTATCCAGATTCTTTAAACGTATCTATAAAAATATGTTAAAATATTAATTTTTTGAAATTCGATATTGGTTTGTCTTTATTAATAATCGATTAAAAGTAAAAAAATGAAGTTGTCTTAATTTTTATTTAATCGTATTGTCGCAAAATTGTCTAGATAAGTCAAAAAAATTATAAATAATTATATAAACAAACATTCAACATCAGAACCACAATCCTTCAAAAAATCAAATGAAATAAAGATGCAAAATTAATATTTAATAATAGCCAATAGCGCCTACTACCAGGTATCGAAATGTGACTGAAGCTAGCCCACCACAAATCGGATCGTGGGAGAATTTATTACAATCTGAAAAAAATTTATTACACCTCCCGTTTTCGAAATATAAGGTTGTGGGCCAGGTTTCGGCTCAATATAGGGGTGAATGTTATATTGAAATGAATATATTTATTTATTAACTCTGAATTGCTGACCAAAGACACATTTCGTGAGTGGGCTACTGTAATAAATTTTAAACAGAGTATTAGAGGTGAACGTTGGATTGAAATGAATATATTTATTTATTACAGCAGCCCACTCACTTCTATATGGAAAAATATTATTCCCTTTAACTCTGAAATGCCTACCAAGTACATATTTCGTAAGTGTGCAACTGTAATAAATTGTAAACAGAGTATTACAGCAGCCCACTCACTTCTATATGGAAAAATATTATTCCCTTTAACTCTGAAATGCCTACCAAGTACATATTTCATGAGTGGGCTACTGTAATAAATTTTAAACAGAGTATTAGAGGTGAACGTTGGATTGAAATGAATATATTTATTTATTACAACAGCCCACTCACTTCTATATGGAAAAATATTATTCCCTTTAACTCTGCAATGCCTACCAAGTACATATTTCGTGAGTGGGCTACTGTAATAAATTTAAAACAGAGTATTAGAGGTGAACGTTGGATTGAAATGAATATATTTATTTATTACAGCAGCCCACTCACTTCTATATGGAAAAATATTATTCCCTTTAACTGTGAAATGTCCACCAAGTACATCTTTCGTGAGTGGGCTACTGTATAATAATATTTTTCCATATAGAAGTGAGTGGGCTGTTGTAATAAATAAATATATTCATTTCAATCCAACGTTCACTCTGTTTTAAATTTATTACAGTAACCCACTCACGAAATATGTACTTGGTGGGCATTTCAGAGTTAAAGGGAATAATATTTTTCCATATAGAAGTGAGTGGGCTGTTGTAATAAATAAATATATTCATTTCAATCCAACGTTCACCTCTAATACTCTGTTTTAAATTTATTACAGTAACCCACTCACGAAATATGTACTTGGTAGACATTGCAGAGTTAAAGGGAATAATATTTTCCCATATAGAAGTGAGTGGGCTGTTGTAATAAATAAATATATTCATTTCAATCCAACGTTCACCTCTAATACTCTGTTTAAAATTTATTACAGTAGCCCACTCATGAAATATGTACTTGGTAGGCATTTCAGAGTTAAAGGGAATAATATTTTTCCGTATAGAAGTGAGTGGGCTGTTGTAATAAATAAATATATTCATTTCAATCCAACGTTCACCTCTAATACTCTGTTTTAAATTTATTACAGTAGCCCACTCACGAAATATGTACTTGGTGGGCATTTCAGAGTTAAAGGGAATAATATTTTTCCATATAGAAGTGAGTGGGCTAAATTTCCACGTGCATTTCTATCGGATTTATCCAGTTTTGTACGATGTGAGCTAGCTTCACCCGAAACCTGGCCCACAACCTCATATTTCGAAAATGGGAGGTGTAATAATTTTTTTCAGATTGTGATAAATTGTAATAAAGTCTCCGACGGTCTGATTTGTGGTGGGCTAGCTTCAGTCACATGGTATTGAATTACATCATTGCAGACTCGCGTTGATTCGACTACTGTCGTGTTCATTTCTAGACTGGCTCGGCATTCATGCGTTTGTCGTTTCATTTAAAAATTTGGTGGAAGATTTTGGTACCTTCATATCATTTACGCCAATTTTTAAAAAAATCGTCTATCAGGATTTTTGAATCCCTAATTGCTATGTTTTAAACGTAATTTGTAATATACAAGGTGATTTAAGAAATGTGAAATTGTAATGTATTTCTTCTAATATATTTTCGAATTCTGCGTTTATTTAACCCCTTCTAGTGCGCTCGAATTAATTCGAGCGGCGTTGTACTTTATGTTCTTGTAATTGTTACACTATTTTTATATAATTAATTATTTGACCGAATTTTGATGAACGTTAGGTTGCCATAACGTGGTTCAAAAATGTGTTTTCTTAAATAAAAAAAATATTTTTCTTTTCGGCTTCTTTGAGGGGTTAAATAACCATAATTTAGTTTGTAAGGGTCAATACGTTACTCTCTCATTCACGATGTATAAACACAATATTTTTTCATTATTATATTTCAGCTCCTTCTCGATTTCCTATCGTTTAAAAACGATGTAAGTTTTTGGAAATCACAAACCTCAATGGCTGGTTTATCCACCAGAACGGTACAATGGAGAGCGTTTTCCCAAACTGTCGTATTTTTATTTTTACTAGATGAAGGCACATCTTTATTGGTGCTTATACCCAGCGGGGTTGGAACATTAATTGAGGTATTTCTGCGATTGAAAAGTTTGCTTGAGTTCGCAAATGTGCTGCCATCTATCGATAAAACTCACTTCTAATGCCTTCATTTACTGATAGAGCGCAGCACATTTGCGAATTTTATCTTATAGCTGATAACTATTGACTTACGCGTGTTTGGAAATTGATTTATTGGTTTCGAAAGCCTAAAATTAAACTCGTTTGCTTGGTTTTCGTAGTTTTGGAAAGTAAGCAAAGTGTTCAAAGCCACGATATCTTGGAGAGGGTTGAAATTTAATAAAAATCAGAAGGAGACTGATGAAGAAAAAATTACCAAACAATACGACGAGGAATGCATGAGATATCTGAGTTATCTTTTGTACCCCTTGTGTTTAGGGGCTGCCGTATATTCACTTTTATATCAGCCTCACAAAAGGTAAGAATTTTTAAAGAATTTGAGCAAACTTTGTTTTTGAAACGTTCTTAGGTTCGCAAAAAAAATTTTTGGGTCAGTATATTTACCTCCTTACATGGGAAATTTCTTAAGGAAAATAGTCCCGAAGTCGTATGATTTTTTTAAAGAAAGTTACAGACGATTTTACGAAGAAATATCAAAATTTATTCATGAAAATGTAGTTTTCCTCAATTTCTCGGAGATATGACACCCCATCAAAGTTTTGAGATCAAATTCATTATTTTCTTATCCAAATTCATGACATTATAAAATCTAAAATTGAAATAGTTCCTTTTCTGTGATGTAACTTATGAGTTGTTCGTAAATATAATTAATGAACAATTTTGGTGAAAACGCTTTACAAATTTGGTGAAGGATCTTTCCGCCCGTCCACGAATCTCAATTTGGGAACAAATTTTTTTGGCGAAGGAGAAATGAAATTTTGGTGAATGCGCTTATGAATTTTGGTGGAGGATCTTCCACCATTATTTGCAATATTCACCACCTTTTATTATTTGTTTAACTGTTTGGTGTGCGATACATATTTCTAGGACTTCTTATTTTCCCTACTATAGGAGTTTTCCTCCTTTTCGCTGGTGTATATTAGTTGGGGCCTGTGTCGCTATTCCCACCCTTATGTTTTTTATATTAAACTTCAGCATCTCTATATATAGACCACATACCACCCCGTTTAACGTTATTTGTTAGTCCTACTTGTATTAATCTCAATTGAATACACGTCCGCGACATGCAATGAAGATTCGTGAACCCAGTAAAAAAAACTATATAAAACCCAAAGCCTCCTACCTTTTTATGTAATTGATGAAAACCTATCTTTTTAGTTGGTACTCCTGGACAATAAACAGTATGGTTAACGGCGTTTACGCGTTTGGATTCATTTTCATGTTGCCCCAACTGTTCATTAATTATCGCCTAAAATCCGTCGCCGCCTTACCATGGAGAGCGTTTACGTACAGGGCGTTCAATACGTTCATAGACGACATTTTCGCATTTATTATAACGATGCCGATAGCACATAGAGTAGCGTGTTTCAGAGATGACGTCGTCTTTTTGATTTACTTATACCAAAGATGGTGAGTCGGGGATTTTTGTGTGTTGTCACTTTGACAGAACTATCATTTTTTCTCGGGTATGCCATGATTTGATTTTGTTTTAGGTTGTATCCCGTAGATAAAACTAGGACTGACGACTACACTGGAGAATGTGTCAGTGTAGACAAGGAGGAAAAGAAGAAGAAATAATTGTGGTTGTTACTGAGATTTTTATTTTTGTTCAATTAATAAATGAAATTTTTTTGCTTCCGTTTTTCGTTTTATTTATTTCTAGCAATGTCATAAAATCAACTCTATTTTGAAAACATTAGATATTAATAGATAAACCTTCTATATACCATAAAAACCACTTTTAATGATTTTTTTAATTAGATAGTTTTCTGAAAAATAAAATATATATAGTACGTAAAATGGCGAGTGCGCTAGATTACTCAAGGTCATTATACATCGCTCCGTAATTGATTCTAGCAGACGTAGAGCGTAAATAACAGCAATTCAGCATTATTTTATGCAAATAACTTTACAGTATTCATAAATTAACTTGAATCAGATTCTTTTATGCAAAAATTGCAGTTACATTGCAACTTTTCCTTCGCCACAAAATGCATTTTTTTACGAGCATTAGTTAGGCAACCGTCAATGACGTCATCACATTTAATTCCTACAAGAAATAATACAATTTTTTTAAATATTTTATAATAAACGTTTATAAATAGTAAGAAGATACAATACAGCGAAAATAATTCGATTTTTGTACAAACTCCTAAAATTTTAACCTAAAAATTGCAATCCTATAACTTAACCTCAGTTATTTGTAAACCAACGAATTTATAAATGAATTTACTAAAAATTTCCATCAGTAGTATGAAATAATTTTTACATTTTTATCGCTATAATAGCTGGTAATTTTGATGGACGGTCGGAAAGATTAGCGTCACTAAAAATGGCTTTGTTGAAAACGGGTGGCGCCCCCTGCCTCCTCCACCAAATTCTTATTTTCTTTTATGTCATCAGTTATGGTGGAAGCGCAACAAGTGTTTTGTATTTAACAGTTTAAAAGACACATGTGTGATAGTTGAACGTTACGAAATAGTTGTTTTTGATTATTTAATTGATAAGTGATCGTTTGAAAGCAGATTTAATGTTTCCCTGTTCCGTTATATTAATGAAATCCTCATCGAAAGTTGATGTCTACGAGGGCTTGGTGCAACCCGTTGAAGCTTCTGCAACTATTCCGAAGGGAATACAATGAAGAAAAAGCCAGAACAATATACGAGACAAGGTAAAGCTAATAAAAATATTAAAAATTTCTTAAGTAATCTTAAAGAGAATGATATACATTTTGAGGATAATCAAATAACTCAGTGTGTTTTTTTGGGGGTTTTAAGGCTGAAACCAGTGCCTTCTGTATTTACAAGTAATAATTTGCCTTCTATAGTGGTAGAAAATAAATCTAAAAGATTTAGAAATAATAATAGTGCTAAGGAAGTTAATAAAAACATATCAACTAAAAAAGATTTAAACAAAGTAATTAGTGGTAAGATTAGGAAGAAAAATCCTGACAGAATTAAAGCTTCTGTTAAAAAACTTCCTACTAAAAAACCAGCAATTAACATTACATTTAATATGAATAAAAACAAAAAGTCAGACTCAAAAGAAACTGTCACTGTAATACAAGATTCTTTAACAAAAATTACACCACAAACTATGTTGCAAAATAAAACAATAACGTTAAATCCTATTGTACCAACTTTTAACCCTGTCCAGAATCTTTTTGATAAGCTCAAACAACAAATGGATGATAAATACAACCGTCCTGGTTGTTCAGATGTTACTAAAGAAACTTTATTTTCTTCTGAATCGAATTTAGACCAAAAAGGTTCTAAAAAATCAAAAAAGCCAACAAAGAAAAAGCCTATTTTTGAGAGACTAGTAATGCCTTTACTTACTTCAAATACAATCAATGATAACGGTTACCATTCATCTACTAGTAGTATAAATACTAAATCAAGCGATGAAGTCATTGTTATAAGTGAAGAAAACTGCTGTACTGATGATGAGGAGGAAGTCTTGGTAAATTCAGGACCTATGCCTAATTTCCTATTATATAATTCAATTGATAATAACGATGATGTTATACTCATCAATGACAATTCGAATAGATCAACACCGGATATAGTAATAAGTGATGCTAAGAGTACTAGGACTTCGCCTAGGCTCAACAGAAACGACCAAAATTTACAGAAAACTGTCACCAACAATAATCAAGACACTACTACTGACTGCAACATTATAAATACAGCTGAAGATAATCGAGAAATGGTTATTTCTTCTATGATAAATTCATCAGACAAACCTAGAAAACGACGTACCCTATTACCTACTATACCATTAAATTTTTTCAATAGTTCTATGTTATTAAGATCAGAATTAGCTCAGAAAAAAGGTGAAAGTAGGTCTAGTCTGAGGGCAACAACTTCCAAGATGCAAAAACTAGATTCAAGACAAGAAAAATCTCCTGTGAAGCAAAGGAAGGACAAATTAAGAAGCAGTACAGAAAATTTAATATATGAAGTGGTCAAATCATCTACGGCTATCCCAGATAACAGTTCTACGGTCAATAATGGTACAACAGACAATGACGTGATACTGGTGGAGGGTTCTCCGCCTAAAGTGGAACCTTTGATAATAAAATTAAAAGTATCACAAAATAAAAATACTAATGAAAAATCCAGTCAATCAAACGGATATAGTGAAAATAGAAATAAATCTCAAAAATCCGAAGTGGCTAAAATTACTAAAAATCTCTTCTTTCCGAGACATTTAAGATCTGATGTCACCCAACAAAAACCGAATGATGATATTTCTGCTAACAAACCCGAAAATATCTCACAACCTTCGAGAAAAACGCCTATTAAACTTAATCTTTTAAAAGACAACTCAGAACAAATACCCAGAAGTGAAAATCAAGCGACAGGCGTGCAAAATGGATCAGAGACTAAAGAAAAATTCGCAGAAAAAGTTTCAAGCAATAATAAGAAGACTGAAAAACTTCCTGATCCCATACGTAGACAACTTAGATCTGTGGTTCAGGAAAAAATCGTTACTACCGAAACTAGCGCAGTCATTATAATAGAAGATAACTCGAAAGCACCTACAAGAAAATCTGACGCCGAAAAACCGGTCATTCAGAAGCCAGCGAGGGCTCAGAAGAAATCTCTCGAAGCGGAAATTATCGATCTTAGTAAAACAACGCCAATTCAAGAAATATTAGTCGGAGAAAATCCAGAAGCTGATCACACCGTACCTAGACAGTTGAGATCGAATCAAACTCAGAAAATTACGGAGGAAATTCAAGAAAAGCCGAAAATTACGTGCAAATCTAAAGATGTTGTTTTGAAACAAAATTCTGATGAAGCTCAAACACCATCGGACGATTTAAAAGTCATTAACGTTGCTCAATTTTATTCGCCCACAGAAAAGTCCAAAACTAAACAATCGGGGGCTCAGAAAAAAATTAATTTAGAAAAAAATCAAACCGGTTCTAATACTGATGAGTCTAACAAGAAAAATATTGTCGCTCGTCGTTCTTTGAGGTCTGATATCACCCAGAACGAATCGGTTGATTCGGAAATCGGTAAAGTTGATCAGAAAGCTTCTACTTCTACTTCTAATTCTACTCCGGATAAATCGAAGAAGGAATCACCAAATTCGAAAGCTGCAGAAATGGATTCGTCTAAACCTAAAAATGTTGATGCCGAGACTCCGATTCGAAGGCAATTGCGTTCTGTTAAAGAAGGAGAACCGATTAAAGCTAAAACACCGAAATTTTCTGATCCCGAGTCACTGAAAAGCAGAAAAAGTGTTTCTAGATATCAAAATTTAGAAATAGATCTCATCGACTATGCTAATATGTCTGTCGATACTGCAACTCCTAGACAGTTGCGTTCTGATGTTGCTCAGAAAAAAAAGGATGATATTGATACCCAAGAAAAATTATCTGAATCCCTAAAGAAAGATGAAGCTCAGAAAAAATCATCTGATTCAGAAAAAACTAATGAAATGAACATGAACAGTGAAGTGCTAAAAAGAAATAGAAGTGTTTCTAAAACTAGGGCTTCCAAATCCGCAGAGAAATCCGCGGAAGTTGCGTGTAATAATATTAAGAAAAGAGAAGATGAAAAATCAAATAATATCCAGAAAATAGACGAAAACGTCTCTATAAACGACAAAAATCAACTTGCGAAAGATGAAGTTTCCATAAAATTAGAAAAGGATGAAGCAACTGTTGATTTAACAGATAATAGAAAACAACAAAAAAATAGGAACGTCTCCAAAACTCGAGCTTCTAAATTAACAGAAATTGCAACTGTTACTGTCGACGATAAAAATAAAGAAAAATCCTTCAAAAACGGCGTCAAAAAAGTAAATACCATGAAGAATAAAATTAAAAATATCAAAACACTTGTGAAACAAACGAAAAAACCATCTCCTTCAACAAAAAATAATCAAAACGTGCTGAGAAATGCAACAAAAAATTCTAAAAACAACAAAACTCAACTTTCAAATGAAAAAGTTGTCAAAGAACAAAAAGTAAAAGTAAAAATTGAAAATGAGCAGAATGTTGATTTGACAGATCATTCTCAAAAAACTAAAAACGTACAAAGTGGTAATAAAGCAAAGAAAAATTCAAACGGCAGACTAAAGAAAACTAACGCGAAACAAAATAAAGTATTAGGAAAAATTAGTAAAAGATCTACCAGAATTCGGCCTAACCCGAAGTTAACAAAAAACTCTAGTGAACAAAATAATAAATCTACTCAGAAAAAACAAGATTTAAACGAAATATCTGTGGTACCAGAAAAGACATCGAAAAAACAACTTAGAACGCTTAGATCCAACTTCGTTCCCACTGTTGTTAAAGAAGAAATACTTGAAGAAAAACCCGCAGCAATAGTAGAAAAAGTTGTTGTTCTGATACACAGCGAACCTAAGCCGAAAAATGCGGACGAACCTCGCGAAAAGAAACCCGAAAAGAGCGTAATTAAAGAAAAAATTAAACCCAGAATACTCAGATCTCAAAACTTCAATCAAATAGAAACTATTAACGAAATTAAAGAAGTACCAGCGCCAAGAGAAGCCAATAAGAAGAGTAAAAATGGTACGAAGAAAGGAATATCTCAAAAGAGTAAGACGATAACGAAAAATAAGAAAGTAGCCGTTCCTAAAAAACTCAGATCGGATGTTAAAACTAAAAAGGACAAACCGAAAATTACTAAAAAGGAAAAGAAAAACGTAAAAGCAGATGGACGATCCAAGCTAGAAAAACTTACAAAAACATCGAAAAAGAACATTATTCAACAAGTCAAATCTAAATTGAAAGCTTCAAAGTCTGGTAATCCTTTAAAAAAACCTGTAAACAAAAAGAAACCAATAACTAAACGAAAAAAAGTTATAAATTGGCAAAGCAATGATATAATCGAAAGAATAATCCAAGAATTAAAAAATACTATATTTAATCAAGATAGCACCGAAACAGAACAAAACCAAGAAGTAAATAAGAATCTTGTATTGAAGAAAATCAAGAAATCTAGAAAAATTTTAAAGAAAGGTAACTTAGCCACGTCGGCGACAAAAAAGAAGATAATCTTAGCCAAAAAGAAGCTACAACAGACTAAAGCAGCTCTTCAACGTAAATTAAGAAGTGCGAGGAAAACAGAATCCACCGAAAATGAAGCAAATACTTCAGGCAGTTCTGACAGCAAAGAAAATAATCCACCTCCGTCGGGCACTCCCTCGACGACAGACGATGATGACGTATCACAGAATAAAACTGAATTAGAAGAACCAGTAAAAGAAGAAACCACCGTCCATCTAGTGGATTCCTACTTGGAAGAAATTAGCGAAAAAAATGCGACCAACAAAGCAGATTCTATTATTATCATCAACGATGTTGTCGTTCAGAGCAGTAAAGTAGTGGAAAAAAATCTCAAACGAAAAAGCGAAGATTCATTTGAACCAACCAAACCTAAAAGAAGACAATACACAAATACAGTAGATCTCACTAGTAACATAAGTAAAAAAAATGATATAACCGTATTTGATTTTGACGAATCTGAACCTGAACTTGAACCTCTAAGGCATAAAACCACCCCCAATGAGAAATCTAAAGAATTAAAATCGACAGAAACTCAGAATACACCTGTTAAAGAAATCGCTCCCAAGAAAAAGCCTGCAGAAACTATTAGAGCACAAAATAAAGAGAAATGCATATTCACCCAACCCGATTATGACGTTATATTTGTGGAAAAAGACGCGACCCAAATCAAAAGTGAACTAATAGCATCGACATCTAAAACGATCGAAGTAGATAAAGATTCCGTTCTAATGATAAACGACGATACTAACGATGACTTAAAGAGGAATCCGTTTACTAAGAAACCCAAGATTCTAGTACCGGCTTTCGATGAAAAAGGCAAACCAAGAAAACTTTGGTCTGTTATAGAAACTCTTCAACCTATAGAACCGACAACGCCCGTACCTGCTTTAAATATTTCTAACATTAAACGTACTTTTTCGACAACGCTCCCTAGCAGTAAATCCCCCGAAGAATTTAATTCGGACGATAAGAAATCGCCCTTGAAACAAACTACTATTATCGAAATGTTCAGTAAGGCTTGGAATAAACGAAATTCAGCCAAATTGGATATTTTCTCGAGTATGCCGCCTCCATCGTCACCTAAATTAGAGCCTCCGCTCTACACCACCTTAGATGCTGCATCTATGTCCGCACCAAGCCCTAGAAGAGATCGTATCGACGATGATGACAGCGACAATGAGAGTAGAGTCGAGTGGATCCCTGAGGAATACGCGGAATACAAGCTTAAGTATTCCGTTCAAAAAATGATGCAGTACAAGCCGTTGTACAAGTGCAAGATATGTCAAATTATGATGCCTACGTACTATAAATTGTTAAAACACAAGAAGGAACACGATAATCAGGAGAGGCCTCACATTTGCGCGCAATGCGGATCGGAGTTCAAAGAGGTCGAGGATTTTTCTGCGCATCTTAGAGTTCATAAAGGTAAGTGGATTTTTTTTCTCTAAATTTTTAATGGAAATCGCGGCGGGTTTAATTTTTCTTACAGGTTTTTCTATATAAAAAATAATAAATTCTAGATGGGAAAGGTCTATATAAATTATTATTCAAATAAATAAATAAATTACACGTTGTGTGAATAATAAATACGATTTATTTGAATTTCGACAAAAAACTTGTTTCTGGTTAATTCCACCAAAATTAAAGTTTGTTTATTTCATAGACCAGGGACCTTTGAAAATGGTAAAAAGTGAAAAAAAAGAATAGTGGAAGGGGGTGATGAGATTTAAGGTTAAAAAACTGTTTATCTCGATTTCCGGCAAAACTACAAGACCTATGGAAAAAAGTTAAATGGCAAAGTTGTAGGTAATAAAAAGATCTACATTTTTGTATTTACACTTTTTTCACATAACCTCAAAATTTATGTGAAAAAATCAAATAACCAAGTTTTTGGTTTTTTATTTTTATCTTTTACAAAAAACAAATTTTTTTTCACGAAATTTGGTGAAAACTTACCTTTTTATGTTCCGAACACACTGTAATTTTTTTGATTTAAAATATTTATTTTTTCACCTTATTTTGACTTTATATCGAAAATGCCCCCTAATTTTCAATCAAAATTTCTCACGTCAAAATATCTGCTTTTTTAAAAAACTCGGTGGGCTTTTTGTTCGTTAAAATCTCTACTTTTTGATGGTGTAAAAAAAATATAAAAATATGGTAAATGTTCTCAAAAAATGCAAAGAAACGAAAAAACTTGAATCCGAAATTTGGTTTTTTAAATCATGTACAATTTTGAGGTATTTATTAAAATTGTACATGATATGATTTAAAAACAAAATCGGATTCGAGTTTTTTTCGTTTCTTTGCATTTTTTGAGAACATTTACCATAGTGATGTATATTTTTTTTACACCATCAAAAAGTAGAGATTTCAACGAACAAAAGCCCACCGAGTTTTTTAAAAAAGCAGATATTTTGACGTGAGAATTTTCGATTGAAAATTAGGGTGCATTTTTCGATATTAAGTCAAAATAAGGTGAAAAAATAAATATTTTAAATCATAAAAATTACAGTGTGTTTGGGATATAAAAAGGTAAGTTTTCACCAAATTTCGTGAAAAAAAATTTGAATTTTTCACATAAATTTTGAGGTTATGTGAAAAAAGTGTAAATACAAAAGTTGTAGATCTTTTTATTACCTACAACTTTGTCATTTAACTTTTTTCGATAGGACTTGTAGTTTTGCCGGAAATCGAGATAACAGTTTTCTACCCTTAAAAGCTCACCCCTTCCACTTCCTGACTTCAGATCGCCCGTAAATTATTTTTCTTTTCATTTTTGTTATATTCTCTTCCTTTTCCAATGGGTTTCATCCTACTATTATTTTTTTTTTGGTTTCAAAAATTATCGACCCTAGTCTAATGGGTACATTCACCCCCGAAAATCTCAGCTGTCTGAAATTGGTGGAAAGGCGGGAAAATGGCCCATTGCGGTCTCAAAAGTGTGTTTTTTTTTTTCGCCGATATTTCCGAAAATATGACACTTAGAGATTTTTTTTGTTTGGACGAAAATGAAGATCAGTTCATTACCTACAAAAATGATCCTCATCATTTTTGTCAAAAATATGATACTTTTCGACATAACCGGCTCCAAAACGCACCCCCATTTTTAGCTCATGCCCTGCATTTAGAGAGCACACTCTAAAGGATTGACACTCCCAAGCGGATTACAAATTTTCCAATAAATCACGTAAAAATTAATATTTTTTCATGATTCAAAGTTCAGATGAAAGAAGGAACCTGTAGCTATAATATCATGTTACTTTTTCCTTTTATCTATTTCTCTAGATTATTGAAAATCCGGACCAAAGTTTGGTTTTGCTCGATATTTTGACCTTCCTATAAATTTATTCATATTTTTTTTATCAAGACTAATTTCACCGAATCCTTTTGGATAATGGGGCTTTGCAAGTTGTTAAATATATTCGAAAATGCTCGGGTCTATCAGGAATTAATAGATAATCAAGGACCATATCGGTTTTCAACGCACATCATTAAAAAGCTTAGCTTGTTCCCTTGTCGATGGCATTTTTCTTTTTTTTTTTTTCTCAACCCCTCTGAAAAATCGACATTTTTTTTTTAATATTATTTTCTTTTCGTGCTAAAATTTTTTGGGGTTAGGATTTGTACTAAATAAAAGATCACGTTCTGACCTTTTCATCAATTTCATCAACATAAAGACGTTCCCGTACTTTACCTTGCTGTATTTCCCCCCAAAAGTTATTTATAAAAATATTCTCGAAACTGTCTAAATCCATAACCTCTGATTCCTTGGTTGAACCAGAGCAGTGCTTGTCCCGTCAACTGATCTCTTATAAAATCCCTCAAACTTTCTACCCCTTCAATATTTTTAGCCTTATTCCTAATATTTCTTACTACGATCAAGAGATGAATCTTACGGTAAAATTTTATATTTTCCTCTTCCCACGCAGACAAAACGTTCCCTAACTTCCGTATATTCTCTATTCTCTGTTCAGTCCTTAATTTACCTATTCAATATTTCTATTTTTCTTTGTTTCCTTAATGGAATTTCCCGGTAAATCCTCTTTCCTAATATTTCCGTTAGTCTCTATATTCCTAATGTTTCGTTCTAACTTCTTTTCTACTTTCTTTAACTCTATTTCAGAAATCCCTAAACTAGTCTGTATCCCCTCTCTAATCTGTATTTCTACGTCATCCATTCTTCTATTCAATTTCGCATTTGATTTGTTCACATTTTCATCACTAGATTGAGATTTTCTTTCCAAGTCGTTCTTTAACCGTATTAATTCATTTTCCCTAATCTCTATTTCCTGATCGAAATTCACCTTCTAATTAGCTACTACTATATCAGTTTTCTCCAACCTACCTTCAAAATTTCTATTATTTTTACCTGTTGCAATTCCATAGTGTTAGTGATGAGTGCTATTGTTTGTTGTATTTCTTTAGGTTGCTTTTCAATGTGTGTTTTCATATCTTTGTTGTGTGTTTTCATCTCTTTGTTTTGTGTTTCTAATTTATTATTGATACTTTGTAAAATATTCATAAATTGCAACGCGTCTAATGGTAGTTGTTGTTGGAGTTGTTCTACGTGTTGTTCCTGTACGTTTTCTGTGTATTTCTTTTGTTCCCCCTGTGTATCTACCTTTTCTGAACCTTCTAACGCTTCCTTAAGTCGAGCTACTAAATTTCTTTTCAACCCTATATGATCCATTCCCCTAATTTTAAGTTGTTCTTGCAACTCGGTTAATTTCATTGACTCAATATACATTTCAGCCATTTTTATTTAATTTTCAAATAAATTAGATGATACCTTACAAACCTCAAATCAGAATTCCAACTATCCTGCGTAAGAATATAGCAGCTGCGTACTGTCAATGTCAAAAAATTTTATGTTGGGAAATCTTTCAAATCAGTTACAAATAAATAATCACCTTGTTTTATTAAAAAAAAGGTCAGCTAGTGAGATTAACCACGTTGGGCGCCATTTGAAACGAAATGTCAAAAATTTTCTATAATTTTATTAAGTAGTACCAAAAATGAATTGTCGAAATTGTAAAATATAATAACTAATCAACACGCACACTCATCCACTCCTTTCTCAAACTTTTTTTCTTCCAAAAATTAAACCTTTGACATTCTTTTTTTATTATCAGTCCCAAAATACCCTGTCACTTTTTTTTTGTTCCCTGGTTACCTTCTTTTCAATATACCTGCAAATTAAAAAATAAATGGCGCCCAGGTTTGGGGTTTTTCTGGTGTTAATTTACTGGACTATTTGGCGGATGCGAGTTAGTCGTATTCTCCACCAATTTTATCGACACGAAAGTTGCCGTTAGGCTTCCAACGGTACGTTCCGCCGAGTTAAAAATATCTTGATACATTGCGTTGTTTGGAGTAACGAAAGTTTAATATCCCTCACTTAACTTCTCCGTGCTGTGACTATTATTTTCTTTTGCCCACGGACGTAAAATGTGAGCAGATGTGACTTCGGCAGAGCTCGTACGATATCGACTCTGCAAAGCTTTTGTTTATAGAAAAAGGATATTTCGATTTGTGTTGAGTTTAAAGTAACCGGTAGGTAGCAGGACCGTTCCTGAGTTCAGGGCAAAAACAGAATTCTCGAGTCCCTCAAAAACAGAAAACAGAAATATATACATTTTTGATACGAAGTTTATTTCCAATGATATCTCTTGATAATTTTTTTATACGGATAGTCTGAAAGCCGGCACACGTAATTTTTAGTTCAGAATATAAAATGGACGCCAAATAGTTTTTGTTTTGCATTTTAAATCTAGCATATGGTGGTATATATTTTCTTCCCGTCTTTCGATTCGAATATTTAAAAAGCTGTACATTAATTTCTTGTCATACCCAATAGAAATCAATCTCCAGTAAACAACTCACTTTGGTAATTATAATTTTTTTTTAAATATGGTGGAGGCGACCTAGATTGTACGCCATTAAATTTTTGGTGGAAATGACTGCGCGTCGCCACCAAAATTTTAAAACCTTCAATTCTGAATTCACCAAGTTCATGAATTCTGTTGAACAACGAAATTTTAAATTTTTCATTTATCGTTATCCGAAATCAACTTAAATAAAGTTTAAACGCTGGTTTTATATAAAAATCCAGTAACGAAAAGTTCGATTATTCAGTAACTTTAATGTAACATCTAAAGATTTCTCTTGAATCAGTGGCAACGTCGCTCTCATCCACTTCCGTGAAGTTAGTCAGGCAAAATCAAGCAAACAGTTTTACGGAAATGGACGAACGTCCATGGGCGTCCGAATTTATTTCTAAAGACAAAAACGCAGAGGGTGTATATTAATTTTTTCATCCCCTGGCCAGTATAAATCATCTTATAGAATCTCTAGGAAGATTTCTACTTATAAAATTACTCTTAACTCTGGCAGCGGGTGTTTTTTTAACCGCCAGTTGACAATTCAAAATTTCTAACTCTATAATTAAAAATAAATTTCTGTTACGCCATTGGTCACTGGGGGGTTTTCGTTAAATTCGGCACTAACTTCACTACGGTTGTTCGTCCATTGATTTGTTAACCTCAACTTTGAAGGTTCTGACAATGTTTTCATTGCGCATTCGCCATCTTAGTTTGACGTACGCAACAAGTGTTTATATCTTACAATTTTAGCGATGTTTTACATAAACATTGCAAAAAAGGATTCTTGAAAGTTATACAAGGTAGAACAGAAGTGATTGCACAAATTAATAAAATCGGCGTTATGGCGAACACTAGAAGTAGTAATAGAAGCAAACGCGAAATTGTGACCGCTCCAGGCATATCTAAGAATGGTAATCGGAAAATTAAAAAGAATAAAATTGGGAAAACATCTATAAAGGAAGGTAAAAAGATTGATCTAAACACAGTTGAACAGAAAATTTTGAGGAAAAACTCGTTAAAACGCTTAGAAGATATGTATAAACAAGCTTTGGAATCGGACACGATCGAGAAGAAAAACTCAAAGGATATTGAAATGGTTACAAATAAACAAGAACCTGATCACGAATCTTTGAAATTTAATCATGTTATTTATAAAGTGAACGATGTAGAAATGATAACGATGCCAGAATTCCCAGAAATTAAAATGAAGATTACAAAAACTGGTGAGTTTGGTATCCAGATTAAAATATATTTAAATTAATCCAGAATTCAAACTGAAAGTTGCACCTTTATATCAGTATATGCTTTTAGGTAAACACCCGTACATGTGTAAAAGATGTCTGATGGGTTTCTCAACCAGAAAAGCCTACGAAGCTCACGCTCCTGTTCACATTGCCAAATCTGCAAAAAAACCATTAAAAAAATTCCGTTGTAACGTTTGCCAAAAAGAATTCGCAAAATCAATGTACCTAGAACGTCACAATCGCATTCACACCGGAGAGAAACCCTTCAAATGCACCATTTGCGATAAAAACTTCGTACAGCCTAGCAATTTAAGTACACACATGTTAAAGCATTTAAAAATAAAACCGTTTATTTGCGAGATATGCAACTTAAGATTCGAAAGAAAAGATATATTGAAGCGACACATCTTGACACACTCGGCAGAAAAACCTATAAAATGCACGATTTGTAACAAAGGATTTATCAGACAAGCGCAGTTGCAGCAGCATTTGAGAATGAAGCATTCCAAAGAAATGTCCGAACCTTACGTAGAAATTAAGGTGGTAGAAGAATACGAACGAAAATGTGATACAGAAAAGACTGAAAATTTAAGCGATCACTTAATAATGGCACCCTTGCATATAAAGCCGTTTGTGTGCGAGTTGTGCAATGAACATTTCGAAAGAAAACATTTATTTAGACAACACATTTTATTACATTCTATGCGGAAGCCTGTGAATTGTTCGGTTTGCAATAAACGGTATATGAGAGAGTCGTCGTTAAGGTACCACATGAATTTAAAACATAGACAGAAAACATTTATTCCTCTTATTGAATTAAAGGATGAAGAAACTATCGAAGATTTTTTTAATGAAAACCTTCCGTTTGCATGAAAACCACCGTTTGTTTCCAAATTTTATTGTGGAATTTTGTACATGTTGTAGAATTGAAATTATATTGTAGATACCCTTTATTTTGGATCATTAAAACCACTTTTATATTATAAAAAACGTTTTTCGTAAAAATGTGGGAATCTAGGGTAGTTCTACAAGACGTGGCAACACCGTATCGCATCTAACAATCCATTCGACGCGCATCCGCCATCTTATTTTGAAGTACGCAACAAGTGTTTGGCTTGTACAGTTTTCGCTATGTTTAACACGAAAAATTAAATTAAAAAATCAAGGATATTTGTTTACAAATGGCTACTACAAGACGTAGTAAACGAACTAAAAGGAAAACGGAGACCAAGCGAGATGTCTCGAAAAAAAACAATGAGAAGAAATACAAACGCCACCATATAAATACAGCAAAGAGAACAAAATTGAGCCAAAAGTCATTAAAACATATAGAGAAAACGAAAAACTCCGGAAACAATTTTGAAAGGATCACAGTTGATCAAAATAACGATACAAAGAAATATGATTATGTTATTCTTAAAGTAAACAATGTAGAAATGATTACCATACCTGAATATCCAGATATTAAAATTAAAATGGTTAAGGGTGGTAAGTTTATTTTCTAAATTTTATGTTTCGTACAAAGTTGTATGTGTATCTTGAAACCATAAACATGTAAAACAAATTCTGCTCCACTAACATATGATACATCAATAACTGACTTTGTCACATGGTTTTGAGGTACAAAAATTTAAATTTAACTGTTTCCAGGTAAACATCCATACATGTGTCAAAAATGTGACTTGGGTTTTTGGACCAAAAAGGCCTACGAAGCCCATGCTCCCGTTCACATCCTCAGAAAAGCCAAACAACCTACTAAACGATTCCGCTGTGATGTATGTGCAAAAGAATTTGGCAAACTCTGCGATATAGAACGTCACACCCGCGTCCACACCGGAGAAAAACCTTGCATATGCAACATTTGTAATAAACGTTTCCAACAGGCCCACAATCTAAGCAAACATTTGTTGACGCACTTACATATTAAACCATTTATATGCGAGATATGTAACAAACAATTCGGAAGACACGACGTGTTGAGGCGACATCTGTTGACCCACTCAGTACAAAAACCTATCAAATGTTCGATTTGCGAGAAGGGATTCATTAGACAATCTCAGTTACTGCAACATTTGAAAAAGAAACATCCCAATCAACCAATCGACCAATTGACTGAACCTTACATAGAGATGAGCGAAGAAGAGGAAGATGGCATTAAAAATGAAGATGAAGAAGGCGAAATGTCGAAAGTTATTTTGTAGACTAGATCAAAGAGTATTAAAAGTATTTTATTTATATTTCATACTCTTCGTAGGTAAATTTTAGTTCAAATGAAACCAAATTATGACACAAATTTTTGAATGTGTAGAGAAGAAAGTGAGTCGAAACTGAATTCTCTTGATTGTGGCAAAAATGTACTTTTTAATACAGGAATTGTATTATTTCTTAGACTAGGTTGTTACGTTAAATAAAATGATAGGGAGTAAGATTTTTTTATGGTGCTTGCCGGTATACAGATTTTACAGAAATGTGCCTTACTATATATGGTGGATCTTTATGTTGAAGTTATAAGTATTGTAAAATAGTTACGGTTAGAATTGATTTTTTTTTCAGTTGACTTTATTATAAAGGTACTTTTTGTTATATAAAAAAAATAAATAGATTGAGATTATATTGTATCTAGTTATTAACGTAAATTTACGTTTTTGTATTTTTACTTCAGAGTGCGAATGTAGTTTTATTAAACTAAATATTCGAGATTACTTGTCTTATTTGCCCCTACAAAAAGTTCTAAAATAATGTTGCTACTATTTTCCTAACAAGTGCGAAAAGTAACACTTTAATCAATATCTTATCCATACGGCGTGCGATAAAGTGTAACTTTGCGCACGCCCGTAGGAAAAGAATTTGACAATAACCGTTAATTTTCAGTTATTAAAATTATTTGACTTAAATTCTGGAAATATTCGCGATTTAACTTATTAAATGTATAACTGGAAATTTTTTTATTGAAATTAAATCTTGTGTACATAATTTTCGTTGTTGGTAAAAATTAATTAAACTAGAAAATAAATTTAAAATCCATTGAAAGACAATTTTAATTGGAAATAACGTGCCTAAAATCTTGAATCTATCAAAATATGAAAAAAAATATTGAACTAAACATGTTTTAGGATTTTTTTAAATTCTTTAGGGAGCAATTAATTTCTTACAAAATATTATTAATATAACTTTGTAATGGTACTTATTTAAAAATTAAAACTGTATATTAATACACTTTATACTAAAATGTTAATTTATAAATAGTTTAATGTGATATATATTATTCTCTACTGTGTAGATCTTTTTTTAAATTTGGACAAATTATACTGCAAATATTCCTTTCATTCTAAACATTTAAATTTATAACACATTTTGGTTATTCAGAATATCCTAGATGACCTCAATATATTTTATCTGGGGACAAACTGGGTATAGTATATAATATTTTTTTTTGTATATTTAGTTTCATAAAATTAAATTTCAAATTTTTCTTTTTTGTAAAGCATGTGCCTAAATAAAAATTACCTGTGATACACACAGTATCTTCCTAAAAATATGAAACTGAAAAAAATTTTGCTACTCATAGCAAAATTTGTCGTATTTTACTATTATAACTAGTTGAAGTTTACTGAATATTTTATATATACATTTATATTAAAATTATAAAGTTTTGAAACTTTTGTATATATATGTTTGACTGTTAAATGTATCTCCGATAAATATATATAAATAAATAAAATTTTAACTACACTATTTTAAATAACACAATAGCTAACCACACACTAAACTTATTTTAAGTGGCCACACATTAAAAAGTGTTATTTAAATTAGTGTAATATTAGTTTGAAAGTACCTAGTACAGGGTGTCTCAAAGTAAATTTGGGTTTTAAATCATCTACTGAAATAACCATATTACAAATTACGTATAAACTGTTTTTAGCCCTTTTCTCGATAATTTTGAGGTTATGTTGGAAAATTATTAATACAAAAGTTTTAGATTTTTTAAGTATCTACAACTTTTTTCGTATGCATATTTCGGCCACAAATCTTCAAAAACCAATAACCAACCCCCACCCTTCTTCCAGAACCTTTACTCAGTCGTTTTGATTTTTCTTCTGAATTTTCCGACCACCCACATACTGATTAGAATTTTTTTTGTTTCAAAAATGATTGGTACTGGTCTATTAGCGATTATAAGGATACAGCTACTAATTTTTCTTTCATTTACCCCAAAATATACTAAATGAAGTGAAAATGTTGTTTATTGTAATTCCTTACAAAATGCTATCGACCGAGGTCCTTTTGCCCAAAATATACTAAAAAGTGTCAATTATCGAAAATAAATGCACCTCTTATTAAAAACCGAAAATTGCTCTGAAACGTACTGTACATTGTACCATAATCATTTAGTTTATAATTTAGTCGGTATTGAATACTGTTTTTGAGTTAAAATTATTTTGGAATTTTACAAGTGAAGAATTATTTTTGCTTTATTTGTATGCAACCTTAGTTACATTTTGAATGTAGTGTAGAAGTGTGGCAAACATTTTTTTGTAGTGTAAATAAACGAATGAAAAAAAAACGTGTTTTTTTTTAAATTTTTTTATTAAATTATTCTAACAACTAAAATAAATTTTCATACAAATCACATCTAAATGAGCAAATCAATTGTTTAAAACGATTTGTTCATTTCGACAGGCCAAACTTAAAGTTTAAAATTTATAAATACTTATATATGTACACAGGGAATAAAGAGTATACCAAAAAGTGTATTTATTTAATCACATAAAAAAACAACGAATTTAACACAAAATGTATCAAGTTTAATAGGGTTGTTGGATGACAGTAGGTATAAAAAAAATGTGGGCTATGTTTCATTTGCTTTTTGCTGTCAACAATACGTCAAGGAAACAAATGTCTAAATTAAGTACCCACCCATTCAAATTTTACTAAAAGTACGGTCAATGTAATTAAAAATCTTACTGACAGTTGACAGCTTTTAATAGAACGTCAAAATAAGGAACAATTGATATTTCCTACTGTCAAAAACCTAATTTTGAATAGCACATTGACAGTTTTAAATCAAACGTCTTTCATAATTGAAAAAATAGGAAAAGGGACATCAAATTGCAAAAATTTCTATAAACGCTTAACGTACTTAACTAAAATATTTTTATTTTCTAGATAATATAAGTGGTATGTATACAGGGTATAGTTAATACATATGAATTATAGTGAGTTTAATGATAAAATGCACAATATCTTAAAAAATCGGTGAATTATTTCTGTTCAATAAATTAGCATTTATAGAAACTTTTAAAATAGTTCATTTTAAAACTATTTACTCTAATTAAAAATTAAATATATATCTAGCTAATATTTAATTTTTAATATTGATAATTTTAAAACAAACATCACACATTTTCACTCAATAAAAAAAATGTATTTATGGCGAAAGACATTTTTTTTGAAAAATGCACCCCACGAAAAATTAACGAAAAGGCAGCTATATACAAAACGGTTACATCAGTCAATTTTAACAGTTGAATATATTTTTCTGACAAATATACTTGTGCCTATATATCCTACGGTACCACACATTATGCCCAGCGCCCCGCTAAACAGAGCCATGTATCCAAAATAGAATGTCGTTTGGAATAGTCCATACATTCTAAAAAAAAAAGATTACCTGTCACTGTCAATTTTCAGCTGTCACTGTCAATTTACAGTGACAATTGACGTAAAGCACTTACTTTGTTTTGAAGAAAAAGTAATAGATGGCGTAAATGTAGACATAAGCAGATGTTGAGCCTGCAGCTAAGAAAGACGTCCACTGCCAACGGTAGTCTTCAGCGTTCAGCAAAAAGTAAGTACATACTATCGTCACGCATACGGTTACAATCATTAATATAATGAAAACGAGTAGCATGAAACCATAAACGTAATAGATTTTATATGCCCAAAATGAGGTGAAGATAAAATACCTGAAAATAAAAATTATAAAATCGGGACAAAATAATGATTAATTTTACTTACATCTCAATGAATATACTGGCAAAAGGCAGCACACCGCCCAACAAAATTATTACTCCGGGCTCCATGAACCACTTTTTTTCGGGAATCGGTCTTGGTACGGCATTTATACGACAAGGATAATCCGGTTGTCCAGCCAAATTTCTGCCCAACACCGTTCCGACCAGAGTAAGAGGGAGTATAACGAAAAGGCAAATACAAGTCACAGCGACCTGAAAAACGTGTTAGTAGTTCAAATAAATTGCCAAAAAGTAGTTCAAATGTCTGTTAATTTAAACTTACCATAGTGCCAAAAGGAATAGCTCTAGAAGCGTGATAATAGATGGCGATAAAGTTTATAAAGAATGCTGTTCCACAGACAAAAGCTGGTAGCATGAAAGCGGATACGATCATTTGTCTGATCCAAATTTTGCCGCCCATTCTGGCATACAAAGACCCTCCAAAATATCCGTTGATCGGAGAAGTTACGGCGTAAACGAAAATCGAGGTGGATAGGAGCGAACCTCTTCTGCAAAATCACAAAAAATATTTTAGAAAAAAATATATAGTAGCAGAATTCAAACGAAACTGATGTCGTTTAATTTAAAATAAACTAGTGATCAAAAATTAAAAAAAGTATCTTTATATTTTTAATTTTGAATGAATACTCGAAATTATGAATTAGAAAAATATGAGATTGATTTCTTGACATTCGTCAATATAAAAATTAATTAAAAAAATGTAGATTGATAAGACTGTGATATAAAAAATAATGTAATAACTATTTTTATATGCCAAAAATTGGTATATATTTATTATTGCATTTTACTGTTTTTAAATCCTAGATTTTTAAAAGTTGATGGTATATAAGCAGTATTATTCATGTCCAACAGAAATTACATTTTATTTATTTTTATTGATTTCAAAAAAATTCACTAATTCTAAATATGTCTTGACAAACAATCAACATTCTATTTAGGCAAAGTCGAGCCAAACAAAATTGTTCCAATGAATTATGTTAAAAATAAATGAGATATTGGGTATGTCAGTTCTGCAAAGTTGTGGGGGTTGAATTTGAACTATAGTTTGTCCATTGTAATGAAAAGTAATGTGGCTTTTCTTTAAGTTGGACAAACTATAGGCAGAAAACGAAAAAAAAAAAATATAAGTAAATATTATGGCAATAAAGGCTAATAGAACCTATAAAAAGTCTGAATAATTGACCAAAAGAAATATTTTAATATTTATCTTATATGTAGACCATACGTTTTTGACTCATGTGCTGTTTTGCTGTTAAATATAATAATTATAGTAAATTTCTTACTCTGTATATAATTCTCCCAGGATTGCAAAACAAATTACAGTAAAAACCACAGTGGTGAGTTGATGTCCAGCTCCGATAAGTGCGGAAAAGAACAGAGAATGAGAAGCTGGTCTAAAAACGTCTCCATGCACCTGTTTCCAACCATATTCATCACCAAGATCCCTTTCCTGTAAAAATTTAATCCCCACAATAAAAAAAATCTTAGAAAGTGTACCGTAAATTGTGAATACATACCATATCATCAATATCTTCGTCTTTGCTATATCTTGCATAATCCTTCCTGAGTGTTCTCATTAGGATCATGGATACTAGACCAACTAGGAATATAACCATCATGAAACTGTTGAAAATGCTGAACCAATGAATCTAAAAATACCATCCTATTATATAAGACTTAAAAAATTATTTAATAGCCTTTTAAAACAAACAGAAAGTTATTTAATAAATGATATGTTTGATAATTAAAATATAAATAAATTACAAAAGTTTAGATATTAGATTTATATTCTGTATTCATTAAAAAATAAATTAATTAGGAAATTATAAAAAATAGTGTTAAATTATCTACTGTAATCTCAAATTAAATATAGATTATTGAAACATCTATCCATATTTATAGTTTTGTTGAATGAACAAGAATTGAATTCCCTATGCACAACCATATGTTTTCTTTAGGGAAGTCCTCTTGTTTATACAAATGTTGGAAATTTTGTTTTTATACTTTTGTACGAGATAACATTAGTGCAAAAGTGGTGAATAAACATATTATTATTATTACACCAGGGTCAAGAAAAAATTGGTGTACAAGAAAATGAGCACTGATAAATTAAAAATTTGTAAACTTTTTCGATTGAAAATTAGTTTTTTATTTAAATTCATACATAAAAGAACGTTTTCAGCATATATAGTTAGTTGAAAATAATTATATTTTTATTGAATAATTGCAAATTAAATTTACGCTATAAATATCCATAAAATTTTATATCACCCGATTGTATTTTAATTTTCTCACTTCTCAATATTGTAAACAATAAATATGCTTATATATCTTCATTTTTAATTGCATCTTTAATCAAAATGACATTTTAATTCGTTTTTATAATTTCCAATCAATAATTAAGTGCAATAACATAAAATTGCTTTATTCTAGTAAAAATTCCAAAGTTAAATGACAAAATTGATTAATTTAATTCAGTCCCTCCTTGTATTGTTTTAGTAACTTAGACAAAATCAAATAAATAAAAAGATTAAATAAGTAAATATAGAGTAGGCAAAAAATATTTGTCTTGTATTTGATCATAAAATATTTGTATTAAATTAAATTAAAATAATCTGATATACAAAATACTGACCCTGTGTTGGAAGAAATTATGATCCAAATACTTATCAAATCTGTCCTCAAACTTAACATCGGTCTTTGTCCAAATAACCTCATAAGTAAATGTCAATTTTGTTAATGGTGTCAGTTCAACCTTGTCCTCTGATGTCAAATTTACATCAATAATTTGTTTTCCATTGTATCCGATTTCAAACTTCTTATGGGTCCAAATGTAATATTTGGAGTCTCTCACTTCACCCACTACACCCCATATGGGGAGATCGTCAATGTACATTTGATACCAGTAGTGATTTTTAACTGCGTACACGAAAGCCTTGTATTTTTCAGCATCTAACTGGACTGCACAATACTCTCCTTTGGACATTCTCACTGAAAAATAAATTTTAAGATTCCCTAATATATTTCTGGTTTGTTGTAATTTGGAAAATAAGTTTGCAACTCAATTTTATGTCTTTTGAACATTAAACTTCCTGCAAGGAAAAATCAGTTCAAGGTAAACGGTAGTTTTTTAAGATAATAAATTTTATTTTTGACTAAATGTTAAAAAATTGTTATTAAAAATACAACTAGTGACCCATCCTATACCCGATCTAAACTGTCAATTACTTTGACTGTCAAAGATCCAAAAAAATAAAAATAATCTTGTGAACTCACACTTAAATTCGATATCAATTCCACTAAATTCCAGTTCGACTCCTTGAAGAGCTTCACTGAGGGTCTCATGGTAGTGGCTGATTGTCTCTTTGGAACCAACACAGAAAGGTAAAGAAAAATAGGCGTAAGTTTCTTGCCTATTATGGTAAGGCCCTACTGTGTTCATCCAAAGTACTACTTCTTCACCTTCATCATACTAAAAATATAAATACGTGGTAAAAGCAATATCTTTGTTTATCTTAATAATGTTTCCACTTACTATATGATTGTGCTCATCGGAATACGCCCCGAGAACCAACGTAAGAAAAAGAATTGTGCGGAAAACACTCATTATTATAAATGATTCTATCCAATTTGCCAAAAGTTTTCCACCAAAATTGTATATCTTTGAAATCACCGGAACATATACATCTTCAACATTCTCTACACGTAGACAGAAAAAATTTGTGGCAACTACCTCAAGTGCTCAAACTGACACAAGAGGTCGTTCTGAATAGTCAATAAATGACACATGCGTTCAATTGAGAATATTACAAATGTTAGGTGCCTTAAGAAAACAGGATAAAAAAAAGGAAGAAATAAGACAACGGTTCGTAAAAGGCCAATAAAAAAAGATTCTTCTCTTCATGTAGGTATCTACAATCTAGCATTACATCAGTTAGTAATCTTCTTTTTCTTAATCATCTATGTAACATCCTTTATTCAGCTAGTTTAGATATATCTGTCAATAACCTATTGGTTTTGTTTTGCTCATTTTCGTTTCATTTTTGAAATGGATGGTGTGACTAATATACTCGAATCAGTGCGGGAGGACGATTTTGTTGAATATTTCTTGTTTCCACCAATCGAAACTAATGATGAACAAGAACAGGAACGAATTTTGTCTACAATTTTAGACAAAGCGAACAAAATCATTCATAAATACACAAAGAATTTCTTGTGGCACAAAGATGAATTCAGACTCCTGGTGCGGACATCCATTAGTAATTATCTTAATGAACTCGATGGTCAAAAAGGTAATGATATCTAAAATAATGCTTCTTTAAACATTTTTTTAATTAAAAAATTTCTTTAGAAAATCTTCCACCCCACCTATATGGGGTTTCTCATTATGGCGATAATATTGAGGACGAATGGTTCATGGTTTTTATCTTAAAGCAGTTAACAAAGGAAATTACTGATTCCATTGTTAGGGTACATGATGCTGATGGCGAATTTTTACTAATTGAAGCTGCTGACCATTTGCCAAACTGGGCCAACCCAGAAACATGTGAAAATAGGGTGAGCGTTTGGATGGTTTTTATTTAAAAATGTATTCTGTATTAAACCTTTTAATTGATTTATTATATTGACCTACAAACAAGAATTAGTGAACATTGAGTTTGGCATTTTATTAATTTGTTTTGATATTTCGTTATCTAATTCATGTTTTTACCTCGCAGGTCTATATTTATAATGGAAATATTCATCTCATCCCCACCAACTCATCTAAAAACCTTCTAACTATGACTGAGGGTATACAAAAAATAAGACAAGATCCCATCTCCACTGTAGGATCTACAGAAATTCAAAATTCCATAAAATCAAAACTCAATGGTTATCCTGAAAAATTAAAAGACAATATCCACAATGCAGTAGTATATGTCCCTATTGGAGTAGCCAAAGTTCTTCAGACCAAGCCAAATCTTGTCTCAGCTGCTGTACAGGCTTTTTGCAACAGAGATTCTATAGATTTAAATGCTTGCAGGGCTATGAAATATTTCCCTCCAGAAAATAGAATTAAACAAAGAGTATCTTTTACCAAATGCCTTTATGCCATGCTCACTCATAGCAAATACTTTCCTGATAGACGTACTGGATGGAATTTGCCTCCTGCTAATTCTGCAGAGTACAAATCAAATATTTTGGGGGTTAAGTTGGCCTGCGGTTTTGAGATTTTAGCATCACAGGCTAAACCCAGCTCAGATGTAGAATCTGATAGAGGCTGGCAGAATTATTTAAAAAGTCTAAAAGAAAAAGGATATTTTCAGGATTATTTGGAGCATTCATTGGGTTATAATAATTTATTAAACAAAGCTAAAGAATATTATATCGACCATAGAGATTCAATGCATCAAAATAATTCAGTAGGTCAAGAAATTTTGGATTTAAGTAGAAATTTCGATGCTGATCTAGAAGAAGGAAACAACCTTGTAGACGATGATGATTCTTGGTTAAACATGAGCCCCGAGGATCTAGATAAAATGCTACAAGAAAAATACGGCCAAAAGAAAGTATTCAATGTTAACAACAACACTGATGCATCTACTTTCACTGAAAAACTGTCGAGTTTTTTGAACCATATCTCTGATATTGATGGGGCAGAGTTCCCAAACGATAAAGATTCACCTCTTAGACCGCCTAGGCGGAAAGATAAAAATAAAGTGTCGTTTTCTAGTGAAGCAAAACCCGAGGAAAATACTACAAATAATAAAATTAATTTCGATCCAAATTCTTTTACCTGCGCTCTACAAAATATCCTCAACTTTGCCATACCTGAAGATGATTCATGGGATTTGGAATCGGATTCTGATATGAGTGAATATGAAGAAGATAACTATGTCAAAAATCAAACTTACGAAAACGAAAAAGAGAAAAATAAGTTAGAAAAATACATGGAAGAAATGGACAAAGAATTAGAAGGTACAACTATCGGGAAGAGTTTCGAAAAGAAAAATGGCGATAACTTTGAAGATATTGAGAATTTCACTCCTGTTGATATCAATGTCAATGCTTTAAAGTATATTTTGGAGAGTTATAAGAGTCAGTTAGGGGAAGCAGGACCTTCGAGCAACATGTTAGGTCCTATGGGGGTTCATTTGAATCCCAAAGAAAAAAGCGATCTTGATTAAAAAAAAAAACATTAATAAAAATAGTTTATACATTCTTTTACACATACACAGACATTTTTTGATATTGGGTTTGAAAATTTTATTGTATTGTGTGTAAAATGCCATTGAACAAATAATTATAAAAAATAAAGCCCAGAATAAAGTATTGTGCCCTTTTTAGATGTAGCATGTTTGGAATTTGATTTATTGCCTCATTGACGAAGCCGAAAGGCATAAACTGGTTGTAGGATGTCTAATTCAATAAATTAAATTTCTAACTCGTTTGCTTACTTAGTATAAGACTATATTAATACTGTTTTGTATCTGCCATTTTTAGTAGTTAGTAGTTTTTTACGTTTTTGCCATACTGATGCACTATAATAAAATAAATAAATAAAATATAAAAAATTAAAAACCTTCCTACTGTATTATTATAGGTATAGTTTTAAGCTATGTATACCCTTTCTCAATTTTTTATAGAAACAATTAATAATAGTTTAATTTTTTTTTATGCTGATGTAGTTCAGTCTAATGGCATCTGTTGTGTACCCCAACAACTCGTTTTTGAGTTAAATATTTTTGTTGAATTAAAAAAAAATATCTTGCAATACTTAGGATATCAGGGATGCTTGTTAAAAATTTTACATGTTATCTTTATTAAAACGAAATTTTATCCCTTTTACATACAAATCTAGTCCTGTTCATTTTGTATTTTTATTCACTAGTAAAATTAAAAACCGACACTTAATGTTTTATTTCATAAAATCCTATCTCCTTAAATATATTAAAAAGTTAGAATTATTTAATCTCTCTATTTACTAGAACTGATAAGGAGTCAAAATGACTAATTTACAAATTACCGTTTCTACGAGAAAAATATGAAATTAAACCTCCTCGCACTTCTGCTTGCCGTATATAAAATCCGAATTTGTGTTGAATTTACAAATTACCGTTTCTACAAGAAAAATATGAAATTAAACCTCCTCGCTCTTCTGCTCTCCTGATACAAAATCCGAATTTGTGTTGAATTTACGAATTGCAATTTCTACGAGAAAAATATGAAATTAAACCTCTTCGCACTTCTGCTCTCCTGATACAAAATCCGAATTTGTGTTGAATTTACAAATTACCGTTTCTACGAGAAAAATATGAAATTAAACCTCCTCGCGCTTCTGCTCCCCGGATACAAAATCCGAATTTGTGTTGAATTTACAAATTACCGTTTCTACGAGAAAAATATGAAATTAAACCTCCTCGCGCTTCTGCTCCCCGGATACAAAATCCGAATTTGTGTTGAATTTACAAATTACCGTTTCTACGAGAAAAATATGAAATTAAACCTCCTCGCACTTCTGCTCCCCGTATACAAAATCCGAATTTGTGTTGAATTTACAAATTACCGTTTCTACGAGAAAAATATGAAATTAAACCTCCTCGCACTTCTGCTCGCCGTATATAAAATCCGAATTTGTGTTGAATTTACAAATTACGGTTTCTACGAGAAAAATATGAAATTAAACCTCCTCGCTCTTCTGCTCTCCTGATACAAAATCCGAATTTGTGTTGAATTTACGAATTGCAATTTCTATGTGAAAAATATGAAATTAAACCTCTTCGCACTTCTGCTCTCCTGATACAAAATCCGAATTTGTGTTGAATTTACAAATTACCGTTTCTACGAGAAAAATATGAAATTAAACCTCCTCGCGCTTCTGCTCCCCGGATACAAAATCCGAATTTGTGTTGAATTTACAAATTACCGTTTCTACGAGAAAATTATGAAATTAAACCTCCTCGCACTTCTGCTCCCCGGATACAAAATCCGAATTTGTGTTGAATTTACGAATTGCAATTTCTACGTGAAAAATATGAAATTAAACCTCTTCGCACTTCTGCTCTCCTGATACAAAATCCGAATTTGTGTTGAATTTACAAATTACCGTTTCTACGAGAAAAATATGAAATTAAACCTCCTCGCGCTTCTGCTCCCCGGATACAAAATCCGAATTTGTGTTGAATTTACAAATTACCGTTTCTACGAGAAAATTATGAAATTAAACCTCTTCGCACTTCTGCTCCCCGGATACAAAATCCGAATTTGTGTTGAATTTACAAATTACCGTTTCTACGAGAAAAATATGAAATTAAACCTCCTTGCTCTTCTGCTCTCCTGATACAAAATCCGAATTTGTGTTGAATTTACGAATTGCAATTTCTACGTGAAAAATATGAAATTAAACCTCTTCGCACTTCTGCTCTCCTGATACAAAATCCGAATTTGTGTTGAATTTACAAATTACCGTTTCTACGAGAAAAATATGAAATTAAACCTCTTCGCACTTCTGCTCTCCTGATACAAAATCCGAATTTGTGTTGAATTTACAAATTACCATTTCTACGAGAAAAATATGAAATTAAACCTCCTCGCACTTCTGCTCCCCGTATACAAAATCCGAATTTGTGTTGAATTTACAAATTACCGTTTCTACGAGAAAAATATGAAATTAAATCTCCTCGCACTTCTGCTCGCCGTATATAAAATCCGAATTTGTGTTGAATTTACAAATTACGGTTTCTACGAGAAAAATATGAAATTAAACCTCCTCGCTCTTCTGCTCTCCTGATACAAAATCCGAATTTGTGTTGAATTTACGAATTGCAATTTCTATGTGAAAAATATGAAATTAAACCTCTTCGCACTTCTGCTCTCCTGATACAAAATCCGAATTTGTGTTGAATTTACAAATTACCGTTTCTACGAGAAAAATATGAAATTAAACCTCCTCGCGCTTCTGCTCCCCGGATACAAAATCCGAATTTGTGTTGAATTTACAAATTACCGTTTCTACGAGAAAATTATGAAATTAAACCTCCTCGCACTTCTGCTCCCCGGATACAAAATCCGAATTTGTGTTGAATTTACAAATTACTGTTTCTACGAGAAAAATATGAAATTAAACCTCCTTGCTCTTCTGCTTTCCTGATACAAAATCCGAATTTGTGTTGAATTTACGAATTGCAATTTCTACGTGAAAAATATGAAATTAAACCTCTTCGCACTTCTGCTCTCCTGATACAAAATCCGAATTTGTGTTGAATTTACAAATTACCGTTTCTACGAGAAAAATATGAAATTAAACCTCTTCGCACTTCTGCTCTCCTGATACAAAATCCGAATTTGTGTTGAATTTACAAATTACCATTTCTACGAGAAAAATATGAAATTAAACCGCCTCGCACTTCTGCTCCCCGTATACAAAATCCGAATTTGTGTTGAATTTACAAATTACCGTTTCTACGAGAAAAATATGAAATTAAAACTCCTCGCACTTCTGCTCGCCGTATATAAAATCCGAATTTGTGTTGAATTTACAAATTACCGTTTCTACGAGAAAAATATGAATATTAAACCTCCTCGCACTTCTGCTCCCCGGATACAAAATCCGAATTTGTGTTGAATTTACAAATTACTGTTTCTACGAGAAAAATATGAAATTAAACCTCCTTGCTCTTCTGCTCTCCTGATACAAAATCCGAATTTGTGTTGAATTTACGAATTGCAATTTCTACGTGAAAAATATGAAATTAAACCTCTTCGCACTTCTGCTCTCCTGATACAAAATCCGAATTTGTGTTGAATTTACAAATTACCGTTTCTACGAGAAAAATATGAAATTAAACCTCTTCGCACTTCTGCTCTCCTGATACAAAATCCGAATTTGTGTTGAATTTACAAATTACCATTTCTACGAGAAAAATATGAAATTAAACCGCCTCGCACTTCTGCTCCCCGTATACAAAATCCGAATTTGTGTTGAATTTACAAATTACCGTTTCTACGAGAAAATTATGAAATTAAACCTCCTCGCACTTCTGCTCCCCGGATACAAAATCCGAATTTGTGTTGAATTTACGAATTGCAATTTCTACGTGAAAAATATGAAATTAAACCTCTTCGCACTTCTGCTCTCCTGATACAAAATCCGAATTTGTGTTGAATTTACAAATTACCGTTTCTACGAGAAAAATATGAAATTAAACCTCCTCGCGCTTCTGCTCCCCGGATACAAAATCCGAATTTGTGTTGAATTTACAAATTACCGTTTCTACGAGAAAATTATGAAATTAAACCTCTTCGCACTTCTGCTCCCCGGATACAAAATCCGAATTTGTGTTGAATTTACAAATTACCGTTTCTACGAGAAAAATATGAAATTAAACCTCCTTGCTCTTCTGCTCTCCTGATACAAAATCCGAATTTGTGTTGAATTTACGAATTGCAATTTCTACGTGAAAAATATGAAATTAAACCTCTTCGCACTTCTGCTCTCCTGATACAAAATCCGAATTTGTGTTGAATTTACAAATTACCGTTTCTACGAGAAAAATATGAAATTAAACCTCTTCGCACTTCTGCTCTCCTGATACAAAATCCGAATTTGTGTTGAATTTACAAATTACCATTTCTACGAGAAAAATATGAAATTAAACCTCCTCGCACTTCTGCTCCCCGTATACAAAATCCGAATTTGTGTTGAATTTACAAATTACCGTTTCTACGAGAAAAATATGAAATTAAATCTCCTCGCACTTCTGCTCGCCGTATATAAAATCCGAATTTGTGTTGAATTTACAAATTACGGTTTCTACGAGAAAAATATGAAATTAAACCTCCTCGCTCTTCTGCTCTCCTGATACAAAATCCGAATTTGTGTTGAATTTACGAATTGCAATTTCTATGTGAAAAATATGAAATTAAACCTCTTCGCACTTCTGCTCTCCTGATACAAAATCCGAATTTGTGTTGAATTTACAAATTACCGTTTCTACGAGAAAAATATGAAATTAAACCTCCTCGCGCTTCTGCTCCCCGGATACAAAATCCGAATTTGTGTTGAATTTACAAATTACCGTTTCTACGAGAAAATTATGAAATTAAACCTCCTCGCACTTCTGCTCCCCGGATACAAAATCCGAATTTGTGTTGAATTTACAAATTACTGTTTCTACGAGAAAAATATGAAATTAAACCTCCTTGCTCTTCTGCTTTCCTGATACAAAATCCGAATTTGTGTTGAATTTACGAATTGCAATTTCTACGTGAAAAATATGAAATTAAACCTCTTCGCACTTCTGCTCTCCTGATACAAAATCCGAATTTGTGTTGAATTTACAAATTACCGTTTCTACGAGAAAAATATGAAATTAAACCTCTTCGCACTTCTGCTCTCCTGATACAAAATCCGAATTTGTGTTGAATTTACAAATTACCATTTCTACGAGAAAAATATGAAATTAAACCGCCTCGCACTTCTGCTCCCCGTATACAAAATCCGAATTTGTGTTGAATTTACAAATTACCGTTTCTACGAGAAAAATATGAAATTAAAACTCCTCGCACTTCTGCTCGCCGTATATAAAATCCGAATTTGTGTTGAATTTACAAATTACCGTTTCTACGAGAAAAATATGAATATTAAACCTCCTCGCACTTCTGCTCCCCGGATACAAAATCCGAATTTGTGTTGAATTTACAAATTACTGTTTCTACGAGAAAAATATGAAATTAAACCTCCTTGCTCTTCTGCTCTCCTGATACAAAATCCGAATTTGTGTTGAATTTACGAATTGCAATTTCTACGTGAAAAATATGAAATTAAACCTCTTCGCACTTCTGCTCTCCTGATACAAAATCCGAATTTGTGTTGAATTTACAAATTACCGTTTCTACGAGAAAAATATGAAATTAAACCTCTTCGCACTTCTGCTCTCCTGATACAAAATCCGAATTTGTGTTGAATTTACAAATTACCATTTCTACGAGAAAAATATGAAATTAAACCGCCTCGCACTTCTGCTCCCCGTATACAAAATCCGAATTTGTGTTGAATTTACAAATTACCGTTTCTACGAGAAAAATATGAAATTAAAACTCCTCGCACTTCTGCTCGCCGTATATAAAATCCGAATTTGTGTTGAATTTACAAATTACCGTTTCTACGAGAAAAATATGAATATTAAACCTCCTTGCTCTTCTGCTATCCTGATACAAAAATCAGAATTTTGGAATATATAAACCATATATATTATACTTTCATTATGCATAGGCAACCAGTATTACGTATTACTTTACTCGGTTGCCATCTCTCGGTGAGTAGCCAAAGTTTTAAGACCAGAGCGTTCGCCGCCATTTTCAATCCAGCAAACTTAAAAATATATTTTTTAAATTTTACTAAACGTCTTAGAGAATAATTTAAAATTAAATTTAATTTGTTGAAATATCTTCTTTTTGGATTCCGCGACCCTTTGGATGATTCGGAGTATTTAAAAGGTGACAATTTCAGTAAAAAGACGGATTTCCCATTATATATTTGGTTGTATAGGAAATATAATAAAAACCAACAGTGTTTTGATGTTTCATTTAATAAAACGTTTAGTAAACAGTGAAAAAACAAATATTTTATTCCTATATTAGACCACAAAAGCTATTTACATCGGTTTAAACCATTTTGGGGCATTTTCGGGTTGAAATTGAGCTGCCTTTCTTTCTGCTACATCATGGGTTATTCCTGAACTAGTACTGGCCCCGTCATTGACATCTGATGATCTCCGTTTATTTCCATCTTCACTAACATTGTAATCGAAGTCTTCATCTTCGTCTGGTTCAACGCCACATTTTCTAGTGTTTAGCTTCCTGCAACATGGAAATAATTAAAAAACGAACAATAAGGGACAAAACCGTATATTTCTCCAGTTGAGCCCCAACTACCGCCAATTCTGGTTCCCTTATTAGGGAAGAAAGTCATTTCCGTTCGTTACTTGTCAGCAGAAATTACAAGAATCGTTTAGTGTAACTAAAGCAAAATTCAAAGTAAGGGATCCTATCCATGAATGAAATCGAATACAGCCATCTTAGCCATCTACACTTGAATATCAGAATTGCATGAAAAACAGAATAGATCTATGTGGCCAATTAATACAAGTTTGTCAAGTAAAACTGTTTAAAATGTTTTATTTCCTTACATTTTTTAAGTATTGGAATGCAAAAAAAATTGCTCACCTAATTTGTGCAGCAGCTAGACTTGCCACAGAATTACTAGTAAATTTATTTTGCAATTCTCCTCTAAGATAAGACTTTGTATCACTGTCATCTGTGCCAAAGTGAACAACAGCTCCGGGTACAAAACCCTCTTCCAACAACATTCTGTTTTCATCTAAAATGCATTTTGGCGGGGTGGTAACTGAAAAATAAACATATTTGGTCAACCATATTTTTTGTGAATAGTTTTTACTTACAGACATAAAATTTCATGGATTTATCCTCTAAATACTGTCTAATGAACTCTATGACATCCTTAATGGTATCAGAAGGGTTAAAAGTACCTTGAAGCACTACCCTATCAGGAAACTGCACCCTAATAATGGCTTTTTTATATCGGTTCACCTGTCTTAGTTGTTTCTTAGAGTCTTCTAAGTTTCTCGTGTTTGAAGTTAAGAGAGGACCATTTTCCATGAAATGTCGTTGCTTTCTTACATCCCTTAGTAATTTTCTGGCATCATCTATTGTTAAATCAAAAAAATCATCTGGGAGGTCTTCATGGGGTATGGCTTCTGCAGTTTCTTGAGAAAATAACATGGCATTTCTATCCCCCAACTAAAATTAATCAAAATAATTAAAATCTCTGTATAGGAATAAATACTTACAAAGAAAAATTCATCTTGTATATCCACTCTATCATCAGGATCTTTGCAAGAAGATTTGCAATTTTCGCTACAAACACTATCTTTACAACAACAGAGATTTCTTTTTTTAGTAGGTTTAGGAGACGTTTTGACTTGCTTCTCAGAAATGCTCTTTTTTCTTTCACCAAGTGGCGAACTTTGAAATTCTGTACTCTTTCTTTTCTCTCTAGCCATCTTTATAAGATCAACATTATCTTTTTTTTGTACTTTTTGAGGTACACTATTATTTGTGTCTTGATTGTTAAAGTCATCATCAGTAATTCTTGGAGAACCATCTCCAACAAGTTTTTCTGGATCTTCTATAGGCTGATATTTCCTGATATAAGGTTGTTCTTCTACGGGTTTTGATGGTAAATCTTTTGATATATTTGCTTGTGTTTTTAAATCTTCAGGAGCTCTATTTAAGATTCTAATCATAGCCCTGCCTCCTGTCAAGCCCAAACTTCTCAAAGTAACGTTTTGTAGCTCATCCCCATGCATCTCCCTCCTGGTATAAATTACAACTGGGCTTAACGCTTGGTCCAAAGTTTCAGGACAAAGCTTTTGTAGGACATCTAAAAGGGTATTGTTGGGGAGAAAACTACCCGTGAGTCGTTTACCATCTTCTAGACTTGCAGCTAAAATAACATCAGATTCTGCACGAACTTTGGTAACAGGTACTAATTCTAATTGGGCATTATTTGGTAATCCTGAAAACCTAAAGGTCTGCGAAGTATCTAACACTTTATTATGGTGTTTTAAATCAAACTCATCTGACTTTAACTCCTGTTTTCTGCAAACTTCTTCCAAAATCTGTAAAAATAATGATGAAATATTCGGAAGTAATATCAAATTACAAAAAAAAATAATTCCTTTAATCACCAACCTGCAAAATTGTAGTATTTGGAGTACATTTCACAGTTTGTCTTCTTCCATTTAAGGCTAGTACGCACACCGTTCCTCCAGACATATTTATATATTTCTAATTCTAAAATTTGTTGGTCACTGAGCTATATTTACTTATTTTTATGAACAAAACGTCAAATTTTAACATAACCTACTTCTATGATGACAGTCTAAATACAAAACAGATATTGGATCATTTGTCTGAAAAGTAACAGACAAGTAGGCTTTTTATATTAAGTATTCTAGCCATGCCAGTTTGGTCTTTTATCTTATTAATTGATATTATAGCTCTCCTCTTTGATGGAAATTGTTAGAATGTGGATTTACAAAAGAGCTACTGTGGTTTTATTCATTTTAATTTCTAATTATTCGATTTTATTACTATCATCACAAACAAATGTGCTGGTGACTAAACTAGTATGTTGACAAAAAAATAAAGAAGACGAATTAGATTTTCTTATGTTACAACGAAAAATAAAAATATTTTTCAAACATGTTTCGAAAAGTTTTAAAAACCAATTTTCTGGGTATTTTAAGGAACGTATCAACGATAACTGATGGAAGTATTGCTCCAATGAGTAATTCTATTAACGTAATTGAAGATGCTCCAACAGCGATAGAAAAATCAAAAGAAAAAGTGGAAAGGACTAATCTTACTGAAATTTCTAAAGTACTGAGACCTGGTGCAGTATCTTCTATGTACGTGAACAAATCTGATACTCTTCAGCAACTTGTAAAACTAGGAGTCAAGCTGTATGAAATAGAAAAAGACCCACAAGCTATGACATTTATTTTATCTCTCAAATTTGAAGATATAAAAGATACTGTGATATTTCTTAAGGATTTAGGGCTAGAAACTCATCAAATTGGTTACGTAATAACGAAAAATCCTTATTTACTACAGCAAAATTTGGAAGATCTTAAAGTTAGGATTAATTATTTACAATACAAAAAATTTACAGATAAGATGATTACTCGGATTGTTGAAAATAATCCATTTTGGTTAACATACAGGTAATTTATTTACAATTTGTGGTCAAAATAGTGTTTTTTTTTAAATTTTAGTACCCAAGATATTGACAGCAAGTTAGGATTTTTTCAAAAATATTTTTCACTAACTGGGAGTGAAGTTAGAACTCTGACAGTAAAATGTCCCAGACTTATTACATATCCAATAAAGAAAGTTAAACTAAATACTTTTGTTGTTAAAGAAGAAATGGGATTTACAGCTGAAGAAACAAAAAAAATTCTATTTGATAAGCCTCTAATATTTACAAATAGTAATAAACATTCAAAATATTTGTTACATAGATTTATTAATGCTGTTTTTTTAAGGTAAAGTTAGGCTTCTCAAAACATTTGAATATATCCACAAATCTATGAAAATACCATTAGAAATGATACTCGAAATGCCAGAAGTTCTTCGTTGTAGAGCGAGAAGATTAAAAGAAAGACATTTATTTCTAGCTAAGTTAGGAAAGGAACAATACGATTCTAAGAAAGCAAATTATATATCCTTAGTGACGCTAGTTTCTGGAACTGATACTTATTTTAGTACCGAAGTTGCCAAATCGTCAATCCAGCTTTATAATGATTTTTTAAAAAGTTTATAGTGATTTATTTGATTTTACATACCAAAATAAGTGTATAAATAAGGTTAAAATGGGTTGTTTTATTTAGTACATCCTTCCTTGTATTCCAAACGAAACACTGTCTAAAAAAACGTGTATATTTCAGTACTAAAATTTGTAAAATTACACATTAATACTTAAGTGTACATGCTAAAAAATCAATACTAATAAAAAGTCTACAATCATTAGCACACAATAAAAAATTAAGTAGTATTATGATTATAAAAACTCCATCTCTCTTTCGATTCCAACAAACTTGAGCTGTTCAGTCGGTCCATATCTAAAAAAGAAATTAAAAATAAATAAAATAAAAACGTCATTTTTCCAGAAATATTTACCTGTAATCAAAGAACAGCTCCTCGCCCGGTTGTATGGGTCTTTTAGCAAAAATCCCAATTCGATGATCGCCATTTACCATCATAACTTTAGCGTAACAATTTGGGTTGATTGAATGATTAGCAAATCTTATTTTATTACCCTTTCTCGTAGCATCTACTACAAAATCTACAAAAAAAGGAAGTAAGTATTAATATAAACCTTATAAGAATTGTTCTAACTTGTATTTACCATTGTTTAAGTTGAACAAGAAACTGCACATGTATTTATCATAAACTTTGCCTCTTCTGTCAGCTTCATCCTGAGATATGATTTCGCCACAATACTCAGAAATGAATTCGTTCTTTTGAGCGCTATCTTTCAAAAATATACCCCAACCAGCAACATCAGAGGGTGCCATTAACAAATGCTTATCTACAATTAAATTTACATCAAATCTACCTGTCATATGTCACATACATGACAGATGACAGCTTTATTAAACATAAACTCACGTAAGCCTCTCTGAACACTGACGTTTTTACAAGTTATTTTGGTATTATCGAACTGATCGGCTCCGCATGTTTGACACAAATCAGGATCGCATTCTCTGACAGCCAAGTAACAAGGACATTGTTTCGTATTACATTGAGCCTTGCATCTGCAGCCAGGAAATCTATTTTGACCTAAAACGATAAAAAATTACTATTTGTTTAACATTCGATGACAAGATAAACTTTTACAGTCCGAGCTACAGTTGCAAAATTTCTCGCAGAAATTCTGAGCACCGATACAAGGGCAGTTATGATCGCAATTTTGGCCAGGGTGATCACAAGGTGTAAAATTATAAACGTGGTTGCTATTCGAATCTTTTTTCAGTTGAATTTTTCGGCAATGCATGGACCACAGGCGATGTTTCTTTTTCTTCTTGCGAGGTGGAGTGTAGTCGCGAATTTGCTCCTCGGAGGAAATGTCTGCGGATTCTTTCTGAGCAAATTCGTACACCTAGAAGAAAAGTCAATCAATCTCTATGACAGAATGAGGAACTGTCACGTGTCAATTGTCATCTTTAACTTCTTCAACAAGTTTGTGACTCTTGACAACAATGCATTCATTCATACTTACTTGTTGGCAGGTTTTGGTTAGCATAATCTGAGCGATGGCACAATAATTATTGAGAAACACTTTATGGAGTATTCTAAAAAGACTTTCGTCCGAACCAGTCCATTCCTTGTGGTCATTGGCTCCCATAAGACCTAGTAAACTAAAGGAGGTCGTCGTTGATACAGGATCTGAACTGTCATTGTCTAAAAAAGAGAGATGTGTTAGATTAGTGTATTTTTAGTGACAAGTAATAAAACAAATCACCTTTGTATTTGTTGCTGTCGTTGCTATCTTCCGAACTGGCTTCATTTCCACTATCTACGCTCTGTTGCTTGCAGATTTTTCTAGGGTTATTAGCACCAACAGATTTATTTACTTCTGAAATTTCTCCCGCAGGTTTAGGCACTTTTGCTTTCACTTCTTTTTCCTTTTCGGATTCTTCCTCTTGTTTAGCTTTAGCCATACTTTCTTTCACTACATCCTTCAAAATATTTTTTTATTATTTATGATGAATAATTCATGTAATTTACTTTAGTAAAAAAAATTCTTACTAACCAAAAGGAGGTAGCACTCTGCCCCACATGGGTCTGTGAATGGTTTTAGGTCTGGTCCCCTACGTTTTTGCAAGTTTGGGCCTGGATGGCAAGCTTGAAGTCCTATTTTTAGAAAAATGTGATGTTCAAAATAAATAAATCATCAAAGATTTATTAAATATGATGTAGACAATTACAATTATTTCATTTATGCAGAGATAAATATTGTTTTACTGTAATTTGAAACCAGCTTAAGACAAAGTACTTATATCTAAATGAGATGCTGGAATGAAATTGTGTGTAATTTTAATAAATTTTGCCCTGTAGTTGTGTATATGAAAATGAGATGAATTTCTACTATTTTTTTTACATGTTTACCTGGCTGTCCTAAATTATGCAGCGAAACAGAATAAATCTTCTGAACACACACATTCAGTTTAATGTTTTACTACAAAATCTTGCATAATAAATTTTTGAGACAGTAAATTAATTAATTAATGATACCAAATATACTTACTATGTAAGAAACAATCATATTTGAAGCATCTTCTGCAGAATAAAGTGTGGAAGGAATGTAATGTTTGTTCACGAGGTACTGAAGCCGCATTAGGCCCATCAATATTTGGAGTACATTCTGGTGGGGCGTTAGGATCAGTCCTTTCAGTCAATTCCACATACCTAAACCAATTAAAATGCTACAGATTTCGAAACGATGACTAAAAACGCGTTTATTTACTTATCTCTTAATTCTTCTGGACCCCCTTTATCAGGAAACTGGGATGAAATAGCTTGAAATATAACAAAGCAAGGAAAATCCATGTCATCTTTTTTCTTGTCTTTTTCCTTTTCCTCGCAGACTTTTTTCTCCTTTTCTTTTTCCTTGGTGTCATCTTTTTTATCTTTTTCCTCCTTTTTCTTCTCTTGTTTTTCCTTATCTTGATAGTTCACTAATGCATGAACTAGTTCTACAAATAATTCATCATCTATAAAACCAGCTTCTCTATCTCCATGTACTTTTCCATCATAATTCTTTATTAGCTCTTCTATGAAAGTACCATCTTGATCTAGGATTTCATCACCCATGTAAGGTATGTTGTGCAAAACAGTCTCATCCTCTACCATAAAATTCTGCTGGATTGGGGCCCAAGTATACATAGTTGGAATGGGTGTTACAGCATTCATTATTTTTATAGTCACTACTTGTATGTCTCCTTTGAAATAAAAACATTTTAAAGAATTACAAATATAGTTAAGTATATTCATGTTAACTTATGCAAAACATACTATTAATATTAAAAAATAATTTTGCTGTACTTATTTTAGTTAGTTTAGAGGCAATTTTTACAAATTTATTCTTCAAAATAAACTGGTGGATTTATAAGCATTTTAATTTGGATAATTAGAAGCACATTAATTATATTACTGTCAACTTAAGGGACCTTAACTATGAATATTAATGAATGGTAGTCTTTTTATTAACTAAAGTTTTTTTCCTGAATATACCATTAAACAAATTTCAGATCAGAAAAATCCCTAGATTCATTGAACTCTCAATATTTTATCAATCTTAAAATTTTTACCTTCATTGCCTATAACTTCAGCTTTTTTCATGCAAGCTGTATGTGCGGGAATTTCAGTTGTGTTTATCCAAAACGCTTTGCTGTCAGTCCATCGTTTTTGTTCTTCTATGAGAGTTTCAGTCATCTTCTGACGATTTTGATTCCACGCTAGTTTTACATCGTCCGCCCTTTTGTACCTTTTCATTTGCCTTAATCGCATATATTCTTGTTTTACCCTTCGTTTCCATTCTACACTTACTTTAGGTTTAGACATTTTTGCTAAATTTAACTAGTGTTTAGTAAAAATTATCTATGCAGTTTAGAAATTCGATATCATGATGCTGCTAACCAAACATATGTGTGAATTTTATTTTTATGGAAAGATATAGTTGAAACGGGTAGGTCAATTTTACCTCTACTAGAACTAACTTTCGAAAATATCACATAATTAATAAATACTACTTAAAAATTAAAGAACACATAGGTAACAACCAACAGACATTTCTTCTTTCCCTCCTTTCACTACTCGCTCCCACTTAAATATACAAATTGCCAACTAAAAGATTTGATGAACGACAAACACTAATACCAACATTATTTTAGCTGGTTTTTTGCGACATCACATATATAACCAGTTCTCTCCTATACCTTATGACGTAATTTCTAGGCGTTACTAAAAAATACGGTTGTCTGATGAAATTAAATTAGTCAACCACAAATTTTTCATGTTTATAATTATTGTAAATAATGAAGCACATTAACTACTACTGTTATTTCTTCGAACTCATAATACTTTTTTATATTTAATTCTAAAAAAGAGATGATATACGCAGTTTATAAAAAATTATATTCAAACTAATATTATTTACATCAGACAACCACACTTTTGCAAATGTATTTAAAATTATGGCGAAGGCGTTCTAAAAAATACGATTGTCTGATGAAATTAAATTAGTCAACCACAAATTTTTCATTTATTATTTCTTCGAACTTACATTTTTTTATATTTAATTCTAAAAAAGAGATGATATACGCAGTTTATAAAAAATTATATTCAAACTAATATTATTTACATCAGACAACCCTACTTTTAAATATATTTAAAATTATGGCGAAGGCGTTACTAAAAAATACGATTGTAATGGTATGATTTTTAATTTATTAACTAGTGTTATCAGTAGTATTGAAAGTGTTTTGAAAAAAAATTGGGTAATTTTTCTTCTCGTCCTCTCTCGCAAGCTTTTTCTTTTTTGGTAATCTAAATAAAACACTTAAAAAAAGGAGAAATAAATACAGAAAAAATCGATCAAGAATCTCATGCCATTTTATAGAGAAAAATTGTTAATTGCAGTAGTTTTTAAAAATATAACAGAAAATTTAAAATTGTGACGTTTTCAATTATTATTATGTCAATTTTATTACAAAATGTTTTTACATCGAAAGTAAACGTGGCAATCAACAGATTTCAAAGACTGGCGCCGTACCGTCTCCCGGTGTTCGTATCCTTTCAATAACTCCAAAAGGAGGAGTGGTGGAGGATGCAGTAGGGGACTTCGAAGATCGCGCCTCCAATGGAATCCACCAGTTGATAGCCGGCAGACACCGGTCGCAGACTATTTCGTCACCGCGTCTCGACGCTCGCGTCGCCGTCAAAACTTCGCAAAAGTTTTGGATTGCGCGTCAATTTTGAATATTCAAAGGAGGAAATAAGTTTTTCTTCATGTTCGACTTTTATACAAGCACTTGCGAGATGAATAATCAAGGTAAAAAAAATCTGCAAATCAAATAATTTTAAAGAATATTTACAAGTAATTTAAAAAAATCGTTTTCTACGTAAGAAATATACTGGGTAATTTATTATTTATTCGACAACATTTTTACAGGCTTGTGAATAATCAAATTTCTTTTTTTTTCTAATAATGGGATGACTTTTCCGCTTTAAACTTCCAGGTTATAAATTATAAATTTACCAATTAAGTAAGTGGTTTTTTATATAGCAGATATGGTGATTTGACCCGTATTTTAAAAAATATTACACTGGTATGGTTTTTAAGGTGCCTAAAAGAATTTGAAAACTGTAAAAAAATGCATATTTTGTCTTGTATTTATTAGCAATTATATAATAAACAAGCAACGTACTTGTTTGTTTAATCAGAAAAATTGTTTTCCTGTTTAGATACATAAATATTTATACTTGAATAAGTTGATAACGGGAAATAAGACGAAAATACACATACACACAAGTACATTATTATCAACCAAGTTATTTATCATCTTTGCTGATTATACGAATAATAAAAGTCCAGTTGAAAACCATTTTTATTGTGACAACAATAAAAAAATGTTTTCTTTAATCCCTTGTATTTTACGCTGCTGTAATTTTCACACTGGAATATAATCGAAAATGTCTCGTTTTGGTTCATGTTCTACTACGGTAATCAGTGAAAATATAAGCAAATCTAACCCAGGAAATACCAGAGAAAGGAGTATGTTTGGGGACAATCTTAGCAAATGATTTTGTGCGGATCAAAGAATAACTCCGTCGAGCTAAAGCTCTCGGGAGTTATTCAGATTATTAATGTTCATATGGTCTCATCAAATTGTCGCAAAATACAAGGTAGGTACTCTCGATAGAATTAGGCAGAAAATAATAGTCGGCTATTTGTCATAGTCTTGGGATATTACCTTCGATAATCGAAAATATCAACATGAAAGCTAAGGAAAAAAATCGTTTTATTGAAGGCCATTGGTCCATATATTTTACTTGCAATGTTGGCTATGTGCTGTTACATTTACTACTTTTGAACAAATTACCTACTTAAGGCGATAAAATTGAAAATATCTCGTCCTATATATTTATCGTTGACGTGTATTTTAAACATGGTAAATTATAGAAGAAGCAATTTTTTATATAAAACAAAAATCTCGGCATATGTGACATCTGTTATATTTTTTTATAGACACCACAACATGCGAAAACATTACACGAACATCACGTTAGATGATTCATCATTTTATATAAATAAACAAATATAAATAAAACCTAACAGATTACGATTGAAATTTTTCGAGATTTAAAACAATTCTTTCTTTTTACAAGGATTTAATTTGATTAATATCCGTTTAAATCCATATTTTCACATTGTTTTGATATGGAACACGGATCTGATCAATTATTTGCTCTTTCCTAGATAAACAGATCATTTTATATGAATTGAATATTTTAATATATGGCAAACAGAAAGTAAATGAAGTAAAACAATTCAATAAAAAGTTAAAACCCAAAAAAACTCCAGGAATAGATCATATTACATCTGAAAGGGTAAAAATTTCAGCCAAATCATTAATTGGGTGAAAGGACACACTCAAATTAATATTTTTGGCAGTTTTTTCAAAAAATATGTGCATTGAGTAGTTAAGAAATTGCGTCAACTGAAACTTTTCCTGTTAAATCAAAATAAACGGTGGTAGGTAAGCAAAAACCGTTTGACTTCTGATTGCCCGCACCATAAAATCTCCACCACTTATCTTAGAATCTTTATTTCGTTTTTACGATTATTCTCATCTATTTTTACAGCTTTTTACTCTTATACCCCCAGTAATGACAATAATAATGCATGACCCAAATCGGGAAAGTAATCGTGCTGAAAGCTACTAAATCAAGGGTTGGTGATTCGAGGAAAACTAATTTTGAATTACTACTGGGCCTTAAATAGTTTTTACGATCTCCCTTTCCATTTCATTAGAAACACGAGATCATCAGGGTGTTTACTCTGTTAATGGCCTATTCGTAATGATCTTTAGGCGTTAATTAACACTTTAAATTTGGGAGATAAGGGAAGACAACTTAACCCTAGAATGGATGCATCGAGTCGTTTTGACTCCTTATCTTTATTCTTCGAATGGAGACAGGTGGCGACGTTTTATGTTAAAATATTGGTAATTAAATAGTAAAAGTTTGTCAGCACTACAGCCTGTCAAACAATATTATTTTTCTTCGTGTAGTTCGGTTTTGTAAGAATTTGAATCAATACATGTTACTTTTCTCAGTGTATGAGGTAGTTTATGTTTCAATGTTGTGACGTGGGTTGTGTGTATCTAACATCAAAGGCACCGATCAAGCTTTCGCTTCTTGTTTATTCTTTGGTTTTTAACTCTAAAGTTTACAAAAGTTATTTTATACTATTTTTATTATTAATTTAATATGCTTAATAATAATTTAGACACAAGTTCCTTTTAATTATATGTTTTCTGCATTTATATGTTTGTTTATTATTCATTTTTGGCACACTATTAAGGCGCGGAGTCAAACTCACTCATAGCTTTCATTAAACGGACATTGGACAATGCGGTTGCTGAGATTTCTTATCCGATTTGAGAAATATACGTTGGGATTAGCAGAGATGACGTGAGAGAGCAGTATATCAGGTTAAGCTGTTTTTATCATATAAAAGTCCAACATAAAACGCACTAAGGTTACACCAAAAATAATAACACTGTTTTTACGAGGACCAGGTTAAGATTTATTGATTTGTAAAGCGAAATTTATCGAAAATTATTCTTTTGCGTGGATTTTTTATTTCGAAATCAAAATTTGCAATAATTTTACATTAATTTCCCAATATAAAAGACAACGCAAATCCGGAAACGTCTAGAAAATGTGCCTAAAAAATAAACAGCTAATTATACAGGGTGTATCATAAGGAATGGTCAATATTTTAATCATAGGTTCAGGATCTCGAAATATTAATATTTTACTAAATAACTGAGTACTAAACCGGGTGTTGAAGATAAAATTTATTTTTCGTTTTTTTGCAATAATTTCTTTATTATTTAATATATTGACTTGAAATTTGGTATGGTTATATTTTTAAGTTAGTAAATCATAAGATTTTGAGATTAGATAAAAATTCAGCTCATTTCGAGATATTTGCATTTAAAATATTCCAGCCACAGAATCTATTTAATTTACTTTAACATATTTCAACATAGTAGGCTTTGAAACTAAAATGAAAATGTACAGCTGTCAAATAATTAATTGTTAGATAACAGCAGCAAGTCTAGAAATTTATTTGTGCAGTTTTAATATCATTTGAACTTATTTTTAGATGTGCTGCCATCTATGATTAGAAGAGAGTATTGACAATTATTAAAAGCAAAAAATTGAAGTCTTAAAACTTTTGAAATTAATGTTAAATTTGGTAAAAATCATGTCTATATCTACTGGCCTATTTCATTGATTGGATTCGAAAACCTAAAGGCAGAAACCAGTCTTAGGATGCTGAATCTAATAATTTAAACTCCCAACTCGTTTGCTTACTTTAAATCTGTATTTTTTTAAGAAAGTATTCCTCCCACTGCGGCTGTTTTATTAAATCTAACAGACTTCCGTTGTTTTTTTGCATATATTTAATGGAACTAAAGGCCGTAAGGCCACCATTAATTAATGAGGTAACTTTTACTGTATAACTTAGTACATGTTGCACGCGAATCGTTGTAGATATGAATCTAAATATAAAAAAATAGCGGTACAGCGCAAATAGTGTTTTCATAAATAGCATTAATGAATGCAAATTGAATGGGGAATATGATGCCCTAATAACCTCCTAATAACGATATTTTTATGGGGTTTCTTTTTATAGCGTAAAAACCGGCGTTTTGTATTTACTAATTATCATTTAGATCGGCATATTTTTTGGGATTTACATGTTAGAATTGTAAAAAAAAATCAACAGGTTTAAATATTTTTATTTCTGTGCATACGTGTCTTTTAATGTTAGCTTTTATGTGGCTTTTATGTGGCCTTTAATATCTAAGCTACCAACAATAATTTAATATATTTTTTTAATTCTCTCCAGATGCAAAATGTTGTAATAGTAAAAATGAATAGATCTTCGATATTAGGGGTCCGATTTGAATGGGGCAAACGGCATTGTAATATAAATGGGTGTACCCTAAACAAGTAAACAAAAATCATGCGCAGGGACTTTGCCAGAAGGGCCGTAGCGTCTAACTTCAATAATAGTGGGCCGATTTGAGCAAGGTAAACGGTATAAGATCATACGCAGCGACGTTGCCATTCCTCTACTTTTACTCGTATATAAAATTTGGTGTTCTTCTGTATATGGATGAATTTTATGTTCCTAATACTTACATTTTAACTTTATGTGAATTTTCCGTACAGTTATTAGATTTTCATTAAAGAGAGTGGCAGGTGAAGATGTTAAGTGACCGCAAAGAGGAGCCGCGAGCCAGAATAGAAACTTTTTACAAATAGCAAAATGCAGAGAGGTCTCGAAAATTGAATTGAACGGGAAACGATTGTTTTTTCATGCAAAATAGATGTGAAAACCTTTCAAAGTCTGTTGCTATAGTAACATTTTGACATTTTTTCTATACAGGGTGAATTATTTTTATGCAAATATGTAGTATTTAACTTTTTTTACGTATTTTATGTACGCATGAATTTTGCTGGATTTCTAAAATAGCAACTTGGCTATTATCGCAAAAAAGAAAAACTTGCAGCCAACAAGTCGTTTTAATTAGGGGCACAACCATGGCCTTGGTTGTAAATTGTTCGTCAGCCAATTAAAAATAGGAAAGGAAGGAAACGTATAAAATGGCGGCAATTTGTGACTAATTGCTGTTTGCAGCCATTCCATTTTACGCTCGATGTACCTTTTAAAAAACATTAAAAAAAACATAAGATACCTACGCGTTGGCCCGTCGAAAATAAATCTTCCGACAAAAATGAGAAAATTAGAAATTAGTTCTGGTACATTAGGTTTTTACGAATAAAATAAAATTGTGTCGAAACGAATATGCCAAGTTTCACGTTGTTTTCTCATAGAACGGATGAAAACAAAAATGTTTTCAACTAACCAACCAAAAACTCGACATACGTTTCGTTGAAAAAGTCCCAGCATCATCAGAAACCGATGATAGTATAAATAACAAAATATAGAGCAAAAAAATAAAAACATTGAATGAACATATCAGTCATTTAGCGTAAAATATAAATGCCAACAATAATTATGATGCGAGAACTCGAAAAATAAAAAATATGCTTTCACATAGTGCGGGGCCAGAAGTGAAATCTATACAACGAATAGGATCATTTTAGGGCTTCTTATACGTTAAATTCTCAATAAAAACTTTCAGAAAATGTTGCCAGTGACCCAAAAGAATTTTTAGTATTTGTATAATACGAGTAGGCGCCCGGACTAATTTATTTCAGGCACTATATTATTAGCCCAGTTGCCAGAGAAGGATATTGACCAAAAATGTGATATCGATGAAAATTGGCACTTAAGTACTTGAAAGGGCGTAGAAAACGATAAAAAAATCTTTTCTGCTCTTAATATTCAGGCGAGGCGTTCGGAAAAACTAAAGTATCTTTGCCTAAAATGTACGCAAAGAAAAAAAAAGAAAGCATTTTAAAGAGGAGACTCTAAGCTTTCTCAGGAAGCCATTAGTTTTTAATTTCTTTTTTGTTTTCTCATAGAAAATTCGACCGGAAGTTATAATTTCTAAAATTCTCACTGATTTTTATAAAACTGAAGATATCTATTAATAAAGGCATAACAAGAAAAAATCTTTGTACACTTATCATCATTATACTTTTACTTTTGGTTTAAATATAATTAAAATGATGAACATTATCTCTGTTTAATAAAACTTTTTTAGTAAAATTTTCCGCTCTTTAAAGGAAAAACCAAATTTTCGATTTTATTTTCGAAATTGTGAAGTTAACATATAGACACTTTAGATGTTCCAATTTTAATGTTGATATTTTCTCATGATCATCAAATGAACGGATGTTTATTCTTCCTTATACTTTATAATTTAATAAAGAATCCTTGACCTCCCACGTAATTAAACGTTCTAATAGCAATTAAATCATCGAAGAGTTTTCAATTAAATCGTTATCTACATTCTGATTGCGATCGCCAACTTTCTAGATTTAAATTAATATTAAAATTGCATTTTAATTTCATCCACTAATAACTAAGATTTAAAATCAATAACCAAGTTGAGCTGTTTTCCATGAAGATTTTTTAGAGATATTTCTTCTAATACTGGAGTACGATCTTGTTTATTGATTATTATTATTACTAAAGGATATTTGATGGTATACACGAAAAATACAAAATAATGATTTATTTTCTAACGTATTTATTTGAATTTTTATTTAGGAAGTCCACGAATTTAAACGTGGACATAATTCCTATTAACAATTTCAATTAATTTTTTTTTATTTTAAAATCTCAACCCCCTGTAAACTAAGCCCTTCAAGGTTTTACACGTAGAGCGTCGTCTGTCGAATATGGTAACAACCTATATAACAAATTGTTCATGGTAAATACTTGACATAAAATAACCACCGCATCCCCGTTCAATTCAATTTTCTCTCAATTCTCTGCATTTTGCTATTTGGAAAAATTTCTATTGTGGCTCGTGGCTCCCCTTTGCGGTCACTTAACATCTAACTTCAAATGTTATATATCAGTAAAAGTAGAGGAATGGCAACGTCGCTGCGTATGATTTAATCTACACATCGTAGCAATACTATTTACCCTGCTTAAATCAGCCAACTAATAAAGTCCCTGCGCATGATTTTTGTTTACTTGTTTAGTCTACACCCCATCTACAATACAATGCCGTTTGTCCCATTCAAATCTGACCACCAAGTTACCCATACCGGCGTTATCTTTCACGCGGTCTCTCTCTAACTCGTACCATATTATCGCGTTTTCTTTCTAACGCATTGAATTCTCTCTTTTGGCAGTCGTAGTAACGTTGTTTATCTATTATTGAAGTTAGTGCAATGTGGACATACAAGAAAATGTTCTAAATTGGCATACATCCAAGAAAGTCACCCACCACCTGTTGTTATTCGGATTCATTGTTAAGCTTCATGACGATATGTTGATATTCAAAATTCAGAGACGGTTTTCTTTTTTTTTTAACGAAAAGTTATACAATTCAAGCCAAAAAGACTCTTTTTCCAGATTTTTTCTCAGCTGAAATAACATTAACTATGGGGGTTGAAATTTTTCCAAAATAATTACGTTACAAATGTTTTTTTTATTTTTAATATTTTTCTAAAGGCGCCAAAGTTGACCGTTCAAAAAAATCACCGAAAATTTTATTACCCTGGTTTTTACTTTAGAATTTAATAAATTTTCGATTTTTTTAAAAAGTAATTTTCTAGTACTTTCCACTTAAACGATTATCGACTTTTCGCTTAGGTTGTAATTATTTTAAAACTCCTAAACTATTCCAATTAACAAGATAAACAGAAACAATTGAACAAAGCGTCAGAAACGTGCAGCTTTCTACTTAAAAACGAATCAAGTTAACTTTTAGAAATAAACTTTGTTGACAACCAGTGAGTAAAGTTGGCTGTGACTATAACTCGTAATCTTGTCAAACTTAATGGTGGTAGGACTGCGATTTATATCGATGTATTTTAATTTATTACATATATAGAATATTTACCATTCTTTATGAATCACCCTGTATGACTGAAATGACAGTTGTTGTTTTTAGTGAACACAAAAAGTTATAGCGCATTTGCCAATAAACGTCCTTACGCACAAGACTTTCTTTTTTTTGTTTTCATTTAAATTTTCTTGGCATTAATACCGATCAGAGGTGTGTATGAAATATATGCAATATAAATTATTATGTTATTTTATATTTATTATCAAAGGCAACAGTCCAATGAAATCTAAATATAAGATTTTATTTATAACCCCAAAATAAACTGATTCGAATCGCACGGCGCATTCTCAGAATAGAATCGAAAAATATTGGAAGTAGGGCGATTAGAAAATAATTTTTATATATATAAGTACCTGTGCGAGTAATACGTTCTGCAATTTTGACTCTGTTATTAAAGTGAAGATGGCGTTGTATTCTGACACGCTTCTGGACCGATGTAATTCAATACCTGTGGGGGCAAGTACGCCAAGGAGTAGTTCCAGATGATGTGCAAACCTTTTTCGATATATTTCCAAATTAGGAGAAAGAAAAAATCTACGATATATCAGGTTGTCGCAAAATATTTTGACAAACTGCACCTGTTAACCGTATTTTGATAAATTTTTAATTCATTCAAATAATAATAATAATAATCATTTATGAAGTGCAAATGTCGTTAGTCACTTGGTAAGCTAGGCCTTAAATGGCACAGCTCTCCCATCTGTTCAGCAATATTACTTTTAATTACAAATAAAAATACGTTAGGGTCGGGGGGTGTCATGAAACAACCCCCCCCCCCCCCCCCACCAGGATTCGCGCCTGCCTTTTAAGGCACTTCCGTTAGAGCTAGACCAACAGTTGTAAAAGTTGGAAAATGTAAATGTACACAAGGTGTATCATAAGGAATGGTCAATATTTTAATCATAGGTTCAGGACCTCAAAATATTAATATTTTACTAAATAACTCTGGGTCAAATGTTGTCTACTACTAAGATACCGAGTGTTGAAAGTTTATTTTTCGTTTTTTTGGAATAATTTCTTTATTATTTAATATATTGACTTGAAATGTGGTATGGTTATATTTTTGAGTTAGCAAATCATAATCGTGTTTCCTGGCCTTGTTTTAATTTCATAAATTCAGATCATTTCCAGATATTTGCATTTAAAATATTCTAGCCAGCAGGGTAGCAAAGCCACCCTGGGTGGTACCCCGTGTGCACCATGATTTTAAGGAATTAAAATTGGGGATTTTAGGGACTTTTTAACCTTTAATAAGATGCGTTGGGGTTTTTATGACTTAAATCACGGCCGCGGGCGTTTGATTATTTTTCACGACTTTTATTGGCTTCTTTTAGATCATTTTTTGGAGGTAAATCATTTTTGGGGGGGTTGTAGCTTCTTCCTGGTGGTCCTAGAGGTCCAAGGTAAAGGTTAGAAGTCGAAATTCTCCGGTTAGAGGCTTCTTCTGGTTTTTTTTTTAAATTTTGGGGTGACAGGTTAGATGGTATGGAGTGAAGAAAAGCACTTTTGGTCTAGGAAAACGGGTCCCAGGGTGGCTTTGCTACCCTACTCTAGCCACAGTATCTATTTAATTTACTTTAACATATATCAACATAGTAGGCTTTGAAACTAAAATGAAAATGTACAGCTGTCAAATAATTAATTGTTAGCTGGCAGCAGCAAGTCCAGAAAAATTTATTTGTGCATAAACACAAAAATGATATCTCTCATTTCTGAATTGGAGAAATGGTTGTGTCGACTTAAATGGAATTTATTGAACAAAATTACATCTGCCACAGGGTTCCGTGCTGGGGCCACTGTTATTCACACTAATGACTTGGCCAGTACCATAATTTCACCTGTAGAATACTTTGCAGATGATGCGAAATATTATTGCAATCCACTTGAAAGTAAAGAAGTCTTACAACGAGATATTGAGACAATTAGCAGCTGGTCAGATGAATGGTTACTCCCCTTGAATCATAATAAATGTACGGTTCTACACATAGGCCCAAATAATCCAGAGAATGTATATTACATCAAAGGAGAAAGCCTTCAAGCAGTTACACCCCAGAAATCTTCAGATTTAAAATGGGAAACGTAACTTTGGAAAATTATGTTTTCTTATTTACTTAACTTTGGTTTTTTGGTACTGAAAGTGATTTTTTTAATCAATTGACCTTGAAAACTCCATGATCCGAAATTTTAGCCAAAGAAAATTCTGATTACAAAGTTTTTTCTGGTATATCATTCTCGAATTAAATAATGTAATGGAAAATGTAAATGTACACAAGGTGTATCATAAGGAATGGTCAATATTTTAATCATAGGTTCAGGACCTCAAAATATTAATATTTTACTAAATAACTCTGGGTCAAATGTTGTCTACTACTAAGATACCGAGTGTTGAAAGTTTATTTTTCGTTTTTTTGGAATAATTTCTTTATTATTTAATATATTGACTTGAAATGTGGTATGGTTATATTTTTGAGTTAGCAAATCATAATCGTGTTTCCTGGCCTTGTTTTAATTTCATAAATTCAGATCATTTCCAGATATTTGCATTTAAAATATTCTAGCCAGCAGGGTAGCAAAGCCACCCTGGGTGGTACCCCGTGTGCACCATGATTTTAAGGAATTAAAATTGGGGATTTTAGGGACTTTTTAACCTTTAATAAGATGCGTTGGGGTTTTTATGACTTAAATCACGGCCGCGGGCGTTTGATTATTTTTCACGACTTTTATTGGCTTCTTTTAGATCATTTTTTGGAGGTAAATCATTTTTGGGGGGGTTGTAGCTTCTTCCTGGTGGTCCTAGAGGTCCAAGGTAAAGGTTAGAAGTCGAAATTCTCCGGTTAGAGGCTTCTTCTGGTTTTTTTTTTAAATTTTGGGGTGACAGGTTAGATGGTATGGAGTGAAGAAAAGCACTTTTGGTCTAGGAAAACGGGTCCCAGGGTGGCTTTGCTACCCTACTCTAGCCACAGTATCTATTTAATTTACTTTAACATATATCAACATAGTAGGCTTTGAAACTAAAATGAAAATGTACAGCTGTCAAATAATTAATTGTTAGCTGGCAGCAGCAAGTCCAGAAAAATTTATTTGTGCATAAACACAAAAATGATATCTCTCATTTCTGAATTGGAGAAATGGTTGTGTCGACTTAAATGGAATTTATTGAACAAAATTACATCTAATTATTTGACAACTGTAGCTTTTTCTTTTTAGTTTCAAAGCTTACTATGTTGAAATATGTTAAAGTAAATTAAATAGATACTGTGGCTGGAATATTTTAAATGCAAATATCTCGAATTGAGCTGAATTTATGCTATTAAAACAAGTATACCTTTTTTGTTCAAATTTACAGGGTGTATCATAAAGACTTGAAAAAAATTCAAAAAAGGCCAGGAATAAAAAAAAATTGATAATTATCTTCATCCAGTAGAGTGTAGGTGGCGCCCTCTTTATCTAATCTCAAAATTGATAACACGCTTATGATTTACTAACTTAAAAATTTAACCGTACCAAATTTCAAGTCAATATATTAAATAATAAAGAAATTATTGCAAAAAACGAAAAATAAATTTTATCTTCAACACCCTGTATCTTGACCCAGAGTTATTTAGTAAAATATTAATATTTCGAAGTCCTGAACCTATACACCTGGATACACCCTGTATATTTACTTATTTAAATTGTGTTTTGGATCTGCGCCTATTCAATAATCCCTCTCCTGTGTTTTAAATCCACTTCCGTATAATTTCTTAATAGAGTAACTTCGAAAAATGTTGGCATACTTCAAGACAAAATAACTTCCGTTTCTGTACCGAGAGAGAGAGAAATTAAATTTTCAAGACAATTTTAGTAAGCAACATTTTACTAAAATTATTTGTTGCAGAGAAAACCCATGGGAACTTGGCGAATTACATTTTATTCTGGGACTTTGAGGATTATGAAGTTGGAACACAGTTTATGAGTCTTTGGTAGATAATTTTGTTTGGTTCATTGGACAGGTGGTAAATAGATGCAAAATTAACTGATCAATTAATGTTTAAATGCCTGCAAAATCTACAGTCAAGAATTAATGGTTCATTTATCAGTTTTACATTTGCGTGTTTTTACTTGTTTTTACTAAATTAACCTACATTTCGAATAAGAATTGAAATTTATGATGAAAATCCTGTTTTGCTTAATGAAATATGGAAATGAAAATTTTTCATTTCAAATTACCTGCGAACCTGGGATATGTTTTCAAAATAAATCAATAAAACTGTAAACAGTCGACAATTTAGTAGTGTTTACATTAGAAAATAGATTTCCAAAGCGATTTTGGGATGTCGGTTTAATATTTATCGGTTATTAAAGTCTGGCTACCGTTCAGGAACGAACTCATTAACTCAAATGTAATTTCGACGAAAGTTGAAATTGTTAGAGAGATAATTAAATCGTTTGCAGCAATTAAAAAAACGAAAATAGTTTGTTTTTGAAACGCGCAGGTGAGAATAACTTTTCAGAAATAAAAGAAAATTAGTTTTGCGTGTCTTACTTTTATAAATGTCTCCTGTTAAGAGCAACCGAACTGATTTAGTCTGGTTCACAAGTGCCATTTCCCTCGAAACCTGATCGCCACCACCGAAAATTATGATTTTGGGCTCATTCGATTCGGAATGGCATCTAGAACGTTCTATCAAAATTCCAAAAGGGGCTGAAAAAAAATGCAAAAGTTATAAACAATTAAGTAAAATAAAAAATAAGGGTTTGGTTTTTTTGAAATATTTCAAAAACTATTTGAGATAATCGAAATTTGAAAAAAGATCCTTAAAGAGCAGGAAATTTCCTAAAAAAAGTCCTACCTCCCGGAACTGTACCAACAACCCTTATAATTTTAATTAAGCGGCGAAAATAACGGTAAAATCTGACACGTGAACTAAAAAAATTATTTTAACTGATTAAATATTAATATTAAGGAATAAAAAAATTTGGGTACTAAGTAGACATATCAATAAACAATAATCCGTCAACAAACAATTTTTATCACAATTTTTTTATTAGTTATGCTTTTGTTAATTAGTTAATTTTCACCATTTTAATGTTAACATAAAAACGCTGATTATTTCAAAACAAGAAATCTAGAATTTTTTTTGAGCTAATCTTAAAAGAGTTTAGAAGAGATCCCCGTTGGAAAAATTCAAAAATTTTGATTTTTCGTTTTTTTATTAACAATCAATGGCATTAAAAAATTATTCATGTAAATAAAGCCATTAGGAAAATTTTTTTTCCAATCATTGTTAATATTTTGTTTTCTTATTGATAAAAGCCTATAACAATAATTTTTTTTTATTTTTAACTAACATTATTTAAATAATTGTTATAAACAAATGCATTGTTTATAATATTTTTCGAAAACTTTTTCTTTGGAATTTCATCCTTGATGAAAATAACGATTTTAAAAAAAAATCGTTCCTTAAAAAAAATTTTTTATTAACAAAAATCGCACTTGTTAATTAACAATTTTTTTTTTGTTACTAAATATTAATATTAAGGAACCATTTTTTTTTAAAAATCATTATTTATTATGTTCTTTCGTATTATAAAAAAAATTATTTTTTTATTAACTTTTCATTTGTTTATTAAAAAAAGAATTTTTTATAAACAAATGCAATTTTACGCAATATTTTTTTTTAAATACTAAAAAATATTACAAAAACAAACATATATTTTTTTATTGAAAAAATTTTTTTATTATTTTTTATTTAACATTTAAAAATATTGTACTTTTGCACTTGTAGTTTTCTTTCTGTTTTTACTCATGCCTTTGATTGTTAATAAAAAAACGAAAAATCAAAATTTTTGAATTTTTCCAACGGGGATCTCTTCTAAACTCTTTTAAGATTAGCTCAAAAAAAATTCTAGATTTCTTGTTTTGAAATAATCAGCGTTTTTATGTTAACATTAAAATGGTGAAAATTAACTAATTATCAAAAGCATAACTAATAAAAAAATTGTGATAAAAATTGTTTGTTGACGGATTATTGTTTATTGATATGTCTACTTAGTACCCAAATTTTTTTATTCCTTAATATTAATATTTAATCAGTTAAAATAATTTTTTTAATTCACGTGTCAGATTGGGGCAATGCACGCGGCAGCCGAACTACGCGTTTTTTAATTATAAGGGTTGTTGGTACAGTTCCGGGAGGTAGGACTTTTTTTAGGAAATTTCCTGCTCTTTAAGGATCTTTTTTCAAATTTCGATTATCTCAAATAGTTTTTGAAATATTTCAAAAAAACCAATTATTTGTTATTTTACTTAATTGTTTATAACTTTTGCATTTTTATTCAGCCCCTTTTGGAATTTTGATAGAACGTTCTAGATGCCATTCCGAATCGAATGAGCCCAAAATCATAATTTTCGGTGGTGGCGATCAGGTTTCGAGGGAAATGGCACTTGTGAACCAGACTAATTTGTTTTGGCCTTAACACAGCCAATGTTATCAGTATTTAATTCACAAAACTTAACTACAAGTCATCTGTAAAAAAAATTATAAATAAGTCACTGATATTTGTTTGAGTAATAGATTAATACCCCCATCACAACATGGCTTCCTACCAAAACGATCAGTAGTAACAAATTTGCTTCGAATCAGTGAACAACCTGGTATGATAATGGTGAACCAACAGATGTCATCTACTTAGACTATGCAAAAGCCTTTGACAAAGTACCAAATCGGAGCCTACTCTTAAAATTGGAACACCTAGGAGTTAGAGGAAACTTACTTAGTGGATTGAAAGTTTGAAAGTTTGAAAGTCAGAGTCAAAAAATCATCCTGTTATCAGTGGAGTGCCACAGGGTTCCGTGCTGGGGCCACTGTTATTCACACTAATGACTTGGCCAGTACCATAATTTCACCTGTAGAATACTTTGCAGATGATGCGAAATATTATTGCAATCCACTTGAAAGTAAAGAAGTCTTACAACGAGATATTGAGACAATTAGCAGCTGGTCAGATGAATGGTTACTCCCCTTGAATCATAATAAATGTACGGTTCTACACATAGGCCCAAATAATCCAGAGAATGTATATTACATCAAAGGAGAAAGCCTTCAAGCAGTTACACCCCAGAAATCTTCAGATTTAAAATGGGAAACGTAACTTTGGAAAATTATGTTTTCTTATTTACTTAACTTTGGTTTTTTGGTACTGAAAGTGATTTTTTTAATCAATTGACCTTGAAAACTCCATGATCCGAAATTTTAGCCAAAGAAAATTCTGATTACAAAGTTTTTTCTGGTATATCATTCTCGAATTAAATAAAAAAGTGATTTGTGAAAAAGCACTTAAATTGCATGTTTATGTCTACCAAAATTTGAAATTCACACTTTTTAAAAATTAATGTTATTTTTCATTTTTTCTTTTACGTTTTTGATTGCAATCATCGATTTAAACTAAAAGAATTTCAGTAAAAACATTCGTATCAGTTGGTGAATAAAATTATTTTATTTAATAATATTTTCCTGAAAGTCAAATTATTTTTCCCTCTCTTACATTCTATAACCCAAAAATCAAATATTTATGTATGAATGCATTAATTTTTTATGAGTGAAATTTACCTTCAATTTCCCTATCTATAATTCGATCACTGTAATAGGTACACAAATATTTTTTTTTCCTTTTGAAACGGTTCATTAAAAATATATAAAATTACTACTTTTTTGTAAGGGAAATATAAAAGATGCTTTATTGATAAATGACCCGAATTATGTTTGACTTTTGGGGTCATTAGGAACGGTAACATATTTAAAATATTTGTAAATATATGAAGAATTAACTTATATTATGTAGCTTATAAAGGTTAATATTTTATCTGACCCAGTTAGCATAGGTTGCCTTGACATTACTAAATAACAAAATCGCGCACAATGACATTTGACAGTGACATTTGAAATTTAATAACTTTATAGTCATTTCATGTAAAATAAACTTGTTTAACTTTTTTTTTTATTATATTATAGCAAGAATAGATTTTTTTAAAGTAACATTCTTTGTCTATTATTATGTTGGACGTTTCGATGGGCGTATTTCCGAAATATTTGGCATCATTTCAACATATCTTGACATTATTACTTTAGAAAAACCAGTTTCGCCTGGATATTGTTTGACAATGTTTCTATTCCACACGTTTTTTTTTTCAATCTACTAATTATTTCATGATAAATTAAGTTTTGTCGTTTCTCTAGTGCTAGTGTCAAAAAAACATGACAAGACATTAAAAAAAAGTGTTCTCGATTTTTCGAGGTAAAAAATGAATGAAATTAATACAAGTAACGTTTCGTCATCCTCGTCAGGCAGTTGTTCAGTTTGCAGTCAAAATAAAAATTCCCTATCTTCATCTTCGGAGGACGAAGTTTTGAAGAAGTGTAGAGACAGAGAAGAAAAATATAGAGAAAGTATTGTTAACTTATATGTAGAAACAGGTAAAGTTTAAAGTTAAATCACGATAAAAAAATACACCCTGTATAGCTAGTAAGTAACAAACTGTAAAATTTCCTCAAATAATGGAAAATGACTCTATTACTATCATCTGAAAGTGAATAGACTCTAATAGAGGTTGGCAATTTTACCTTTGTTCAATCGCGAATTAAAAGCATGATATAGGGTAATAAAATAATACGGTATAATCGTTACATGGCAGTTATTTTCCATAATAACCTGGAATTGCATGCAAACCGGATAGTAATGTATCTGGATGAATAGAATTTTGCAACGGTCATTTTGTAATTTTCCCAAATAATCTTTTAATGATACATTTAGTCGATTTAATCAATTCTATTATCCCACATCGTCGTGATCGTTTAGTCATTTAAACTAGTACTAAATATGAAGGCTTTTGTTTGCCTAGTGCAATGACAGTAATATAATACGTGATTGCGAATATTATCGGGAAAAAAATTGTTTCATTGTTTTAAACGTTCGTCGAATTCGAAAATATCAGTTGATTTACCAAAAATAATGCGTTGCTCTTATCGAATTCATTTATTCGGATGATTTTTAAAAATTATACAGTATGGTTCATAAAAATACTTCACAGTTTTAAAATTACTTGACTTAGAAGTCTAAAATTTGGAAAGGGTTGTCTTTAAAACGTCACAGTTTTAAAAATACTTGACATAGAAGTCTATAATATGGGGAGGCCGTAAATAAAAGATGTAGAAATGATTTATTGAAAACAGAATGTTGATATATTTCTTGGTTTTTAAGAAGCAAGGTCCCAAAGTTGAAATTTGCGCTTTTGGGGATTTTACAAGGCTGTCTTTAAAACGTCACAGTTTTAAAACTACTTGACATAGAAGTCTAAAAGTTGGAGAGAAGAAAAGATGAAGAAATAATCTATTGAAAACAGAATGTTAATATATTGATTGGTTTTTAAGAAGCGAGGTCCCAAAGTTGAAATTTGCTTTTTTTGAGATGGAAGTCTTTCATATCCCACAAATTTAAAATTACTCAAGTCATATATTTATAAATTTAATACATCACCTTTGAAAAGAACATTATTGGAAGTTACGATTATTTTAAAACGAAATCCTTTCATCTAAATTGTTTTCTGTAAAATAAAATTATACTTACAAGTTATTTCCTCTTCCGTCGTATGGAATCGAATGATTTACCTGAAAGGAAAAGAAACTTGGATAACGAAAAGTCTGAAAGTAGACAATCACGTTTCCCTGCATGCTGAAACTGTGATAAATCGTAATCTATTTATTCTACTGGCGAAAACTTTGCCTACGAAGTAGATTTTAAGTAAATGGGACGTTTTGTTTAAATTGATTTTCCAAGCATGGAACTGTTATTTGGTGTCTTTGGAAATGGAATTTTAAAAAGAAGAAATATCAAATAAAGAAATAAATAATGTAGGCGATTTTAGATGATTTCTGGCATTCAAGGGGAATTTTTGTAAAATTGCGATTAAATAATTTAATTTGTGGACTTTTTTTTGTGAATAATATTTTAATTTCCTCTAAAATATGTCATTCTTATAAAATCACCCTGTAAGCTTTACTGAGATAGCAACCACTGGATATGTTCTAAACCGGTGGGGGGGGATAAGTTGGTTTTTTTTTACGATTTTTGGCTGAAATATGCATCCTATCGAAAAAAGTTTAATATAAAAGTTGTTTATAATGAAAAAATCTAAAACTTTTGTAATGATCATTTTTCAACATAACCTCAAAATTATCGAGAAAAACACTAAAAAACGGTTTTTTGGTTTCTAATTTTTATCTTTCGTAAAAATAATTTTTTTTATGAAATTTGGAGAAAACGTTCTTTTTTGTGTTTTAAATAATAAAATAAATAATAATTTATTTTTCCATTTTATATGCATTTAAATTAAAAAAAATCCGAATTAAAGTTAGTTTAAAATTTTTAATTTTATCAGTGTTCATTTTCTTCGTTGAAATCTCGACTTTAAGATGATATGAAAAAAAAAATATTGTTTCTATGGAAAATTAGGCTTTTTTTAATTTACATTCGCCATCCACATACAAAAATGATTGGCCCTGGTATGCAATGTTTTCAGAGATTTAAATCCATAATTCGCATACAGTGAAAATGAATAATAGTATCAATTTGTGGTATAATTAGTTTTTGCAATTTATTTGGTGAATGGATTTCTGTAAAATAAATTCATTTCAATTAATTTAATCGCCGATTTCATTGAAATCCGATGCTCAAATTCTGATTAAATGGCATTTAGTTAATTGATAGTTAAATTAGGGTCATTTCGAAGGGTTTTATAATGGTTTACCTAATCAACCGGGAAGTTTTATCAAGATACCAAATTACGTCAATATTTTTGTTTCATTTTTGACAAATTAAAAGCCAATTCTGTACAGGGTGTCCCAAATTAGTGTATTTTGCAGGGTATCTCGTAAACTAGAAGAGATAGAAGAAAAGCAGTTAAGATGTTATGACTGCAAACTTATGTTTTTTTAAATGGGACACCCTGTATATTTTGACGTTTTTCGTTTCCGTTTTTACTTCTCATTCACCTGATATGACATATTATATATCTATTTTCAATGGTTGGAGCTACAGTGCTACATTTATGGATGTTATCAGGTGAAACACCCTTAAAAAAATTGAACACTCAGTAACGAAATTTAACATTTTATTATAAGGATACTGATGTGTGACAATTTTATTTATCAAAATTATAATTAATAAAAAATAAATCCAGATTAAAAAATAAAAACAATAAACTTATGAAACAACAAGAAACATTGTAACAACTAATTTTATTAAAATGTAAAAATTACATTAAATGTTCAAAATGTCCTTTTTCTTACTGATCTTACACAATTGAGTATGTGCACTGGCTTTATTTTTCTAAATGCGGCATGAATATTTTGTAATAAATCTTCCCTACTCTCGAAGTTAGTTTTGTAAATATTATTTTATGATTTTACTTTTGGCAATGCTGAATTGGTTGGAGATTATTTAAACGAAAAACTTTTTAATCGATGAAAACGGAGAGCATTTTGAACATTTAATGTAATTTTTACATTCTAATAAAATTAGTTATAGGTAGATTAGTTGTTACAATGTTTCTCGTTGTTTCATAAGTTTATTGTTTTTATTTTTTTAATCTGGTTTTATTTTTTATTAATTATAATTTTGATAAATAAAATTGTCACACATCAGTATCCTTATAATAAAATGTTAAATTTCGTTACTGAGTGTTCAATATTTTAAGGGTGTTTCACCTGATTACATCCATAAATGGTTTATTTGCACTGTAGCTGCAACCATTGAAAATAGATATATAATATGTCATATCAGGTGAATGAGAATTAAAAAAGGAAACGAAAAACGTCAAAATATACAGGGTATCCCATTTAAAAAAACATAAGTTTGCATTATATTTCCTTAGTGAGCCCCCTAAAAAAAATAATCTGTGCGCCACTGAACTCTTTAATATTATATCTATCAAAAGTTTTTATAACGTTTTTTTATATTTTTCTTAATTAAGAAGTTATAGTACCTTGTAGTTTTCGACAGTTTTCAATAATCGCCCTGTATCTTCCAACTGCAGGGAGTTACTAAAGATTTAATTAGGCTATCGTTACTTTAACAAAAAAAGAAGTCATAACATCTTAACTGCTTTTCTTCTATCTCTTCTAGTTTTCGAGATACCCTGCAAAACACACCAATTTGGGACACCCTGTACACTAAATAAAAATAAAGTCGTTATGCACCTTCATGGTCATTTGTAGAAGCAATTTACAACAATTAAGGCCTCGCCCGGTCGGTTTAGACCGCGAAATCTAAACCAGTAAAATTCGATATTGAATAAACCGGTTTCCCATCATTTTTTCATTCTTTGAGATCGTAAGGCTCTTAGAAATACATACCACAAGCATATGGAATAAAAAATTCGTTTTACAATCGAATAATTTAAATACTTATATTTCAATAAATTATAAGTCTATTGTAGGAAACTTTTCAAATACCAAACAACCCATTGGCATTCGGGGAAATCACTTTACATCCCGAAAAGAGCGAAACAATTTATAAATACAAATCCAATAACAGGGAAACGTCGCAACAGTAGTCATCAGGGCTTTATACCTCGATCGGGAATTTAATTTGAAAGTTTTTGTCGAATATTGACGAAAATTCGTCAACGTTTTGCATATTCCTGTGGGGCAGCAAATGTAAAATTCCAACGCGATCTTAGGGCATGATTTACATTACAAATGACCCGAATTGTATGAAATAAACTTTCAAATGGCTTGTAAACTCTCTTCCGAATGCAAATTCTTATTTTATATATCGATCCGAATTTTTTACACTCTTTTCAAAACATAACAGCAGATATAAAAAGGAGTTGATTAGCAACTGGATGTTGTTTGTTGAAATGGCTTTATTTATTTGCAAAACTTGCTTACGAAGTCTTCTTAAATCCTGCTATGAAATGTTTTAGCGGGAAAACAAAGAAATGCGACAACCAGGTTTCGAGCTACAGGTTTGATTCGTGATTCGTGATCTACCCTGTATAATTGGGACATTCCTTATCCAACCAATAGTAAAAGGTTGGCATCAAAGTATGAATGTTGGTGCTGAGTTGGAATAAAATTTATCCGTTGTTTTAACTTTTCTGTTAACAGCAATTACGTATGCATTTTCTCAGGATAAAAAAAAATAGTGGGCACTATTAGTCCTTGTGTTTATACTTTATTAAATTAAAATATGGCTCTTAAAGCCTCGAAATGTGCGCTCATAGGGGCCAGGCTGTGGAATTTATTCCAGATCCCTGAATCTCAATATAAAATGGGCAATGGGTTCTAATGCCAGTGTAGCTCAAACAGAGCTCACTGCTATCTCCATCGCCGCAAAAGACACATGAGGGAGCTACCTTCAGGCGACGTCATCACCTACTTTAAACAAGTAGGCTGGCTGACGAGCTAGAAGGAAGGCTCTACCTCAGAAGGACGCACAATGGGCCAAATGTGGCCTACGTGCTGTGGGGTGACCCTCCCTTCTAGATTTACAGATACAGAGATACAGATGTGCGCTCATTGTGAGTTCTAATCTGACCACTGTATTGTGTAAGCGTTTGTAACAAGCACTTCGATAGTAATGCATCTTTTCGCGTGATTTAACTGCTGAAGTGACCGCGAGAATATTTATATTATTTATTCCTCTCTCTATAGTGTGAAAAGAATTCGTTAAAGTTTCCTTGCTGGGATTTGTACATTTTTGTAAGCGGCACCCGCTCTATGAATTATCAGCCTGACTTTAGGATCACTACGTGTTTGTTTCAATATTATTATCTGGTATTTTAAATGTTTGGTGATAATTGATAATGGAAAACTGTGTTGCTCACTAAAATATACTTTATCAGGGCTCTCTAATGTTAGCTATTATCAAAATCGAAAGCACTTTGTTAATTTGTTGTTATTTCTATCGGTTGATCAAGTTTTCATGCGTGAAGTTCCTCATGGATCGATAATTGGTCTAATATTTTAACAAAATGAAAAGATTGAACGTATAATTGCATTTATTTTTGGCCTTGCGAGTCCATCGTCAGGCATAGGTGTTTCTTTTGGCTTTTTATTATTACAGCCATCCAATAAATAGCTGTTGAAGTTTTTTTGATGTATTTAGATGACGGGAATAAATAGTTACTCTTAATTATTCGTTTTTTAATTACATATACAGCACTGTACAACTTTTTCGGGCTTATCTGTGACTACAATCTTCCAAAGAAGTCAAAAACTAAATTATTTTCATCTTCAAAAAATTCAAATAACGATATTGGCCTTTTCGGAAATGCACTATATAACGCGGAAATAAATCACATCTCGCGATATAAAATTGAATGCAGAGTATTCGCATGCATTGGATGACGTAAGAACGTCTAAGAAGGTCTATTCATTATTTTATACGCTATGAATATATATGAATATATTTATGGCACAGTGCTTTATTTCTAGCATAAAATTGAATTGGATTCAAAGAGATGTGACAAAGTACAGGGTATTTCCACACAGGTTTCACTATTATTTGATCCATTTTTTGTTCGTCCTGTAATTCGTTTCCATCGCCATATATCCAACGTTCCATCCATTGTTACCCAATTATTGATATGCCCTTTGTATTCTAATGATCTTCTATTTATTTCTTTTTGGTTTATTTCCATTTTTATCATTTTATTTCGATAAAATAATCTATTGTGTTTTAAATAGTTATGAGAAAGAATTCAATTCTACCAAAAATAGACAATTAAGTAAATTTAATAATCTAATTGAAGAAAAAAGTTTTTACAACCTTTAAATTTAAATACGGTAATAAATATTTCAAGTAGAGATCTTAATCACACAGAAAATTTATTATTGGCTGAAGGTTTAAATTATTCGGTAACTCCAAAATACGTACCAAAATTTGATATTATTAGTTCTATAGACAACGCTTCTTAAAATTTACCAACTGATTTAAACAACGAATACAAGATACATTGCAAAATTGAGTTAGAAAAATCTTATAAAATTAATCCAAATTTAACCTAGGAAGAATTTAAAATAATTAGAAATTTAAAAAATGACAATACAATTAAGATTTTACCATAAAGGTTGTCATGAACAAAATTAACGAAATTATTGAAAACTATTCAAAATTAAATAAAGATCCAACTACTAGATAGCATTGAAAACAAAATTTACAAAACTTTATGTAAAAATAAAAAATTCTTAAGTGATAAAGAACGAAGATCTCTTACTTCTCATTATAGTAAACCTCCACATTCTTATGGTTTACCTAAAATACATAAACAAGAAATACCATTAAGGCCAATAATAAGTTCTATAAATTCACCTTGTCAAAATTTAGCAAGATTTCTACTTAAAATAAAGATCCGTTATCAGGAAATACTAATTCCTTTATCAAAAATTCGAAACATTTTTAGAAAAATGATCAAAAATCAAAATTACAAATTCAGATATAATGGTTAGTTTTGATGTCGATAAAACTTTTAATCTTGTGAGAAACAAGTTGACAAGTGATAATACATTAATAAATAGAACTGAATTAAGATTCTCAGTCCATATAGTTCTAGTGGGACTAAACAAATATTTTAAAAGCATTTGTTTGTATAAAAACGTGGCACGATATAACCAATTCTCCTCAATTTATTTTTATTCGGTCTGTATGCGACTTCTGAAGCGCAAAACCAAGTAAGAATTGCATCAAATTGACCTTCATTAATAATAATCTTACAGTTACAATATTTTTCCTAGTGTTATTGACCTGGAGATATAAAACACAAATAGCAACAAAGAGAACTATCGATTACGCGGGATCTAAGATCAGAGCGGTATATATTTTTAATTATTTTTTTTTATTCTACGTAGTGTGGAAATATTTAATTATTAATTGCGATGTTTCTGCTTTATCTCTACGATTTTTGTTTATTGCTCGTATCGATGAACAGATATAAAATTTAAAAATAATTTTTTATTTAGCTTTCGCTTTCTTTCAATTCCAATACATTTTTTAATGTTCAAAACACCGAAAATCTAAACAAGAACTTATTTATGCTGTAAATTTATTCAGTTATTAGCCCTACATTTTAAAAGAATTAAATAAAATATGATCTAAATCGACAATATTGTGTTAGTGTCATGAATTAATGTTGGCAACACTGTTGATAGCTGTCAGGCCTATGTCAGTTGCCAACCCTGTTGACAGATGACAGATAGACAGATACATGATACATATCTCGGGAGTAAATTTTATCCAAAAGATCTTGTAAGAGTTTTAAGGAGAAAAGGCGCTTAAAAAATATATTATAAACATTTCGCAAATAGATTATAGAAGATAATTTTTTCGACAAATATCCGAATTTAAATTGGAGATTGTTATGAATGTTTCATATGTACGTCACTGAAGATGATATGTCAGATGTCAGTTACCCCAATCGAAGTTGGCAACCCTGTTGACAGATGACAGATAGACATGATACATATCTCAGGAGTAAATTTTATGCAAAAGATATTGTAAGAGTTGTAAGGAGAAAAGGCACATAAAAAATATATTATAAACATTTCGCAAATAGATTATAGAAGATAATTTTTTCGACAAATATCCGAATTTAAATTGGATATTGTTACGAATGTTTCGTATGTACGTCACTGAAGATGATTAAGAAGCGTTGTATGTGGTTGAAAGGTTGTCAGAGAGTAGACTAACTCAAATATATGTAAATTGTACAACACATATACATGCGTGTTCGGCCTGGAAAATTGCGAAATTGCTCAGCATCACGGTTTATTTACCTTCTACATTATTTTTGCGATGCCGAAACTGGAAAATTACCTGCTTTTATTTCTACTTTTTCATTTCACCGGAAAATATATAAAGCTTCTTATAGTACGAGAGCCAGAACAAACAATATATTTATTTTTATGTTCGTGGAGTTTTCATTTTTCATACAAAAAAAATATAACAAATGTCCTATGTATTTTTATCGAAATATTTCAATGCTGCGATTACTTCTATCCTTTTTTTACTTTTTTTTAAATCTATTAAAAAGATTTATACTCAAAAAACGAAACAAGACCATTATTACGCATCACAATACATTAATCAAAGTGTGCCGTATTTTTTGTGTAATTACCAGTTGTTTTTTTCACCTATTTATTTCAAAGCCCCAACGCCACTTGTCGCTGTGAGGCTCATGTGTGGCTATTAAATTCAGAGCCTAATAACGACTGCAATCAATTGTCCGTGGCCCTCTTGATTTTAAAGTGAACATGCAGAGTTGAGCAGGATCGGTTTCCGAAGATTTTAAACCCTTTTTGTTAAAAATTAGATTAGAAATCAAAAAGTTGCTGTTCCATGCACTGAAAGAACAAAAGCAGAAAGAAAATTTGGGTTGATTGTTTCTAGTTTATATAATTACTTATTTGCTTCCATCATACAACTCAATTTTTTTGGGGAATACCCAAAATCTGGATTTAATATTTACAAGATGTTATTCATTCACCCTAACAATATTTTTAAATGCGTGTAATTTATTAAATTAACTTGAAATATGTCGCCGTGGGTGAGAGAATTTGTACGTGCCGGTCCTGTAGCCTTCCATTTCCTTCAAACGGATATTTTGTGTCCTGATTGCAATTTTCAGGGAATGGACGGATCCAGAATCTAATTAAAAATCTATTGGTTGCTTTAGAAGACTTTGTATTCAACTAGCGTTCACTAAAACCCCCACTGAACTATTAAAACGATCTTATGGAAGGCTGGGCATCAGCAGTCTTGAATTTAATTAAGAAAAATTGTTAATCTTACTTACGATTTTATGCCAGGAGAAAAATACGGAATAGTTTCTATAGGTTATACCCGGCACACCAGCGGTTCTCAAACTTTGTACCACATAAATATGAAACAAAAATATATGTACCACCATCCATAAAAGCATTTCAATATTAAATCTAGAGCCGTTAAAGTCAAAAACTTGAAAACTATATGTGTTTCTGAATACTAAAGATTAAAACAAAATGTTAAAAGGAACTGTAAGGCTTTTTGTATCCACAAAAAAATTATGCCTTACGAGTGACGCCTTGTAACGGAGATTGCTCGGGAGCCAGATTATTTAATGTGGTTTACTCCACAACCCTTAGAAACGGCGTCTTAGGAGCACAGGTAGCTTCAGATGGAGATACGGCATCTCCTGTTGATTTCAGAAACAATATTTTTTTAAATCTCTGAAATGAGGTAAGATCTGTGATTATAAACCAGGAAATAACGTTGACACATAGATATATTGCTTACGAAAACTAATATCTACAGTTTCAAAATATAATATTTCAAAGCCCAACCCTCAAAACCCTGAACAAAAAAAATATTTTATTATCGTAGAACAAGAATGAATCTTATTTTAAAATTCTGAAACCATTTAGACTCTGAACAGTCCCTTCTTCGGATATTTTCCCTACTATTTCTACATAGGTATCGCGCGCGCAGTCAGCGATCAGGCCGTAATTGCTTCGTTAAAGAATTAAAAATGTACCGGGTGAGCTAGCCAAGAATCGAACGTTTTATTATACATTTTCATTTGATCTGAACTTGAATGCGGTACGCTGAATAACCTGAACCGTTTATGGATCATATACATTATAGATTTGCATTTACTAAAAGACCTTTTAAGAGGTAAAAGAAGAGTTGGACGTCAGGCTGCTAGAAAATTCTGTAAGAAGTACCCCGTTGAATGCTTCTAATACAAAAGGTTGGGAGACGAAGAAAAAACCAATGGAGAGCTCTGGGGGATACTAGCGCCTGGAGAGTTCTGCAATAAGTGTATATTAAAAGAATTTTGAAGACTTAGAAGAAACCTTTGGAGAGTCCTTCAATTAATTTAGTAGGTGTATCGGTTGGGACACTTGTTATAGAAATTTCCAGAGGGGCGACACCCAATATCTCTCAGAGTTCTTGTAAAACTCTTTCTACATCTCCCAACCTCTTTTAGAATGATCTGAAACCGGCGTAGATTTAGTAATGCCTAACAAAACATTTATAGGTGTGTCTCTCTCTTCTATTTTGGTAATATTTCTAATAGAGATGCTTTCAAATTCAGAATAATATTAAATTTTGTATTTGTACATTTCCAAACACCCACCCATGAATTTTTTTAATAAATCAAAATGATATTTGCGATCGTGGAATTACAAATGCAAAAAAGAAATTCATAAAATATTAAAATTCATTTGAAACCATACATGTGGACTTCCAAAGAATTTTCGCGACCTTTTTTGAAACATTTTTACGAGAAATTTAGTACATGGGCTCACAATCAAGAACGACAATGTCGCAAGAACTGTTTTTTTCGAAATTCATCAACTTACGTTTGAAAGAAATAATTAATCCAAACAACAATCTTTTTTACCAAGTATGTTAGCCAATGCGAAAAAAAATTCTGCGTATTTGAGTTCAATATGATGAGAAAAAAATTCAACCTTACAAAATTAGATCGTTCAACATTCCCTTTGACTCACTCAGATGATCATTCTTGTGGATTTGAGAGAAAAATTAGTGCCTTTGTATTACCGAATAAAAAGAGAATTCGCTGATGTTTTCTCAGCTAAAATCTGCGGAAACTGACATGACAGAAGAAAAAATCTAAGAAGGCTATCCCAATGAGATTAAGTAATTTCGAACAGCATTTCGACAATAATTGATCTGATATCCAAACGAGAGTGACTCAAAGGAGGTAAATTGAGTTCGAATTTTTCTCATTTCGAATTTCACTAACTTGCGTCAAGCGATTGTGCATTAGAAAAGTTTCATAGACCAGGGCCCATCATTTTGTTCCATGAATTCAGGCATTTAAAATCGATTTGACGCTGGTTTTTGTTACTTTGATATTTTTTCGACCAACTTTCCGCCTCAAACTGAATTTACATTTCCAATACTATTCTCGCAGTATCAATCGAACAATGCAAAACAGATAAGATCAAAGTTTGTTTTCGCATGTACAAAATGAAAATAAATTTATTAGATGTCTTGTTAGTTCTGGCATAAAATTTGAACAACACTCTACAGGAACTCGGTTAAGTGAAACATACATAAAATTTATATTTATTATAGGACAATCTGTATACATGAAACACGGTATCTAAGTAGAGGCGGAAAATTCGCAGGTGGTATAATTAAAATATTTATAACTAATTAGGAATTGTTTACTGGCAATAAATAAAACTGATTTACAACAGAAATAAAATGAATGAACGTTTCGTAATCGGTAAGTTACATCATTATTATATAGATTACAGGGCGGTTGAATAAAGATGTTATTTTTTGAGAAAAACCGTCAAAAAAAATCAATTTTGTTTTATTTAAGAAAACGCGTTTTAGAACCTTGTTTTGGTAAAAAATAAATACCACCATTTTTTAAAGTTACTATTAGCCCGGTAAAATAAGATTTTGACTATAAAAGAAATTATCAACAAGGTTAAATGATGTTTTTTTTGGAATTTTCTCGGAAAATGATCAATGTAACGATAAAAAACATTTTCCTGTTTTAATGCGATATAGTAAAAAATATATAAAAAAAAGTCGTTTGCGCCATAACTATAATAAAATTTGAGAAATAGTAAAAAATTCCGTTTGCACCATAACTCTATATCTGCAAAATTAGCAAATTTAATAATTTTAAAAAATAAATAAAAATAATTTATCTTGTGGTGGAAAAATTGGGCTATTTTACCCAAATATTCCACCAAGAAAAAATGTCTGTTTTTGAAAATGTATTTAAAATTATGGCGAAGGCGTTTTAATAATAGTTTTTGTAGTTACTTTTTAAAAAAAACAATGAAATATTTTTTTAACAATGCCTCGCAACAATTTTTTTTTCATTAAAAGTTTGTCAAATAACGAAAATAGAAAAAATGGCACCACTAAATTTTTTTTGTTTTTTCTGAAAGTTTAGTTTTTCCAGTAAATAAACAATTTTTTTAGAAATTTGACATTGTGAATCGATTTTCCCATCCTGAAGACCACTTGAACCAAAATTTCAGTTAAATCGACAAACTGTTGTATGTTTAAAAATGTTTGGTTATTAAATACAATTTTCTTGTATTCCCTCTTAAAATAAAAATGTCCAAAATGCCATGGTAGATAAAAAATATTTACTGCAAATAACTGGGACACCCCGTACATTAAGCTATAAATAATTGAACAAAGTGTTTCTATACGAGCTTCCAAATACGACATTGTAACTAACAACTAGCAGATATAACTCTCCGTTTTTAGTATCTCTAAACTGCCTGTAAACATAAAGGAAAGTCCCTATTATTTTGTCAGATTTTATTATCGGGTCCTAAACATGAAATTGTGAATCGTATATATCGGTTTTACGTCCAATTAGGGGCTTTTCCAAATAGAGATACATCGTGATTCCTTCAGGGATTTTACCGAATCAGACGGCAAGAACATTGACCAGTTTGAGACATTAGGAACAAATGAAACGAACCATGGATAATGACGATGGCAATAAAAAAGGAACAAGTGAATGGCGATTTGTAGCTTACAAGAGGATCAGTAAGTAAAATATATTTATTTGTGCGATAAAAGGTTCAATGGACGCGACTCGAATATATTTCAAATTAAATTGTAGAGCATTATAAAATAATCTAAATAGGTTTTAAAGCAAATTAATTATAGATTCTGAGTTTTTTTTTTACATTTTTTCGAAAACTATCAATTATTCAACAAAAAAGTTTGTTTGTAAAATTGAACCTCGTAAAATTTGTTACAATAACGTTCTTTTTAGTTTTTCTCTCATTTTACTACCATATCCTTAATTTTTAATGGTGTCAGGAAATTCTATTTCCAGTTCTTTTTCACCACAAATGTCTCCATAATTATTTAAAAAATTCTATCAATGTATCAATTACACAAACAAAGTTGTTCAATAAACTAATTTGCCTAATATTGAATGATTTGTAAAATTATACCTACATAAGTGAGGTGTCCTTTGGGGGTTTTCTAATGCGTTGTGATCTAGGATTGCAGGACCATTTCTAGTGGCAGGTAGTCCACCCCTTTTGGTCCGCATTTTGGACCCGCCGAATTATAGCAACTTAAAAGAAAATAATTAGGAGGAACGCCACTTGACTTGATAAACAACTATATAAAAAAACTGGGTACCAAATTAAAGGTAGTCATTCTCTAATCCCTAAATATTTACCATAACATTTTAAAACATACTCAACCTCCATTTATTACTCTAATATCGGGCTATGTGTTCACTCACAAAGGCTTTACGTTTACGTTTAACTTTACGCAAGACTGCAGAATAGGTTTTAAAGCCTGTTTTATGTTTAAATATTGTGTTACAGGACTTTAAGGGATCGTTCATTACATTCTTGAGATTAGGTATTTAACCGTCTTTTCGAAGGCAAGGGAATTTTAGATACATTGTAACTGCCTAAAACTCTATTTGATTAAAAACAATGAATATACTAAAATAAACATGATACAGAGTTTATGTAAAAGAGACACCGATCAATATAATATTTATTTTTTATTACACACAAAAAATTCTCTCGTTTCATTTTACAAAAATATGTGAAACAAAAAATGACACTATTTACGAAAAAAAGGAGTCCCATGACAATGTCATCGGTATCTCATCTCTGTTATGGGATTTAAGTCGGAAATATACAGACACTTTCTTTGGGAAAAATAACATTGATACTATTATGTGAGGAAATGAAAAGAAACAACGAAACATAAAATTTCCTTCGGGAATTGTACCTACCAGATAAGTTCTTGATCTTTGTGTGCATTCAAGAGGTTCGTACGTGAGAGAAAACCGATTTTTTTATTGTTGTAAATTATTTTTAAGAAGCACACGGCATTTGCTCGGTCAAAATTTTGTTATTATACTAAAATTTACTTTAAATTATAATGTTAGAAGTTGAGGTGGTTCCCTAAACCTTTTTGCTTTCAGTTCGTGCAAATGTAAGCCAATCGATGTTATATATTAAATAAAAAAAGTTATACTAAAGTTTAATTAACATAAAAATATTTAAATAAGTAAAACAGCCATTTCCTGTTTAATTATATAATTATAATATGTGCTTTGTTTTCATAATGTACTTCTGTCCCTATTTCTCATCAACTGACTTCCACAGAAAGCTCTTTTGAGTTTAAACTTTGATGTGATGTACATCAAGGGTTAGAAAATGCTTACAGAAACAGGGGGTAGTTTGAAATTTTAAAGTTTAAATACAAACGACGGAGTCGTCCTTCAGAGTCAGTTCGTTTTTGATCCCTTCTCAGAACTTTAACGACATAGTATTTTTTGGAAAAATGTAGCTTGAAAAAATGAACAATTTAATTTGACATTTTAATAAATTAAAAATTAAGAAGTAAAAGGTGATAATCTTGTTTTAATCCGCAAGCACTCTGTTTGAAATGAAATAATTAAACTTTGGATTTCAAATTTAGAGCGATCCCAAGTAATAAAGGCATATTAAACATTTCCATTTGAAACCGACTTGCAAACGCCGCAATATACCAACTGCAATTTGTTTTTTGGATAAAAGCGAAAACTTGCATCGCAAAATTAGGGATTACTGAAGTTAAATTGGTTTGCGATCAAAAAGATAAAAAAAATTTATCACAGTGCAATACTAATTCCGTTTTCCATGAATAAATTTGAAAATCGGGGGCTGGAATTTTCACCGTATTGGCTACTGCTGGGTATTAGTAAAACCGAACAATAAGAAAATACAAAAAAAAACACTATTATCATCAAAATGAATTTTTCTTGAGAGGAACTGAACAAAACAGATTCAAAATTAAATAAAGATCAAACTACTAGTATTGAAAACAAAATTTACAAAACTTTATGTAAAAATAAAAAATTCCTAAGTGATAAAGAACGAAGATCTCTTACTTATAGTAAACCTCCACATTTTTATGGTTTATCTAAAATTCATAAACAACAAATACCATTAAGACCAAGTTCTATAAATTCACCTTGTCAAAATTTAGCAAGATTTCTACTTAAAATAATAGATAATAGGAAATACTAATTCCTTTATCAAAAATCCAAAACATTTTTTAGAAAAATTATCATAAATCAAAATTACAAATTCAGATATAATGGTTAGTTTTGATGTAGTTAGTTTGTTTGCAAATGTTCCTGTCGATAAAACTCTTAATCTTGTAAGAAAAAAGTTGACAAGTGATAATACATTATAAATAGAACTAAATTAAGCGTCTCAGAAATTCTAGAATTGTTGGAATTATGTATTAAAACTACATATTTTCAATTAAATAGTGATTTTTTTCAGCAAAATTTTGGTATGGCAATGGGTTTACCTTTATCGCCAAAATTGTGTGATATTTTCATGGAGGATTTTGAAATGGAAATTGTAAATAAACAAAATTTAAGACCTTCTGCCTGGTTTAGGTATGTAGATGATATCTATGCAATTTGGCAAAACGATAGCGAAAATATTGACACATTTTTTTATATAATTTTAATAATTCGGAACCTACTATTAAATTTACAATTGAAATTGAAAATAATAAAAAAAAAACCGTTTCTTTATGTACTAATACACAATAATAACAATTGTATTGAAACATCAGTTTTTAGAAAAGACACACATACAAATAGATATCTAAATTCTAATTCAAATCACTTAATTTGAGGTATTGTCAAATCTCTTTCCGATAGAGCAAAAACAATTTGTACAAATGGCAATATGTTAAATAATGAATTATCAATTGTCAAATGTGTCTTGATTAAGAACAACTACCCAAGTAAATTTATAAATCGTGAACTTTACCGAGACATTAAAAATAAAGAACAAAATTTAAATCCCCCAATACTTCATTCAAACAAGGCCGACCAGAGAGGGGGAGCAGGGGGGGGGGGCAGGTCAGGTCCACAGTTGATAGGCGGCGTTTTTGTGCGCAGTATAATATTCGACGCGTAGGCGATGTTAGTTCACGCGCGGGTAAAAAAATTTAGAGAACAAGGAGTTGTTACAAATGTCAAAACATCCAGGTCAACTGAAAACCACTCGAAATTCTCCAAATATTGAGAGAGTGCGGCAGGCTGTAAATATTGGGAGGAGTTCGAATGGTTTTCAGTTGACCTGGATGTTTTGACATTTGTAACAACTCCTTGTTCCCTAAATTTTTTTACCCACGCTTGAACTAACATTGCCGATGGCGCATCACAAAACGCCGCTGAGCAACTATGTACGAATCGTTGACTTTAAAATAAGCCTCAACCATGTAAGCACGCTGCGAAGTCGTCCACTATTCCATGGATAATTGTGCGTCCGCTATACGCTCGACGTAATATTTTCATGGAATTTCTAATAGGGTCAGCGTAAGGTAAGTTTAAAACCTAAAATCTACTCTGGGACACGCTTTATATATTGTAAATGTATTTGAAAATTAAATTAAAATGTTTACTTGCTGAAACGGGTTTTAATTTTGTTCCTTCCTTACGTCCAGTACTCCTGTTTATAAATTATAAAATTTTTCCAATTTTCCGTTGAATTGGTGTGGGGAGGGGCCCGATGAGATTTTATCCCCGGGCCCCTGCTCAGCTCTGGGCGGCCCTGCATTCAAATATAGTAAAAATACCTTATATTCCAAAATTATCCGAAAAAATTAGAAGGATTGGCAATAAATTTAATTCAAAAACAGTTTTTCAAACTAATAATACATTAAAATCTTTAATAAATACAAAAAATTGTATTTACAAAATTCCATGCGAATGTAATAAATTTTATATAAGAGAAACATCTAAACCTTTTCATATTAGACTTAATGAACACCAATCATACATTAAAAATAAACAATTCGAAAAATAAAAAATTGTGAACTTGCATGGGATTTTGGTCATAAAATACAATGGAATTCTTCAATTAGATTATTAAAAGAACCTAATAATTATAACCGCAAAGTTAAAGAAGCAGCATTGATATGCTTAAATAATAACGAATGTGTTTCTAATTGTTCGGTCGATATTTCAAAAATTTGGACGCCTATTTTACAAAAAGAATTAATTGCAAAAAGGATACCCTCTATATCGGGATAGTATCATAAGTTTTTATCCGGTTTTTTTCTTATGATAATATTATTAAGAAAACTTCATTTATGACGAAGTATAAATTCTCTTATAATATGCAAATGCACTATCCTTCTTTCAAAATTCGTTCCCAGAAACGTCACAAAAATGTGATGGAAACAGATTTTGACATCTTCAATTTCAAAATCTTTCTCCGTGTTCTATGTTGCTGTCATATTTTTGTAAGATTATCAAGTGTTCTGTTTCTATAGTAAATTTTGTATTATATATTTTGTTGTCATTTTGAAAACATCGGAAGACGAAACGTCGAATTAAAAAACTTTTTTAACAAAATAAGTGGTTTTTTAAAGTAGGGTTAGCCATATGTGAGTAATAATTATTGAAGGTATGGAAGAAAAAGTCCGTTTTATCTCACAAGTTATATTTATTGGTGCGACCGGTTTCGGCGATTAAATCGCCATCATCAGGCCCTGCGTGGAAAAATTATGGAGTTAAAAACAAATATGTTAAGTAACAAGATTATAAGAAATTTATTTTTATTTTTATTTTTATTTTTTAATTTATAATTTAATTTAATTTATTTCAAAAAAAGGCAAAAACTCACCATAACTTTTCCACGCAGGAAATTACCACAGGAAAACCACCAAAAACATGTCATTACAAAAAATCAAAATAAGGAACGAATTATACAGGTCCCAATATATAAATGTAATATATAAAAAAATTTAAAATATTGTTATAAAATTTAAAGCTTTTTTTAAAAAACCAGTCAAAAGGACATTTACATACAAATTAAAATAAAACTAGCAAAGAGACATTTTAATTTGTATGTAAATGTCCTTTTGACTGGTTTTTTAAAAAAAGCTTTAAATTTTATAACAATATTTTAAATTTTTTTTATATATTACATTTATATATTGGGACCTGTATAATTCGTTCCTTATTTTGATTTTTTGTAATGACATGTTTTTGGTGGTTTTCCTGTGGTAATTTCCTGCGTGGAAAAGTTATGGTGAGTTTTTGCCTTTTTTTGAAATAAATTAAATTAAATTATAAATTAAAAAATAAAAATAAAAATAAATTTCTTATAATCTTGTTACTTAACAAATTTGTTTTTAACTCCATAATTTTTCCACGCAGGGCCTGATGATGGCGATTTAATCGCCGAAACCGGTCGCACCAATAAATATAACTTGTGAGATAAAACGGACTTTTTCTTCCATACCTTCAATAAGTGGTTTTATTTCTTGAGAAGAGAAATTGAAGGAACTGATTGATGTCACTTTTGTGCAAAATTCAGATTCAATATAAAGAAAGAAGATCCGTTTGGTAAATTTAAAAATAGCGGGAGATTCAATTAACTCGTTCTTCTTCTTCTTTTTTTCTTCTTACTTACTTTAAGAAACCATAAACTACATATAATCCTAAGACTCCCCTGAATAACTCTCGAATATCCTGGTCGGGATTAAGAAAAATATTCATTATTGAAATATCCAATTTTCCCAAATCATGTGATGTTACGCCCATGGTAATTTTATGGGAAATTATATTTAACCACCGGCCGGAAGGCACATAGAGTTCGTATCGGTTAATCCTGATCTAATTCAATATCGATTTTACTGCAATATGACCAATAAATTAAAGCTAATAAAAAGTATGTTAAGCCATAAATGTAATTAAAAATAATAAGTTAAATAATTATAAAATGTTTATTTTACAGTTGATGGTATGGAGCTGGAGACCCTTTACCAAAGATACTGCATCCGTTTGAGGCACGCCCTCTATCTGTCATGTTTGACAATAGGTTGTATAATCAGCGCAGGAGTTCTCATAACCACCTGCGTCCTACACGTTCAGGTAATTAGTAATAACACTACACTATACTAATTGCTGAAAAAATTGTTCTTAATGTTTAACCATCAATCTGCAATGATGTTTTCCTGCACATTATTGTGGCAATTTAATTATCAAGTGTGCGAACGTAAAATTATGCAGGAAAGAGTATTTCGGACTCACAATTGCTGGATTATGTTTTGATCTCTCACGGGCATTCGATTGTCTTAATTTTAAGTTCATTGAAAATAAATTATATAACGTCGGTTTTAGAGGCATCTTTTTAGATTGGCTTCGTAGTTTCATCTCGGATCGATCTATGATGGTTAGGGTCAAGAATTGTAGATCTGACAGTTATCCGATAGATCTAGGTGTACCTCAGGGTTCGGTTTTAGGACCTCTTTTGTTTTTACTTTTTATTAACGATTTGCCTCAGCATATTGATACTACTATGTTGACCTTGTTTGCTGATGACACATCTATAGGTGTCTCAGCTAAATCGATTGATGAGTTGATCGAATTATGCGATTCTTTAATCCTACAATTTATTGATTGGTGTCACATTAATGGTCTGATGGTTAATGTTAATAAAACTGAATGTATTTATTTTAGTAACCATCCAAGTAATTACCCCTTAAATTTATCCTATAATGGCATGGTTTTAAAATCAACCAACACCGTAAAATTTTTAGGTCTATATATAGATAACAATTTAAAATGGGACCATCATATTAACAATTTAAGTAAAAAATTAAATACCTCGTACTATGCTATTAATAAAATAAAAAATTCTTTACCATTACATGCGATTATGAATGTATACTATAGTCTTGTTTACAGCCATTTAACTTACAATGTTATACTCTGGGGTAATGCAACTGACAGCTCAAGAATATTTATTTCTAAGAAAAGAATTATTCGAATGATTTTTAATATAAAACATAGAGATTCATGTAAACCCGTATTCCAGGAAAATCGGATAATGACAGTTCCAAGTATTTACATCTACAGATGCTTGTTACTTATCTATGATAACTTGAACAATATGACCAAACTTTCAAGTCATCACAACTACTCGACCAGACATGCAGACACACTCAGTGTTCCTATGCATAGAACTTCCAAGTATGAACAGTCGCCAACTTATCAAGGTATTAAATTTTATAATATTCTACCAGACCAATTCAAATGTCTGAGTAAATTCCACTTTAAAAAAGCGATAAAAAACATATTACTTGGCAAGGTGTACTATAGTGTTGATGAATACCTTCATGACAATAATTTTAATTATTCTGATGAATAATTTTAAATGTATTTTATTTGTTTTTCTTATTTTTTATATTTTTATCTATAGTTTTGTACTTTTATCTATTCGTATATATATGTATATATTTATATTGTTGCTGTAATGACCTGTCCTATACATTTGTATAATGTCTTCAAGGATCAATAAATATTATTATTATTATTATTATTATTATTATTATTATTAAAATTGAAGAATTTCATATTAATTCAAAATTCTATCGAATACCGGGTTAGAAATATACGTAGTTGATTTCCTTGCAATTTCTCGTTTGCGAATGTGTCCGCCAAACTAAATTAGGTTCGAGCTTCATTGAGCATCGAGCAATGTTCCTCTAATCTCGTTACACTCTAAACATCCTAATCAACCGGTTCAAATCCGCTATCTCGCGCTATATGTTCGAAAAATTGACTTCACTCGCCATAAAAAGATTCTGTATATCCACTTTTCGAAAAATATTAATTGAGTTTAACTTTTTGACATCGAGTTACAAAATATTTGCAGGGAAGTTAAAAGTTTTCTTCAGTTAATAAAAGTTTTCTCATGTCCAGTGGGTAAAAATAAAGTTGTAAACTGATCCTGCTAATAAAAATCTATAAAGACCAAAAATACGAATAGGCGTATGGATTTGAATACTACACTGAAAAAAGTGTTGTCAGAAATTGCTGAAAAAATTGTTCTTAATGTTTAACCATAAATCTGTGTTGAGGGTTCTGGAATAAACCCTATGTTGTGCCAGTTTCCCAGGACGACCAACAATATGTTATCGCCTTTTTAAACTGCATCGTGGTATTCTTAAAGTGGACTGTATATCTTTTATCTTCCCAACTCCATGGACAAAAAACAACTAACACTTTTATTTAACGATTTATTTTAAGTTAAATAAATAAATGAATAAAACAACAACGTAACAAAGGATTACATTAACTGGTAATCAATGAACAAAGTATTAAGTACTTTATGTGCTTAACAAAGACTAGCACATAAGTAAAAAACTAAAAAGACCGCATCAGTCAGAAAATATTTTTTGCGTGTGTTCTGCATGAGTGATGAATAGACACTGTTTAAATTCTCGAAGCTCAGTCGTTTCAAAAGATCTCCCCTTCCGGATTGCGCAACACCTTCTCGAAAGATTCTTTAGCGTGAGCCGCGTAAACAAACATGTAAAATTTTTTCTATTGTCTAGACAAGACGGTTAGATATGACATGATATTATCATTGTGCAATAGAATAAAAAAAAACTTATTTTGACGATGCCGCTTCCTGGTTTGGTTTGCAAATGTATTTTGGTGCGGCGTTGCCGGTTGAATGAGTTTATCTGTTTAATTGTCTGAAAATTAAACAATCTGCAATGACGTTTTCCTGCACAGTATTGTGGCAATTCAATTATCAAGTTTGCGAAAGTAAAATTATGCAGGAAAGAGTATTTCGGACTCACAATTGAAGAATTGAAGATATTTGAGGCTAAATTAAAACGCACATCATCCGTTTCTCTGATCTCGAACGTTGAGACCAACAATATACAAAGTCCTTGTGAGTTGATAAACTCCACTCATAATTAACATTCTATTTGAGCGGTTTCCTTCCTAATTACATTCTAAAATACTGTGTAACACAACACAGGGTGAAAGGCTAGGAAGGGAATGAGGAACGGAGGGTGGGAACGAGAGATGAGGGACTTCGTCTATATAACGTTTATTTCACGGTAGTGATTCACATACCGGCATGGCTGACACACCGGCGTGAATTTACGAGATAGTTTGGTTTATAGCGTTATATATAAACGAATTGATATGTAGGCCATTTAGACCCAGGGCCACTGAGTAAAAATTCCGGAATAATATAATGAATACCCGGAAGATTGACCTTAACCGTTCTTATATACAATAAATGATTAAACTAATAATCGTACGTGATAAGACATCAACCTTCCTATTAACACTAATTGGAAATATTTTAACTGTAGAATCCTGAGCTTAAAATATGAGGATTTCTCCCAAATCACTTAAATTAAATGTGTCTCCTGTCTGAGTTACAGGGTGTTTTATTTAAAGATTTGAAAATGATTTTCGACCATTACTTTAAAACTATTTAACGCATTATTGTCATACTTGGCGGTAAGTCTAGATACTATACACCCTGCTAAATTATGTTAAATAAACGTTTCTGGCTACTACCAAAGGCGTACGACAGGGGCAAGTGACTGATTGATCCTTCCCAAATTCTAAGTCACTGGGGGAATTGCAATTTTATCACGATTTTTGGTTTCTCCAATACTTTCTACGTAAATATCGTACTCTTTCTTCATAACGATAAAGTCATTATTTTTCGAGATATCTTAAGTTAAACATGAAGCTGCACAATTATTTTGATTTTAATATGTATTAATTATGTCGGTGTTTTGGGTCATTGGATTGCATTTATTACACAAATGAACCTTTAATCCGTATTAACAAAAAGAAAACAATCTTATTTGTCGATATTTCTTGAAACGAATAAACACATTAAATTATTAAAAACAAATTGTGGTTCTGAAAATGTTATAATCTAAATAAAAGAACAATGTTAATAACAAGAAAATATCAAAATGCATATGAACAAAACTTAAAAAGCTTTTATAACAAATGTTCAATATGACCCCCGTTGACCTCAATAAGTTTATCCATTCTTTCGCTGAACGATCTTCTAACTTTAAAAAATATGTTTGGCTGATTGGCAATAAAATTAGCGGAATTTACAATTTGCTGCCAAAGTTCCTCACGAGTATTTATTGCTTGGGAGTATACTAGTGATTTCATATGTCCCCAGAAATAGAAATCTAAGGGATTACCGTCGGGAGTTCTAGGCGGCCACGGAAATTCACTACCTCTACCAATCCAACGATGAGGAAATAGATGATCGAGATAGTTCCGCACTATTAGACGATAATGAGGTGGTGCTCCATCCTGCATGAACCACATATCTCTCCTTCGATTAAGTGGCAGTTCCTCTAGATAATCGAACAGTGTAGTTTGTAAAAATTGTAAATACGAGTTACCATTCAAATTTGCTGGTAATTCATAAGGACCCAACAAATTATCTCGAAATATACCGCACCAAATGTGGCCTCATCAGTAAACATTATTTTTTCAATAAAATTACGATTTTCATTTTTTTTATTTATGATCCAATGAGCAAAATTAATTCGTACATGATAATCTCTAGGCAATAAATTCTGTACCGGTGTAAAGTGGTAAGGTCGTAAATTTTCTTTTTTCAGTATTCTAAAAACTGAAGTGTGGCTTAATCCAGTCATTGCTGCTAAACGCCGAGTGCTTAGTTCGGGATTATCAGCAATTCGCACTAAAATATCATCCTCCTGATCCACAGTTAATATTTTCGGTCGTCCCATACCACTGTTACGCCTAAATTGTCCAGTTTCTCCTAATCGACTAAAAAACATTACTGAAAGTCTGGCGATTGGGTTGAACTCTGTTTGGATACATTTCTTGATATCTTCGAGCAGCAGCAAGGCAGGAATAATTTTCGTTTACATAAACACAGAGCATGTCTCGCATTTCAAGATTAGAAAAATTATTGTGCCGCGGCATTTCCACTTAATCGACTTTTTAAATTTTACAATAATCACAATCTTAAAGCGACAGTAACAATAATTAACAGCAATGACAGCAACCTACTAGATCGAAACAATTGAGTCAGACCAGAGCCAACTATACAAAATCTAAGCTTATTTTCAATATGTCGTACGCACTTTAATACCACGACAGCATGTAATGTCAATGATATGGAAAAAATGATTAAAGTAATGGTCGAAAATCATTTTCAAATCTTTAAATAAAACACCCTGTAACTCAGACAGGAGACACATTTTATTTAAGTGATTTGGGAGAAATCTTCATATTTTAAGCTCAGGATTCTACAGTTAAAATATTTCCAATTAGTAATGAAACACCCTGTATACAACAACATGACCTTAAACTATTACTAATAACTACATGTATGATTCTACTGGGCGATGTGCCTCTACATGCCGCAGGGGGGTGGGGGGTAGCTAAATATACAATTTAAGGGTTAGGTATGATAAAAACATATTGTTCGTATTGAAAAATATTATTAAAAATGCAGAAAACCAAAAAACGACTTTTTCATAATCGATTTTTCAGTTTATCTAGACAATATTTTTATTTTTTATTGCAAATAAGCATTGAAAAAGGTGAAAAAGATTTATTTTCATGTAATATAATGTTATTTATATTCAATTAACTGTTAATGGTTTTGAAATTACCGAAAACTTTGTTTAAACAATAATGGATGTACAGGGTGGCCTAATAAGAATGCGAGGTACTGTATCTGGGAAACTATCCATCGTAGGGGCTTCCAGAAAAAAAAGTTATAACTAAATCGGCCAAGAGAAAAACCTGGAAAATATTTTCAAGTTTCTGAAACGGCCGCTAGGGGACGTAACTGCAATCTTGAATCTAAGAAAGTGATGTTTCTATGAATTCCGCTATATTAACCTAACAAAAAAATACCTGATCTTTAAAGTAGAGGATAATCTGAATCTTTTTTGTTTGACAATTTTTGCTGTATCTCTAAAAATAAAGTGGTGGGGAGTATTCAAAGGTTTCAGTAAAAAACACCCTGCATATTCGAAACGGCTGAGCCGATTTTAACAAACTTGGGCTACTTGAAAAGTGCTATTCTTGGGCTACAAATTTTATAGTATTTGAAGTTTTGTTAGTTTCACATGTCGCCGCCAGAAATGGTTAATTTTCTCGAAAAAATTAAATGCATTGGTATGATTTCTTGTTCATGAAAAAGTAGCTAAATGTTGACTAAACAAGCTCGCGAGAACCGCATCTCGATATCTTGTTCCTAACCTAAAATTTAAGCCAAAGAAAATTTTATACGGAAATCCCTTAAATTTTTATTTTTTAAACTAATTAATTCCTTTTATTATGTAAGTTGTGGCCCTAAAAAGGACCGAATTAAAAAAGAAAGGTTTTGAATGTCCCCGTAAATGCTCTAAATGCTGATCATCACGCTCTTTGCATTGCTGAAGCCTCTCATGGGTAGACAAAACTGCATCTTCAATTTCGGCTCTCGGTATGTTACGTCTGGTGATCGCGCAGGCTATGGAAACAGACTTCCTCTTCCAATCCACCGCTGTTGTAATACTGCATTAATATGCTCTCGCACAATAATGGCGAATTTTTATTACAAATTCTTTGGACCGATGAAGCCACCTTTAAAATCTGCATAATATGCATTATTGGTCTGCAGAAAATCCGCATTGGTTGCGTGAAGTTCAGCACCAAGGACGTTGGAGTTTAAATGTGTGGTGTGGCATACTGGGAGGCCGAATTATTCGAGCAATCCCTAAGTGACTTTTTGGCCAATAAATTACCGTTGTTGTTGGAAGATGTGCTACTTTTTTTCCGCAAGCCTCTTCTTATTTGGCCACCCTGTACGTGTTGACCTGATTTAGTTGCTCTGATATTCATTTACTTCCAGAGATTTTGTGCCGGTATATTCTACTTTTATAAAAAAAAAATTTAATATTTTGATAACCGAAATACGTTCGGCTCACATACTATTTACAAGGTTAGTTGAGCCCGTTTTCCTACTAAATTCTCATCAAAACCTTATAAGCTTCGATGAAATCCAGAAGATTATCTTGGAATGGATTCTTCAAAGTGCGGATCACATAAAATGCAAATGTAATTAGATTTCCCTCAAAAGTTTACACCCAAATTTACAAGTTACTTACAAAGTTGTTTTTTTTACCATAATTTTAAATTAAATATCGGTTTAATCGGAGTTTTGACTATATTGGAAGATGTGATTATATGCTGTGCTACATTTTAAGGTACTTTTAGACGGTCAGATCAGTTCTCTGTCAGTTATTTGTATGTGTAAATACGAAAAACTGTAAATATTGCTATTAGTAAAAGGACAGATTATCGCGAAAAAATAACCCGTACCTATTTTAAAGATTTTTAGTGCCTTAGTGCCCCAGACATCTGGTTACCGTTGCCGGTTTATTATTTTTCTTTGAATGTTAAATAAATGCAATTACCTACTCGACATGAAAAAACTTTTATTGGTTTCCCGTCGTATGACGTTATATTTAAAGCAACTTATGGTAATTTTTATTTTAAGTTAGTACTTTCGATACCATAATAGTCAAATGTGAGCTCAGTGTTATTTGACTACTGTAGTATTTATATTTGACAACGCCGCGTAAAAGGAAAGAAACAGAAGTATGCTTTCAGTGACTGTTTGTGCTGTCAAATGCATATTGGTTTGACATTAGTTTACAAGCATTCATGATAAAATGTGCAAACATCATTGTTTTGGGAAGTTCCAAATAATGTCAAATTTGGAGACCCAAACTTATTAGGCCACACCCTTTAGATGTGCCTGTCCCAACTTATTGTAGATTTAAGTTGGCAGAGAAATGATGTGGACTGTATATATATAGGTTATAGCGAAATTATACTCTGAGTACTTGGATTTTATATATTAACGATAACGTAAAACAAAACACTTTACAACAAACATAGAATATAACAAACTTAAACTGTGTTTGCAATTGCTCAAAAAATAACTGACTGTGAATACGAGTGCGTATGTAATAGTATGCAATTTGTATAAGTTTAAAAATGGATGAATTTATTACGTATGAAACAGTCTAATGATTGCGACCTATTCCATACGGAGTCTGATGTTGTACTAATTTGATTTGATTTATTCGAGCCGCGTGTCGACAGACGAGCTCCTTCAGTGGTCAATCACGGGTATGTATTTTCGGCGTTATTGTTGTGCCTTTTTCCAGTCTCGCCCCTGGCCGCGGAGCATATAAAGGCGGCAGCCGCTAAAGGCGGTATCCGATAAAGGCGGCTTTTACCTATTGATGTTTATATGGACGGTGAGTTACTTCCGCGTTGGTTATCTGCGCGCTGGCCTTGATTCACGATGTGTGCTGTACACTGTTGCTATGCGAGAGGTTTGGTTATTTTATTTCCCTTGTTGCCATGGGCGTAGTTAAAAATGTTCGATTTCGAACAATCATTAATAATAATAATTTTTATTGAAAACTTTAAATACCATAACGAGCAAATTTTAATTTACTAGAGCTTCATGAAACATTGTTTACGATTGTTTTAATTTGATTATCCGGAGATTGTATTTTTTCAGTTAAAGTGAAATTTTAACAAAATTAATTTGAGTTTGGTATAGTTTAACTTTGATTTTGTTCTTTAAGTGAAGATGGCCTTGGTCTGACCATACTTGTGGGGGCAAGTAGTCCTAGGAGTAGTTGTTTTTTAAGTCCAGATACGGTGCAACTCACGAATTAATTTTGTACAATTCCTTCTTAAAGTTCAATGACAAAAAATTCACGAAGGATTGAATAAGAGCCCACACTCACACACGACAAATAATGCTTAAATAGAAGCGACAACGGCCTTTTCCTTTTTAGTATTCAGACTAAGCATTCAACGTTTCCGAACCACAATGGAATATTTCCTATATTCAGATTTATCAATATGGCATTCATAAGGTCCTTTGGGAATTTTCACGGATTTTCGTGTGTTCCTTTATAGGGATTACTGAAAAGAAGAGGTTATGTGGGTATAAAGAGATTTTTTTATGATCGAAGTATTTGACCGATAAATGCGGTTAATTTGAATCCGAATTTTAAATGTGACAAACGAATATATTGTAATGATTTAATAAATGTAAAAGTTTTATTTATTTTCAAAAATTCTGACAACCTTTTTTTTTATATTACAATATCAATCAAAAACAAACTGTCAAAATTTTTTTTAAAGTCTACTACATATAATCGCTTCAAACAAACAACCCAACCCATATAAAAAAATACAATTTTTATATCATTATAATATACAGGGTGCGCCAATTATTTCCACTCGATCTCTAGCATCGAAACTAAAAGAGATATCAACAAGATTTTTTGTAGGGGTAGACAGTGTCACTCGGACTACAATTTTAAAATATTTTGATGTATACAGGGTGGCTAATTTTTGTGGAATGAAAATTAATTTGGTTTTTTTAAATTGAACACCCTGTAAATGAAACATGCAATATACGATTATGTCTTCTGATTCTACTTAATATTAGATTTACGGTAGTTTTTTGTATTTGTAAATCCGACGCGGCGTTGACAAGTTATTCCTATTTTAAGCAGATTTAATGAAAAAACAGCACTTCAGAAATATTAGCACAAAAACCACATTTATTAAAAAATTCCTCAAAAAAGCTACTATGATGTAAATGAAACATGTACCTATCACAATAATCACACAACATCTTCACCTGTTGCACAGGGTGTTTGCCGATGGCGTGCCAATAGTCTAGTTTTCAAATGGCAATAACTTAATTTTGTCAAATGGGACACCCTGTATATTTTTCTTCAGTTAGAAGCTCTCCCTAATACGCATTAAAAAATATAGGGTTTTGCACATCTAACTTTACTATTTACTTTAATAATTGACGTTAAGTGACAAACAACATATTTTACACAATTTTTAATAAGTACAAAATTTTACAAAGTTTAATAGTAAGAAAACTACAATAGTGAAAGTTAAAATTTATAGTAGGTGTTAAAAATGTCTTCCATTTTCATTTATACATTTTCTTGCCCTTTTTTTCATTGATTTACGCACATCTCTTAGCATTGCAGGGGTCACCTGTCTAAATGCTGCAGTAATTCTTTCTTTCATATTTTCTTTTGTGGTAACCGCTTCTTTGTAAACAATATTTTTAATAAAACCCCACAAGAAAAAATCGCAAGGTGTAAGGCAAGGCGATCTAGTAGGCCAATTTATAGGCCCTCCCCTTCCTATCCAACGATCCTGAAATTCCCTATTTAACCAATTACGAACATCTAATAGGTAATGTGGTGTGGCACCATCTAATTGAAACCACATTCCGTTGCGATAATTTTGAGGCACATTTTGCAATAAGTTGCGAAAATCATGTTCTAAAAAATCTAAAAATATAGCTCCATTTACAGTCCCATCAAAGAAATAGGGACCAATTACATAATCACCTATTATTCCCGCCCACACATTCAAAGACCATCGATACTGTGATGTGGTTCTAAATAAATGTTCATTGTGGTCCGAATAATAATGGAAGTTGTGTATATTTACACAACCGTTCTTATGAAACGTGGCTTTGTCGGAGAATAAAACTTTGTTTAAAAAGTTACGCTCTGTATTTATCTTGTTTATTAACCATCTACAGTATTCCACTCTACGCGCGAAATCATGTGGTAACAATTCTTGGTAAAGCTGGATATGATAGGGGTGATATTTATTCTTTTTTATTATGCGTCTAATTGTGGTATTGGAAATATCTAACTGATTGCTTAATTGCATTGTGCTTATATTGGGATCTTCAACTATACTGATCATTACCTTATATTCGTTGTCTATAGTAACAGCTGTAGTTTCACGTGAATGTTTTTCATACTTGACGGTTCCTGTTCTATCAAATCTATTCTTTAAATTCTCAAAAATATTCTTTTGTGGATGACGTCTTTCTGGGTATCTTTGACGATAGACCCTACTAGCAAGAAACGCATTTTTTTGACATTCACCCATTATCCATATCATATCAATATTTTCTTGAACTCTATAATTCTATTTAAAATCCATTTTTTATACACAATACCGATTAAATATAGTAGATGTGATACAATACAAAATTTTATGTTAATGCCATAACAAAATATACATACTGTCATTTTCATAGGTAAACTTGATTTCTTATTAAAAATTGTGTAAAATATGTTGTTTGTCACTTAACGTCAATTATTAAAGTAAATAGTAAAGTTAGATGTGCAAAACACTATATTTTTTTAATTCGTATTAGGGAGAGCTTCTAACTGAAGAAAAATATACAGGGTGTCCCATTTGAAAAAATTAAGTTATTGCCATTTGAAAACTAGACTATTGGCACGCCATCGGCAAACACCCTGTGCAACAGGTGAAGATGTTGTGTGATTATTGTGATAGGTGCATGTTTCATTTACAGGGTGTTCAATTTAAAAAAACCAAATTAATTTTCATTCCACAAAAATTAGCCGCCCTGTATACATCAAAATATTTTAAAATTGTAGTCCGAGTGACACTGTCTACCCCTACAAAAAATCTTGTTGATATCTCTTTTAGTTTCGGTGCTAGAGATCGAGTGGAAATAATTGGCGCATCCTGTATACGATCCATTCGAGATCATTTTTATTTTGAGTTCATATCTAGTTTTATTTTTAATTATTATTCGGAGCACTGATGCGCAATTTTTCTTGGATAAATCGAAACGTCGATATATGAACAAGAAGAGCAAATCAGTGGAAATTTTAGCAAATTTCCTTATACAGTGTCATCCCTAAAGTACGCACCATATGGGAAACTTTTTTATTAAGGGTTTTTCGACAAAAAGTTATTCTTGATAAAAGTTTGTGCATCCCCTAAAACTAAACATGCACCAACAAAATATAGTAAAACATTTGTAATATACGAGGAGCCTTCAAAAATTTGATTTTGAGACAAGAGTAAAGTACCCTTATTTTGAAAAATCTCGAGAAATGTTATTTAGAAAAGTTGTTCAGCATTAAAAAATACATCTAGATTTGAAATCATGGCCATCTAAGTGAAGTTTTATTATCTTACCCATTTTTTTAATTTTAAAATTTTTGAAAGCTCCTCGTTTTAGGAGATGCACAAACTTTTATCCAGAATAACTTTTTATCCCACCAAATATCAATATTTTTCTTTACAGGATATCCACAAAAGCTTACTACCAATAACAGCAATGTCCGTACTAACGTCAGCTCTCATAGTCATTTTGTTGGCGTCTCAATTTCCCCCCGTTTTGGAATCGGAAGCATGGGCACTTTTGTCATCTCTAGTTGTGACAGCGGGCGTCACAGCCTCCATGTTGCTTCTAGCAGGACGTCATGCTCCTCTTCCTCTTTTCGCACTGCTAATAGCCATACACACGATGATGCCTCTATCCAGAGCGGTCGCGTTGGCTTTATCCACGATAGTCACGGTGGCACATTTGGCTACTTCTATAGCTTATAGAATAAACGATGGGGATGTCACGCATTACATGCAGGTGAGTCATTTTTTCAGGTTCAAAACAACACCCTGTATAAAGGATTTTTTTAAATTGCTTTACACATTTGGAAAGAGCAGAAAAAACTGAATTCGCTGACTTATTTTTTGTTTTCCCGTAGATAATGTTACTACTAATATTTAAAGTTCAAAGGTCCAGTTTATCAGAATTATGGTGGCTCAAAATGTAGATAATTAGAGAGATTTTTATTAATTGTATGACGTTTTAGATATTTATGCATTAGTAAATGAAAGTGGAAATTAATCTCTAGCTAAAGCAAATCGAAAAAGTGTTAATTCCTTTTAGTTTTTGGTTCATTGATCGGGATAGATCTCGTACGAGGTAATCAAACAAGACCTTTGTGTGAACTTTTCTATACCTGTTCTCGTTTCACTGTTTAGAATTAAACGCATTTTGAATTCGATGAAACAATAAACAGTTCCAACATCGAACGCTCATTTTGATTGGTAACCGATTACGCCTAGGGACACGCGATGATCCTCAACCGATCCGGAGTTTCTCGTAAACAAAATATAGTATACCTGAGGATGGCGCAATTCTCGATAAAAAAGAAACGAAATTAATTTCGAAGCTATTGTTTTCCTCGAATAATTAAGCAGATGTTGCAAAAACTTTGTTTCGTTTGCGTTTTAATGAGGATTTATTTTTGATTAATCCGAGGAGGATTTTCTTCGAATAAAGTTCTTTTTTTTTGCTGTACAAATACGATAATTATTTTCATAACAAGACAGGGCATAGTAATTTACGTTACAAGGCGGGAAAGTAGTGTTTTGCAGGTCGAAACAAGCAGAGAGACTAGCTAAATACCAATTTTACCACTCAGTCGCTGAATTTAAGATAGGAGCGGATTTTGCTAGGGGCTTTTCCCGCAGAATGCAATTCTACTAATAGTCGAGAAAATTGAATACAAAAATAGCCCAAAATGTGGAATTTCGATCGATTTGGTAGGTAATTTCAGTAAAACTCCAGGAGATGACGTTTTGAGCGAGGTCAAGTGCACCAGGTCCTCCAGAGGTCAATGTCGATGTCAGATCTGGGACGAGAGACCCGAAAAACCCCCGTGTGAGGTGTTTCGATTGATTTGATAAGTAATTTCAGTAAAACTTCATTTGTTTAGTCAGGTAGCGTACACCAGGTCCTCCGGAGGACGATTTCGATGTCAGAACTTGAATTAGCGACCCGAAAAACCCCCGGTAAAGCGATTCGATCGATTTTTGATGAGTTTACAGGGAACGCCAGGTCAGGTCAGGTCCTGGGGCCGTCCTGACCTCCAGGTACAACGGGGGCTCATTTGGCCACCATATTCAGGTTAAGCGACCCAAAACACCCCCGGGTACTGAAATTCGTAAGGTTCGGATGTTTTCTGTGTAAGATATGATTTTTTTTTCAACACTTGGAAAGAAGAATGCACTTCTTGATGCAGAGGTGCCATTTCAAAAAAGTACATGATCAAACTATGGCACAAAATTTCTAGACGAGCTAACGACTTACTGCAGCAAATTCCACATTTCTCTGCTATATTTTCTCGCTTATACTCCATAATGTTGAAGAAGCCAGGTTTGGGATTTTTCGTCAAAATATGCCAAAAAGATTTCTTCCCTTACAATTTTTACTTTATTTTCTCCGATATCAATTTTTAAATGCATCATATGACTTCTCGTACCGGGAATTTGATTTTACTGGCAATATATCGTAAGTCGCCTTTTTTGCTGCTTCCAAAATTTCTTCTGGAATTAATTTTCAAATTTGCGAACTCACAAAACAAGTTTGACGTTTACAACAAATTAAAAACCAACGAACTGTCACTTGAGAATAAATCGCAGCGTTATTGCCATAGTAACGAAATCAAGGCAGACTGTATTATCAAACAGCCGTTGGAAAAATGAAAAAACAGGGACTGGTAATAGTCCAGTAAATGAAGGACTGAAAAGATCGAAAGCTGGGAATAAGTCGGGCATGAGTTCCCACATAGCGCAATTTGTAGATCATCGCAGGTGTTTTAACATGAGAAAATCCTTAACGCGTTGTGGTCAAGGGGAGGGGCTGAAAATGGGCCCCAAAACCTGGAAAATGGGTTTCCCGCTAATATCTGGCTAAATATGCCAATTAGAGAATTTTTGTTCAGACAAAAAATGGAGATCAGCTCATTCTCTACAAAAATGACCCTTATCATTTTCTTCGAAAATTCAATAGTTTTCGAGATAATGGCACTCAAAAGTCCCCTCATTTCAGCTGCTGCTCTACCTTCAGGAATTCCGCTTTCTATGAATTAACGCGTAAACGGGCGGACGAATTGTTCAATATCTCGGGAAAAAATTAATATTTTTCGATGATTCAAAGTTCACCGGAATGGGAAAACCCGTAGCTACAATTCCATGTGACTTGAAGTCAGTTCGTATTTACCAAAAATATTTAAAAAAAGCGGTCAAAGTTTTTTTCAACAATATTTTTAGGCTGCTTCATTAATTTATTCATATTTTCTTTAAAATTAGTCATTTATTCTAATTTTGCCTTGATAATGGAACCTTAGGGGGTCTTGAATGACCTCAGAAATTTACTTTCATCTAATTATTAATCCTCAAGAAATAAAGAGCGGGGAACAAGAAATGGATAAACAAAAAAAGGCCGGTTTTGACTCAAGTGACCAATTTTCCTCATTTCTCGAAAATTATTAGACTCTATTAAAAATAAAAAAATATATTTGAAAATTAGACCATCTAAGCTTTGGAATGATGTGCATTGGAAATCAATATAACGGATCATAAGATTATAATTCGCACTTGTTTCGAAGATTCTTTGGAACTCCGAAATCGGCTAAAATATGTAAATAAACAAATCAATTGTATATTAGAACGCAAGAAAAGTATTGCAAAAAAATTTCTGAGGTCATTCAAGACCCCCTAAGGTCCCATTATTAAGGCAAAATTAGAATAAATGACTATTTTTAAAGAAAATATGAATAAATTAATGAAGCAGCCTCTAAATATTGTTGAAAAAAACTTTGACCGCTTTTTTAAATATTTTTGGTAAATACGAACTGACTTCAAGTCACATGGAATTTTAGCTACGGGTTTTCCCATTCCGATGAACTTTGAATCATCGAAAAATACTAATTTTTTTCCGAGATATTGAACAATTCGTCCGCCCGGTTACGCGTTAATTCATAGAAAGCGGAATTCCTGAAGGTAGAGCAGCAGCTGAAATGAGGGGACTTTTGAGTGCCATTATCTCGAAAACTATTGAATTTTCGAAGAAAATGATAAGGGCCATTTTTGTAGAGAATGAACTGATATCCATTTTTTGTCTGAACAAAAATTCTCTAATTGGCATATTTAGTCAGATATTAGCGGGAAACCCATTTTCTAGGTTTTGGGGCCCATTTTCAGCCCCTCCCCTTGACCACAACGCGTTAAGAATTTCCTCATGTTAAAACACCTGCGGTGACCTACAAAATGCGCTATGTGGGAACTCATGCCAGACTTATTCCCAGGTTTGACCCTTCAGTTACTGGACTATAAAAGCTTTTGAATATTTGAATTCGGCTTTATTTGTAGATAATTTTTTTTGAAACCTATTTGTAACTGAGAACCCTGAAAATGTGTATTCTGAGTCGTTAAGATTTTCATTTTTCCTTTTATAGGTAACAATATCCATTAAATTCATATCGCAAAAAAAAGCGAAAAAGCTAAATAAAACGATTTAATGAAATAGAAAGTCGTTTGGTGCTCATATCACGTATAGAAAAGGTTTCGTTTGCTGCATAGAATAAAAAATATATATGATAGAAAACAATCTTTTCGGGTGGTGATATCCAATAAACACAACACCATAAAAGTAATAAATTGTTTGATCCAGCCCAGAGGTAAAAACCGTTGGGAAAAAAAGCGGGAAAAAAAAGAGTATTTTCGGAACTCAACTCGATATTCTAGCCCAGAAGCATCGAAGTTCAAAAGATTGTTTCAAAATAATATTCAGTTAGAGTACCATTTTGAATTTCAAAGCACACATTTGCATTACAATTTACTTCTATGCCTTAAGTGCCATTTTAAATACAAAACAAAGTTCCAATTCTACATTCAATTACACAAGGGCTGTTAGTGCCTAATATTTATTCATCCTGTGCAAATGCATATTTAGTTAAGTTACAAGTTACTGTTCCACAGAAAGTAGGAATTGAATCTAGTAAAATGAAACCTCAAAAACGCAGCTTATTTTTGTTCAGGCAAATTCAAACTAAATAAAAAAACACGTCGCTTAGAACTGTCAAACATGAAATTCATGGCTATCTAGGATGCGAACGTGTTATTTACAGCTAGTTGTTACAGAATGAACATTCTGACATTAGAGTAAGAACGAAATACGTATAGAATACATAAGAGACAAGTGTTTCAGAATTTTCTTTCAATCTCAAGAGCGAGAATGTTTCTTTTCTGTTATTATAAGTAGAGAAAACGTATTCTTGAATACGTAAATATTCTTATAAGTTGATAAAAGCTCTTTGAATTGCAAACTAACTAATACGGCTGATAGAAACGCATTTTATTGTTTTCAGCTTATTCCAGAAACAGTAATGCTACTGTCCGCAAGTTGTACGGGACTTTACTACAGACACATGACGGAAGAAGCGCACAGAAGGACCTTTGTGGGTACAAGGACTTGCATCGAATCCCGAGTGAAGTTGGAGTGCGAAAAGGAGCAACAAGAACAATTACTTTTGAGCGTGATACCCGCCTACATTGCCGCAGAGGTTCGTTAAAATGTTTTTTATCGAAAATTAATCATTTCTCGCTCAGCATCCGGAATAATAAACGTTTTCTACAAGACGGGACAAAGTTATACAAGTAATTCGTGTTGGACATTTGTGTTCGTTCTTCTTTCCGGATCATAAAACCTTTTTTTTATATGAAAATGATGGTTCGACTTTTAGTATAAAGCCGTTTAAAAAAAAAGACATGTCATATGTCAATTTTCATGTCATATGTCAATTCTTATATGTCATATGCCAATTTTCACATGTCATATGTCAATTTTCATGTCATACGCCAATTTCCATATGTCATATACAAATTTTCACATGTTATATGTCCATTTTCACATGGCATATGCCAATTTTCATGTCAAATGTCATTTTTCATAAGTAATATGTCAACTCTCACATGTCATAGGTCAGTTTTCACATGTCATATGCCAAATTTCATGTCATATATCAATTTTCATGCCATATGTCACATATGAAAACTTCACTCGTGCTACAAACTCTTGAATACTTTACTCGTGGGAATTGAGTAACATTCGCAATTCATTTTTAAACATTAATGCGCGACTCACCGCCTCGCCGCATTCGAATAACTCGATACATGTCGTAATAATAAAACATAAAACTATACAACGTTTTGTCAGATAAAACGCCATAAGGCAGCGTTTATGAGACCATGAAACCCATCTGGGTATCTGTTACACGCTGTTACGACATTTAATTGATGCATCAATGCAGAATACTCTAAATGTATCCGACGCATTTCGCGGCAATTTGTGTGCGGTAGGCATGCATGAGATGAACATTGAACCAGCCATTGACCATCATCAGGAGGCGACTTGATTAAAATTAAACGTACCTAAAGCTGCTCCTACACCAGAGGAATTCATTTTTTACGATTTGTGGCTGAAATATGCATCCTATCGAAAAAAGTTCAATGTAAAAGTTGTAGATAATTAGAAAATCTAAAACTTTTGTCATGATCATTTTTCAACATAACCTTAAAATTATCGAGAAAAACGCTAAAAACCGTTTTTTTTTAATTTTAAAATATATTGTTATGATGTTAAAATGGGGCAAAATTTGTAAGTGTATTTTAAAATAAATTATGTGAAAAAGACTTAATAGATAGTAGTGTTGACAGATTTGGTTTTTTGAAGTTTATGTTAATTGGAATTTTATAATATGTCAAATGAGAATTGATTAAAATAAAGTTTATTAATAAAAAGTATTCAGAGAAGAATTCACAAGCATAACAATTGGCATCCCAACGTGGGGCTATAAAAAGTATTTAGCAATTATAACACAATTAGACAATTCCAAAAAAAACTATATTTTTTGGGTGTAACCCCCTTCATAATTGAGTTTTATTAATTTTGTTCATTTCTTTCTCGAATCGTCATTTACGAACCACGCGGTATCTTTTTTTTATATTTCACATAGGAACTTCCTTTCCAAGCGATTAGAAATGTAAGAAAAAATCCAGGCCCGGATTAGGAAAGAATTGACAAATTTTTCCAGGTTCAAAACAACACCCTGTATAAAGGATTTAAAAAAATTTCTTTACACATTTGGAAAGAGCACTAAAAACTGAATTCGCTGACGTATTTTTTGTTTTCCCGCAGATAATTTTGATACAAAAATTTAAAGTTCAAGGTTTCAGTTTATCAGAATTAATTTAAGGGCGCGGTCTTCCTGTGTATAAAATCCTATGCTGCAGACCAAAAGTTAAATCGACTGATTTCCGAATGTAATGGGATTTAAAATATAATTTTCAGACAAATTAAAGATAAAGGTCTAACTTAGGTAGTCTTACTATTCTAAATTGATAAATTTATTATTTTCTATGAAAACGACAGCTTCAAAATCATCCAATTTTTTTAACCTTAAAAGTGGCATTTAACAATCTATATATCCTCGATTCTGAAAAAATAAGAAAAATAAACATTAACTTGACCTAAGTTAGACCTTTATCTACAATGTGGTTTAATCAGAATACATCAAAATACTTTAATTTATGAAATCAGTCGATTTGAAATTTTGAAGTCATTTCAAATTAATTTGAAAGTTTGGTCAAACAATGGCGTCTAAAAATTCTTTACCCATAGGTATTCAGTATATATATATATATATATATATATATATATATATATATATATATATATATATATATATATATATATAATTATATATAGATCATATAGGTTTTAACACTGTAAGAAAGATGGTGCCCGAAGCAAATCAAATTTGCAATGGATGCCAACCCATCAGCTGAGATATTTAGCGGGGTGATACCATAATTAGCCCAGTTGTGAGAGACTTTGACCTCTCATAAAATGTGATATCGCTTTAAAAGGTGTAGAAAACGATAAAAAAATCTTTGCGGCTCTAAAGTGTATGCTAAATTCGAAAAACTAATAGCACAACCACGTGGAACAGCAAAAAATTTTACTATTATTTATATTTCAGATAACATTTGTTCACTTTAAATTTTATTTTAATGTAATATACTTAAATGTTTCTTTTCAAATTATATTGCTAATTTTATATTTTGTTTGTTAACTGATTCATTTTATTCATTGAATTGTTTTCATTATTCTACAATAAATTATTGATATTTTGTAAAGTATAAACGTCACTTATAGCAAATTTTATCTCAAACTATAAAAATGCCATTTTTGGTTTTACTGTACAACTCAAGAAAATCAATAAACCCTGTAGAATTTTTTTATCTCTAATTTTTTCGAAAAATTCAATTTTTTTCTCATTTCATCGTATTCCTATCTGTTATGGTTTAGAATATAGCAATGTTGGCACATAATAAAAGAAACATGCACTCAAAACACAAAAAGAACGCTGCAATTGTATTTATTGTCTTTGTAAATAAAGTAAAGTAAAGTTTTTGCTCTCCAAACATTTAAAAAACTTTAATCAGAAAGGAACATTCTAAGTACGCCGAATATAATAATATATCATGAATTTAAATTTTCGCAGGAACTCACAGCTGTTGTTGATAAGAGTTCATTTGGCAACGTCGAATCAGTGGTTAGACAACGTTTTGTCTGAAAGTTGACGAGATTTTAGAGTATTTATAGATATATTTTTTATTACTCGAGGACGAGATGCTTTTTGCGCATGTCGTTTAACTGTCATAACGCGGGAATTTTTAAAAAGAATTCGAAATTATTTGTGTATGTTATGCATTAGAATAAAAATATAGAAAGTATTTTAGAAAAGAATTAGGGAATATTATAAAGTAAAAGATAAGAATATATTCAAAATAACTGATATGTTGTATGACTTTCATAATAAATTAATTTTTACTTTTTAATAGTTAGTATGTGTCGAAATCATGATTTTTCTTTTTTAATCAGTTATAATAACTATTAAATTGTCAATGTGTCAAATTATTACTTTCCATGGAACTCTAATTTATCAAATTAAAAAAAATGTAATAATTTTGTGCATAGGCATAGAACTGTAAATTTTCACTTCTGTTTTGTTTTCAAACATCAACTTCCTGTTGTCAAATTGGTTAAAAAAAAGTTCTGATTTTGGTAGATGTCGATCAATATGTAATCTTTCATATTTTATATTCAAATTCATTAATCTGAAAATTATAGAGATATATTTATTTTCAAATTGTTTGGGACTTCTAAATATCTTTGAAATGTTCACCTAAATCGTAATTCATCGTTCGCGCGGTTAATTTTTCTTTCGTTTCTCACACTTAATAACGAAGAACAAAATCACTTTATACGGGGTAATTCATTGAGAAATGCGCATACAGAAAAGGTAGATGGAGAACACCGAGGTGCTTCTAAATAACCTATGGGTCTATCGTTCTTTATAACCAAGATACAGGGTGATTTATTAATTTTCCCCATTTTTTCAATTCATCATAACTTATGAACGACCCTATACGTTTTTGTAATATTTGGTTCGTATGTTCTTTGTCTACAGTGGTGTCGATTAACATATTCCAAGTCCGGCCTTAAAAAGTTAATGAGTAGGTTTCGAATCGAAACAATACCCAGTATATTAATATTTTAAAATTTTATTTGGAAAGAGCAGAAAAAAATAAGTAAGACTAAATATATTTGGTGCTTCCGCTTACAACTCTTTTACTTATTAACTTGACTTAAATCTAGATGTTTCGATAATGAGGTGGCACAAAAATAAAAAAAAAATTCTTCCCCAAATGGTACTTTTCTAGCTTTAATCCATAAAATCATCAACTATTTCTTATTCTCCTAATTTCTGGATCCCAACCTTATTGAAAAATCAAAAAAAAAATATTATAAAGTATATATTTATAAATTTATTTTAATATTATTCATTTATCTGTTTAAGAATTTATTAATAAACAAATTCATTGATAAAACATATAATTTTTGTTTTCTTCTGTGTTTTTAGTACAATGCTTTTTGTGATCATTGTAGGCCCTTTCACTATTTATTTTTTATTATCCGATCGCTGGATTATAGCGATTACTTAAACTATAATCGCGATATGCCGGTACGTTAGAAGTTTTTTTGGTAGCAACAAAGGCGCCGCTTTAAAACTGTTAAATTGGGGCAACTTTATGTATTACACGAACTATACGCGTATTGCATTTGTCTTAGCGACCCGAGTTAAATAACGCCGGCGCCGTCCGATTGTTCGCGAAATCTCTTTCGACATAACCTATTACCGTGATTTAATTGGAGATTTGGCATTTTTTAATTTTTTACAGTTTGTACTTTAATTCTTGGTTTTTATAGTTAAGCATTTTGATAAAACTAAAAATACAAATATAATTGCTATAATTTTAAAATTAATATTTCTTCAAAACACAAACATATAAGTAGATCATCATAAAACGCACTTTTTATTATATAAAATCAAGGATCTCGGGTTTAAATAGTCTTCAAAGAAAAGTTTGGTGAAAAAAAATTGCTAAAGCGGCTTACTCCTTTGATGCAATTGTCTAGGAGTCTAGGGCCATCGTGAGCTGAACCAAAGTTCAAGCGATGCCTCCCCGCCTTGACTTAAAAAAACGATTCTTTGATCTACAAAGAAGCGCCGACGCAACTTGACACGTGTCGATTCAGGAATAGTTGTCATAGCTATATACTAACTTTGAAATGAGCAATAACATCACTCTGTATACATTTGAAAGGGGCATTTTATTTCGAAAATTTAATACCAATTATACCCTAGTAAAAAATTGTTTCCTACTTGTAAATATCTTTGACATGTTTACCTAAATCGTAATTCATCGTAATAAATAAATAAATAAATCGTTTGCGTGGTAAATTTTTCTTTCGTTTCTCATATACTTCATAACGAGGAACAAAATCACTTCATATAAATTACTGAAAAGAAAATGTTATTTTGATATTATCAATGCCCCAGTAACAAATTATTTTAATTTTAAGAATTAAAAGAAAGATTTTATGGATGAATAGTTTTCATTGAAAGGCTCTGTATAAATAATATATACCTACAAAGAAAATAAATGAATAATTATTTATCATTATGTTCTTTATTGTTAGCTAACCACTTACAAAGAGCTATCGACCGAGGTCCTTCTGCCCATAAATGAATAATAAAAAGTTAAGATTATACATTTTGGTAATACTAAATATTGTTGTCCCCTTGTATTAAATATAGCAGACAATGAATTTCTCGAACGGTTTCTGTAATGAGAAAATTTCAAAGGAAGGTTTCTGTAACTACTTTGTTTAATTTAAGCATTTATCACGAGATACCAGCACCTCCCGGACAGCACCTTATTTGACATAATTTCGCTGACATTTGACGTACAAGACCGCGCCCTTAAAATCGAAAAACAAATATTTTGCTTTGACAAAATTACAGCTCATTTAAAACACAAAAAATAACGTTTTCACCAAGTTTCATAAAAGAAAAATTATTTTTGCGCGAGATAAAAATTAAAAACGAAAAAAAAAAACTATTTTTTAACGTTTTTCTGGATATTTTTGAGGTTATCTTGAAAAATAATTAATTATCTACAACTTTTACATTAAACTTTTTCTAATAAGCATATTTTAGCCACAAATCGTAAAAACCCATTATCCAACCCTTCAAAACATATTTACCTAACCCCACCCCCCTTCCGAAACTTTTACTCATTTTCCGACCATCCGCATGCTGGCCCTGATCTATTGAGCCGTTCGGTTACAGATACAAAACAACCCCTCAATATCCATTATACCTAGTACAAAATATGTGTATCTATATCAATTATGGGACATCATCAGTTGCAGTCATAATCCTCGGGTGATTATACGTTCATGTAAATTATCCACTGGAGCGCTGTAGCCGCAAACATTAATTTTGAGGAACAGACTCGTGGTTTTAGCCAAACAAGAACTAATGGCCCTTTGGGTTGATTAACATTTATATTTCTATACTTGGATATCTCCGTTGCCAACATTAGGAGAGCTGTTAAGGGATTTAATAAGACTGTCTTAAAAAATTACACAGGAAATGTTTGGCGAATCGTTAGTATTGTCGGAAAATGTATTTGACCCTCCAAATCCGCGAGAACATTTTCTCTTTCGATTTCCGTCATTTTAAATTGATATATCTATTAATTTTGGGTCTAAATTTACATTTTCAAAGAGGCCAAACTATGCTGCTGCCGGTTTTTTCTCAAAAATGTGTGCGTTATTTCCGATAGATGGAAACACCATTTCTTTTTCCATATATTGCATTAATTTGCTATTTTCAACGAGAGATATTTGTTTATTCAGCTCACTAGCCCAGCTGATGATTCCCGGAGGCAAAAACAATGATTTTCTGTGTTGTGAGTTGAACTATCCCAAAATCGTAAAATGATATGATTTTATTAACCCTTAAATGATATTTAATTAATTTCTTTAACGCAATATTCAATGTTCGAAAATCACTCTGGTATTTACATTGATCCTGATGATAACCCTTCTCTATTCAAAATGATCCACAGCAAAATAATAAATATTGTTCATATTAATATTAGAAGTCTAAGAAAAAACTTCAATGAATTTCTTGTTTTCCTTGAGGCATATAAAATGGACAATTGTGATGTATTTATTCTTATAGTGAATGTTTTTAATTAGACTCAATCGACAATTTTTGCATTCCAGGTTATAAAACAATTTATAACAATGCCGATTTTAATAGAAACGACGGTATAGTTATTTTTGTCAAATCAAGTCTAAATTACTCTGTATCACATTTGAAGCTTGCGGTAAGTAATGTTACATTATCTATCTTAAATCTTGATATAAAAGGACTAGCCCATAAAATAATTGGCTTACACAGGCCTTGTCCTAGTAACTTAACTTCGTTTATTGAAGAAATAGATAATTTCTTTGCACAAAGTACTGAGAATCCTAAATTTAATTATTTTATAGGCGATATTAATATTGACATTATGAAAGACGAGGAAGCAAATGCAAACAAATACATGTCAGTCCTTGCTAAACATGGCTTTAAACCTTACATCCGTCGACCCACTCGTGAATCCAAAAGAAGGAAACGTCACAAGTGGTTCCATAAAAACACACTATACATATAATACTTCGAAACTTAACTTATATCTATCTCAAGAAAACTGGCATCAAGTCTTAAGTTCTAACAATTCACAAGTAGCAACAGACCTACTTTACAATACCTTGGAAAATAATTTGGAGAAATGTAAAACAATTCATAAGAATATAAATAAAATAAACAAATTAAAACCGTGGATAACAGAGGGGCTCATTCAATCTATAAAGTATAGGGATAAAATGAAAAAACGGCTGATAAACAATTATTCTAATACACTAGAAACTGAATATAAGCATTACAGAAACTTTCTTGATAAACTGCTAAAGAAAACCAAACACGAATTCTACCTAAAACAAATAAAGGACGCCCAATATGATATGAAAAAAATATACCGTGTTATTAATGAAGCAACAAATGAAACCAAAAAAAATTCGAATGAAAAAGTTCATGTAGTTCATGAGGATGGAAAAAACTTTAATGACAATAAAGCTATGGCAAATTACTGTAACGAATATTTTAACAAAGTCGGTATAGACATGTTAAAAAATATTCCACCCCCGCAATTTACGCTGTCAAATATAAATGCCAATCTAAAATCAATGTTTCTATCACCAGTGACTGATTTAGAGATAATAAAGCAGATTTCATCTTTGAAAAACAATAGCTCTCCTGGTTGTGATGGCATAACTGCTAGACAAATTAAAAATATTCATATGCACATTTTAACACCACTTGCTCACATTTTTAATCTTACGTATTATACGTATTATACGTATTATACCCTCACAGTTTAAATCATCAATTATAACCCCAATTTTTAAAGCAGGTGATAAAACAAAAATTAGTAATTATAGACCGATAAGTGTTTTAAATAATTTTGGTAAATTATTAGAGAAATGTATAAAAGAAAGGCTAATGCATTTTATTACCTCGAACAAAATTTTAAATGAAAATCAATTCGGATTCCAAACTGGTAAAGCCACAAGTGATGCAATGTATAGTGTGGTAAGTGAACTAGTTGAGGGCTTAGATAAAAACAAAAAATGTCTAGCAGTTTTCCTAGACCTGGCGAAAGCATTTGACACTGTAAATCATGAGAGGTTACTGGAGATTCTGTACACAAATGGAATAAGGGTAACAGCGTTAAATCTTTTTAAAAACTATCTGACTGATAGGATCCAACAAGTTAAAATAAATAATGCACTAAGTGATCCAGCCCTTGTAAAAATAGGCGTACCTCAGGGGACAGTTTTGGGTCCTATTCTCTTTTTACTTTATATTAATTCTATGCTTTCTCAAACAAGTGCAAAAGTCGTATCATATGCCGATGACACCGTAATTATCTTTAAATCAGATACCTGGTTGGACGTTAAATTAATTGCAGAGAGGGAACTTCATCTAATAACGAATTGGTTAAATACTTATCAATTATCTTTAAATGTTAATAAAACACATTATATCGCATTCTCTGCAAATAATGCTAACAGACCAGCTTTTCAAAATATTAGGATTAATCAGTCAAACACAAGTATTACTGAGGTTAGCCAGGTAAAGTACTTAGGTATCGTTATTGATAAGAATTTAAAATGGGACAGTCATATCAACTACTTAACAACTAAACTTAGAAAACTAATTTATAAATTTTACCAGTTACGTGAAATTCTCTCTACGAAACTGCTAATAATTATATACAAGGCTCTGGTTGAATCACTTTTACGTTATGGGATATTAGTTTGGGGTGGGCTCTACGAAAATTCTCTTTACTCGCTTAAAATTATACAAAATTATATTCTTAAAATTATTTTTAAACGTAATAAACGATTTTCTACTTGCTTGCTGTACTCCAGTGATATACTTAATATTAGATCTTTATATTTTTTAACAGTCCTAACATTTGCTTTTAAAAGGGGATATTTCCAACAAATAATGTGCACTCATGAATATAACACAAGGGGTACGACGGATAAACGTCTAAATATTCCAGAAAATTTCAAAAATATCAGTCATCGATTTGTAACATTCATCTTACCAAAAGCTTCAAATTTATTACCACTGACTATTCGACAAATTTCTAGAGTAACTAATTTTGTAAATGAAATAAAAATATTTATTTACCAAAAATATTTCGAGTTTCAAAAACTTCTAGCCACATAATGCTTTCAATTGTATTTTTTTTTCTCTTGGATTAACATCCATTTATTGTCATTGTATATTATTTATGTAAACTGCATGTTATGCATTTATTTTGATATTTCTCTTCCAGATGATTGCACTAATACAAGTGTTTGGTCACTTAGGGTGCAATGTTTTGGAAAACTTTTACACATCTCATTCTATTGTAAATTAAATTTATAAATTATTCTTTAATTTCGACATATTTTGTAATTTTGTTCTACAATATTTCTTTTGTAATTTTTCTTTTGTAATTTGTAATTTTCTTTTGTAATAATTTGTAATTTGTAATAATTTGTAATTTGTAACTTAAATTCAATTCAATATTGAGGGCAAATTAAGCAGTGAAGTGAATTTTCTTTCTCTTAATTATAATTTAAACTTTATACCTCCGAATTACCATTTATTTTCTATCCACTCGTACATCCCATCATTAATTAAGCCGTAATTTCATAGAATAAAACCTCATCTCCTTTTTTTAACTCCAGAGTTAAACTTTTTTCTAGAAAATTAAGTCCATCTTTAATTAAAGTCCATCCAATTCCGCAGTTCACAATTGCTCTTAACGTTTTCTCTTATCAAGACTAGACACTACCCATTAACTTCCGGTAGAAAGAAAGTCGAAAAAAACAAAAACCACTTATTCCAGCTTGGGACAAGTAACACTCCGCAATAATGGACTTTCTTCTACAGTTCTACAGCCGTAACACTCTGTGGTTGATTTTTATTAAGTCAGTCTTAAAAATACTAATAGAGTTTGAATTTTAAAAGTAAATTTTAACGAAATTATATCACTTACTAAACACTCTTCCAAAGAAGAATACGGATATTAACCCCTTAACACACACGTTTTTTAAAAATCCAAACCCTTGTTTTGGCAAAAATTTTAAAAAAATACAAAATTAATCAAAATTCTAATTTTAATTCTGGATTCTTTGCGTAATTCTTTGTGTCTCGCCGCGGGCTCTAAATCATCTTAGCTTTCAACCCTACTCTTTCAAGCAGTGTCTGGAGATCATTCACATTATCTGCTAATATTGCAGTGTCTTCCTGCATTTAAGTTAAAAATCATTGGGTACAAGATACAACCTTGTCTTACACCCTTTTTTATCTCTTACACCCCTGTATAACATTTATAAAATCAATGGTATTATTTTCTTGTTTTTTTTTGTATTAGGTGAAACGCAGTATAATGTTAAAGATGGCGGACGCCTGCCAGGAGCAATCGAACCGAAGTTTCCACGAAATGTACGTTCAACGTCACAACAACGTTTCGATACTTTACGCGGACATCGTGAATTTCACCCCGCTCTCGGAACAGTTGTCCGCATCCGATCTCGTAAAAACCCTCAACGAACTCTTTGGAAGATTCGATCAGATCGCACAAGTGAGTATAACATGTTGCTTCGGGGGTAGTTCGTATGCCGGAATGCCTTTTTTTTTTTTTTATTTTGAAAGTCCCTCAACTTGTATTTATACTTATTTCAAAACTTTTCGTACAACCAGCAACAACCAAACAAGAAATACAGTTCACTTATTGACCTGATATAGTCAATAATTCAATATTTTTTTTCATTAATCTCGATCTCACGGTTACCGTGAATTGTTTGATTTGCAAATGACCATGGACGTGCGTATTGTTTTTATCTTTATTAGAAATTTAATTATTTTATTGTGAAAAAGGTTTCTTACCAAAAATATAGTTTTTATGGGCTAACGTCAATGGTAAAAAAATTAGAAAATCTTTGTTTCCATCAGGTCAACGTTTCGGCTTTTTATTAAGACATCATCAGGGCTTCTGGAAAAAATATAAAAATGTATTGTCTTTTAAAATTGGAAATGAAGCGTATAAAATGTAACAATATGAAAGACGCAAATATTGTTTTTCTTGTACAAATAAAATAGAATAATTTGACATTATTAATAACAAAAATAAATTAATTAATTATATATGTGGATATGTAGAAAATCACAACAATAAAATATTTTTTTTTGTGACTTTCTACATATTTGTAAAATTAATTAATTCTTTTTTATTTTATTTTTGTTATTAATAATGTCAGATTGTTCTATTTTGTTATTGTTACATTTTTATAAGCTTCATTTTCAATTTTAAAAGACAACACATTTTTGTATTTTTTGCAGAAGCCCTGATGGCTTAATAAAAAGCCGAAATGTTGGCCTGATGAAAACAAAGGTTTTGTAATTTTTTTCTGTTGACCTTAGCCCACAAAAACAAAGGAAAAAATATATTTTTGGACAGAAAGGCACATTAATTATTTTATTTTAATTTGTTCAAATTTTAGTTTTTCAAAAAACACTCACTTTTTGGCGCCATAATTAAAAAAAATCATTGGAATTGTTTGCCTCATACTGGCATAAAGTTGGATAGTTTATTTTGTACTTATTTTACGTTGTCGTGGTTTATAGCACAAATTTACAGCTGCTGGTTGTCTTTTTTGAATTTAAAATAAACTTTCTTCCATTCTGTATACATACATAAACCTTTATTTTCAAGTTTCATTGAATTCTTTAAAGGATAAGAAAATATATGTGTCTTTCTTAGTTTACATTGAATTTCCTTAAATGTAAGAGGATTTAAATTAAAAAAAGATTTTTTTTAATGATCCAACTTTTTTAATTGGTAATCACGCTAATTATTTTTCGATAAATAAGTGTGACTAAAGGCAAAAAAAAGATTCATTAATAAGGATCTAAATGTACATAAATTTATTGAATAAAAATTTTCTTGTGAATTTCAAAGTTTGTTAAAATCGTGCGTACCATCAAAATTCTAAAAATAACAAATTTGATTCTAAAATTCAGATAAAATCAGAAAAAACTTAATATCCATACAAATTATTCATCAAGGAATAATAATAAATATATTGCAGCATCTGATCGCAATCGATCCATCATAAATTTTAGCTTGAACCTTCACCGGGAATCAGGGCCGTAACTAGCTTTTTGTGGGCCCTAGGCAACACTTTCAAATTGGACCCTTTAATATAAAAAAGAAATCTTACTTTTTTAATAAATTCTCAACATGGAAATTTTAGGCCTACTATTTTAAATGGGAACAATAACGCAGTTGATTTAAAATTGTTTTCCGAGAGTCCTTTCTGGGCCCTGGGCAAGTGTCCCTATTGCCCCTGCCTAGTTACGGCTCTGCTGGGAATAACTGTTCACCCTTCGCTGATTTTTTAATCTTCTTAGCATGTTAAATAATTTATCTGTATTAGTAGGACCTCCTCCACTCCACTTTTAAGCCACGCCCCTTCTGTCATCTGTCAATATTGTTGCCAACAATACAGGTTTGCCAACTCAACATTGGGGAAAGGGGGGTTAGGGAAATGGGGGAATCAGCGCCACCTGGGTTGCCAACAGTAGAAAACGCTGCGTACGATCGTTTGTGCGAACGCTCGCAACCCTGTTGGCAACAATGTTGACAGATGACAGAAGGGGCGTAGCCTAAAAGTGGAGTGAAGGGGGTCCTCGGAATTTTATAATTCTTTATTAACACACAATGGTATATAAATTTTTTATTTACTTCTTTTATTCATCATTTATTTTTACATTTATCTTTTGTACCAACTGGCTTATACTATGCACTTTAAAAAAAAGATTTACTCACTGGTGCTTCTCAGGTTCTAATTGTTGGTAACTACAAAAAAAGTGAGGCGCCAAGCACCAATAAATAAACAATTTCTTTTTTTTAAATAGCCTAACCAGTACAACTTTTTTTGGCCATAAAAATTTACCTGCTTTTATTGATTATCTGATATATGCGACAGGAGTAAATACATTTAGAACAAAAATAATGTAAAATTAATCCTGAATAATGTCGAGTGGGAATTCATTTGACGGCTTTGAAGGCTCGGCTTTCAGATCGATTGTGCAAACACGAAATAAAAATCCTCTAAATTGTATAGCGACTTTTGGCGCGTTTCTGGCCCGTAGTCAGATGGGATGTTTTTTAACCCCTTAAAGCACACATGTTCTTGGAAAAAAAATTGGAAACACTACAAAATGTTTTTGTTCCTTGTCTGCGCCCACTGTTAGGGGGTGGATTGTTCTAAAAATTAATTCGTTCTGACAGATCAAGCTTTACGCTTCGTATTTTGCGTGGGAAGCTGAGGAATGTGTTATGCTGGAATTCTATTGGTTGTCTTTTCCCGCACAAAAAATTCAAAAAAATTAAAATTTGGTTTACGCAGAATGAATTTTATATAAGAAACGATTGGCAATATCAAAATTGCCGAAAAAAAATGTTTGGGCCATTTTTGAGGGAAAAAATGAGTTTTTTGGGATATAAATGGACCTAGAAACTACAAAAAAATTAATATTTGGTTTACGCAGAATGAATTTTGTATAAGAAACGATTGGCAATGTCAAAATTACCGAAAAAAATGTTTGGGTCATTTTTGATACAAAAAGTGAGTTTTTTAGGATATAAATGGACCTAGAATCTACGAAAAAAATTCAAAAAAATTAAAATTTGGTTTACGCAGAATTAATTTTGTATAAGAAACGATTGGCAATGTAAAAATTACCGAAAAAAAAATGTTTGGACCATTTTGGGAGAGAAAAGTTAGTTTTTTAGGATATAAATGGACCTAGAATCTACAAAAAAAAATCAAAAAAATTAAAATTTGGTTTACGCAAAATTAATTTTGTATAAGAAATGATTGGCAATGTAAAAATTACCGAAAAAAAAATGTTTGGACCATTTTGGGAGAGAAAAGTTAGTTTTTTAGGATATAAATGGACCTAGGATCTACAAAAAAAAATCAAAAAAATTAAAATTTGGTTTACGCAGATATGAGAAATATCCTCTCATTGTCGGAATTTGGGGGGGGGGGGGGCAATTGCCTCTACTGCCCCCTGGAGCCGCCATTGGTTTAGATAGTGTTTGTACTTGGATGAGTTTTTAAACGGTATTACGTCTTATTTGCCTCAGAGGTGGCGTGAAAAGATTTATTTTAATTATATTTTATTATTTTATTTATTTTATGTTACCCCGCTCAGCAGTATCCATTGGAATTTGAACATTATTTACGTTTTAATTTTGTCTACTTCTCTTTTTCTTTTCATTTTAATTAATTCCGCAGCTTGAACGCTCAAAAAAAAATTAATCGATTTCTCAGATCGTCGTTTTCGAATATTTCTAAATATACAGTGCCTCTTTAGAATATACAACTTTTAATTAAAGCTGGAATTAAGCAGTTGTTCATATTTATTTTCAATTACCTAGCCGGAATGAAATCGGGGAATTTTATTGGACAACTGCACTTTCAAATAAATGAACAACATCGAGAAAATGTTTTAACACGTTTTTTTTATTAAATGTCTTTTTCTACGGCAACATTACAGTTTCTCCATTTTGAATTACAGAAATATAAAAACAAAATTCCTAGATATGAAGACAAGTTGCTTTGATGTGCCGAGAAGCTGCTTTTATGTGCCGACAAGTTGCGCTCGAATTAACTCGAGCAATTTTCGAATTGTCACTTAACGATATATGTTCTGGGTTGTACAGACACCTCTGTATATTGTCAACCCAGACTTTGAAGAAGACACCCTATAGATGCCCCTGTTCCCGTTTAAGTGACATTAGACTTAAACGAGCAATTTGTTCAGTGGACTGTATATCTCTTTGAAGAAGGCACCCTATAGATGTCCCTGGTATTGACGAAGGTGGTTTAAAAAACACTCAACACTTTCCTGAACTGTGTATTAAATTTTAACAAGAAATAGTACAAACGTAACAATTTAGATTTATTACAATTATGATAAATGGTTCAAATTATTCTTATGGACCCAATCGAAAACTACTTTTGCATTGTTTTACGAAACAAGAAAAGTGTAAAAGAAATTATTTTACTTAATTGAAGACTAACTTAAGACTGACTCTAAAACTTTTAAAAGAGATCACGTATGCTTGTTGCCATGCAGAAAAATGCATGTGTTTCGTTATGACGTAGGATCATTCGATTGTTTTCAGCCAATGATATTGTTTGTGGAGATTCTTTTGATGGTAACTGTATATTTCTCAAACGTGTTTACTTCCGTGTGTAGTGCGGATGAACCTTATTGTCTAACTGTATAGAGGCAAAATGTTTTTTATGCAAGCGAAATTATGTTTTCGTACGTGGTAGTATATAATAACGAAGTTTTTAGTGTGGCTGATTGACAGCGCTATTTTACAGAAAACAATAAACAATACGTTTAAGTGTTAAGAGAATATAGGCATAAATCTTTAATCTACTGGGAATTTAAATTTTCTCATCCCAACTTTCGAATTTACCCATCGTTTTGCAAATTAACAATTCGCTTTCAAAGCCTTTCGAAAGTCTCTCGTAAAATGATTACGTTTTCAAAAACCCGGCGAGATCCTTTTTGTTTTAAGTTTTCCAAAACATTTTATTAAGTTTCGGTTGACGTATTTCGTCCTCATCGACGCTCTGCGTGTGTCTCTTCGTGGCTAATCGGTCGGAAATTTCGCTTTCATTTCAGTTACGCGCCACAATAATTTTAAATCAATTTCCTGACAACTAGAGAGAGAGAGAGAGAGAGAGAGAGAGAAACGAACGCTTTGTGCGATTTACTCGAACACGTTCGAATTGGTGAAAATCAAAACGAACAACCTACTGGAAAATCGCGAATAAATATTTTGGGACAGACACAAAAACAGTCATTTAGCTATGCGAATTAATAAGTGGAGTAATAAAGACGGTAGCTGGGAGAGAGAGGGTGGATGTGGAACGATCGCGATCCCCCCAAAAGTTGATTGACTTTGAGGAAATTGATACCTAGCCGGGAGTTTTGGAAGGTTCGAGATAAAAGTGTGTTTTCGATCAATTTATTTCGACGGTACCCAATTCCGCCAAACATCTCCCCGGTCCATAATCCTATGGATCAATTCCGCCACGTACTTCGGAGAATCAGGCTAGAGGAGTAGTCATGTGGCAGTTGACAAATGACATGTGACATTTGACAAATGACATGTGACAGTTGACAAGTGCGCCGGTGATGCCTACCTCCGTTCCTAGAATCGGTTGAACATAAACTCGTAAGACCCTGATAAAGTTTGAAGATTAAAAATAATCTGTTGGCGGAATTTATTCATTGGAGGTCGAATATTCTATTTTATTTTTTTGATTATTTTTTTCATCTGTCAAAACAGTCAGATTTAGTGGTTTCAGCCAATAACAGCTCAGGATCCTAAACAATCATTGTGTTTTATACTTCTTCGTAATTGTTTTTTGATTAAACTGTGTTTACCTTTTTTGAAATGTCAAATATAAACATTTAACAACTTTTATTTGGCACTATCAATTATTATTATACTAAAATGTATTGCAAATCTATGTTATTATACAAATTTCAAAATTTATCTGTAAACTAACCTGTTTATTCGTTTATTCACACACACAACATCAGTTTTTGAATACCCAAATATTTAAAAATCCATAAATCTCTTTTAAACTGACAAATGTCAAACTTTATATTCGAATTAAGCCAAACGCAATCACATATGCCTTGGTGGCCCTGTATTTAAAACTATAACAGCTCAATATTTTTTGATGTTTCGATTTAATTTGATAAAGAAAATAATGAACATTTGTGTGTAAAGTGTCTTTTGCATAAATGACTATTGTTGAGGGTTCTGGAACCATCCCGGCTCGAAGAGACCCTATTGTGTATCAGTTTACCAGGTCAGCCGATGTGTTAATCACTGCCTTTTTAAACTATATTGTAGCTTCTAAATGGACTGTAATTTTTGTGTCTTCCCAACTCCAATAACAAAAACAAACACCTTGTATTTAACGGTTTATTAAAATGATGAAGAAATAACTCACAAATTAACAATAAAAGTACTTGGGTATTTTACTAATCCATATTAGTAAATAACGAACGAACAGCGCACAAATTATCAATAAAAGTATGTGTTAACAATCACTAAACCATATTAGTAAAAAATTAAAGTAATCACATCATTCAGAAAATATGTCATTTATAATGCGCGTTGAAATGTTTTGTCTATGAGTGGCGGTGCAACACTAATTTTTGCTGCACTAAGGAGCACTGATTTTAAGTTTAAAATAACAATAAAGTAAACCGCCTGATTCGCAGCTAAGTACCACTGTGAAAACGAAATTTGCTGCACTAAGGATCACTGATTTCAGATTTAAAATAACAATAAAGTGGACCACCTGATTCGCAGCTAAGTACCACTGTGAAAACAAAATTTGCTGCACTAAGGAGCACTGATTTTAGGTTTAAAATAACAATAAAGTGGACCGCCTGATTCGCAGCTAAGTACCACTGTGAAAACGAAATTTGCTGCACTAAGGAGCACTGATTTTAAGTTCAAACTAACAATAAAGTGAAAACGAAATATTTTTACGTTGCGCTGGTCAACGGAGGGTTCTAAGCTGGTTTGCAGTTAGAAGCGCACTAATTAAAAAATTCGCGAAGTCTGGACACTTCGACTTTTTCCCACCCGTCCGAGTATTCTAGAAGCTAGTTGTTATCCCGTGGGCGAATCGATTTCGGCTAAACGGGTGGATTTTTATGTCTGTCTCTTTCTCTCACGCTGGAGAAAACAAAAATTAATTTGGTTGTGAAATTATGAGATTATGTATACGTGACAAACAGCGCATAATTCAAAACCGTTAAGACTTCTGTGTCTCGCGGTGTTGTCGGATTGTTTGAAAGTGTTTGATGCGATGTTGTCGATTTGAGATTATGTTTAATTTTATTGTTGAAAATTAAACAACTATATTCTCTGTTTTTAATACAAAATGATTCAAAAAATAAACCTTCCAAATACCCCTAAAATTTTATAGATTAAATTTGGAGGACTCGTGGTATTACCTTTTTTAGTGGAAGGGTGATGAGAAGAAAAAAAATAAAATTTTCACAATTTTATCAATTATCAACAAAAATTGACCTTGATATTGTTTTATGTGAAATCTTGTGGTAAATTCCTTTATGGAAAAGTTACGGTGAGAGTTTAAAGTTTTTTTTTTAAATTCTGTTTTCAAATTCTTTTTTTTTAAATTCTTAGTTCAAAAAATTTTTAAATAACTTCAATTGTATTGCAATTTATATTTAATTGTTAATATTTTTGACCAATGATAACTTTCCTAACTCCGCAACTTTCCTATTTAGGTACCTGATGATGACATCGATATGTCGAAACCGGTCGTAGAAAATAAACAGTAACTCTGTGAGACATAAAGGTCTTCTCATCTACCCCTAACTTAAATCTTTTTTTCTTATTTGAGAAAGTAGTGAAAGCACGATAATATAGATCAAAACGTATGACAAATTCACTAATTATTCGGTTTTTTTTTACTAGGACAACCAATGTATGAGAATCAAAATACTGGGCGACTGTTACTACTGCGTCTCGGGTTTGCCAGTATCACGCCCAAATCACGCGTACAACTGTGTCAATATGGGCCTTCAAATGATAGAAGCAATCAGGTACACAAACCATTTACCAATTACTTCCAATCAAAGATTTCATAAAATTGAATATTTTATAAAGTAGAACCGGAAATCTAAGAAGGTCATACATTACCATAAACCGTAAACGACTTGACGTACCTACTCTAGCAATTAAGTTCTGTTCTATATATACAGGGTGACACAGCAACCATGTAACAGGCTACAGTATCTGTGTTTCTCAAGATAAAATTATAAAATTTTATGGTATTAAATGGGACCTTAGTGGCCTCATTTTAGTCAGTTTGTTTCACTGATACCAACTTTTGAATTTTAAACGGGACACCCTGTAGAGTATTGCATTTTTGGAATCTACATACACAAATCAAATTTTCAAAATGTTGTCCATTATTTTCGACACACAGTCTTGCTCTACTAACAGTTGTCTCATAGGCTCGATTTATTTGATCTGCTGTTATGCTGTTAATAGCATCTCGAACAGAAATTTCCAATTGTTGTCTTGTAGTGTATGTTCTTTTATAAACAATATTTTTTAAATGTCCCCAAATAAAAAAGTCCAATGGCGTAAGATCAGGTGATTTTGCTGGCCATCTGATAGGACCGTTATTTCCGATCCATATATTTCCAAATCGAAAATGTAAATAATTTTGAACCGGACCAAAATTATGAGGGCCAGCCCCATCTTGTTGAAAGGTAACTCTTTCATTTACTTCATCTGGAAAATCGTCGAAATTATTCTCAATTTCATTTTGTAAAAATTCTAAATATCTTTCTCCTTCTCTTCCCTCTAATATGCCCAACCAGACATTAAATCCAAATCTTACTTGTTGATGTCCTTGTCTTATTTTCTGTAGCCCAATACCTTGTATTATTTTTATTAAATATTCCTAAATTCGTAAATCTAGACTCGTCAGTAAATAAAATGGAGTGATGAAAGTTATTGTTTAAATTGTAATTATTTAAAAGCCAATTACAATATGTAATTCTTCTAGCAAAATCATTTTCATACAACTCTTGATGAATTTGATACTTGAAAGATTTATATTTATATTTTTTTTAAATTCTTCTAACAGATTCCCTGCTTACATCAAACTGTCTTTCTATTTCTCTCAAGGAAGATGTTGGGTCATAATTTACATATGCAAGTACATTTGTCTCAACTTCTTCACTTATTATACATTCGTCATTTTCAGCAATCGGTTCCCTTCTTAACTGAGTTTCAAGTCTCCAGAAATAATTGTTGCTTGGATGATTCCAGAATATTAGTAACATGTCTATTTGTTCATTACGAGTATACATTTTTATCAAAAACGATTTTAGATTATTTACTTTATTTTGATAATATTGATATATGACCTTCTTAGATTTCTGGTTCCACTTTAACTTCCTCTTTTTTCACAATAATTCTTTGACTAAACGGATATGCAGTCATATCTTGAAATGAACATCCTATTTTAATTTCAAATTCAATTTTATGAAGTGTCAAAATTATAAAAAACTATTTAGTCAAGTAGGCGCCCCGAATTGATATTTATCCAACGAAGTGTGCACTTTATTTTCGTACAATTTTTCTGGAATTTTAGGTTTGTCCGGGAAGCCACCGGCTTCAACGTCGACATGAGGATTGGAATCCACACGGGGAACGTCCTGTGCGGCGTCCTGGGTCTCAGGAAGTGGCAGTTCGATGTCTGGAGCGACGATGTTACGCTGGCGAACCACATGGAGTCCGGAGGGATCGCGGGGTAAGTTATAAGTTGGTATTTCGCTTTTGGCGTCGCGTTCGCGAGATATATCGAGGAAGCTTGAATTACAGCGCTTCCTGGGGGAGACTTTCAGAGGTGTGATGTGTGGGGTATTTTTTCGTACTTGATTGGGCTTAGCGGAAGGAAAATCTGCTATAAATTATCAAGTGTGTTCACGTTTTGAAGCCCTTTTATTACTGTAGATAAAAAAGAATTAGAAATCAATTTTTTTTGGTCAGACTTCGCGCTCTATACACCTGCGAGGCAACGGGTAAGGCGGAGGTATAAAATTAGGTACTGGTGGAGCCTAATTGCCACGCAAACTTTATTTCTCGATACACTTACGAGGGGGAGTCTAAATTTTGTACTTTTTTTGCTTTCTTTGCGTTTTGTTTGGGAATTTGTGTTACTTAAATTATATTTATTTGTAGGTTATATTCTTCTTCTGAAAACTCTCCTGATTTTTTGCTTTACCTACGTACGAGATGAAATAATAATAATTTAATATTGTACGGAAATTGTAATTCTTCAATCATCCGTCTATCTCTTATCTCTATTCATAAATTATCTCCTTGGAATTCTGAGAGCGGCGCCACTCTACAGATGCAAAATGTTGTAATGCAAGGGTTTCGTAGTCCCTAACTTTTAAGGTTTATTTTTCAATATTAGTGGATGAAAAAATTTGTACTTGTTGGTAAAGATCTAATCTATGTTCGTACGTTCTCACTTTTTCGAAATTCTCTTTGGTTCTTTTCTAAAAAAATTGGGAAAAATCATCAAAAAAACTTGGAAATTTGCGATTTTTTTTAGAACAAACTAAATTAAATTTTGAAAAAGTGAGAACATAGGAACATAGATTAGACATTTACCAATTTGTACTAATTTTTTCATTCTCTCAAAATAGAAAATGAACCTAAAATGTTAGGGATTGTGTACGTTAAGGCGTTAAATTCAAATGCTTTTAGCTGCAAATTGATTGAAATCAAATTAAAATTATTTTTTTTATAATAGGGCCAAATACAGAACCCCGTGAAACACCAGTTCATCCAAAGCCCTCTAGTAAACTCCAACTTCTTCGAAAACTTTTATTATACAATACATTTTGTTGCATCTCTCATTAACCGCCCCACTTTTAATGTACTTTTGATTCTAATTTTCTGTAAAGAAATTCTATAAGTTGAAATCTGGGGTAAAAGTTTTCTATTTTGCGTGCGGGTTCGGGTGTGATTTTGATGGGTCTCGGAGGTTCGGGTATTAAAATTACACAAAGCAAACTCCATCCACTTGTCGGAGTTGAATAAAAAGCTTTAAAGCGCCAGGCGGGCTAGACCGGACGAAAGTTTATAACGAAGCTTTTATTTGAAGGGCAACTTTACTTCAATCTCCAACCATATTGTAATATTCTTCGCTTTGTTCTTTTCTTCTCTTTCAATATAACTGATTAATATGGGATTGAGGCGACAACATGAGCGTCCATCGTCCAGATTTACCGACTGTGTTTTGGGAAGTTCCAAATAATACCAAATTTGGAGACCCAAACCTATTAGGCCACACCCTTTAGATGTGCCTGTCCCAACTTATTGTAGATTTAAGTTGGCAGAGAAATGATGTGGACTGTATATATATAGGTTATAGCGAAATTATACTCTGAGTACTTGGATTTTATATATTAACGATAACGTAAAACAAAACACTTTACAACAAACATAGAATATAACAAACTTAAACTGTGTTTGCAATTGCTCAAAAAATAACTGACTGTGAATACGAGTGCGTATGTAATAGTATTACGTATTACGTATGAAACAGTCCAATGATTGCATACAAATCTTTAATTCGCTCGCGACTAGATTATGGGAGCATACTGTATATGTCTGCTAGTAAATCTAACTTAAAATCTCTCAATGTAATTCAAAACTCGGCCCTAAGAATCTGTCTCGGCGCTTTTAGATCTAGCCCAACCGAAAGTCTGTATGTCGAAGCAGGTGAAGCCCCCCTTTTCATTCGCAGGCAACGTCTGCTACTATCTTATGCTGCTAGTGTATCTGCAAATCCAAACAATCCTACATTCCAACTAATAAATTCATCACCTCCTCTTACCAGATACAACTCCAGAATCCTACCTTTAATCCCTCAAACCCTATCAACCCTATCCAGCAACATTGACTTCACCAAAACAACCCCATTTCACGTTTCAAACATACCTCCATGGACGAAAATACTACCTCACTTCAACACAAAGTTGCAAAAATACGATAAGAAAGAAACTTCCAGCATACTCATCAGGCATACATTTACAAACCTAATTCATTCGTCCAACTATGACAAGATACTTTTTACTGATGCATCCAAAGATGATCGTGGGGTAGGCTGTGCAGTCACCACAACAAATTCTATTATAGACATGAAGCGACTTTCTGAAAAGTGCACTGTTTACACGGGAGAACTGTTCAGCATATTAGTAGCGCTAAAAACTATCACGCCTGATATCAAGTCATCAGCGATTTGTACGGACTCACTTTCATCGATTCAAACCATTAAAGACATATACTCCTTAAATCCAATTGTCCAAAATATTCAAGAAAGCTGTAACCATCTTATTACCGAAGCCACTGCGATAAACTTCTTCTGGGTCCCTTCACACATTGGTATTGACGGCAATGAACAAGCAGATCAGGCAGCAAAACAAGCCATTAGCATGGACACAAACGTAGAAAACATTCAACTCCACACTGACTTAAAATGTATAATTAAAAATATAACATTAAAGTCATGGCAAAGACATTGGGACAGAGTTAGTCCTAAACTACACGACATCCAGCCTCGCATTGTTCCTCTAAAAATATCAATGAAGAGAAGAGACAAAATTATCATTCGAAGAATAAGGATAGGACATACTCGTCTTACTCATGATTATCTCATGGCCTCAAGAGATCCACCGTCCTGTGAACACTGTAACAACACTCGCCTAACCGTTCAACATATATTGCTTGACTGCAACCATCTCACATCGAAACGTCTCCAACATAACCTTAATGGAAACCTAAAAGACATTCTTAATTCGTACAATAGTTTATGTAATGTAATTAATTTCTTAAAAGATTGTAACTTGTACCACCTTATGTAATTTTTATAGTTCTTGTGTCAATGACCACGCTGTCGAGACACGTTAATAAAAATAAAAAAAAAAAAAAATTGCTGAATTTATTACGTATGAACAGCCCAATGATTACGACCTGTTCATACGGAGATAGAAGTTCTACTGGTTTAATTAACGAGATCCTTCGGCGGCCAATCACGGGTATGTATTTTCGGCTTTATTGTTGTGCCCTTTTTTTTATCTCTTTGGCAACTTGCAGTTTCACCAATGTGTCGCGATGTATGTAAAGACGGTTGCCGACAAGGGCGGCTTTAGCATTGAAGTTTTATCTCGTCGGCGAGTTACTTCCGCGTTGATTATCTGCGCGATGGCCTTGATTCACGACGCGTGTTGTACTGTTGCTATGCTGGGCACTTAGGCGTGCGATTTGGTTATTTTTATCTCCTTTGTCGCCATGAGCGTAGATAAAAATGTTCGATTTCGAACAGACTGTTTGTTTTGATTGTGTTAATTTTAGGTTATAGTGAAAATTTTATTGAAAATAACTTCACTTCTAAGCAGGGTTGCCAATTTGTGAGTATTTTACTAGTCTGTGAGTAATTTTGTGAGTAAAGGGCAATTGTGAGTAAAATGGTGAGTAATTATGAGGTTAGTAGTATACTATCGGTAATGGTAATTAATTTTAAAAAATCTTTAAGTTTACAGACTCCAGTAGTGATCAAATTTTGAAGCTTTTTAGATTTACAGCGTACTCTATCGGTTTTCCCATATAACAGTAAAGTTGGTAAATAAGGTAACTAGTGATTTCTGTCTGTTTGACATAACTTACAACACTAGATGTCGCAGCGTGTTGGAGAATGCTTTATCCTTTGTTGAATTTTGTCTTTGTGTGATTTACACTAACAAATAATGAACAATCTCATTGCCACATCCCGCGTTATTATCGTTAAAAGTTAGTTATTAGCAAATATAACTAAAATTAGCAAATTCCGTATAGCCAACTTAATTTCCCTCCAATAACGTAGCCACCCCCTTTCTTCAGTCTCCTCCTTGTCCAAATTCTAACTTATTTCATAACCCCCTCTAATAATAAGAACCCTGGTTCTATCGAGGTTTTTTTAGTTCACTTACGATTTAAAAAAAAAGTATTGATATTTTGAAGTTGTGAGTAATCCACAAAAATTTTGTGAGTAAACCGGTAAAGGCTAGTTGGCAACACTGCTTCTAAGCACTATGATGGTGTTGTGTGGTTTATGATGGTGTTGTGTGGTTTTTCTGGGTTTTTCCACAACTGTAAAGCAAATACGCCATCAATCATCAATAAGTCGCCCCAGAGCGCCACGGCAAATAATAATAATAATAATAGCCGTCCTCCCCCGCACAAGCTGCAGAGCTTCTGGGGTTCACTCGTAAGGGAGTGAATTGCAGGGCGTATATTATTATTATTATAAGCTTCATTTATCAGTTTTACCGATAGATGGTAGCACATTTATTGGATTCTAAAATCTAACTGATGAAGCAACCCTCAATACAAATTGGATTTACAACCTCCAATGCAAGTATTCGTTGATTCTATGGTTTTTTAGGTTATTTTCAATAACATTTTCACTATAACCTAAAATTCATTGACAGACAATTTTGAATGGATTTTCGCGTGAGATATTTATTTTTATTACAAAAAAAATTAAAAAAAAATTCTTAAAATATACTATATCCGTGAAATTTACAATTTTATTTTAATGACGTGTTTACTTTTATTTAAAAAAATCAGTACTGAAAGAAACCCCGTCTCAATGTTTTTTGTCGACGCCTATGGTAAGAGGAAAGAGCAATTTCACCCTATTTGGTTTTTAAGACCATTAGGATCTTTTTGTTTCGTAATAAAATAAGCTTCAATATCCTTTTGTGCTTTTAGATAATTATGATTTTTTTTTCTTTATGGATATTGACCTAATTTTAAGAAAGAACAAAAAGTAAGTGGGCTACTGTTAATTTTTTCGAGAAATTTGGAACATTAATTTCTTTTATGATATTTTATTTTACCTTTTTGTCAATTTTAAGCCTCTTACTATACAAGGTTAAAGAAATCCGTACAGACAGAATTTTTTTTTTAAATATGGGCATTATTCTGTAATTTTTCTTCGTCAATTTTCAAATATTTTTTTTCTAATTCCAGTTTTTCTGAATACCATAAGTCAAATAATTTTTTTTTCAAATTTGTTGGCCCATTTCTGCTTTAAGAAAGTAACAGTTAATTTTAAAAAAATTCTGCAGTGAGAGAGCTATAGGGGTTTGAGGAAACTTTTACCCCCTATTTTTTATGTCACTGGAGGATTTTTAAAATGTTTGTTTACTTTTTTATAGGTCCAGACATAATATATTGTAACTCATTTCGGACACTCATAGTGGTTTGTATTTCAATTTCTCTCTCTCTAAAAATTTTTTAACAAATAAGTGGTTTTAATCCAGCGAAGAGAGAGAGAGAGAGAGAGAAATAATTATTGTACAATTCTTATGATAAGTCTTCTTTATTATCGAATTCATACGGGTCGTAATTTCTTAGCCAATCGAATGCCTCTCCAAGCGACGAACACATGAATTGGATGAGGGTGAGGCAAAGAATAAATTTATACAGGTAGAGATCATTATATTTTGTCCCATAATTATTTTATTATGATCCTTGTATAAAGTGGGATAAATTTTGTTCTACAATTGAAAATAGTTAAACTGTATGTTTCTTAATTGATGGCGCATGTGGAAACTTCTAATTTTCTTTATAGGTGTAGAAAAAAAAATTTTACGCGTTTTTACTGCCGCTATATAAATCCCTCTCGCGAATAACAAACTGTATGTTCGGTATTTATCCTTCTACATTACCATTCCACACTTTTTTCCTCCATTTTTTTGCTTTTCGGTTTACATTACATTCGTGAATCATTTTTTCTCTCGGAGGTGCTATAACGACTAATGGAAGTCATTCTGTCAGATGATAGGAACGATAAATAATTCAAAAATTGATGCGTCCGAAGTAAATTTGTTTTGCTTGTCGATATGTTTCGATAAAAACGACTTCGAGATTTTTCATATGGGATGTCAAGATTCCAGACGCTGAAATACGTATTAGATTTTGATCGAAAACGATTTGACGTTATTCCAAACTTATACCGAGAAGAACAGATAACGTATTACCGCGAAACTGCCTGTCAATTAATATATTCAATATCTAAGCTGGAAGTTGGAAGTTTACTAACGAAGTGTTAATTTAACAGGGGTATCCACCGAGGATAACTATAGACTTTCCATCAAGTCGTAAATACACTTCATTACGGATCATCATTTACCTATGCTGCGATTCAACACTTGGGGAGTTAATTAATTCGACAACTAGACAACCGTACGTGTTTTAGTTTAAATCGATACTAATTTAAAGCGTGACATTTGGAAGTTGATCGCAAACTACGTAACTACTTTTCGAAAAGAAAATTGTTGCTCTGATTTGCTCTTTCCTAATTAATGTATCATCCAAAGATAACTCGCTAAATTAAATAAAACGAGGCACCGCGTTGCCCACTGACGTTTCCTATCATCATAAAAAAAATTAGTTTTTTAAATTGGACACGGTGGAATAGTAGAAAATACTTAAAAATCAAAAAAATTGCTATATGAAGTAATTATTTACTACTTTTAACGCCTGCGCCTGTCCATTTCGATTACGCTTGACACGAGCGCCGCTCTAACGGAATTTTAGGTAAACAAACATAACTGTTAACTTACTGAGCGCGCCGCATGATGTCGTCAAGGGCGGTTCCAGCCCAGAGATTTGGGGGAGGTGCAAATATAAACAAATTTCCCTCTCCAAAACATGAAAATTCACTTTTAACTTCATTTGTCTGGAATCGCCGTTGGATGTCGTTTTGAGCATTGCTGGGTTGGCGTATATCCTGTTGATTTGTGTGATCGTTTGTGAGTGTATGTGAACTTGAAATGATCTATATTTTTGAGTAATAAACACAAACTTTTGCTTTGTAAGTGGCTCACAAAACTTATTTAAAAACGGCGCGCTCTTGTCACTCTTAACCTTATTTCTTCATTTTCTTAAATCTAATACTAAATTGGCTTTAACATATCCTACATTCCCCCGTATCTAACCACTGCTCTAACTTCTTTGTGGATTCGTTTGCCGCATTTCCAGGCAAAAAAAAATATCTTAAATTTGTTGTCCGGCCGAATTTTCCTTTAAATTTTAATAACCATCACGTCCAGACCCACAAATTTCTTTGATCATGCACAGAGCATCCTCCTAATGGTGGAGTCGTATTTTAAAGAAAAATAGGAGCTGAATGTCAGATATGAAAAAAGAAATTGGGGTTTAGTACGGTGAATGAAGGTAAAAATCAACTATTATCTCCCATTTCGTTGAAACTCCATCGATTTGCATGAAAATTTGGGATTGAGTATATTTTACCTTCAACTTCAAAAATGACACTTGCGCTTTTTTCATTTTAGGGGTTAAATCCACCCTTTTTGTTAAAAATGGTAAAAAATGCATATTTAAGCATTCTGGCGTAAGTAATCTCGTTTAATTAAATTTTAAACATTTATATGCATGATTTATGATTCTAATTAATTTTTCAACCCTTTTAGCAACCATCCCTTAAATCAAAAATCATGAAAAAATCATTTTCTATATTTCTGAAATATGAAATCGCATATTAACATTACACAAATAGTTTGTTTAATGTTTACGATATAATTTTTGGTTTACTGTGAAATTTCAACCCTTAAAAACCACCCCTTCAAGCAGAATCATTGAAAAAATTGGTTTCAAGAAACTTTAATCATTTGAATAATACAATTACTGAATTGAAATCTCATTTACTGAGTATTAAAATCTTTATTTATTTATTGCGAAATTTTGCACCCTTAAAAACTACCCCTTTTCCAAAAAATGTAATTCCGTTAATTTTTATGATATCAGGTTCATCCAAAAACCACTTGAAAGGTAATTTCAAGGACTATAACATCTTATTTAATCTTTTAAATCCCTTATTTCTTTAAAAGATAAAAGGTTAAAGGGTCCCGGTTACATGGTTCTCGCAGTAAAATTTAGGCTTTAAACGTTTCTATCTCGGTTATTTTTTATCCTACAAAAATAAAAAAAAGTAAAATCTTTGTTAAAAAAACTCAAATTTCGTTCTTTATAATTTTTACGTATATCGAGTTGGAGTTATTATCAAAAGAAAATGAAATTACAAAAATTTGAAAAATACTGATTTTTTTAAATCATATTTTTTTTTCAAAAATATGCATTCTAAACCAGTCAAAATTTTTGAGGTCATTACTTATGCTAAAATAAAGAAAGTCTTATAGGGATTACTATAAATTTTAATTTTTGTGAAAATGGCGTATGTTTTATTTCTCACTTTTCCTAAAAAAATCGAAAGGGTCCTCTTATTTTCATCATAACTTGCTTAATTTTGATGCTATCAACTTCTTCTAGGGCTCATTTGATAGGTATTTCTGAGTACTTTGAAAAGTGTTCAGTAAGTATATTTTATAAAATGCATCCTTTTCCTGTTATTTAAACTTGAATACTTAGATTTGAGCACTCGTCGACAAAAAATATACATTCAAAAAGGTTTTTCAAGTAAGGAGTTTATTCGATTTTTTATTAGCTTCAATTTTGTTAATGACAACTTTTTTGTAAAAACTTATAGTTTTTGAGTTATTTATGAAAAACCGCTTTAAAACATGCATTTTTTCACGAAAAATCAAAATCTTTGATCTTTAATAACTCAAAAAGTATTGATTTATTTTAATAACTTTATATAACAAATTTTGCTTAGAATTGGTACCTCTATCGATTTTTAATCAAATAATTTCCACCCCTGAGAAGGGGTGGCATCCACCCCCAGGGTAAAAGCGCAAGTTGGCACCATGTCACTTTTGTTTCTTGAGGTATCCTCTAACTACTCACCAATTTTCATGAAAATCGATAAAGGTTCAACGAAATCGGAGGTGAAAACCTTCAGTGACTGTACTAGTTAGGAAGCTGGATAATGGAAATGTCACATCACTATTTTAATTTTTTTGTTTATCTCGGATTCAGAACTTAAGCGGTTGTGGTTTAGGTAAAAGAATCGTGGATTTTACGATGTAATAATTTTATTTTAATTATGCCCGGGGTACAACAAAAAACATGCTGGGCATTGCACACAATTAACCAGATATTTCCGAGACTTATTATGTAATTAGACTTTCAATAACTGATTTAGAGATTGTAATTAATATTCAAATAATAAATAAATAAAAAGGATTGTATACGGTATTTTTCTAGACTATCGTATTCTCTAAATAAATATTTAAAGGAGAGGAAGTTCCTTGTTAAATAAAAAATTCACTTTTGGTCTCTGTCCCATCTTTCTCCATTTTTACGACAGACGCCGATGTCATTTATTTATTTATTTATATCGAGAGTAACTTAGTTATATTTTATTTCGCTTCTTTTTGAAAAGATGATAGGCTTTAATAATTGAATTTTCTTGAGAGACAAGAGTAAATTACTTTGGTATTCTTTGAAATTTCTAACAAAGAACAAAAATTAAAGGCCCAACACTTTTTCTTCTTCTTGCCAAATATTTGTTACGCCAGTTGTTCATGATACGGAACAAGTTTGGCAACTGCGCGTCTGCGAATCGCCAAATACATTTAAAACAACATTAAAAAATATTTCATTCGACATGAGTAAGAACGAGACAGTATTATACAAGATTGAAATGCAAGATCGAGCTTCTCTCGCTTCCGCATTCCACATATAAAAAACTGCAGGCAAACTTCCAGGCATACGCGAATATAGTCACGTACACCGTGGTAGGCGTGATTTAACAGCCGACAAAAATTCATACGCCAAGAAGCCCAAAGTTTTTTCGCTGCGCATCAAGCAAATCTACTCCATTGTCTCAGCACAATGTATTTCGTAAATTAATTAGTAAGCTCCTAGCTGCGTTTCAAGCTAGACTTCTCCGTCATCACAAACATGACGTAATTTGTCTGACAAAGAGTAATACTTTGGCCGCGAATCATGCCAGATTACTCAAATTATTTTCATATCCACTGTCCCAGTACAGTACACAATTGATCGTTTTTATAAAATATAAAATTATAAGTGATTTGTGGGTGACTGATGCACAAATCATTTAAAGAGTTATTTGTGTAACCAATTAGTGTAACCAATGCAACGTTTCTATTTGTTACGTTTGTTTATTTCCTGTTTTAAAGTTTTAAATAAACGGTATTAAAACGTAACGTGGGAGTTTTACAACAAACTAAATCTATACAGTCCACAAATTCTACATCGAAATCCAGACAGCATTTTAAGAGGCGGCACCGTAAGAACATCCACTGGCCGACCTTGCAAATGGCTGCATTCGTAATATTCACTGAATTACGACAATGCTTTATTTGACATTGCTGTTGTCACTTTCAGGTTATTTTGAGTTTATTTTCTGAATTTATGTTGTGACATGTGTTTTGAGTTATTTGACATGTTTTTTAGACTATACGCAACGCTCATAGCGGCGCGGCTCGTAAGATAATAGTTATGTTTGTTTACCTAAAATTCCGTTAGAGCGGCGCTCGTGTCAAGCGAAATCGAAATGGGCAGGCGTATAAGGTAAAAAATTTAAAAAATTGTAAAAATATGTATATAATAATAATAATAATAATAATAATAATAATAATAATAATAATGTCTTTATTTTGTACAAACAAAAAATAGTACAATTCGTTAGGCGAGATTTAGCCTATGGCTACTCTTACATCTAACCCTTACATAAGATACATAAACGAGATAGAGAAACGAAAAGTACAGTTATCCAATAAATAACATTTGATTATTAAAATATTTGACTTAAATTAACCTATGTGACATAATTAAATGTACCAAAAAATAGAAAGGAAAAAATAATTATAATTATTGCGATTTTAGGTTTAGAAATGAAAATAATATATAACGGTATAAAGTTAAACATAATTAAATAAGTTAAACAAGTTATTGCATAGTTAATAGCTTTTCTTTTAACATTTTTTTAAAAGTTTTCACAGACGACGCATTTTTCACTGTTACGTACAGATTATTATAGTGATAAACATCATTGTATGAAAAACTGCGTTTAAAGGTAGTAGTGTAGAAGCGAGGCATGGAGAGATTAAAATGATTCCGAATATTGACATTATGCATATCATTTCTAAAAATCAGTTTTTTGTATAGATAGGGTGGCATTGTTGTACAGAGAATTTTAAATATCAGAGTCAAAAATAGATATTTAAATAAATTACTAACATTCAGCCATCGAGTCAAGGAAAATTCAAAAGAAATATGATCAAACTTTCTAAGATTATTGATGAACCTGCAACATGTATTTTGTACCATTTGAAGTCTATTACGATTTAAAAGAGTCAAGCAAGGATAATATACAGTTATACCATATAGTAATTTAGAAATAACTAAACTGGAGCAGAGTTTGGTTTTAATATTTTTATCACGAAGAACGAATTTGTTTGCATAGAGTAGACGTAATGCACTGTAGGCTTGTTGCAAAATATAATTTGTATGTTTATCAAAACGATTAGATTCATCAAAGAATAAACCCAAATTTTTTGCCTCATAGACATGAGGAATGCTGTCACCAGAACTTTTTAAGTTTAAGCTAGCATGGTCTTGAATATATTGTTTGGCAATTTTCTTACAGAAAACTAGAAATTTGGACTTAGAAGCATTTATTTTTAAATTGTGGTTTGAGGAGTACATATTAATTTTATTTAAATCTTCATTAATTCTTTCCACAGCAGGGACATATTCATTAATTTTAAAATCACAAAATCATTGGGTGTCATCAGCAAAGAATTGAGCGGTACTACTTGTAATTTGTTTATATAGATCTGACGTATACAGCAAAAATAGTAGCGGACCCAGAACTGAGCCTTGAGGAACGCCCGAATTTATATAAGTAGAAGTGGACCACTGTCCATTTACCATAACTGCCTGAGATCGATTTTTTAAATATGTTTTAATAAAGGAAAGTGCATTTTCCTCAAACCCATAATAAGAACATTTGGCTACAAGCAGATTATGATTGACTGTGTCAAATGCTTTGCTGAAATCGAGCAGTACGAGTATACCAGCTCTTTGTTTATCGATTGTATTCAGTATGTTATCAGATAAATATGCTAATGCTGTAGAAGTACTGTAACCTTTTTGAAAACCCGACTGATGAAGAGGAATAATATTATGATTCACCAAATATTCATAAATTTGGAAATAGGCGGCTCGTTCTAGAATTTTCGAAATTATGGGCAGGAGACTAATTGGACGCAGATCCTTATACGCAGATGGACTGTGAGTTTTAGGCAGAGGTATCACTGTAGCTTGCTTCCAGGAACGAGGAAAATATCCTTGTTCCAAGCATAGATTAACTATGTGTAAGATATATATATATATCAATCGCTGGTAGGCATAGTTTTAACATTTGTAGATTAATATTGTCATTTCCGGATGCATTAGATTTAATTTTTTGTATAATATCGTAAAGTTTTGTAATGCCAATTGGCTGAAATTGAAAAACAGTATTATTATTACTAAACTTGCTTGTTCTATAAGTTACAATAGATTCACAACACTCATTGTTACTTGCCTGAAAAACAGACGAAAAGTAATCGTTAATTTTGTAGGGATTTAAAAGTGGAGAGGGAATGTCATTATTTTTGGATGTTTGAATTTTCATTGATTTTAAAACTTTGTAAAATCTGGATGAAGATGAATTGTTATGTATATGTTCAATATAAGCGGCTTTTCGCGTCTAACTGAGGCTAAAGTGAAATTTCGTAGAGCTTTATAATTATTCCAGTTGACGGCAGTTTTATTTGACCTGAATTTAGCTAAAGCACGATCACGTTCTTTGAATATATACATCTTCGATTTTCTGACTCTTGGATTGTATAATAATAGTTCACTGTAGGAACATTAAATTGAACAAAACAAGAAATAAAATGAAGTTAAAAAAAAATCGCAATCAGGTTACAAATAAACACTTATCAATATCGAAATTTGCGATGGAGTTGACATCATCACCTGCGCTCTAATACCTGGATTTATTGTTGGCTAAAATTTAATCACAGTCACCTTTGATATCTAAATTAACCGAGATGGTTCAATCGTCAACTATAATGTAACGGCATCGGAGCGTACTCAACCGGTATATATAGATAGGATGAAAATGTTCTCTGCAGGCCTATGTAAATGTAAATTATGTATGATTGGATAGTATTTCCAAATGCGATTGGCTGTCTATAAATTTGCATTGGGTTTATTTTTTAAAACATTCATTCTTAAGCTATTTCATATAATATTCCAAATCTGCAGGTTATCAAATCCATCAAAAAACTGAAAAAGGCGAAAAATTGCAAAAATTCTGAGGAAGAAATAAATTTATGGAAATCCAAATTAACGTAGATAAATTTTCACAAGAATTCAGAGAAGGTTTCATATAAATTCGTTTAAAAAAGTCATATACTACTTTGTTTTTCATCAAATTTTAAATAATAATAATAATATACGCCTTGCCCCTTACGAGTGAACCCCAGAAGCTCTGCAGCTTGTGCGGGGGAGGGACGGTTATTATTATTATTTGCCGTGGCCCTCTGGGGCGACATACTGATGATTGATTTACAGTATTTGGGAAAACCCTGAAAAACCTCACAACACCATCATCGACAACCATGGACTCCCCCAGGATTGAAATCTTTGCAGCGCAATCTAACATCAAAGTAATTAAATGTTAGATTAGTTTAGAACATTCGATAAACAAAGTTTACTTATACTACAGTAAATAGAGACAATTTACCATTGACTAAATGGAAAAAATTAGGGGCAAGCTGAAATTTTGCAGGTAGTTTTTGGTCAAAGGGACGAACTCAAATCCAAGTTTTCGACCTTTAACTCCTTGCAGAAGGGTGGTTTTTGGGGGTGAGTTTGTTTTTTGCAAATAACTTCCTCATTTTTAATATTACAAAAAAACTTTCCAAAGCAATTTTGTATAGAATTACATTTGCAACAACTTTCAATTCTTGACTTTTTTTCATAAGTACATTATTTTGTTTATAATAATTGTTTAAAAAATTGCAAAAGTGGTTTTTTCGTTTTTTTTTCAGTTTTCCACCGATTTGATTAAAAAAATATTCCAGACTGAACGAGACCGCATTAATCTGCATTTCAAAAAAAATTTCGCCTGAAAAACAATCTGAAAAAAAAAACGAAAATACCACTTTTTCAATTTTTTAAACAATTATTATAAACAAAATAATGCAGTTATGAAAAAAAGTCAAGAATTGAAAGTTGTTGAAAAGTTTTTTTGTAAGATTAAAAATGAGGGAGTTATTTGCAAAAAAACAAACTCACCCCCAAAAACCACCCTTCTGCAAGCGGTTGAAAACTTGGATTTGAGTTCGTCCCTTTGACCAAAAACAACCTGCAAAATTTCAGCTTGCCCCTAATTTTTTCTATTTACAATTCTAATTTTACTGTACTATAATTTATTTCTACAGCTCATGGTAATTTTTTAAATGTTCTTTTATTTATTCTGGAAAATGAACCCACGTATTTTAAAAAATTATTAATTTCTTGCCCCTGTAGAAAAATTCGTCGGGTCCTAAATGCGGACCAAAAAGGGTGGACTACCTGCCACTAGAAATGGTCCTGTAATCCTAGATTAAAGCCCATACCCTTTTTACCTGTTAACTTTACAATGTGAAAATAATGATTAAATATTTTATTTTTGTTTCAGTCGTGTACATATCACTAGAGCTACACTGAATCAGCTCGGTGACAAGTTCCAAGTTGAACCAGGAGAGGGCGTAGCCAGAGAAAGTTATTTGTCAGACCATAAAATCGAGACATTCCTCATTGTTCCACCAAAGGTATAATATAATATAATATAATAATAAAGTTATATTTTTTCGATCTATTAATACCAAAAGAATTAGCAGGATCTGAAGTACACAATAAATTATTTGGTACTGCCTATTATATTCAATCGATAACACAGGTTTACAAAAAAAAAACAAATCGGGACTATTTGACCAGACCGCGTTATTCCTAGGTATTATGGCGCCCTGAATCCGAATCCGGGCTCGGTTTTTTCCCAGCACGTCACGGAAACGAGATTTCAAGGTCATTTATAGATACTACATTCTGTGAGTCGGAAAAATATACAAATGTTTTAAGCAGCAACCAAACCATCTCTCCTCCCGTTGTCGAGGATGCTGAACACGATAGCGGTGGTGAAAATTCTTTTGGAGTTGACCCAACCCCCCAAACGGCCAAAAACCACCACCAAAATGGGGGAATCGCGGATTCCGCGACTTTCACCGGCAAAATATATCTTCCCCCTCCTTTTGGAGGATGCTGAATATGATGGCGGTATTCAAAATTATCTTCGACTTAGTCCCACCCCCCAAACGGCCAAAAATCACCCTCTTCAGGGTGAAAAATTTTCGCGGGTTTTCGTGCTTGCTCAAAGGGTGATTTTTGGCCATTTGGGAGGTGGGACTAAGTCTAAAAAAATTTGAATACCGCCATCGTGTTTAGGATCCTCGAAAAGGAGGGGGAAGATATATCTTGCCGCGATTCCCACATTTTGGGAGAGGTTTTTGGCCGTTTGAGGGGTGAGGTCAAGTCGAAAGTAATTTTGGATAACTCCATCGTGTTCAGCATCCTTGAAAACGGGGGATAGGGAATATTTTCCCGATTGAATATGCGGAATACGCGATTTCCCCATTTTTGGGGTGATTTTTGGCTGTTTGGGGTGATGGGTCACCTCCAAAAAAATTTTAACCACCGCCATCGTGTTCAGCATCCTCTAAAACGAGGGGAGAGTTGGTTTGGTTGCTGATTAAAATATTTGTATATTTTTTCGACTCACAGAATGTAGTATCCATAAATGACCTTGAAATCTCGTTTCCGTGACGTGCTGGGAAAAAACTGAGCCCGGATTCGGATTCAGGGCGCCAAAATACCTAGGAATAATGCGGTCTGGCCAAATAGTCCCGACCTTTGTTTTTTTTTTGTAGACCTGTGTAATTTATCGTGTTTGGGGCAATTATTTATTCCCAGTCTGGAAATTAATTCAAATATTTGATATGCATTAACTGGGAAATAAAATTAAATTTATTTTAACATTTAGGTTAATTAAAGTTTTTTATTTATATAAAATATTGTTTTAAATAAAAAAAATACAATTCCTAAAAACAAATAATTTCTATAAGTTATGGCACATTCAAAATTCACCAGAACTACTTTAATTAACAAAAAAAATTCCCCTCAGTGGAAAACTTGCTGCTTTCATAAAAGAATTATGCAAAAAATTCTCCCATTTTTCGTTAAATGTTTGCAAAATGGTATTTAAACAAAGATGATTGAAATAATTGATACGTTATATCGAAGCTTAAACCAAACAAACCGTATTACCGAACATTAATCATTTTTTAAAAACTGTTGTACGTTTGATATAGATTTACGAAGTAAATCAACAAAAATTTTCATTATTTTTTTATGTAAATATTCCCTTTAAATTTTATTTTTGCAAAATAATTCTTATCGTTTCATTCTGTCTACAAATGCGGACCAAAAAGGGTGGACTACCTGCCACCAGAAAAGGTCCTATAATCCTATATCTAATTTAAGCGCCTTTACGATGACGTATTTCGAATGGAAAAAAATATTAGATCGGTTAATTTTACAATGAAAAAGTTTATTTATACTAGCCACTCTGTACGGTTATTTATATTTGTTCTAGCACCCGGAGAGTGAATCTCAAAACGGCAACCTCAAACCGCGTTTATCCAACGTATCAGAAAGGGCAAACAGCATCTGCGAGGGTAATTTGGGATTAAGCATTCCGCACACCAGGACGAGGCCATCGAGCAAGATGACCAAATACGTGGAATGTTGGGGAGCCGACAAACCCTTCGCTAATATAGCTGAGTCCACTCTAGCGAAAAACATTGAGCTAACGGTACGTTTTTATTTTTTTAATGATTCCTTTACGCCTTTTTTATTTATACTTTCGATGGAGGTCATTGACAGAAAACGGATATTTTTCGTCGTTAAGTTTATTAATAAAAATCAAGTGATGTGTATATATACAGGGCGGCGAAAGCTTCTGATATCGTAGGATTACATCGTTGTGGTAAGGGATAAAACTTTCAAAGGACCCCGCAGTTTTTGATAGGAAAATGGCTTTCGGTGGATTTCTCTCAAACTTCGGAAATTTATTCTTCATCCCATCCCGATCAAAAGTGTACACGGGCCCAACTCAATCCTATGTTCAGATTTCGAGCTAGCGCGAGTTTAAAATGATTAGGGGGAACTCGATATATGCGCATTTATCGGCAAGTTAGGCGTTCACCTCTTTACGTTTATGATTTATATGATGGATATATGTCATACACACCCAGATGCACACATTTAGCGTCTTTTAGAAGATTTTATTTTGATTTCTAAACTATTACTTAAGAATTTATTTTTTATTGACATTACATTTTTCATTTTTCAATCACTTTTTTGTTACCATGACTATGTCCGACATGGGCGTTTCATTAACAGGGTTAAACACAGCCAGTCACCTTGAAATAAATTAAAAAACTAAATAAATGTTCAATGGAGAAATATTTTTTGTAAGAGAACGCTTAACAATTAATATCTCGAGCACAAGCGTCACTTGTCGTTATCTTATCTAAACCCAGTGCCGGTCCTAGACATTTTTCTAGTGGATGCGAACAATTCACTGGCGCCCCTCATACTAAGGGCGTAGCTTGGGGGCGTAATACCGGGATTTTGGGGAAATTTTTAAAATTTGAGTACCCTAAACCGCTGTTTTGGTCTACTTTTTATTACATTATATTCAGAGAATTTTCGAGCTGTGGCGCCCCCTGGTCACGGCGCCCGCATCCTTTGCGTACGCCTTAAACCGGCCCTGTCGGAGGTAATAGTTGATTTTTACCTTCATTCACTATTATTAATTCACAAAAAATTGACGCCCCATCTCCACTGCCTCTCGAGAAATAATTAATTAATTTTTTTAATTTTTGCAATTTCAAATCGCGATAATTCGCGAACTAATTGAGTTTTCGGGTTCTAGTTGGAACTAGGTTACGTGTTTTGTCAAGTTCTTCAATGTTGGTAAGAATATTTTTTTGTGGGATCAAACCCGGCTTTCCCCCTCCTCCACCGCCGCCTCGGTCTGGAAAAATGTTTAAAATTTGTGAAGCCTAAAACGCTGTTTTGGGACTACTTTTTATATTCAGAAAATTTTCGAGCTGTCCGCATCCTTTGCATACGCCTTAAACCGGCCCTGTCTAAACCCTACTATTTTATACTCCTACAAGGGTTCCACGACTCGCATAGAGCAAAAATGCAGCATAATCATTATGTTTATTATTCTTATTTATTTATAGCACATGTGTTATTAATCTAACTAATCTAACTGGCGTAGTCTTTGGGAGATCGACTCGTCATATTTGCTTAAAATGAAGGATTAAAAAGGAACATACGAAAAACCATCTTGCCATCAGCGAAATCACAACGATGCTTATTTCAGCTAATTTTCATAGTGCCCCTATTAAAGTAACATGTATTTAACTCTATGTTCTATAATCTAGACATCTATCACTCGCGGTCCACCTTCAATCTAATAATCTTGTTGACGGATCTTTCTAACATGAATTATTAAAAAGGAACATGTGAAAAACCATCTTAACCCGTACCATGGGGTATGATTGTGAAAGCTAAGCACTGCAGGAGAAAAAAAAAGTAAAGTTCGTGTGACGGATGGTTCAGGCTTTCTGCATGGCTTAATGACTACAGTTACATAGCCATGACCAACGGTTTATACGTACTCACCGAGCCATGGTGGGTTGCCGATATTATGAACCACTTGATTTTCTTGGGAATCGAACCCGCCTCGTCTCGTTGAGAAGTGTATAGTCGAACTCAATCCTTTATGAGAATGAAAAAACAGCAAAAGATTACCGCCAATAAAACAAATGCTCATGAATCTGGACATTTTTGAGCACTTTAAAGTCGAACACACCCACACACTGTCCATATACATAAAAATAAAATAATATTTTGGCTATTAGGACCACTGTGCAAAGATTCAATAACCAACTTAACTGGATATCGTTATAGGGGAGAATGGCGTATAATTATTAATTATGAGTTTAATATGAATTTACATTTTAATTTCTATAACGCATATTAGATTTGAATTACTAATTAAAATTTTGTCTTAATTTAACTAAACTGTGGGGTGGGAGGTTACACTCATAAGAGGCGACAATGGAAGTGTGGTTATAGTTTTTACATTTTCAATTGCAGAAACAAAATTCTCAGATGTGCAGACAGGTTACTTTGTAGTGGCTTTGTCGGTATTAGCGGCATGTAGATGTGCCGACAAGTGGCTTTGTCGGTATTAGCGACCTGTATAAAGCGGGATCATTTTGTTCTGCAATTAAAGTAGGAAGTTAGACAAATATTGTCTTCAGTAGTGAGGGCTAGGAAAATATTCATACAGTGATACACTGTGCTTGTGTTCGCACTTGATTTTTGATTTAGTGAATAGTAGGTGGTAGGTGATTCGTGGCGTTAGTTTATTTCAATTAATATTATTCTTGGCTTCCGTGTATATACATACTTTTTTTATTTTGAAACATTGCTACAGTGTACTTATTTCGGTGTCAATTTCAATATGTTTCGTCTTTGGGAAAATACAGTTTCTTTAAGTGGATCTAAAGAATCGGAACAATCACTAAATGATATTCCAATGGATTATGTGGTATCAGGTTGTAGTCCCAAAGATTCCTGGCATCAAAAAGGGGCCACGAGGTATTGCGCCTTCCGCCCTATTTTTGTGTATTTAACCCCATAGAATTAATTTGGGGACAACTTAAAAAAAGAATAAGGCGTCATAACGTGTTTCCCAAATTTGATGGGTTGATAGCAAATTTGGTAAAAGAAGAAATTAACAAAATTTCAGCTGATGATTGGCAGAAAAAAATCAAACATGTCATCAAAGAAGAAAATTCCGACCAAATTTATTATCAATGTTGATGACAGTGATTCCGATGGTGAGGGTTGAGATAGGGTAGGTAAGCTTAATTAATTTATAATATTTATGACTTTATTCACCGTGTTTTTAATTTTAGAATTAAAATTTGAGACAAAATTTTAATTAGCAACGTTTCTGAATCTCACAAGAGATCCGAAAATGAAGCTATAGGCCAGGTGGAGTGGTCAACCTCTATTCAAATCTAATATGCGTTATAGAAACTAAAATGTAAATTCATATTAACGAAAGTTAATCAATATAGAAATTTTACGCAAATTACCCCTAACGATCTCCAGTAACTTGGTTATTGAATCTTTGCACAGTGGTCCTAATAGACAAAATATCATTTTATTTTTATGTATATGGACAGTGTACGGTGTTTTCGACATTAAAATACTCAAAAATGTCCAGATCAATTAGTATTTCTTCTATTGGCGGTATCCTTTGCTGTTTTTATAGCGTTTTTTCTTTCTCATAAAGCGGTGGGTTCTACTATATATGCTAACGCTGAGCCATGGCACCCTCTGCAGGATAAGATGATGACTAACCGTGTCAAATGAATTTGAAAGATCCAGAAATATACACAAACAGGGCTTGCTTTCATTAAGTGATTCACTTAGGTACTTGTGAAGTTAGGACACTAACGGTGTTTTGTGTGGATGTTCTCTATCTAAAACCAAACTGTTGTTTTGAGAGTATTTCATATTTGTTTAGGTATGAAACTAATCTATTTTTAATTAATTTTTCAAACTTTTTTGAGAAGTGGGTGATTAACCATATGTGTTGGTAATTGCTGATGTTGTTACATCTCCCTTTTTATGTAATAGAGTAACAATTTAGATAGAGTATGTGTAAATGGTTTTAAAAGATAATCACAGTTTAATTTGTGATATACCACAGGTATATCGAGCACCCCGTATAGTGTATAATTATTATTGTTATGTTAATGTTAGGTTATTGCTATTGTATTTGTTATCAAGACATCGACTTGTGCGACAAGGTCGATCCTTGATCGTATGTGAACGACCGGTAGAAGCTCTTGACTAGAGGTCAATGCATGTATATATATATACCAAATTATTGTAGGCGTTAGATTAGATATAATTAGATATACTGTAGATATAGATTAGATATAACCTAAGATTGGTTCATACCTATGATAAGTCTTGTATCCATTATTAGGGGTTGATCCCCAAATTATAATTGTTGTTGTTTACAAAGAGTTTTACTTCCCTACGACATCAGTACATGGCACATGTCACAAATTTAATTATTTCAGACTTTGTGTTATCTATTCCAACGATTTTCCCATTTTTTAAATCAAAATAGGTGCAATTAGGAATAATAGATTTTCATCGCTTTTTATTTGGTTTGCTAAAGCTCTTATTAATTATATAATTATATAATTATAATTATATAAAAAAATAATTTAGAAATCAAAATAAAATCTTCTAAAAGACGCTAAATGTGTGCGTGTGTCTGTATCTGGGTGTGTATGACATATATCCATCATATAAAACATAAACGTAAAGAGGTGAACGCCTAACTTGCCGATAAATGCGCATATATCGAGTTCCCCCTAATCATTTTAAACTCGCGCTAGCTCGAAATCTGTACATAGGATTGAGTTGGGCCCGTGAACACTTTTGATCGGGATGGGATGAAGAATAAATTTCCGAAGTTTGAGAGAAATCCACTGAAAGCCATTTTCCTATCAAAAACTGCGGGGTCTTGTGGGAGTTGGTACAGTTACTGAGTGCACATTTTGAAAATACTTTCGATTCTACAGGGTGATTAAGTAATTATAAGATTTTACTTTTTTAGTATTCTTCATTTTCAATTTCTAACTTTGACATTTTATATTAAAAAAAAACCTGTCAACTTTACATAATTTTTTTCCTGACATCAACTTTAACTCGTATACAAAAAAATTACAATTTTTATATCATTACAATATCCCCTGAAATTTCGTTGAATTATTTCTCGTAATAACAAAAATTCAACGAATTTTACTAATCTAAACATATTTAATAATTAAAACTTTTACAGATTTCCAAAGTCTATCTGGGTAAATTTTTTCTATTAATATAATTGGTGGATTTTCTGTAACCATATATTATGAATTCTTAATTGAACTTTATTTTATTTCGATAAAAAAAAATGGATTTTCTCTTGTTTTCTTCATAAATTAAATTTTATATTTTCCTATTACGTTTATGCTTCTCCTTTTCAATTCGTTTTTTATCTGTCCTTGTTTTTCTTGTATTTTCTTAGTATTTTCACTATTCTTCTTTATTTTTTCGGTGTTCTGGTCCACCTCTCTAGTTAGAGCTTCCATTTCTCTTTTAATTTCAACACTTACATGCTCTAGCTTCTTGTCCATCTTTTCTTGTCCTTTTTTAATATCTTCTTGTCCTCTCTTCATATGCTTCAGAAAGGCTAACATCTGCATCATTGTGTTTTCTTCTTGATCTTTTGTTATTATCTCGTCTATACTTTCCATTTCTTCAAACAATGAAAGCATAAGGCAACTCGATGGGTAAGTCATGTGTTTATACTGGAATGCGATAGATGGAAACACCTTGACAATGTATTTAATTAAATGGACTTTCATTACTGTACATGGAGTATAAAATTCAGATATAATAGCGTCATATAATAGATTCCTTCTCAATAAATGTATATATAATATAATTTTTTATACATTTTTGCCAATTTTCAGCTTTCTGAGATTTTATTGTGGATTTTAAAATCACAGTTCTTTTGAAGCAAAAAAAAATCTGCACATAATCAGGAGCCGTTTTTTATAAACAATTTTTTAAAATTCAATACTTTCTGATGACTCTCAGAACTTATTATTTTTTTCTGGATTCAAAAATAAACATTGTATAACATAAAATCGTTTAGAATCCCAGACACCGCCGCGAACCCGAAGATGAAATTATTTTTTTTTATTCACAAAAATGTTTACATTTACTCTGTGTTTCCCCCAGGCAAAACGTACGTTCTTTTCTAAATTGGTATATAATCGCGGGCAAGTAAAAAACTAAAAAAAGTTTACCTTTAATTATATTATGATTACAATGTGTTAATTAGGGAATTCGGTGTTTTGTTCTAAATCTTTTGAAATGCTTTGTTTCCAAAACAGGAGGAATACTGAATTAGGGAGAAATAAAACAACCATTTACGTAGTGATTTTTCATTGTTAATTTGTATAGGAGATTTCCAAATTCGTGCCACGAATCCTCCAAATTGTATCTATAAAATTTAAGAGGGCAAGTGGTATTTGGAAAAGTTATTTTTTGAATCATTTAATTGTATTAAAAACAGAGACACTTTACTCACAAATGTTCAATATTTTCTTTATCAATTTCACACAAATCTATCTGCCTCCATTTTTTTAAATTTAAACGTTAAATATCGACGTGTTATGGAGTTAAATACAGAGCTCACTTGGTGTAATTGATTGTATACCAACGTAATCCAAGTTGCCTATCTAGAAGTATTATTTAAGATTATTTATACAGGGTGCGCCAATTATTTCCACTCGATCTCTAGCACCGAAACTAAAAGAGATATCAACAAGATTTTTTGTAGGGGTAGACAGTGTCACTCGGACTACAATTTTAAAATATTTTGATGTATACAGGGTGGCTAATTTTTGTGGAATGAAAATTAATTTGGTTTTTTTTTAATTGAACACCCTGTATACGATTATGTCTTCTGATTCTACTTAAAATTAGATTTACGGTAGTTTTTTGTATTCGCAAATCCGACGAGGCGTTGACAAGTTATTCCTATTTTAAGCAGATTTAATGAAAAAACAGCACTTCAGAAATATTAGCACAAAAACCACATTTTTTAAAATATTCCTTAAAAAAGCTACTATGATGTAAATGAAACATGCACCTATCACAATAATCACACAACATCTTCACCTGTTGCACAGGGTGTTTGCCGATGGCGTGCCAATAGTCTAGTTTTCAAATGGCAATAACTTAATTTTTTCAAATGGGACACCCTGTATATTTTTCTTCAATTAGAAGCTCTCCCTAATACGCATTAAAAAAATATAGGGTTTTGCACATCTAACTTTACTATTTACTTTAATAATTGACGTTAAGTGACAAACAACATATTTTACACAATTTTTAATAAGTACAAAATTTTACAAAGTTTAATCGTAAGAAAACTACAATAGTGAAAGTTAAAATTTATAGTAGGTGTTCAAAATGTCTTCCATTTTCATTTATACATTTTCTTGTCCTCTTTTTCATTGATTTACGCACATCTCTTATCATTGCAGGGGTCACCTGTCTAAATGCTGCAGTAATTCTTTCTTTCATATTTTCTTTTGTGGTAACCTCTTCTTTGTAAACAATATTTTTAATAAAACCCCACAAGAAAAAATCGCAATTGCGAACATCTAATAGGTAATGTGGTGTGGCACCATCTAATTGAAACCACATTCCGTTGCGATAATTTTGAGGCACATTTTGCAATAAGTTGCGAAAATCATGTTCTAAAAAATCTAAAAATCAAAGAAATAGGGACCAATTACATAATCACCTATTATTCCCGCCCACACATTCAAAGACCACCGATACTGTGATGTGGTTCTAAATAAATGCTCATTGTAGTCCGAATAATAATGGAAGTTGTGTCTATTTACACAACCGTTCTTATGAAACGTGGCTTCGTCGGAGAATAAAACTTTGTTTAAAAAGTTACGCTCTGTATTTATCTTGTTTATTAACCATCTACAGTATTCCACTCTACGCGCGAAATCACGTGGTAACAATTCTTGGTGAAGCTGGATATGATAGGGGTGATATTTATTCTTTTTTATTATGCGTCTAATTGTGGTATTGGAAATATCTAACTGATTGCTTAATTGCCTTGTGCTTATATTGGGATCTTCAACTATACTGATCATTATCTTATATTCGTTGTCAATAGTAACAGCTGTAGTTTCACGTGAATGTTTTTCATACTTGACGGTTCCTGTTCTATCAAATCTATTCTTTAAATTCTCAAAAGTATAGACCCTACTAGCAAGAAACGCATTTTTTTGACATTCACCCAGTATCCATATCATATCAATATTTTCTTGAACACTATAATTCTTATTAAAATCCATTTTTTATACACAATACCGATTAAATATAGTAGACGTGATACAATACAAAATTTTATGTTGACAATTAATGCCATAACAAAATATACCTACTGTCATTTTCATAGGTAACTTGATTTCTTATTAAAAATTGTGTAAAATATGTTGTTTGTCACTTAACGTCAATTATTAAAGTAAATAGTAAAGATAGATGTGCAAAACCCTATATTTTTTTAATGCGTATTAGGGAGAGCTTCTAACTGACGAAAAATATACAGGGTGGCCCATTTGAAAAAATTAAGTTATTGCCATTTGAAAACTAGACTATTGGCACGCCATCGGCAAACACCCTGTGCGACAGGTGAAGATGTTGTGTGATTATTGTGATAGGTGCATGTTTCATTTACATCATAGTAGCTTTTTTGAGGAAATTTTTAATAAATGTGGTTTTTGTGCTAATATTTCTGAAGTGCTGTTTTTTCATTAAATCTGCTTAAAATAGGAATAACTTGTCAACGCCGCGTCGGATTTACAAATACAAAAAACTACCGTAAATCTAATATTAAGTAGAATCAGAAGACATAATCGTATACAGGGTGTTCAATTTTAAAAAAACCAAATTAATTTTCATTTCACAAAAATTAGCCACCCTGTATACATCAAAATATTTTAAAATTGTAGTCCGAGTGACACTGTCTACCCCTACAAAAAATCTTGTTGATATCTCTTTTAGTTTCGGTGCTAGAGATCGAGTGGAAATAATTGGTGCACCCTGTATAAGGGTAACTTCAATCAAACTAATACGCATTAAAGAATTGTATGTAAGTTCAAACATGTAATTTGATTGAATAATTTGTATATTTTGTAACTTATTTTAAATCCTAAATCCAACAATGTACGTAATCTAATACCTGTACATACTTAATTATCTAGTACATTTTAAAAACCAAGTCATACGCGATTTTAAACAGATTTATGGAGATTTCCGTGTTTATAGACTGAAATGGAAAAAGTCTTTCTTAATTTAGCTAATTTGAAGTGTTTAGGTATTCAAAAACTGATGTTTAATGAACAAAAGTTGAGTGCTGAAGTGAGTTACGTGTGTTAAATCTGACTATTTTGACAGATGAAAAAAATAATCCTTATAGAAAAATTGAACGAATATAGGGGGCAAAACTGACTAAATATTTTTAATTTAATAACTTCCACGTTAAGTAAACGAGTTTTTTGACCGATTCAGTGTAGAGCTTGTAAATAATAACGGATTGAAGAAATGGGTAAAACGGACAAAACACCCTGTATTCAAAAAAACACTTAATAACTTGTTGAGAAAATATTTATTTTCATAAAGTTTGTCGACAGCGTGTACACGTCCCAAATGAAATTTTCATTGAGAACTTTTTGTTTACAGTCGACGTCGTATCTCCAGGTTAGTCAGCAAAATGAAATTAACGTGTTTTGTACTAACACTGAAGAGTCGGTTTGCCAACCCCGGCCGGCTCGACCTTTTGTTGTCTTAATTTAATGTTCAACATGTCCCCGTATAACAACCCAGCGCTTTTGTGTACTTAACAATGTTTTTATTAAAATCCTTTTACGCTAACTCATTAATGTCTTGATGTCAAACGGTTCGAGTGGTGGTAGCAGATTAATATTTAAATTTTTCATTTTCATTAATTAAAACTACTTGATATAGAAGTCTAAAATTTGGAGAAACCAACGGTGGCTCCAGCGGGGGCAGTAGGGACAATTGCCCCCCCCCCCAAAGTTCGGCAATGACAGGATATTTATAGATGTGCCACCATCTATGGTAAGAAGAGAGTATTGACATTAAATTTTGACTGAATCTAGTCAAGATGTCACTCTCTTTTTTTTTATCCCTTTCAGAGATTAATACAAAGTGAGTAAACCAGTAAGGAATTTTAATTTATTAGATTCGACATCCTAAGACCGGTTTCTGCCTTTCGGCTTCATCAGTTAGGCTTTTCGAATCCAATAAATAAAATTCCAAACTCGTACAAGTCAATAGCTATATCCGCTATAAGATAACATTTTTAGACGTGCTACCATCTATGGTAAGAAGAGAGTATTGACATTAAATTTTGACTGAATCTAGTCAAGATGTCACTCTTCTTCTTTTTTAGAAGACTCTTCTTCTTTATTAGTCACCAAAATCATTCTTTTAACCTAAGGAATGATTTGGTAATGGTTAAAAGACGTATAGAAGTAAATTTTTTTTATATAATAATAATTTATTTAAAAATTTTATGTCAAATTCCAATCTAGGATGCTATGACATACAAATTCATAAAAACCAAATTCGTGTTGAAGCGAGGCTCTTTCGAAAAAAACCACCGAAGTGTCCACATCGATCCTTATAAAGTAAACAAAAGAAAATCCATGTCAAAGCCATTCTAGATCGATGAAATAATTGTAGAAATTTACCTGTCAATTTCTAAAGTGAGGTTAGAATTAATTATATTTGGAGATTTTGAAATTTAAACAAAACAAATGTTCCAACCAACATTTCACCATCCGTTCCTGAGGTAATTCCAGTTCCTGAAAGTTTTTCCTGAATTTGTATCCAGATAATGTATCCTGTAGAACATAATCCCGTATTCCTGTAATGAAACCTGGTAGAATCATTTGGACTACAGCATCGACTGCAATCAAACAAATAAGTTTGCTAAAAGAATTCCGAAAGTATTAAAGGTACCTAGGTAAACATCTCGCTATATCTCAAAAATCAATTTTATGCGGTCTAATTAGGTATAATACAAATATATATAGTAAGGATAACTCATTTCACTTAATAACGTAGTACCTACATTGCATTGTTCCTTAAAAATAACTTCTCATGGTTACATTTGGCTACATCACATAGAAGTTATGTGGCAATATTACTGGTATGTAGTGTGAACGTTCTGTGTTGCAGGGAGCTCGTAGGAACATTTAAAGTACATTACATGGGACGTTCAATGTCTCGGTGTAACGTTTATGTTACAGACATGTAATGTTTTTGTGCTTGCTGGGCAGTATATTTTAAAACGATCGGAGCAGACACTTTTCAAAGGTCATTTGATATTCCCCATAAAAGGCCTCATTACGGGGTGGGAGTAAGTACAATTCCTCATGACTCACCCCCTGTATAAAACTAATTAACTAAGTGAATAATTAATTGTTTGCAGTGTTGCCGACTAACCAACTAACTTTGTGGTTTGTAATGTAAAACAAAAAGTATTAATTCTGGTTTGGTTTGCAGACTCTGGCAATGATCGAATCCAATTTGCTGCCGAACCGTACGACGTGTCTGGAATGCAAGTAAGTTCATTTTACTTTCATTATCATCCCTCCTTAATTTTTAAGTTTCAGAAATGTTGAAATTGTAAGGCTTTTAGTAGATTGTTGTAGTGATAATCTTCTATGACCTCCACCTTTGGACTACACCCTCAAAAATACATCAAAAACTTTTTGGGATGGGGGCTATTTTTAACAGATTTTATATTACCACCCAAATTACACCTACAAATCCCAGTGGCTACGCCACTGGCGTTCCGGAAGTTCGGCTTTAATCGCAAATTCTCGCCGTACGTGAAGATATTGAGAGATTATTGAAATTCTTAACTGTCTGGAAGGGCGAAGTGAAAATCTTTTAAAGCCCATGTTTTACTACTAACGAATGAATCATTCATGAGATTCACTCTGTATCCTCAATATTTTTCAATTTTCCTTCGCAATTTGTGATTGTAGAAAATGTTTTTGGCCCGATCCGAAGCAGCTTCAAAGGCATTTCGAATTGGTTTCTTTAAATTTTTGATTTATATGTAATGGAAAACAAAATGGTAATGAACTCTTTCAGAGATTAAAAAAAAAAATGTGTTTATTTAAACGTTTTGCTCAAATTCTCTCCTCTAATACCCGACTAAGGGGGGTGCTTGGGTGGAATTTGAAATTATATATATCGGAATAATTTCGTGCCCGTCAATTCTCATTAACATCCGAATATCATAATTCCAATATTCTCTTTGACGCCAAAATAATTTCCGGATAACTAGTGGAAGTTCATATCTATGAATTTTGACATGTTTATGCCATTTTGAAATCAGTGGCGGATCCGGGGGGGGGGGGGGGGGGGATCTACCCCCTTTCCCCTAAGAATCTTAAATTATTATTTGGGTCTCTACAGAAGGGAAAGTAAACGCGAGAGCGGGATCAAAAAATTAAAACATGTAAACAAATTGGTGCATGTTAGACAAGCCCTCCCCCCGAGCTTGTCTCTGAATCCGCCACACTGCATTATATCTCTATTAAAACTATAGAGCAATATAACGTTTTATCGTACGAATAAAAATCAAAAAACAACCCAAATTGATCATTATCTTTCCGACCTAAAAATCGTAATTGAGAATCAAGATTTTAATGGAAATCTTAAACTCCAATTTCCTAGAGAAAGCACAAGCGGAAAGTCCATTTTGGTACATAACCAGTGATAGTAAAAACTCTGCAAATTACTTTTAAATTATGAAGTTTACAACGGCCCGCTTCAAGTGCTTTTAGAGTCAGAAAAAGGTAGAAATATATTTGTGCGGGTACTTTGAAATGGCTGCAATAAAAATGCAATTTAGTCGGTGCAAATTTTATCGAGGAAGAAGTATCTGAATAGAATTATTTTTAAATTCAATAGGTACAACTTTTCCGTTGCCGAAGATTTAAAAAAAAGCTGAAAGATTCTTTACCAAAATTAAAAGTTAAAATCGGCTATCATGTTACATGAGTGATACCCGGCGGTCAATGACACGTCCGTAAATGTTCGTGTTGCAATAAATAAAGTGTGACAAACACCTGTGTTTCGGGTGTCAATGGTGGACGTAGGTCAACAGAATATTGCACTGTTTCAGGAAAATAATGCAAGATAGCAAAATGAACAAGCACTATACAGTGCTTGGAAAAATTCCGAATATGAAAAAAGTTGTTTAGTAAACAAAATAAATACTATACAACAACAATTAAAACAAATGCAAAAAGATCACTCAGATCTGCTAAAGAAATTATCTCCACAGGAAGAGATGTGGTCTAAATATAGAGCTGTCGAAGTTTAATATAAAAATAGAAATTTGAAATATAGTACGAACAAAAAATGTGGATGAATTGGTTCTTTCTGATTTTTATTTCCTCAACCCAAAGGTTTAATTTCCATTGAAATCATTGCATTCATAGAAAATAAATGGCAACCGCGCTATCGGCAACACGCCAGATACATTCGCCTTGCACTTCCGGTTCCTCTGAACACCTGCATGCGTTTGTTGCACGTAGACACACATTCCTGAGCGTAAGCAAGGGGGCGTGACTTAGCAAAATTCAGACGAGATCGGAACAATTTAGATAAGCTAATAATATTAAATCAGTATCTTTTCGACCGTTGATCATCACAGTACTCCGTCGTATATTAAAATGCGACGTATTAGTACAGCAAAATGTTTTTTAAAGTATGTCCTTAGCTGCGAAACCAAGCAGGTCTGCTCCGTTGTCCAAATACAACATAATAAATCTGACAAATTCTATATGATGCAGCAAACAATATTTTCTAAATTCAAATTCTCAAGTGCTCCTAAGTGAGGCAAAAATACAGTGTGTCTTTGATTGTTCAACTGACTACATCTCCGTTAATAATGTAACGTAAAAAATACAAATTCAATTCTGGGTGACTAATAGTGTATCTTAAATCATTTTAGAGTTATTTATTGTTACCAATTTAGTGTTGTTAGTGTTACCAATGTAGTTGTTTTTAAAAATCTAATACAATTTTTCTGTTGCCGAACATTTAAAAAAGCTGAAAAATTTTTCAGAAAAATAATGAAAATAGTAACTTTTGAATTTTCCTCCCTATAACGTCGTAACTACACGTTTTAATTTCAATTAAGAGTTTCCAAGAAATTTTAACCAAAACCTCCCTTCATTTCATTTCATTTCCCAAATCTGCGTAATACTGTCGTCTACATTCAATTCCACAATTTGACGAAATAATCTGTTTCAGAAAGTGGTGGAACAGCGAGGAACTCCATCCTGCGTTGTTGTGGTTTCAAAACAGAAAGCACGAGACCGAATATCGCGGCCAACCCGATGCGGAATTCCGGTATTACATCACCTGCGCTTCATTTTTGTTTCTCGCGATGTGCCTCATGCAAATCACCACGATTCCCAGGTAAGATTCTAGAATTACTTCACTTGTACGTTCGGGGGATTACCAGGTTTTCATCAATCTGAATTTATGATATTTACACGCAAAGAAAATGTGAAAAAATTGAGAAAATTGGTGGAAAGTTCGAAAATTGACGCCGTTGAATTTGGCATTTGTTTTTCTTCCTCTGACCTTTATCTGTATCCTTAGAAAGGATCGACGGACTCCAGAGTATCCTATTTTGAGCCACAATAAGTTCATTGACATCGGTCGGGGTCAATGACCTGCTCCTCGCGATGCATTGCCATTTATTATCTACTTTTATGATGTATGCATAAAAACATAATTATAAATTACGCCACTTAAAATGATGACATTTCAAACATAGTTTTCCATTTAAAACGTATTTGCTCAAATATACTCACTCTCTGAACTTCTCGGCAGTTTTAGAAACTTCTCAATTTCAATTTAAATCGTGTAACTTGGTGTGTGTGTATACGAATACTTGCCAGACATGTACGAAGTTTGGAGAAATTCTTCCGCTTACCGTCATAACACAAATACCTACCGGTTAGGGATATACGTTCGCAAAGTTGTTAAATTTAAATCAACTGGATTTTATAGTTTGCCTTGGAAGCGAACTTCAGAAATATCTTACGTCCACTTAGTAAATTCCTATCTGAGCTAAAGTTTATCGCCAGAATCTCAAGTGTCCGGCTCTCGAATCTGTCAGGGTGTTTTTCCGAAAAATCCGCACCCAAAATCTCTCGAATTTGAGTGTGAAAATTACAACAGCATAAAATTGGACGAATTATCTCGAGCGTTGCCTGTTTAGCGCCCTCGAATTAACTCGAGCGGAGCGCGCATAATAATATTGTAGTGCGCGTCATCTTTGTTGCACGTATGATGACACAGTAACAGCGGGAATTCCAAGAAAAAGTATACTGCCCAAACTAAACGTATCAAAAACAGTTTCCTTGCTCTATTGGTAACATTTTTCTCGCTTATATTTGTTATCTATCTCCAAAGATAAAAAATTGACGATATGTTATGTATTCTAGCGAGAAAAAAAATTACGTAGCTATTATGTGACGTCCTATATTTTTTATTATTATGAAACTAGGTCAGGAAAGTACTGAAAAATATCATATCTAAAATTCATAACGATCGGACATCAATTAACAAAGTTATGCACTAGTTTGCAAAAAATATTATTTAGCGCGCTCGAATTATCTCGAGCGCTTACGTTACGGGGTTATACTTGTATAAAGATTTTTTATTCATCGATCCAGAACCACAGGCTGAATTATAAATGTTGTACAAATAAAATAACCATCGAATTCAAAAAACCTTCTCCTTTTAGAAGCAAAGTCAAGTCCTAGTAAATGATTGGAATTTCTTTGAGCAAATAATCTTAAACATTTTCTTTGCTTTGTAAATATTATACCAAACTCATATTTCTTCCATATTTCCAACGTTAGGCAAACTTGATGGGACTCTCTATCAAGTTTTGTGACTCACATAGTAATAGAATGTTTGTTTGCTTTTCATATCTGGAAGGAAACGCGATGTAAACGTATACGTTGGTGTCCGAACTCTCGCGTCGTGTTTTCCTTACCAAAATATCTTGTGCAAATAGAGTTTCGCATGACATAACAGAAGTCTGGAATTTATGAATGTATGTGTTGGACGTTTACTTGATTTTACAACATTTTTATTTCAACTATGAGGAATTATTTCATTTAAATTACTTTATTTTTATATGATCTATAATGTTTGTATAATTCTTCCATTATCAATTGCAGAATATAAAAACTCGTTCTGAACCCTCACCGACAATTCTGTTTGATCTGCCACAGGCGCGCGTAGATACCTCATTTTATAAATTTATTATTTTTAAAAATATGTGATATGTGAGAAAGATTATTATTATTATTATTATTATTATTATTATTATTATTATTATTATTATTATTATTATTATTATTATTATTATTATTATTATTATTATTATTATTATTATTATTATTATTATTATTAATTATTTTTTTTACTTCTGTGTCAACGGCGTCGACTACTATGGCCGTTAGCCTCGTGTTCTGTGTAGGCTTTGTTACTGTTTCCCAGCGCCACTTTAGGAACATCACGGTTAATTAGAACCCAACAGTGAATGGTCGAGTGAGGAATCACACCTGGTAAATGAAAATCTTTGTTACTGCTACTATTTGGTATCTTAAGGAGTTGCCGCGATGCGTTGTCCATAACAATTACTGACTGTGGTGGAATGTTAGGTAAAAACTGTTCATTAAACCACTTTTCAAATAATTCAGCTGTCATATCTTCATGATAATCAGCTGCACAGTTTTTAATTTTTTTAGCAGATAATAAAAAAGCATTAGGCACGAAACCATCTTTACTTCCAGCGTGTACTATTATAATGCTTTTCCCTTTAGAGCATGGCCCATTCAAACAGCAATTTTTACTATTGACAACCCAACCGAAATTTACTACATCGTGACTGTCAAACCATGTTTCATCTAAATAAATTGTGTGTCTATTAGAACTTCTGTACTCTTTTATCTGACGCAAATAATCTTGTCGCCAGTGAACTATTCTTGACGATTCGGTGATTGCCATCCGTTTATTCAGTTTTTTGTGTTTAAAACCACATACTGACAAAACTTGACGCAATGTCTCTAAACTGGTATAATTGTATTCTGGATAATCTGCTAGCTTTTGCTGGATTACTTCCAATGTCGCAACCGTGTTCTCCTTATATAAACTATAAATTGTCCTACGTATAAAATCTTGAGTAGTTTTGTCAACTGATTTCACTTTTTCTTTACATGTTTTTCGGTTCTGTGAATGATCCACAGTAACCCCTTTCATGACTACTCGATAAACGAAAAATTTATTTATTTTAGTTAATTCGGCAATTCTTATTATGATAGCATTATCAGATTGCTGAATATTTTCCTTTTTTAAACATTCGAATATATTTAAAATAACTTGTTGTGTTTGTATATCTAAATCTTTATTGTTAAATATATACCTGTCTTGAATCTTACTACACTGTGTAATTTCATTATCTCCATTCGCCCATGGTCTCCAGAACGCCATATTTATTTAAAGAAATTTCTAAATTAAACCCACCAACAAACTCGCGAGACTACCCCACTGATATGTTTTGGAACAAAAACGAGATGATTTATAGCTGTTGTGCCTTCGTAAACCTTCTGCCAATACCGTGCATTTAAGTTTACGATTCGATGTTTTCATTGGTAAACAACGAATATGATGGATTTTGACACACATCAATCAAGTCAACGTGGACTGACGGTTCGTTTGATATTTACCGCATTTTATAAGGGGAATAAACATTATTTTTTGTTTCTTAGCTTGGCATGAGTGCCGTGCGTATATATTAAATATTGATCACTCCTTACATAACTGTGTTCTGCAATTGATAATGGAAGAACTATACACCAACTGGCTTATATTATGCACTTTTTTTGATATAATTCTTAAATCATCGCTATAGTGGTTATAAATTTTTTCAGGGGCATCGTACTATTTGGCACCCTGGGTCCAACTTTAGTAGTGCTTCTAATATTCGTTTATTTATGTTGGTTGGATGGCTGCTGCGGTCCTCGGCCCCCTTCGGATACGCCAGTGGACGAGCCAGGGGCGTGTTCACCCCCAGGTCAAATCGTAGCGGAAAGTCGATGTCTTAGGCTGTCAATTTTTTTGGTGTCGGTGACTCTGATATCGGCTTGCGCTGTCGTCACATTGGTAAGTCATAATAGCGAAAAATTAAAACTCATTTTTATATAGTTCTTCCAAAACGCTAATGTTCTGCATGTCATAAATAACTCCAGGCGACTGAATAGCAATCAAAATAATGTACGAAAGGTTCCACTCAATTTGGTCTACTGTTTACTTTATGTAGGGAAAATATTTATTTAATTTTCTGTTTCGAATACATATTCAATTTGAAATCTCTTCTGTTAAATCAATGTCGAATCTCAAATAGAATTAATCACAAAGTCTTGATTAATTCACAATTACAGGCACCTTAACGAGGATCGCTCTGTGTGTATATTAATGAGGAACAACGATCTGAAAATTATGACTCCTTTTGTCGGAGAACGAATCTATTCAAATTAAAATTACGTAGATTTTGAACTAATTCCACGAAAGGGCGAGCCGTGTAAATTAAATGATAAAGTTTGTGAGATACAAAGTGTTGTAATTTTAACAGAATTTTAATGAAAATTAGTGTAACTAGGACATGATTCATTCAACTAAAATATTTTGAGAGGTCGGTTAATTCCCTGTATGATACAATAAAAATTTAGAAAAATTCTCTATTACCATTTTTGTCATTATTTTTGCCACAAATTTTTTTTTCGTAGATTTCAAAAATACGAATTAATTTTTCATCCGAAATTAACCCTTTATGTAGATTTTTAATTTTGTACCATTTTTGTTGTAAAAATGGATAAATTCTCAAAAAAAAAATAAACTAGGTAATGCAAATTTTAATTTTTCAAATTTCCTTGAAAAAATCTATTGTACTTGATGTAATTTTCCAAGGATTTTCACCATTCTTCTGACCTTTTGGACCCATTTTCCCACTAAAAAATATTGTAATTTTGTAAATTTTGACAATGCCAATTGACTTTTCTTTCAAAATTGCACCTTTCTCGTATAAAAGAAATTGTAAAAATCGTCAAAAAAATTAAATTAATGCAAATATTAATTTTTCAAAATTCCTTGAAAAAAAAACAAATTTTGTTATCGATTTTAGGATTTGATGTCATTTTCCAAGGATTTTCACCATTTTCCTGAACTTTTTGACCCCTTTTCCCACTAAAAAATATTTCTTGTACATTTTGACAATGCCAGTTGATTTTTCTTTCAAAATTGCACCTTTCTCGTATAAAATAAATTGTAAAAATCGTCAAAAAAATTAAATTAATGCAAATATTAATTTTTCAAATTTCCTTGAAAAAAAAACAAATTTTGTTATCGATTTTAGGATTTGATGTCATTTTCCAAGGATTTTCACCATTTTCCTGAACTTTTTGACCCCTTTTCCCACTAAAAAATATTTCTTGTACATTTTGACAATGCCAGTTGAGTTTTCTTTCAAAATTGCACCTTTCTCGTATAAAATAAATTGTAAAAATCGTCAAAAAAATTAAATTAATGCAAATATTAATTTTTCAAATTTCCTTGAAAAAAAAAACAAATTTTGTTATCGATTTTAGGATTTGATGTCATTTTCCAAGGATTTTCACCATTTTCCTGAACTTTTTGACCCCTTTTCCCACTAAAAAATATTTCTTGTACATTTTGACAATGCCAGTTGATTTTTCTTTCAAAATTGCACCTTTCTCGTATAAAATAAATTGTAAAAATCGTCAAAAAAATTAAATTAATGCAAATATTAATTTTTCAAATTTCCTTGAAAAAAAAACAAATTTTGTTATCGATTTTAGGATTTGATGTAATTTTCCAAGGGTTTTTACCATTTTCCTGATTTTTTTGACCCCTTTTCCCACTAAAAAATATTTTTTTGTACATTTTGATAATGCCAATTGATTTTTTTTTTCAAAATTGCACCTTTGTATAAATTTTTTATTTCGTAAGATTTTTATTTATGGAATTTTCATTTTTCGTATAAAAGAAATACTAAAATCGTCAAAAAAATTAAACTAGTTCAAATTTTAATTTTTCAAATGTCCTTGATATAAAATCGATTTTACGATTTGATGTAATTTTCCAAGAATTTCACCACTTTCCTGGCTTTTTGACCACTTTTCCCAAAAAAAATCTTTTTTTACCATTTCCAACAATTTTTCAAATAAACCGTAATTTCCGATATTTTCTATTTTAATTTTTATTTTTAATTTATGTAAAAATACAAAACAATGAATTTTACTATATTCAATCATTTAATCATTCAATTTTGGCTTCCACTGTATATTTTTTTACAGGTTGATTACAACCCCCAGCCCATTCCCATACCCATACTGACCACAACAACTGCCATGATTGAAATTGAAGAGTACAATTCCAGTCTTGCATGGAATGTTTCCACCAAAATGCCCGAATTAATTGACCAAATTCAGGATATCGTTGTTGTTCAGTATGTCCCCGTAAGTATTCTCCATCGAATCCTAAATTAAAACTAAAATTCGCTCGTTTTATTCGTTTTTTAGACTTATCTCTACAGCTCAGCTTTAGTCCTGGCAGCGATTTCTGTATTTTTAAGGATGGGTTTCCTCCTAAAACTCTTCATTATGGTTTTATCTGTTGTCGCTCATATCGCCATCTACAGTTATCTCAAATTTTTCCAAGAATATCATATCGTCCACAATGACGAGTAAGTTTAAATAATTGGAAAACAAAATTATTCATTACAAAATTTTATTGTGATTTTAGATTTCCCGGAATACCGTTCGAAATAAAAACAGCACTGGCTTTGGCGCTTGTAGTGATATTTTTCCACATATTAGACAGACAAATCGAATTCACGGCTAGAACAGATTATCTATGGAAAGCCAAACTGAAGGTGGAGCAGGACGAGGTCGAAACGATGAGAGGCATAAATAAAGTAAGAAACAAAATGTTTTAACTTTAAGCTTTAACTAGTTTACAATTACAAATCTAAACTTTATACATACGCTTTAAAACTGGCCCTTAATAGGGCTCTTGAGGCATACCAAAACAAATAACATATCAATTCTAATACTTTCTCGTATTAAATGTTGTTTTATTCTTTTAATAACTTAATCCAAGCCTAAGACGATTTAATTTAAAATTGAATATAATGCACATCAACTGTAGGGAATTTGATGATATGACGTTGGCAGCACTGATTAAAACCTGAACGTAAATAGGGTTGGGGGAAGTACATCATACCGAATTAGATTTGAAAATAAATGTACAGGGTGGCCAAATAAGAATGCGAGGTACTGTATCTGGGAAACTATCCATCGTAGAGGCTTTCGGGAAAAAAAAATATGACTAAAACGACCAAGAGAAAAACCTGGAAAATATTTTTAAGTTTCTGAAATGGCCGCTAGGGGGCGTAACTGCAATCTTGAATCTAAGAAAGTGATGTTTCTGTGAATTCCGCTATATTAATCTAACAAAAAAATACCTGATCTTTAAAGTAGATGATAATCTGAATCTTTTTGTTTGACAATTTTTGCTGTATCTCTAAAAATGAAGTGGTGGGGAGTATTCAAAGGTTTCAGTAAAAAACACCCTGTATATTTGAAACGGCTGAGCCGATTTTAAGAAACTTGGGCTAGTTGAAAAGAGTTATTCTTGGGCTACAAATGTTATAATATTTGAAGTTTTGTTAATTTCACATGTCGCCGCTAGAGGGCTTTTTTCGACATTTCGACAGAAATGGTTAATTTTCTTAAAAAAATTAAATGCCTTGGTATGATTTCTTTTTCATGAAAAAGTAGCTAAATGTTGCCTAAACAAGCTCGCGAAAACCGCATCTCGATATCTTGTTCCTAACCTAAAATTTAGGCGAACGAAAATTTTATACGGAAATCCCTTAAATTTTTATTTTTTAAACTAATTAATTCCTTTTATTATGTGAATTGTGGCCTTAAAAAGGACCGTTTTAAAAGAGAATGGTTTTAATGCCCCCGTAAATGCTCTAAATGATGACCATCACGCTCTATGCATTGCTGAAGCCTCTCATGGGTAGACAAACCTGCAGCTTCAATTTCGGCTCTCGGAATGTTACGTAATGCAAAACGAATCCGGTTTTTCATATCTCTCTGGTCGTAGGTTGAGTCTGAAAATCAAGACAAGTTAAGTCTGGTGATCGCGCAGGCCATGGAAACAGACTTCCTCTTCCAATCCATCGCTGTTGCATTAATATGCTCTCGCACAATAATGGAGGATTCCAAATTCTTTGGAACGATGAAGCCACCTTTACAATCTGCACAATATGCATTATTGGTCTGCAGAAAATCCGCATTGGTTGCGTGAAGTTCAGCACCAAGCACGTTGGAGTCTAAATGTGTGGTGTTGCATACTGGGAGGCAGAATTATTGGGCCATATTTTTTCGAGCAATCCCTAAGCGGCAATATCTTTCTTGACTTTTTGGCCAATAAATTACCGTTGTTGTTGGAAGATGTGCCACTGGAAACATGTCAAAACTTGTTTTTGCAGTTGCATGGTTGCCCAGCACATCATGCTATTATTGTGCGAGAGCATATTAATCCAGTATTACAACAGCGGTGGATTGAAAGAGAAAGAAGAGTTTCCATGGTCTGCGCGATCACCAGACTTAACTTGTCTTGATTTTCGGACTCAACCTACGACCAGAGAGATATGAAAAATCGGATTCGTAATGCATTACGTAACATACCGAGAGCCGAAATTGAAGCTGCAGGTTTGTCTACCCACGAGAGGCTTCAACAATGCATAGAGCGTGATGGTCAGCATTTAGAGCATTTACGGGGGCATTAAAAACCTTTCTTTTTTAAATCGGTCCTTTTTAGGGCCACAACTTACATAATAAAAGGAATTAATAAGTAAAAAAAAAAAAATAAATAAAAGGGATTTCCGTATAAAATTTTCTTTGGCCTAAATTTTAGGTTAGGAACAAGATATCGAGATGCGCTTTTCGCGAGCTTGTTTAGGCAACATTTAGCTACTTTTTCATGAAAAAGAAATCATAGCAAGGCATTTAATTTTTTTGAGAAAATTAACCGTTTCTGTCGAAATGTCTAAAAAAAAGCCCTCTAGCGGCGACATGTGAAACTAACAAAACTTCAAATATTATAACATTTGTAGCCCAAGAATAGCTCTTTTCAACTAGCCCAAGTTTGTTAAAATCGGCTCAGCCGTTTCGAATATACAGGGTGTTTTTTACCGAAACCTTTGAATACCCCCCACCACTTTATTTTTAGAGATACAGCAAAAATTGTTAAACAAAAAATGTTCAAATTATCCTGGACTTTAAAGATCAGGTATTTTTTTGTTAGGTTAATATAGCGGAATTTACAGAAACATCACTTTCTTAGATTCAAGATTGCAGTTACGCCCCCTAGCGGCCATTTCAGAAACTTAAAAATATTTTCCAGGTTTTTCCCTTGGCCGTTTTAGTCATAACTTTTTTTTCCGCAAGCCTCTACGATGGATAGTTTCCCAGATACAGTACCTCGCATTCTTATTTGGCCACCCTGTACACCGATCCAACTCAATCTCCCAGCTCAACTTTGTTTGAATCGTTACATCTTTAAACGTATTTTCTTTTTAGATACTTTTGGAAAACATTCTTCCGGCTCACGTAGCCGAACATTTTTTGAACACGAGAGTGACCGAAGACTTGTATCACGAAAGATACTCTTGTGTGGCGGTCATGTTCGCGTCCATTCCGAACTACAAAGAGTTCTACGATGAGAGCGACGTAAACAAACAAGGTCTCGAATGTTTGAGGTTATTGAACGAAATTATATGTGAATTTGATAAGGTAGGTAATTTATACACTTTTATTTTGCTCTAAATATAACAGTAGGGTAGTCTAGACTGCAACGGGAACGAGAGAGACCGAGCTAGCATCGATAGATCCCTTAGAGATTCGCTCGTTTGCTGACAGTTCTATGAACACAATCAGCTTCCGTTTTATTTACAAGGTGGCGTAGAAATAACCAAAAAATATACAGGATGATTCATTAATGTCAGGTCAGCTCAAAAAAACCTTTTTTATGATAGACATGAAAAAAATTTGAGTGATAGAGAAATGATTTATTTTTTAACTTTATTTACAGCTCTTTAACATTTAGGGCCAGTCTTTTCACCTATAGATAGATAAGCTTTAACCGTCAGATAACTATTCTACAGATAAATTAACTAGAACTCGTTATCTAAGGGATAACTGATACGAGTCTTTTCATCTCGAGTTATCTGATAGATAGCTAATAGCTATCTCTGAGATGTACCAATAGTAGGATACCCTAAATAGCGATCGATCCTGGCCAATCAGAACGTCGCACCGTTTGTAGGCGGAACCCGCGAAATTTAAACGAGATTTAGTTAGACGTTTGACTTAAAATCATCCGCCAAGTTTAAATGTTATTTAGTTTGCGATAGGTATACGTACTTTTTTTGTTATAATATTTATATTCGTGAAAGGCTAATAAAGAAAATCAACATTTAAATCAAAATTTTATTTTATTTGCATTGGATAGATATAAAAAAGTCACAAACAATATTTAAATATATTTATAATTAAGGCTTTTCATAATATTTTTACAATAGTTATAAACTTTTCTTTCACTTTGTTTATTTATTAGCAAAAATATAACAAAAAAATTGGAAAATATTCAGAAAAAATTCTTTTAGTAATAAAACTCCACTATTAAAAGATAAAAAATGTCAAGCATCCTCAGGATGACATGAAATTGTCATTTGATCGCTACTAGGGATCATTAACATGATGATATATTTTTACTTAAGCTAAATAAATGTATGAAATTTTATATAAAACAAGAATGCCTAGCTAACCTATCAGGGATGTTTGGGAATATCTGAGGATATCTGGGCTCACATAAGGGCGGTATGATTGTGCAATGGTAACCACAGAAAACCGTTACCGCCTACCCTGTACATTGATCTTAAAATATACATCAAACTTTTCTAAAACTATAAAGTGGATTCTAAAAATAAAAAAAAACAAAAAATAGTAGTTAATTCGTAATTGAACAATTCTTAATCTTACACTTACAAGTTTACTTTTTATTTGGGTAATATGTTTGCTTATCTATTTTTCTTTTTTTACTTGGTGGGTCTCTGTGGCTAGTCACATGGTAAAAGTTAAACAACGTTCCCGTCAATTTAAATAACCTCTACATACCTTTCTAAATCCATAATTTCACGTGATTGTAAAATAACAATCAAATTACACGAAATATCTATACACTATTCACACCAAATGTCCTTTAAAAATCGCTCAGAATAAAAGTAAACCTGTAACAGCCAACAGAACGTTATTAATATGTAATAACAATATTTGTTAAATGTTAAAAAGTCTCTATCTTAAAAATGTTAAAAAGTCTCTATCTTAAAACTTGAAAAAGCCAATAGAATATAAGCTTTCAAAGCACATAAATATGAAATTCAACGTAAATCAGCCAAAAAATCACATTCGCAAAAAAGCAGAGACAATTTAAAAATTTAATTTATTACATTCTCTCTGCAAAAAAGTTAAGTTCTAGATACGAAGTCAAGAAGTTAACTGTCATTTTCAGTAATCGTCGTCGTAGACGTTCGAAGTAAGCATGTTCGGGTTTCTTCGTATCCCCTTTTTCTAATTGGCCAGGATCGATCGCTATTTACTGTATGCTACCAATAGTCACTCTCACAGTGAAATCTAGCCAACTGAAATAACCCCGAAGGAAGAGAAACAAAGATAAAAGTGTCATGTGTTAGTAAGAGAAAGAGAACATCGCAAAGATGTTCTATAAATCAAAATTACTTTACTTTAAGAGAGCGCACCACGGTAAGGTTCATTTTTAGAGCGTGATAAATAGACGTTAGTTATTTGTTTGGGTAGATTTTAGTAAATAAAAAAACTTTAGAAAAAATGTAATTTGTTTTATATTAAAAAATTATTTATATATATACAGTTTTAATCATCATAATCACGTTGATACAACAAAAAGCTAATATTTATATAGATATATAGATTCTTTATTGAAGTAGGATATCCTAATATAGGTACACAAATCAAGAAAAAAAACTACAGTATCTATGGGTATACAAAATTTATAGGTAATTGTTAAATTTGAAAAATTTTGTTAAAAAGGCACTTTAATATCATGGATCATAAATAAAGTGTATACTGGAATATTTAAATTTGAATCAACGAAAAAAATAGTTAAAAATTACATATTTCAGTTAACTTGATTCAATAATTCTTGGAAATAATTTATAAATGTTGTCCGAGCATTTTCATTATTTTCTTCACCATCATTAAACTCTCTAAGATCTTCCAGAACAAATTCATTTTCTTCAAAATCATTCTCATTTTGATTCATTTGCAATATGTAAATGTTATTCCACTCATTGAAATGTTCTCTTCTTGATCTAACATTGTAGTCTTGTTCACGATTTAATGCTTCTGTGTCGTCAATTAGTCCAAAATAAACATCTCAAAATCTTATAATAAATCCATTTTGTTTAAATAATTTTGTTGTAGAATGACAACAGTTTTCACTTTAGTTTGTAAAACACCACTTATGTCTTTAATTCCGAACTTAAAAGCAATATTTTAGTCTTTAATAATCACTATTTAATTACTTATCTCAAATAAGAATAATAATGAAGTATCTGTTAGGTTATGTTATGTTGACAATTCGCCCCTCAATTTCATTCAGTGCGCATGCTCTTGGGTTTTAACTGGTAGATAAATTCACTATCCGCCACATAAACCACCAGATAGCTTATCCTGGGGATAAGGGTACTTTAACTGCTATCTGAAGGTGAAAAGACGGTATTTTCTGTTATCCCTCAGTTAAAATTTATCCTTAGGATAAACTACTTTAACCGAAGGTGAAAATAGCATAATAGCGTTGGGATTCACAGTTGCAGCTTCAAAAATTTTTGTATTGGATCATATCTTGTAGGTTTTTTCAGTTTTCGAGTGACTGGAGGTCTCATTAGACGTCTATCGAGATTGTTTGGATGTAGTTCTAGCCTCTTAGCATATTTCTCAATAAATTTAAACATTAAAATTTTGTAAGACATAGATTGGGATCGAATAGTCCTGCTTATCTTTCTAAGGGATCAGTCGGTTCTAGCTCCTCGCGGTCTTTCGGCACATGTTGAATGCATTTACAAGGAACAATTTTGTTAAAAGTATATTTCTAATTATTTTTAGTTATTGCTGAAGCCAAAATTTAGCTGCATAGAAAAAATTAAAACAATCGGCAGCACATATATGTTGGCATCTGGTCTACGACCTGGGAAAGAAGAAAATAACAAAGTGAGTAAACAAAGGGAGGACGTTTAAGTGTGGGAAACAATGTGGCGACCAAGTTCTCCATAATTGTGGGGTAAAAATGTATTCTTTAACGATTTATCGCCCTTTTGATATTTATTATAACCTCGAAAACATAATGATTATTAATTTGTATTGTATTTTTTTTAATTTCGCTTAAGATGGATTTTTTGAAGGTAAAATGTTTTCTTACTTTAAGGATTTTTTTATTTAATTAAATGAACATTTTTTTTTTTAATTTAGGAGGCTAGTAGAAAAGAAGAACATATCATTACAGCACTAGTAGATTTTGCAGTTTTGTTAATGACAAGCTTAGAACAAATCAACAGAGATGCATTCCAGAGATTTAAATTAAGAGTTGGTAGGTCATTTGAACTTTCTTATAATAAACATTTTTTTTAATTTTCCCTCCTTTTTAATGAGCATGAATATCTCATTTCAACTATGGAACTCATTAATTACCATTTAACTACTTTTCTACTTCCTTAAATGTACCTACTTCTTGTTGTCATCTATTAAGCTTCATCTTATCTCATTTTAAGGACTCGATATTTAACTATTTATTAGTCGGACGGAAGACTAAGTGATTTATAACGTTTATTCGAAGTGTTTTATCGGCAATTCGGGTGAGCATTAATAGATTTGGGGTCAAATCAGGTAAGCGCGTTGGCAACGAAACTAATATTTGAAATGTAGAATGAATTATAAGAAGTGATTGATCTGATAGACAGTTCGCTCGCCGTTCACGGACGCCCGACCTTGCCGTACATGTCGGTTTATTATACAATAATAACATTAATACGATTATGGTTATACCTGGTATATGATACTGATTCCCATTAATATTGGTATTAACTACTGTTTCTACTACTTAAACTCGATTATATTTTGAGACATTTTGTTTAGTAATTTTTGTTTTTTAGGTTTGAACCACGGTCCCGTGATAGCCGGCGTAGTTGGTGCTCAAAAGCCGCAATACGACATCTGGGGAAATACCGTGAACGTCGCTTCCAGGATGGACTCGTGCGGGCTTCTGGGAAAAATCCAGACGACAGATGTCACCGCCAACGTGCTCATGAACGCCGGTTATCAGTGCGAATGCAGAGGACCGACGTACGTCAAAGGGAAAGGTACTTTGACGACGTATTTAGTGAAGACCCATTTCGACGATAAAGATCATCATTAAATTTAGAAGAAAAAAAATTAGTAAACTTACTCTTAATTTAAACATTTCGAGAATGTAGTTAACTTATTAAATATTGTGATATTTAGGCGAAGAACGCTGAAGAAAACCTGTAATATTTTTATCTCTTTTGTAACTAAAAGTTTATTAGGCGTTTAAAAAATATGCAGACGCTAAAAAACATGAAAATCCCTAAAACGACAAGCAATTAAACTCTCCCATTAAAACACCAATTCTCATACAAACTAGTGGATATTTAATCAAAAGAAGTTGGCGTTGACATTAATTGACAACTGCGTTGACGGTTGTTTGACAAGTTTGTAATTAACATTTACAATAAAAACAAAACAGGATACAAATGCTCAAGAAATAAAATTACAAAGAGTAAGTAAATACATTCCTAAATAATGACAGATACAAAAGGTAATATGAAACCGTCTTTTACTATTTTTTTAAAGGAGGAGGAGTTTAAAATATTCATAAAGAAGTAGTGATATTTAATTCAAGCACGTTGGTATTCATATGGATTGGCAAAACTTGACAGCTTCGTTGACAGTCGTTTGACAGCTTCAGTGACTGTCGTTTGACAGATTCGTTGACAGTCGTTTGACAAAGGTGTCTACTTGTTTCGACATTGTTGCTATTACGTTCTTTTTTTAACATAAACAAGATGGAAATTGTAATTTTAATATATATTTTAAACTTTTACTTACAAACAAAATATTCGCAGATAAATACTCATAGATTTTTTTTTGAAAAAGTGCCAATAGCACACACATCACAATCAATTAAATATATTGTGTAGACTTAAGATGCAAAACTTAATATACATAAAGATTTTAATTAATTTGTTGACAATAATATAGACATTATTTCGTTTTTATTTTTAAGCAAAAAATTTATCTATATGTATAGTTAGTTAAAAATGTTATTTCAACATATCATAGTATTTAAAAATGTAAAAATTTGATTATTGTATTGTTTAATTAATTTTGTATATTTTATACTGCCGCCGACCTTTAAATAATTTGTAACGTACCAACTGTGAAAAAAAATATGTACGGATCAGTTTTTTTATTAATTTAAGTACCTGACTGAAGTTATTTGTTATTTGTTTGTTAAATTATTTTGTAGTTTTAGCCTATGTTAGAAAGAATGTATTTATATAAATGTCAAATATTAATGAAAAATAAGCCTAAAATTTTTAAATCAAAGCGTTATAATAAAACTGCTTTATTAGTTAAAGTAGGCATAAACACCAAATTAAAATATATTCTAAGATATTATTAAATGTACTTATTATATTTTATAAAAATATGTATTTAATATATTTATTTACCTTGCAGAGTGTATATTTTAAGAATGCTACAATATTTTTGTGTGTTTGTATATCCTAGACAATCTCAATTTTTCGAAATATCAAATAAATTATTCTACGAAAATTGTATTTTATTTTCTCATTATGGGTTAGATAGCTAAATAAATCATGTCAGTTAAAAAAAGAAGAATATCTGATGAATTATGATATATGCGGTTTAGACTATTTCATTGGCCTCGATTTTGGGTCATATGGAAAAAGTTGAAGACGAAAGATTTTGACTTTGACAGTAGTGTCAGACCTTTCAATATTAAAATTTTGTATAATTTTCATTTGAAATTATTTAGATAAAAATGAACACCATTATCCGTGAAGTCTCAAAAGTAGCGACCCGGTAAGCAATTAATGAAAAAATGTTATTGGAAAAACTAAAAAATACTTTGTTTTTCAGTCAAGCGCGGTCTAAGCATTCGCTTCCTGACCTACCATACGATTATGCCGCATTGGAACCGATTATTTCACGAGATATTATGAATCTCCACCACGCTAAACATCATAACACTTATGTAACTAATTTAAATGCAGCGGAAGAAAAATTATCAGCCGCTACTGAAAAGGGTGATATCAGGTGAAGTACACAATTATTTTGTTAATTCCATAATATAAACGTTGAATGGGTAATTTATAAAATAATTTACTTTATAAATGGACATTTTTTAGCACAATAATTTCTTTGGCACCTGCATTAAAATTTAATGGTGGTGGTCATTTGAACCACTCCATATTTTGGCAAAATTTAAGCCCTACCAAAAGCAAACCCAGCTCTGAATTAAGTGCCGCTATTAACGAATCTTTTGGTGGATTTGATAATTTAAAAAAGGTACTTGCAGCTCAGACTATCGCCATACAAGGATCAGGATGGGGATGGTTAGGTTTTTGCCCGAATTCAAGTAAGAATATTTTTATAAAAGTAGATCTTCAAATTTTATATTATTTATTATCGCAGGATAGTTTTTGTTGGGTGAAAAGTTGGTTCATTTTTCAGCATATATTTTTATTTTGTAAACTAATTTAACCTCATAGTTTTGCAGTAAATTTGAGAATTAAAATAATTTTAAAAAACTAGTGAAATCTTTTCAATTTGTAGCAGTATCTATTAGAGATCTTTTTTTACAATAATTGGCATTTTTCCCAAGCATTTTAGAGTTGCCAATAAATTATTTTTAGTATAAGTTACTAATTAAGAGAATTACTTTAAATTAAAAGAAAAATAAACGTTTCATATTATCACACATTTAAATTTCCCGCCACTACTAAGAACTTAATAGGCCCAACAAGAACCTTCAACACCAAAAAGAATTCGTTGAAAATCTTTCTTTTTAATGATTTATTTTAGAAAAAATTAAAATAGCCACTTGCGCTAATCAGGACCCATTGCAAGCCACCACAGGCCTGATTCCCCTTTTAGGAATTGACGTTTGGGAACATGCTTACTATTTACAATACAAAAACGTAAGAGCTGACTATGTTAACGCCATTTTTGATATAATAAACTGGAAAGACGTCTCCGATAGATTCGCTGCTGCCGGTGGCTGCAAGTGTTAAATAATAAAATACTCATAGTTGATTTAAGAGTATCATTTTAGATTAGTTTGTCTTACAAAACATTTTTGTTGAGTTTTTTTGTTTAAATATATTTTACATGCAAGAATCTTTTTTGTTCCCTAATTTTGATCTATGAAGGTAAAAGCAGTAAAACACCCACATAACCTTAAACTAAATTGATCAATTACGAGGATGACTGGTGTCCATAAGGCATGCGCATTGTGTTTGTCATATTCACCGACATAACCTTAAAGTCTATGTTCCGACATTGGCGTACCTTAGGGAAAATGATTGGGTCTAGAACGAAAATAAGTGGAATGATGAAAACAATTTAGGTTGGAGTTTTCATTTACTGATTGGAAAATGCTCTGAACATATTCTTGTTGACGGTTCTAAAGGTCTTCCGATTGCTTTCAACCATTCATTACGTTGGTCCTCAAGTATTCTAAAATATCGTTGTGAAGCAAATATACATTCGTTCGCGTAAAATAATTACTTTTTGGTATAATAAATGTGTGTGAATCAAAGTTGTTGAATAGATGCATGGTATATAACAATTTTATTGTGTGTTTCTTATATTGACTTACCTGTGAAACATAACACCTTTGGGATAGTTTGTTGAACGGTTCTTACACCAAAGTACAAAACACTTCATTTTTACAATAAATTCACTATCGAGTATCGGTCAAACACTAAACAGAACAGCGGACGCCTATGAACAAAAAACAATATGTCTCCTCGATTTAAGTTATTAAGTTTATGCCGGTGCAGTAAAAGCTGAATATGTTTGGTTATGGTTAATATAAGCTGACTGTAACCAATGTAAAAGATCAGTCATGATGATTTGGGCAGCAAGACTTAGAATTGGGTAAATAATCTTAGTAGACTGAGCCCATATAAAAAGAAGATTTCAAAATAGCTAAATATAATTGAAGGAAAAGACCTCTAATCTAAAAGAGAAGAGTGCAACATAACCAAACGTTTTAGTTTGGTCGCCGTTTTATTCATCGTCAATAATTAACAAAAATAGCAGAAAAATGGTAAAAGATGCAAGTTCGTCCAATATTAAGAAAAAACGAAAAACTGCTACTGTGGAAGCTGAACCTGAAAGTGATATATATAAGGTAAAATTAAATGGCCATCACATAAAGTTTGGTATTTAGGTTTACGTTTCAGAAAGTTATAGAATTTGAAGAAAAAGAATCGACTAACCGACAGGGTTCATTAGATGCAAATCTCTATTTTGAATTATGCCAAGACATCAGAAATCATTTAACAGAGGTATACGATTTAAAACAAAATGATGTAAGTATTCTTTCAATTAAAAAAATATATATTTTATCGATTTAATCATTTTTAGCCTTCATCTAAAAAACTTAAAGACATCCAAACTGAAATTTTCATTAAAATGTGTTTCATAAAAAAGCTTAACAGAACTGATAAGATCAGACACGTTTTTGGAAAGGAAACTCTGTCTGCAGAGAAGCAGAAATGTGACAGCATTAAATTAAACTACCAAAATTTAGTATACGAATTGCACCATTTGGTCACAGAAGCAAACAAATGCCTTGCTTTTAAGTGAGTATTACCCATATTGATTTTATATACCATTATTTACTTTATTACTTAAATTTTAGATCAAAAGATGAGGATATCGAACTGGTGCCCTTTGAAGAATTCATGAAAGAAGCTCCTGAATCTTTGACCAAAAAATTCTTAACAGTAAGTACACTTAAAGTTAATATTATTAGCAGAATTGGGAGAGATACAGATCAGTTTAGATCAGGTTTTTAAAGTTTCCAAAACTTTTTCTGATACTATAAAATATAAATAGAGCCAATGGTGTATTTTAATAAGTAATTTATAGGAATATTGGACCAAATGTAGTTTAAAAATCATAATTTCTGTAAGAAATAAAACATTCCATTACCAAATACTCTTTGTTTTAGTTTGATGCTAATGACAGAGATCAAAAGCACAGTTTACGTTTAGCTAGGTTAGAATGGGAATTAACACAACGTAAAAACTTAGCTCAACTATGCAAATCTTTAGTTGAAGAACAGAAAAAATTGGGGCAAGGTAAAAACATTAACAAATTGTATTATTTTCTTTATAAAAATATTTTTTTGTATTTTTCTAAGATCTCATTGAAAGAAAGGACAAACTGAACGCTCTAAGGCCTCTTTTATTAAATATCATTAATTCCACAAAGCCTCTTCAGGAACACTTGGACATATCTTTGAAGGAGATGAGAATAGAACACAAATTGGCTTATCTTTTACCCGATCCACTGTATATCTTTTACGTAAATGCTGTCTCATACAAAAATGTTAATGGTAAGTGATTATTTGATCAGAAAACAAACTTATTTTAATCCAATGACAACTATTTTAGACCTAAAACTAGACATTGAGATCATTGGTGACCAAGATGAAGCTATCCAGTGGAAGGAGTCGGTCCAGGAAGGAAATTTTTTGAATGATGACGAATCAGACATCCAAGATCAAGAGCAAGATGTTACAGAAGTTGAGGTAATAAAATAAATTATTTTGTTAATATGTTATTAATATTTTCCAATAGGAGGTTGTGGAAGTGAAGAAACGTCGTCACAGAAAGTCCGTCCAACAGGTAGATCCGATGGAAGAGAAAAAACGAAAGTTATTAGAAATTCATCCTTTGAAAATTCAAATTGTAGCTAAACTAAATGATGGTGGTCCTTCGCTAACGATTGTTTTTTCTTACCAAACGAGGCTTAAAATTGTTACGGTGACTTCAAATACCACTGTACCATCTAAAATTACAGGTAAAAAAAGTAATACATAAGAGAATTTTAAACATAAATGACCATTTTCCTGAAATGTTTTTCTATATATTAGGAAATTGTGCCAGAGATGTTTTGATAGGTGAAAACATTCTAAGCGAGCTAATACAAGGAGATGCAGGTGTCGAAAGCCCCAATCCTGTAACAAAATTTCAAATAAAGAAAGTCGGAGTGACCTCCTTCCAACTTTTGATTCCTCAAATTGGTTATGCCTATCATTGGGCTCAGAAAGTGTGTGGAATGGACTTTTTAAGCAGACAAGTAGGTTTCTTCACACAAAATGTGACATATGTCATTAATCTTTTATTTTTTAGATGAATTCTGACGAAGTGGGAAGTACAAATGTTGAAAACGTCATGAAAATGTTATTTAAAAGACTGGAATCAAGAACTGACTTGGCCAACCAGCTCCAATTACTCGGTAAGATATTTTTATTCCTCAAATACAAAAGTTTTATTATTCTATTTTAGAACAAAATATACTGCCCCAATTACCAAAATCTATAGATTGTCCGTTGAATTCTGTGTGTTCTCTATCAAAATGGTCATCTATTACTTACCAAAAGTATTGCAAGAAGGAATTTACTCAAACTTTTGTTGAGGAAGAATTGGTATCTCCTTCGGATCTCTTTTATTCGCTACATCTTACCAGAGCAAACGGTAAAACTGTAATACGAGCGAGTTATAATTAAATAAACTACTATTTTTTTTTGTAGCCTCTCTAGAAGCACTCATTGTTATTAAAAATACTTATCCCCAAACCATACCCATGTTTTCTATAAGCATTAAATACAATGGGATGCTGCAACACGCTGGAAACAATGATGAAATAAGGGTAAGATAAAAAAAATTGAAAATGACATCTGTCGATCAAAATGTCAGTCATGTTTTACATTAGGTAGATAGAAAGTGACAGCTGTCAACCAATATAACTAAAACTGTCAGTTGATATACTTTTTTTTATCTAGGATATGGAAAGACTTTTAAACGTAGAAATGGGTGATAAAATATCTTCAATACTATCCCTCCAAATTGCACGTTTGCGTTCTTATTTCGATGTTTATTTGGAAACTACAGATTCCAAGGCGTTTCCACAGACTTTAACTTTTATTAGAAACATATGGTATGCGATTTTCGTTTGTTGTTTTAAATGTTCTATAGTTTTTCTTTTTATTTTTAGTGCAAGAAATAGAAAGAGACCATTCAAATACCGGAATATGGGAAATGGAATCTTTACTCAATATTAAAACGTTTTAGTTCATTTTTAGTTTTTCTTCTGTTCTAAGAATAATGGTTTTTTTTTAAATGTTCAAAGTAAAATAAATTTTTTTTATATATATAAAAAAATTGCTTTTATTAAAATAGGATACTTACTATTAAAACTTATCAAAAACCACTGTGTTACAGTCTAAAGTCTTTAAATTTAATAGAACAGCTTGATGAGTACTACAGAATTTCGGGATGCTGATTAATCTCACTTGCTGTCCCTTTTCACCTAAAAATAATTAATTTAAAAAAAAAATCAAAAGTTGGATATTGTTTTTACCTGTAACCAGTTTAGTTGCGAATTCATCCTGGTTTCCAGCAAAAAACACATGGGGACTTTCATCGATAATAAAGGGATCATTGTTGTAGTAAGGGTGGCAACCTAAAGTATCTGGTGCAGTTGGGGCTAAATGGCCCCATTCCAAACACTTTTCCATAGCTTGAACTGGGGTTTCATAATCGGAATACCACATGATATTATGTATTGGACTTCCGGAAGTTCCCAAACATTTTAAATCATCAAAAGAACAAGAATATGGATTTGATACGAGACTCAAAGATTTGTATGTGGCAGATTTTGGAAACATGCATGGATGCATCGGTTTTTGGGGTAAAATTTGATTTGATGGGTCATTTTCTCCAGGCATTACATCTACATCTATTACAGAACATAAATGTGATAAGAAATTGTCAAATTTATTGACTGATTCTATACTCTCTGTAGATTCTGGTACTCTACTAATCAAAGAAATGGTTGGTTTTCTTTTTACTGGTTCAACTCTTATACTATTTCCTGCTATTACAACTCTTGCAATCCTGGAAACTGTATTAGTAGTGTCTCCAAGCATTCCACTTAACCAATATATAAATAATTCCAAGTTGCAAATTATTTTTTCATAGTTTATAAAATCTAAGCCACTAAGAAATATTACAAAAGTATCTTGTTCAAAAATTGGTCTCTCTATTTGTTCTTGATATCCTGCAAATAGGTATTCAGATGCTATAAATTTACCCTTGCCTGCATCTGTTCCCAATAAAGCCACTGTTATGCCTGTTACTACACTTTTAAGAGAGATATTACCTGCAAAAAGTTTAATTGTACATTTTTGTGATTTTTATTAATCGAAATAACTGAAGAAATTTGACTGTATTTTCAATTGAAATAAATTTGTAAACTCTTACCTTCAATTTCATATCTCTGGGCTTCATCTTCTATAAACAATTTATCGGAATCATCAGTAAAATTGTTCAAAATGGGATTCACTTCTGCTACAAGTTGGTTTGCTTCAGAGAGTTCTTTTAAAATTGAAGGTTTTAATTTTTGATCCTTAAATATTGTTCCAATGACTATACAGGTGCCTCTGTTCTCTTCTGATAGTTTATGCAATTTTATTATTGGATATTTATCACCCCACTTATCTTTAATTCTATCTTGAAGCAATAATTCCATATCTTTTAAACGAGCCAAGTAAATACTGCAATACTGTCTATTGTAATCTCCTGGATGTTCTGTATACTTTTTAGATAAATTCTTATAATTTAAAATTACTCTTTCCATTTTTGTTTCCAGTTTCTCTGGCATTTTTTAACCTATAACTTTTTCGCGCTTTTAAAAACAAATAGACGAATGGTTGTCCTTTATTTTTACATTTAATAAAAAAGGATAACTATTATTTTTGCTGAATATCCTACGTTAGATAAGCCTCTTCGCCACATATATTGTTAGCTATGTGATTTAAGGTAAACAAAAAAAAAAAGAAGCTAACGTGATAGAAGAATTGATGAAGTGCCATCTAGTGTCAGATTGGAGAATACAGCCACGTCACTCAAAAAAAGTTAGGCTCCAAACATTATAATAATCCAAAAATGAATATTTTCAGATTAACTGGAGATTTATCTCATTTAATAGCCATAATTATACTTCTTCAAAAAATTTGGCAGACGAGATCATGTGCTGGTAAGTTTAATTTGTCTTTTACACCGGTGATCAACGTACACATAACTTGGGCAGTTGTATTTTTATTTTGAGCTTTTTACATAGATTTCTAGCTTAAGCTAAAAAAATAAAGGGAAGTTTTATATAAAAAAAGCATGTTGGAAAAGTACTTAATTTGTTTAAGGTTATTTTTTAATTACATTTTGATAATATGTTGTACATAACCTTCCACGTCAGTTAGTTTTTTAAGGCATCTCCCTTTTAAAAGTACAAGAATGGTTTTTATTAAGTTGATATGCTTTACTAGAAGTTGTTATATTTAGAAACAATACATTTGAATTATTAAGGCTGTGCTTTTTTAAATTATCAAGCAATTTACTATATATGAATATTTTAATAACATTAATTTTAATTTTTATCATATTTTAATTGCTGTCGTGTTAATAGTTAAACATTTAAAATTTCACTTAATAAAGATTATGAAAAATATTAAATAATCTACTATTTATTCTTTAATTTCTATTGTTTATGTATTTTTTTAACAATGTACACTAAAAGGTATATACAAAAAAATAAGACTGAAAATAGTGGTTACTTTCAACTGTAGTAGATAAAAAAATTAGAAATTAGAAATAATCATTCAAAACGTGTCAATTCTTAATTCTCTAAATCGAATTTGTTTGTAAACAATGTTTTTATTGAATGCATCAGTAATATTTTTGCATCATAAGTTTTTATATTTATTTTTGATATAAAAATGAGTGATAGAAATGAAACACTACTAAATATTATTATTATAGTACAATATTTCTTTACAAATTAAATTTCCTTATTTAATTTATATGAAAATACTATTGAAATCTATACATTTTGTAGCATTATCTGTAGTTGTTGAACAGTATTAAAAAATGATCTAGAGTCAAATTTAGGACAATAATGTGTGTTCCTACCCGTTATTATTCTTATTTATTTTGTTACAGGTATATCTGGAAAAAGTCAGATCCTTTTTGCTTTAGTCTACACAACAAGATACCTTGACTTGATGACATCTTATGTGTCCTTATACAACACTATTATGAAGTTCGTTTTCCTAGCTACGTCATATGCAACTCTTTACTTGATTTACCTAAAATTCAAAGCAACTTATGATCACAATCATGACACATTCAGAATTGAATTTCTAGTACTTCCATCATTTGGCTTAGCGATGTTGATTAATCATGATTTTGCTTTTATGGAGGTAATACACTCTTAAATATTTAATGATTAGTGATTAGTTATTTATGTTTATTTTTCCAGGTTCTGTGGACTTTTAGTATATACCTTGAATCTGTGGCTATCCTACCCCAACTATTCATGGTGAGCAAAACTGGGGAGGCTGAAAGTATTACGTCCCACTATCTATTTGCTCTTGGTTCCTACAGAGGTCTATACATCCTTAACTGGATCTACCGTTATGCCACAGAAAATTACTACGATCTCATTGCCATCGTTGCTGGGATTGTGCAGACTGTCTTGTATTGTGATTTCTTTTATCTTTATATTACTAAAGGTAAGATTTTGTTTTATATTCTGAAAAATCGAATGTATATGATGTTTAAAATAAAATTAATGTTTTCTGTTTGTTTTCAGTTCTCAAAGGAAAGAAACTTCAGTTGCCAGCTTAAGAACCTCTAAGACTTAACAGTACAAATATTTCAATTTTACAACAAAAATGGTATTAAAAAAGCAGTTTCATCGATACTGGAGACTTGGATATAACAAACGGTATCCACTATTTGTATAAAAATATTTATCATTTCTTCAGAGGTTCGTTTAAACATTTACCTAAGCTTAGCGTTAAATTTTTTTGTACAAACTTTCATATCTACATATATTTTATTTTTTTGTAATCATTGCAAAACATTGTTTTGATGCTCAGCTAAAATGAATTGTAGCGTTTTTTTTTCTAACCAAATTTAAAATCTAGTGGTTTTTACAATGTTTTGTAAGAAAAATCTTCAGTTATTCTTAAAAATTACTGATAATTGAGTGCTATTAGTTAAGATAAATGTGTAATCTATTTTAAATCAAATATTCTTATTTATAAATAGGCGTTTTTACTTTGTCTTCTATTAATTAATCTTTTGAAAAAAATTAATTTTCGATCAGCGATATTGTGGCAGGCTATCAAAGTTGACATCTGTCAAATGCGTCCAGGGGAGCTTGAGTGTGGATGATTTTTAGCATAAGATGTATTTTTATGTATCATACATATAGTAGGCTATTTATTCCTTCTGCTGTTGACATTGACAAGGAGAAATAAAAAGCGATCTCTGACGTTTGACAATGTCAAATCATATCTCAAAATTTTGACAAATGTGAAAAATCACCATAGACATTTCTCACATTTAAAATAGTAATTTTAAAGGAGCATTAAATTAAGGTTAAGTATCTGGTACACTCTAAAATTCTTTAACAACTGCATTATTTCCTATTTGTCTTGTAAATAGTTAATATACCAAAAAATAGTGTGCTCATTATTATACAGTAAAAATAAACTTGTTTTAAATTAGTGCATACTCTTAACAATGCAAGAGTAAAAGTATAGTATTTGTACTTGATAATAAATAAAAATTTTATTTGTGTACATTATTTACTATTTAATGATCGAATTATTAATTTGAAATATTCTCGAAACTACATTATATTTTTGCCAAATTTTATTTTTTAATGAAATATGTATCTTTTAAGATTATTTTGCAATGTTTATTCGTAGTTCTATGTAATAGCCAATATTTTCTAAATTAATCTTTTTTAAATCTTCCTAATAAATGTAGTTTTATGTTAGAAATTCGTTTAATTCCTGGTTAGCCACTCCCAATGAACTGCATAACGGTTTATATACATGGCCAATATTAATTTTCTGTATAACCGAAAGAAAATAGACCATGATTGCTGTATAACCGAAAGAAAACAGACCACGATTGAATGTAATTAAATTTTGACATTTCTCTATTTAACAACATCTACTTTATAAAAATGGAAAATAATTTAGATCACTTAATGGGAGATCTGTAAGTTTATTTTATTTTGTTTTATGCAATTTTTTTAAATTAATTTCTTTTAGTATCAATACCCCTGGTATAGATGGATGTGTTTTTGCAAATAACCATGGACTTTGTCTAGGAAGTAAGTATTGTTTATCAGTATTATTAATTACTAATGAAACATTTTTTTTTAGTGAAAGGTCAAGTTACTAGCAGCAGCGCCGGTATAATAGGAGCTATTGCAGAAGAGGCTTTGAAGATAGAACCAAATAGCAAACCACCAGTTATACATTTTGAGAATGAAAATCGTACTTGCACCATACAACAAATAGGCAATGTGACTGGTGCTATATACAAAAATTTACAAAGCTAATTGTTTTAATGTTGTTAAAATGTATACAAATCAAAGGTAAAATTTTAGGAAACACGAAATTCTCTATATATTCACCAAAATGTGCACAACCATTCAAATTATATTTATTTCGATTTAGATTTTTGTTTTGTTAAAATCGAGGATATCACATTTTCTCAAATTATGCCAAAATAAAAATAGTATTTAAGTAACAATAACTATATATCTTTAATAAAATTTTATATCTACATATCACATGTTTTTCACTTGACTAGTCTTCTTTAAGGGAATTTTTTCTCTTGTACCTGTTGTATCCCAATTTTAATAACTCCAAATTATCTAACGCCCAAATACATATAGTCAAAAGGAAGAAAATACTTCCCACTCCAATATGCAGAACGATAGATTTTTCCAATAAGAATATCTGAAAAGAAAGTTAAACAATTTTGAGTCGATATCGAAAAATTTTCATTCTCATATTTTCTACTCACTTCTGATATTTTTGTACATATAACTGATACGACTAAAGCTACTAAAAACTTATAACCTGGATATAACCCGTTCAGTGGTTGAAATTCAGTCTCTTTAAACTGTTTCGTTATGTAGCTCAAGCTGAAAATTCACAATTAAAATTTTTTTTAACAGAAACTGCTTTGAAATAAAAAAAATAACTGATAGGATAATTTCTCACCTGTGCGCTATTCTAGCTGCCATATTTATTGAATTCGCTAAAATAAATCCTACTGGTCCAAATATGTAGGTAAAAATATATGATATAAGTAAAAATGATATGGAGAATATTACCATCAAATAGTTATACCTGAAAAAGGTTTCCATATTTTAAAAATACTAAAACAATAAACATGGTTAATAAAAAATTAATTAATACCTATCTAACTGTTGATTATTCATAGTAGCAAAGACATAACCCTCGGTAACCCCATTTATAGCCAATAGAACTATAGCAAAACTGTGTAACCTCAACAATACCACTGGTAAATTACTTTCTACAAGCTTATAGCCTCCGTATAAAAATAAAAATGAGTAGCTGTATGCCTGACCAAAAGTTACGACTAGCAGACCAATGGTTACTACTACTTTACATAGTTGGCTCAACACCTCTGCAGATTCAGCAATTTGGGCCTAAAAATTAATAATGAAAAAGTTGTACAAAGTTTTAAATTAGTACCTTATTTTGTTTGGCTAGGGGTTCATCTCTTTTAATCATTTGCGTGAAATAAAAATAAGCAGACTCTTCTATTGGACGGAAAATGAACCTAAAATATATTAATTATCTAACGAACTATGAAAATTCTTGTTATTACCTTGCGGCAAGACTTCCCAAATTATTTACAATATCATACATGGACTGTTGGGAAAACGTGAGCACAGGAGATATAGTCATCACATATCTCTCCCCCTCAGTCAACACTTGTTTAACTACAGACTGTTTTATGAAACTTACTGTAAGTAAACATAATTTAGTATCTAAAGAACTTTCCTAAAAGAAATTATTTCGAGATTTTAATTGCGATAAATAAATAAACCTAAAACAATACCTTATTATACAAAATTCCTGGAAATAGCTGCCAAAATGAAGTAAATGGAAAGTCGCTCATATCAGAAAAAATGGTTTTATGCTTCTTCTTATCATCTTTCTTCTCAATGGCTTTAATTTTTTTTAAGGATCTTATATACCAGGCGAAGAAAATGTAGTAAGATAAACATAATATAACTGATGAAACTATTTGTGCTATGGAAAATGCATTAATTGGATGCTGAGGATCACATTCTACATAATAAACAAATATAATTGTCCGACTTACTATATAAATTGTGTCTATGACAACCTAAAAAAGTCAATGTGATTTTTAATTGGTTTTATATTTTTAAAAGCACTTACTTTTAATTTAATAAAGCAAAAATTTTGTGCAATAAGAATGGTAACCTGGGTTACTTGTTCTACAAGGCACGATAATGCTACTGCATAACAACCTAGTTGATATTGAGTTAGATATTTTTCTTCTGTGGGAGTTAATACATTTATCCACACATACACCAATGAAATGTTAATAACACTGGACAAAGGGACACTAAAAGAAATATCAATACACAATAATACAGATGTAGTAGTTTCATATGCAAAATTTGTTTTATTTTGAAGTACACTTACGATAACCATATTTGGTTTATTACTTGGGCCCAATTTCTGGAATTCGTATTAGTTAAACAAGCTTTTAAAATTGGTTCTTTGGATAAAAACAGTATTGTGGATTCTAAAAGAAGTAACCTTACATTCATAATACCCAGTACTTCTTGGCCCACTGTTCTAATAATGTAAGCATTTAAAATAAAAGTTATACATCTAAAAAATACCTAAAACCAATAGAAATTTAATTTTTGTAGTATACATCTTAATTGTGTATAAAAGATTCCATTAAATACCTGAAAAACTATACTAAACGAAGCGTTTTCTAAACTACTTTTCAAAATATTTCGTCCCATCTTGTCTAAGTTTTAATTTATTTCATCATATTTATTTTAAGATAACTAAACTGCTTATAATGTGAAGAATTGGACTGTCGAAACTGTTGTCAAGTTTTTTGGTTAGAATTGTCTACTTCTTTTATTGGGCTATGAGACAAATTAAAAGAAAATACTCGTCTTGTTGTAAGCAATTGAAAATTTTTACAAAATCAGCTAGTGTTAATTACAAGTTTATCAACGATTTGATCAGCAGATCGTAAATTTGCTGTTTGGCGGATATTTTGGTCGATAGCCTTATAGTTAAAAGCTAACATTAAAATAGAAAAGCAGATCTGAGATGTCAGATTTATAGGTTATTATTTTATGCGCTTTATTTAAAAAGTGTTTTCGGATACTTTACAGCAGTTTTACTTTTAAAACCTGAATAGTTGAAGGCCCACAATTATTGCGATTTAAAATTAACATGAGATAAAATATATTTATCTTCAACTAAAGACTGCGTGAAAGGAATATTTATGCATGCATTAATTGTAACGTATGATGACCCTTGTCAATAAAAATCTTATCTTCTTATTTTTTTTGTAATCATTTATTATAATTTAGATCAAGAATATATAAACCAATGTCTTTTATTTTTATTTTATAATAGTATAAAAGCGCTGCACCATTGATGATTATCATGAGTTTGAATTTATCAAAATTACTGACACTGTTGACATTGACCGGTAACGGAAAGGCGGGAAAAGCGACATTAGCTGTCAAAAACGATTTAATAAATTCAGTTATTTGTAAAAGCAAACTTAAAAGTTTTAGTAATTTGTGTAAAATTTCTCGAGTCCAAATGTCTGGGTAAGTACTCGAAACATTTTTTTATCATTATTTTAAATTTTCAACGTTTTCAGTGTACAGGTAGCTACAAAAGCGGGCGAAAAAGTAACAATAGAAATCACGTTGGATAAAGGAAAGTTAAACTCTATTGAAAACGGTGTTTCGTTCGACAGGGGGGATGAATTATCAGTTAAAAAACACGAAGAAAATCAATATTTAGATCACATCCGCCAAATACTTTCAAACGGCAATAAAAGATGTGACCGCACCGGTGTAGGCACTTATTCAATTTTTGGTGCCCAAATGAGGTACAATCTCCGTGACAGTTTCCCACTTTTGACTACAAAACGAGTATTTTGGCGTGGGGTAGCTGAAGAACTGCTATGGTTCATTAGAGGAAGCACAAACGCCTTTGAGCTAAGTGATAAAAACATCCACATCTGGGATGCTAATAGCACAAGAGAATTTTTAGATTCAGTCGGCTTGAAAGACAGAGAAGAAGGCGATTTGGGACCGATTTACGGATTCCAATGGAGACATTTTGGGGCTCATTATAAAGGAATGCATAATGATTATAAAAATCAAGGGGTAGATCAACTAGCTCATGTTATAAATACAATAAAAACGAGACCCACGGACAGAAGAATGATTATGTGTGCTTGGAATCCTATAGATATTCCAGAGATGGCTTTACCGCCTTGTCATTGCTTGGTTCAATTCTTTGTAGCCGGAGATGAACTGTCTTGTCAACTATATCAAAGATCTGCTGATATGGGGTTGGGGGTGCCATTTAATATTGCTAGTTATGCCCTGCTGACTTATATGATTGCTCATGTAACGGGTCTGAAGGTGAGTTAATTTTGAAATTAAAATGTTCATTAAACCATTTATGTAAAAAATATGTAGATAAAGGGCAAGTAAAATTTTTTTGAGTCCTATTTCTATCATAAAATTTATTTTATCTTAAATAAAGACATTCACAGTAAAATTGTTCGAAAGATTGATTTAAAAAGTTAATAAATATATAAGTACAATTTTATTTCAAAATAAAAAATATTGCAATAGAACCGCAGTCAAGTTTTCAACAATAAAATAAAATAATACAGACAAATAAAAAAATTAATAATCAATTTATTCTTGTGAATGTCTATCATACATTTATTTATATTTTTTTTAAATCCCATTTAATTTAGACACATAAATATTGAGAACTCCTGGGCGACATATCATCCAGACTAGTTTGAAAATAATATAAAAAAAAAATTATATAGTAAATGAGTTTTAAAAGTTTTACTTTCCATACTGTAATGGATTGTTATGAATAGTTTGCACTTTGGACTGTTTTTTCTTCTAAAAATAAATGAATTGATTGCCTTTAGTAAAAATACTAATCAAAAACAACCTTTTCATTGACCATGTTCTATTAATTAATGTCTACAAAAATGTGTGATGATTAAAAGGATATTAAAACATTTTGATGATAATTTATTTAAAAAAATTCATAGTAGTATCAATTCTTACAGACTCTTTGGTGTAATTAATCAATAAAATGAACTTCTCATGCATTTAATTGATGTTCTGATTGTTGAAATATAAACAAGGCATTCAATTCTCAGGAAATTGATAAGGTTGTTTATATAATTAAATAAAATATCCATATTTAAGAAAATCTAAACTTTTATTTTTCATTGAACTGAATCTGTTCAAAATTAAACAAACAATATTCTGGTTTTTCCGTTTTTAAAAATTATATTTTGTGATTCTACTTAAATGCACATTATGTAATTACAAAAACAATTTTAAAAGAACGACATCATTAACGGTTGAAAATGCTGTACTATTTATTTTGCATCCTTTTAAAAATTAAAAAATTCTTAGTTCATTTCTGTAGCTCATAGTGGTTTGTTCTTTTAATTTTCTTCTTTCTGAATAATAAACTACATTTTTTATATTAAAATTAAAAAAATTCTTATGAGAATATAGCCATTATACAGAGTGTTTGGTAGAGGGTTATCCAAACGAAAATAGTCTGTGAATAGGGACGTTTAGAGCACGTCTAGCCTATTTCCGACAGTAAATGTTGACCTGCAAGGTCTCCAGACTTGACTCCCCTCGATTTTTATATTTGGGGGCGAGAAAAAAAACTTGCGAGATCGAAAAATACCAAATTTTGAAGAAAAAAAAAATTTTTACTGGCTCTATTCAACTACCATTTTCGTTTGGTAACCCTTTTAAAGCTTGTAAACTTAACTTTTATTTTTTTAGCCTGGTGATTTTGTTCATACATTGGGAGACAGTCATGTATACTTAAATCACGTAGATGTTCTTAAAGAGCAGCTCAAAAGGGAACCAAGACCTTTCCCTAAACTCGTAATTAAGAGAAAGGTGGATAATATTGAAGATTTTACCATGGACGACTTTGAATTAATTGGTTACAATCCACACCCAAAATTAAATATGCCCATGGCATTATAAATATTGTATTTTGTGTATATATAATTTTTTTTGTTTGTATTATAGATATTTCGTGCTTTAACTTTCAAAGTTTTTATAAATTTCCGCAATATATTACTTTTTAATAAAACTGTGTTTTTATTTTTATTTTATTAAACAACAAAGTAAAAAAGCAAATGCAACATTTTTTGTAAAAATATCACTGACATTATTGGAGAATATTAGATCTATTTTCTTCAGTGAACAATATAAACATAATTTAAGAAAAATAGAAATATTTAATTTTAAAACTAACAACACAAATATTATTTAAAATAAATTAGAATTTTTGGACATTAAAAAAATATAATACATATTTAAACACGTTAATCCTAATTTTTCTTAAACTTTTGTCATAAACAATATATCAAGCGTTAACATTCTAAGTTACATTCATACTAGTGATTATTTTAAAATTGAAATTAGCAAACAACTGCCTAACAAAAAAGTAAAAAGTATGAACACAACTTAAGCATAAACAATAAACAGAAATGTGGTCGATTAGTAATAAGAAATTCAAAAAACATAGAAAAAACCTTTAAATCATGTATTCTGTAACTGTCTCAACCTCAAATTCAGGGATTCATCAGATGGAGTCTCTTTAAATAAGTTAGAAGATAAATCAATAGCTACGTAAAGTCCGCATAACAGCATTGGACCTATTATAGCCCCTTCCATTCCCAAACAAAATATCCCCCCAGCTATAGCTAGACCGGTCAAATAGGGATGCCCGCCACCTTTAATTTCCTTATAAATGGTTGTGTCGACAACTGAAGTAGGTAAAAATTGGGCACCAGCAAATATTATTGCTGCTATACCCCGATCTTGTGCTAACCACAAATCAAAAATTGCCGGTACGCACGCCCAGTAAGTCCCCAAAAAAGGGATAGCACCCAAGATGGTAGCAAAAGCTGAAGGCAAATAAACAATCCTAGCTCCGAATAGGTTATGGATAAACCAAGTCCACATACCATAAAAAATTGCCATCTTAAAGGAAGCAGAGAAAACACCAATAATGGCACCCTCTAAAGCTTGCCCAAATCTTTTACCGCTCTGAGAAAAATTGGTTAAAAGCTCCACTGGCTTGTAGAGATCTCCACTACAATTTAGAAGGTAAAACAAAGTAGTTAAAAAAACGACTACATTGAGGATGAAATTTAATACAGCAGTACCACCTCCTAGCAGGACTGAAATAAAAGTACTGAAAGATCCTAGTATCAGACTTATATTTCCCTTTAGAATACTCCAAACGGACTCAAGTAAAGACATTAGAGTACCAATATTTTGCTTTCCAAACTCCATAAGACCATTCAAATTGAACATCTCTGGAGATTTCTGAATATCAGCTATAAAATGATCCCATGTCGCCCTTACAGCATCCTCTGTAACCTTAGGACCATTGCTATCATTTGCAGACATCCAATTTTGATACACCCTATCCCACAATTCTAAAACTTGTCGTTCCAACTTTTCAGATTTGGATGGATCGACATCTGTCATCATTCCTCTAACACTTTTTTGTATTCCTTCCCTTCCATATTGGTAAGCATTGTCCAAAATCGAGTCGATAGTATCATCCCAAGCTGGTGGTAACATTTGCTTTAATTCGGGATTTTGTACGACAGTTTGGTTGATCAATGATCCGGTCATTTGCACCAACATAATAGCTTCTGCATAAATTTGGATCGCTATAAAAACTGAAGCACAAATTAAGAAGACTATTAGACCAAAAATGACAACGCAACTGGCTACTGTGTCTATCGAATCTTGTACTGCTGTTTTAAGTAGCATGTTTACTTTGTGTATGATATGATATAAGCCTCTAATTGGGACAGGTACGAGAGCATCGTGTCTTTCATGGCACCATTGGGCCACGATCTCAAAAATATCACAGCCTTTGTCATATAAGTAGCTCCATAAGCCTATGTAGTAACCTAAGTGTTTTAAAAGGAAGTACAAAATAGGTGCTGGCAGTAATAATAGGAGCATTACATTTTTCCAAAATATCATCACTATGCAAGCCCACATAACCGAGTAAAGGAAGAAATTGCTTTCATAACTTGTGGTATCTACTAAACTTGAATTTGGGTAGTTAAGGCTTATATTTTTTCCTACCCTTAGATAGGAAGAGTCTTTAAGCGATTTTATTGAAAAATGGGGTTGAGACAGAGATCTTTTTAAAGGTTTCAGTTTTGAGGTAGTGTTTTTTTGATGTATGGTAGTGGCAGGAGGACTTTCTTTTCTTCTGAAAATAGTAGTTACTGAAGGCTGTTCTTCAAAAAGATCTAATGAAAAAGGATCTCTTTCTTTGTTCTTTTCACAAACTGGTGTAATTTCTTCGGTCAAAACATTACTAGCAGAATCACCAATAGTTTCTTTTGTAGTTTGATTATCTTCAACGGTATCCTTATTTTCTTCATTTATTTCAACGTGATGCTCATTAAAAACCAAGGAAACTGATTCAATCAGAGTTATAGGATGGTCAGATTTTTTCATGTTATTGTAAAATTCATAAACTTCAGATAAAAATCCACCAAAAAATATAATCTGAGAGATAATAAATATGGGTACTTGCATATACCCAAATTGTTTGGCCAGGCAACTTGAACACAATAACCATATAATAATGGAAGCATAATGAAATTTAGTGTTATTTTCAGGTTTCCATAATAAAAACACCATTGAAACATATCCTAATAAGATTATACTTACAAACCAGAATGAAGATCTTTCAAGAAAGAAATTTAAAAAACTAAAACCATATAGGACTAATTGCCATAGTATCCTCACTATAATTCTTGGTGTGTAGTTGTACATAAGCAATACTACTGGAATGATAATTCCAAATATAATTATTAACTTAAGTCTTTTCCATATATTCTCGCCGATAAATTCAGAAATATCGTTAACAATATTCACTGGTATAAGGATAACGGCAAACACAACAGGAGTACTTGTAATTTCTAATGTTTGAAACCAAGTATGAAATCTATCTCTTAAAGATCTTTTTAGAGGATGTAATGCTGATCCAACTAACACAGCCCACATTAAAGGTTTCACAAACGGTTCAAGTATCATATATACTGCATATCCTGCAGCACAGCAAACGAAAAGCAAAAATAGGGCCACCGCATTGTAAAATGCTTGTTTCACTGGTTTGTCATGACCCTGAGGTAAGCTTCTGATTACGCTGAAGATGTTTCCTAATGCTGAACGTTGATCCATCTTTTTAAATACTTATCAATAAGTAAATTATGACTAGAATTGACGAATTTGATGAATTGTTTACTTTTTTTTTTAATTTGTAACCATAACCTAATTATTAACTGTCAATTAGACAGATAAACTAGTAATGTTGGTATAACTTGTAGAAGTTTGGCTGCACAACTAACGTTTTTTTATTTTTGAAACTTTAACTATTGTCGACATTGGTCACATTTCAAATTAATAGGGTACACGTGTGAGAGTTGTGTATCTTGTTGTTAGATAAGTAAATAACCATGTATTACGCAAATTTTAAAATCTTATTCAAATTTTGAAATGAACAACCCACTGTAAGTTTAGAAATAGAATCATGATGGAGTTACAGTTTGAAAAAAATAAGAATTTGTACCTTGCCTCGTTTGCGGTAAGTAGTTTTTTTAAAAACACTTTGACCTTTTTCTAGGTCAACATTTAAACAAAAAAATATATTTATCTTTTTACATAGGCTGGTGGAGTTGCGGGTTTAATTGTCGATATGGTTCTTTTCCCACTTGATACTTTAAAAACAAGATTACAAGCTGAACAAGGTTTTAAAAAAGCGGGTGGATTTAAAGGAATTTATAAAGGCATCGGACCCCAAGCTATCGGAAGTGCACCACAAGGTACCTATATTAACTATTTTATTTCGTACGCCACGGAATCATTTTCTTTGTTAAAATGGATTTAGGCAGCTTTAGTTCAAATTTTTTTACTATTAACCGTTTTTTAGCTGCCTTATTTTTCCTAACATACGAGTCAATTAAACATTATTCAGAAGGAGTTGTACCAAATAACGCAATGCCACTTGTTCACATGTTTGGGGGTGGTTTTTCTGAAGTAGTAAGTACATTTGTGAAAGCCATATAGTCAACTCCAACTCTTTATCATCAAAGTAAAATTTCGAAGTTAAAAAAGTTAATTCGAAGGCATGCAACGAGTTTTAGAGGGATGGACTTTTTTGCACGTTCGGAATTTTACTTTATCTAGAAGCGTTGAGTTGAACTATGCATGGTTTTAAGCGAAATTTGTTTGTCGTCCATTTTAGTTAACCGTTCTGTTATCAATCTAATATATAATATTTAAAAAGCCAATTTCTACTCAAATTTTGGAATTTCAAATAGTTTTTATGAAGATTATTTGAATTTAGAATATTTTAGGTGGCTTGTCTAGTTAGAGTTCCAATGGAGGTAGTGAAACAGAGAAAGCAGACTCAAACTAGCCATAAAACGTCTTGGAAAATAGCCTATTCGGCATACAAACATGAGGGCGTTATAAAAGCAAGTGTTTTAAAATTATTTTTTTTTTATATCAAAATCTAATAATATATTTATTTATAGGGATTATATAGAGGTTTTGGTTCTACAGTAATGAGAGAAATACCATTTTCTGTGATACAATTCCCAATTTTAGAATATCTTAAGAAAAGTTATAGGATATATTTCAAAAATAACATACCTCTAGAATCTTGGGAAGTAGCTGTATGTGGTTCAATTGCAGGTAATTCTCATGTTCTTATTTTATATCACATTATGTAGAATCCATTTATAAAACACAAAAGTAAAAGGAATTATTACATTTATTATTTTTGTTTATTACTGATGATTATATATAAAAATGTTATATGAAAAAGAAAGAAATAAATCCTATCAGTACAAAATATGAAAAAATAAAAATCAAATATTCTTCAAAAGATTAACAAATTGATTTTCTTTAGCCGATACATTTTTACTTGATTTTTCTTAATTTACTTATAATTTATCTAAAATTTTCCGAAAATGATTGGCCCTGGTCTATAATAGGGTTAACGTTTACCTTATTTTTGAGTTTTTAACAAAAAATCTCTATGGCCTTCAAGTACAATTTTTATTTAAATTTAGGTGGTGTTTCTGCTGCTATTACAACTCCTCTAGATGTAGCAAAAACTAGGATAATGTTGGCCGATAGAAAAAAAGTTAGAACGGGTGAAATGACAGTTAGGAATATATTGAAGCAAATTTATGAAACGGAAGGAATTCGGGGGTAAATTTATTGATTTAATATAAAAATTATTATCAATGACAATAAATTGCTATTTTAGATTATTTGCCGGTTTTGCGCCAAGAGTGATGTGGATAACATTGGGCGGTTATATATTTTTTGGTACTTACGATTTCTCTAAAAATCTATGTTTTCGAATAATAGAAGGAAATGATTGATTTTAAGATAAACTTCTATTTTCGCACCAAGGTTTATCTAGTCCTAAGAGTATGAAAAGTAGGAATTAAACAGAATATTGCGAGAATTATACCAATATGCTGTGATTTTTTAAAACCAGTTTACAAATTGTTTATACTTGTTGAATATTTTAATAAATGAAAAAATTATTTCTAAATTTTCCTAACCCTTAACTTCCTGGCGGAATCAGAAGAGTCAGCAGGGCGCTTCTGTGCCTTTTTCGCCACCCTCATAAATTTTAAAACAAATTTATATGTAATATTTACTACGTCATTAACCCCTCAACGAGTTAATTCGAGCACAAACGGTGCACACTCGAGATAATTCCGTATTTTATGCTGCAGTAGCATTAAAAGATGTAGCAATTAAATATTTCGCAATGAAAATAAAAAACTTTTTTGTATAAAAATTATATTTTGTAACAATATGCATATTTCTATAATAAATTTGGTTTTGTCAAAAATATACTTTGAAAAATAATGTACAAGAAAAAATCAGATTATGGCAAATTAGTTTAAGCTTCACAATAAATTGCACATACATTATGGGTAATATAAAAAAACCTAAAATATACTCTGTTAAAACTACAACGTTTATAGTAAGTTGGGAGGACTATTAATTAATTGCACGCTGGATTATAATTTGATAGGTAAAAAATTGTTCAAATATTTTTAGTAAATCAACTCATCATTCTTACTACTGAAGATAATTTATTTTTTTAATCAGTTGATTATAGCTATAAGTAAATAAATATAGAATGATTATTTGATAAAATATTGTCACTTGGTGTAAGTACAGTACTGGGTACTGGTTAAAAAAAAATCACATAGTGATAATTACTAAGGAAAATACCATAATTATGACTTACAGTTCTAATCATTCAAATATGTTTTGGAAAAAAATATATTCTTTTATATTTATAGCACCATTACAAGGCAAAAAAAAAGGCTCTTAATACATGATAATAGGACAACCTGCCTTATTGTGTTCTATAACTTCCAGCTTAAGAAGTCCTACGGTTTCTTTTAATTGGTTCACAATAGAACCAAGATCTACATTTTCGCTCTTAAGCATTTTTACTTTGTCTTCTAATTTTGAGATCCGCTCTAATTTTCTGGAACGGCACTTTGAAGCTGCTAGACGATTTCTTTGTCTTTTCCTCTCTAATTTCATCCGTTCTTGGTACTCCATATCGACCGGAGACATAGGTGGCGTTTGATTAATGTTAGGCACAGTTTGGGGCTCTTCTTTGATGTGAGGAATGTATGAATCGTTGTAAATGGTGCTAGAATTACTATCAGATCCTTGTTGAGAGTTACTGTTGTTGTGTAAATGGCTTAAAGCTTCTACAAAACCACCTGCAAATCTTTCTTGTTCGGCTGTCACTGGTTTGGGAAATAGCAATGATGGTGTAGGTGTGTTTACCATGCCATTTGCTAAAATCATATTTTCTAATTCGGGTGTATCTACTTTAAGCATATTCAAATCAGGGGAAGACAGCAAACCACTATTTGGAGGAAGATTTAACTTTTTCTGATTCAAATCTAAAGTTAAGGTCCTTTTCATGTTTCTAAAGGAAGCATTTTGATCTTGGCTCATGATTTAATTGTTTTTAAAAAGTTCCCAACCTAACCAGCTCCACAAGGTAAAAAATAAATATACAGGAACAAGGACAAGACTCAATAGGAAGTAATATGTTTGACCACTTATGTCCATACAATTCTAAAATAAAAAAAAATTTATTTAAAATTAGCTCAAAGACGCAATTGTGTTTGATACAAATATAGTTTTAAAATAAAATTGAAGGACACTTTTACCTACAAATTTCATAAGTTTACTTACTTTATGTCACACTTTTGTCTGTTCACAACGTTTAAAACAACACTAGGTATTTAAAAATGACTAGGTTAGTCTCCTACAAACAATTCTGGTAAATATTTTTATATCAAAATTCTTTGTTCTTGATAAAAAACAAACTTTACCTCTCTGTTCGTCTCAAAAGAAAATAGAATGACATCATCGATGACTCATACTTGCCATTCGTGACAGATTTGACCTTCATAAAAAACCACCGTGAAGTTAGTGTTAAATTCACGGAAAAAAATTCACATGGGCGTACCAATTTATTTTTTTTAATTTAATAACTCCTTTACTATTTAGATTGCACATTATACAATTATGACCTTCCCGTTTGTTTCTAATCATAAAATTTACTTGCAATTCCGACAGACAGAGAAAATGAACTCTACGGTATCCACTAATAAAATTTACTGAAAAAATATTACCTCCCTCTGGGATGAAAAGTATTTTATATTTGGTACGCCCGTGCGCGTACCGAAATGCTTAATTAATGTGTCAAGGATTTTTTAAAGTAACCTGTTATTGTTGTCTTTGGAAAAACAAATTCTTTATTATTTAATCATTTAAAATCAATTTTATTAAAGGTATGTTTTGTTAATATTATGTTTATGAAATAAAACAAAAAACCAGTGCCTATGTAACTAACTTGTAAAAACTACTTCCAAAAAAGAAGAAACAGTAGTAATGTTTTGTCACTGATGGAATTGTCAATATGACGTTTCATAGAAGTGGCAAGTGGTTTTGTGTTTTTATTTAGTAAAATATAGCCTATCTGTACATTGGTGCTTACACTATTAAATAATTAATGACTTCAAAAAGTGCCATTCCTATTATAGCGCCGGTAGTAGTACCATTGATGCGGATTTTGATATAAAAAAGTGGTAAAATACAACCTTGTGGAACTATTCAAGATAATTAATCTAGTATTTTATAGGAAATGGATTATCACCGATTACTATTTTTAATAGTTTTAGCGTCTTGTTTGACATGTTGTCAATTCTTCAGAAGTCCCTCTAAAATAAAAGATCAATGTCCACAATTGTATGAAAAAACTTTTACAGGTTGTATACCTAGGGGCAATATAAGTGCAGGTAAATGTTACGTCACATTTAGGTAAATAATTAAAAATGAACAGTTCCTAATGACCTGATAATGATGTTTACTTTACTATTTGTGCATTTTAGGTATTTTTGAAGAGGCAATTGATTCGTCGACATTAAAAACCTGCGTTCTTGAATGTTGTTTAAAAGAAACTTGTAATGTAGCTTTCATGCACAATGATAAATGTTTCCATATCGCTTGTAATAGTGATGAACTATGCTTGCCCACACAAAGCACAAATTTAAACAGCTCAGATAGACTTTTCCTAGTCTTAGTTAAACCCACAGATGATCAAAGTTGGGATGATGTATTAAATCAACAAGGTACATACATCTTTTTTCTAACTATTCAATCAATTTATTATTGAATTATTTTATTTATAGAATTTGTAACAAGACCAGAAAATAAAGAAATATTTAACCTTCTGAACGACAGAAAAAGGTTTGAAGACGTGTTTAGAGATTTGTTAAATGAAGAATCATTCGAACATACTTCTTATTGTGAGGTTGGTGCTGAAGAAAACGCTTGCTTACAAAACGAAGAATGTATACCCAGGCATTCAAAATCTAGATCAGGTATCTGTCAATGTTTAGATGGTTATATTCGCAACAAAAACCGAGAATGTTACCCCATTCTCCGAGAATCCACAATCCGCGAAGGCATTCCTAGTCTTTTATCAGAACGAATAATAGACTTAGACAACAAATCTCTACCAGTAACTCCCAAACAAATCATAGTTAGAGCTGAATCCAAAGAAGTTAGATTACCAATTAACGAGGTTACTCTTGATGCCAATGTTGCCGACAAAGGTGAACAATATCAATTTGAGTGGACCTCTTTGCATCAGCCAGAGGGCAGCACTGCTGTTAAGCACCAAAACGGGGGGCAGTTACATTTAGAAAAGCTTACCGAAGGAGTTTATTCATTCAAAGTAAGTGATTTATATTTTTGTTGTAATTTTTTTATTATATTTTGCATTCTTCTCTTGATTTGATTGACTTGCGAGAATATTCATCTAGTGATAGAAAGCGAAAACTGTTGGTGGTAGTTCTGTTTTAATTATTGATTCAGACAGAACCCTGTACCTACTACAGGTTACAGGTCAAACTTTGCTGCTGGACTTTGTATATTTTGCACATTGTGTGCTGATTCCTAATCCATATTTTCTTGGGCTTCTAAAATAATTGGCTGTGTTTCTTCAAATGTAATTCCTAGGTGGCAGCTTCAACGTCTTCATCTTATGGTGAAACTTTTGTGAACGTTACCGTATTACCAGTTAAACGAATCAACACACCACCAAAAATCATCATAACTCCGGCCAATCAGACTATTAAACAACCAAACTCGGCGGCAGTATTAGATGCTTCTTCTAGTACCGACGATGGCGGCATCACTTCTTGGCATTGGGAATTACAACAAGGACCTTTAGGTTTGTAAGAACTTCATAGAAAAATGAGATTATGTAACATTACATTTTATTATAGGTTATGAACCTCAGTTGAAAGACACGCCCACTCTGCAGTTGAACGATCTGACAAAACCGGGAAATTATACTTTTAAGTTAACTGTTACCGATAGCGATAAAGAAAGTAGCTCACAGACGGCTAATATTACAGTTCTGGCTGGTACAGATTACCCTCCTGAAGCCAACGCAGGTAAGAACGATTTAATCACAATTTTTGATGGCAAACTAACCTCAAATTGATTGTCACAAGTGACAAGTGACCACTTTGACAGATAACAAATGACATTTATTATTATTGTAGGGGAAGATAAAATTATTTATCTGCCGCACAATTCAATAACTTTAAATGGTAATATGAGTTTGGACGATCATGCTATAACTACCTGGGAGTGGACGAAATCTGCAGACGATGCTGAAAAGGCAGTAGATATGCAAGATACGCGTACGCCCTTTTTAAAACTGTCTAATTTAGAAGAAGGAATTTATGCTTTTATACTTAAAGTTACTGACAGCGCTAACCAATCTAGTAGTGCTCAGGTAAATCAAATATTAATTAACTTTATTCATTTATTTTATTAATGAATTTTAAGGTTCATGTGTACGTTAAACCTCCTACAAATAAGCCCCCGGTCGCAAACGCTGGTCAAAACATTACAATTAGTCTGCCTCAAACGTGGGTTGTTGTAGATGCTTCTAACAGCACCGACGATAATAAAATTATGGAATTTAAATGGGAACAGTTAGAAGGACCATCTTCGGTTACATTTGACAATGCGAATTCTAGCAAAACTAATGTTACTGGATTAACGAAAGGAATATATACGTTTAAAATCAGCGTAACTGACGATAATAAAAACGTTGCCAGTGATAAAGTCTATGTTATAGTCAATCAAAGTAAGTGTTCCATGTCATTAATCAACTGTCACTTTAATGACAACTATGACATGTGCATGTCATCAATGTCAGTTAAATCCTATAGTAGAGATAATTTTTAGATAAAAATCAAAAACCCACGGCTAATGCAGGCCCGGACTTCGAAGTGGAGCTTCCTAAGAATGTGGTGATGCTAAATGGTTCAAATTCGAAGGACGATTGGGCGATCGTGAAATGGAAATGGACGCGTGACGATAAATCGCTCGCTATTGGCAACATTGCAGAAAAAACTGACGAAATGCCCGTCCTAATTTTGACAGATCTCGCTGTGGGAAAATACATTTTCAATTTGACAGTTTTCGACGAGCAAGGCTTGACCGACACCGATTCCGTTATACTCGTAATCAAAAATGATCCCATGCTATATTATTTGGTCGAGATTACCGTGGATTTGGACGCAAAGACTTTAACGCAGGCGCAATACGATTCGCTGACTGGAAAATTAGCTCTTCTCGTCACAGATGGTTCAAAATTGCAGGTAAATTATATTTAATTGCGGTGTAATTAAATTTTTTCATCAAATTCACGTAATTTTTAGGTTAGAAATGTACATTCCTCTAAGGCAACGAGTAAAGCCATGATAACATTCTATGTAGATGACGCTAACGGCAAACCAACTTCAGCAAATGACGTCGTTCACTACTTCCGTCAAAAACTTCGCGTCGACGCCAGCCTGCTGGGATTTTCCGTGAGACAACTTCAAACGTCAATCTGTCAAAATAACTGTTCGGGTCACGGCGTTTGCGACGAACTCACCCGAAAGTGCAAATGCGAGGCGTTCTGGATGCAAGACAAGTTCAAAGTTTACTTGAGATTCGACGAAGACTCCGATTGCAGTTGGAGCATTTTGTATGTGGTGCTCGGAGTAATTTGTGGGGTGTTGGTATTTATCGGGACCCTTTGGGGAATGGCGCATTTATGTTACAGTTTTTGTATTAAGAGAGGTGCCAATTCCAAGCCTACTACATATAAACTTATAGAAGACACTGATGATATTCATTCATGTAAGTATTTGTTACTTTTTAGGTTTATTTAGTTGGCAGCGGGGTGGGTTCCGATTTTCACCTGTCATTTGTCAATGTTTTTGGTTTGAGTAAATATTTAAGGAAATTTGTAAATTTTTAGTTGCATCAAAGAAATCAAACTTTTCCGACAGCGACACAGACTCAGATGTAGTTTTTGAAACACGTCCAAAACCACCTCGCTATTCTGATATCAGAAATGGACACAAAAATTCCAGAAACGGTTATACAAAACAAGGAAGAAGAATTAAAACTTAGTATAAGCAATTTAAATACTAGTTTAATATGAATTTACCGAATTATTTTTTAAATAATGTGTGATTTATACCTTATTGTGATTTACTTAATATTTATATACTTAAAATGATGTAAATGTTATTCCTATTTTTTATTGCACATTTCGATTATTTATATTGAATATAAACGAATATATTTCTAAAATTAATTTGAAACGTATCTATAAGAAGCCAAAGATAATAAATCTTCTGTATATTTAAATATCTGTCCAGTACTTGTATTAAAGTGCATCACTGTGTCACTTTTTAGACAGCTGTCAATAGAATTGACAGTTGTTCAAAAGGTTTGACAAGTGACAAGTGAATATAGTTGGTATATTAACACAAATAGTCTGATAATAAAGTATTAGCTATTATTTCTATTTCAATATTTTATCTATGTGTATTGATAGGTATATTTTATGGAATCGGCAGTAGTATTTTGTCATATTCAAATGATATATTTTCAATGTGTGTGTGACTTTTTATTTTGAAATGCAGAAACATACTTTTTTCTAGTCCTGATTTTGAAAACTTGGTAAAACCACTGCTGTAAATAATGTTTTAAATACTATTTTTAACACAGAATGGTATTATGTGTAATAGTGCCGGTAAATTTTGATTATTCGTGTTGAATTGCTAATTTAAAATTATTTAGATATGATCAACTCTAGATGTAAAGATTACTTAATAAAATTTACTCTAACATTTGTATTTTTTTTACCCAAAATTAAGTTGTGACACATTTCTTCAGTAATAATTTATTTTGATCCCAAAATTATACTTTTAAAAAAACTTACAACCTTCATTATAAAAGGCCACTGATAAATTAAACTTCTTGGAAACAAGTTGGCAGATGCTCGTCTATGTTAGAAACATTTTGTAAAAGAAGAACTTTGAAGGTTAGTAAGTCGTTGAAAATTTTAAATGTTGCCGTAAGAAACGATGTCTCAAAATAATTTCACTGTTGTCATTAATTTATCCAATTTCTTCAATGATCACAGACACAGAGCAAGAATATTTATCAATGAAAAAATCAGAACCATAGAAGATTTTCAGAACAAAATATCCAGTGTATTTGGTATAAAACATTTTTTCTTAACTACTCAAAATGAGTTCTTGCCACCTACAGAAGATATTAGAATTTTACGTGGCGATGATATAATATGGTAAGTTTTTAATATATGTACTTTTAATTGGGAAATTTGGACATATAACTTATGTACTGTATCTACATCAGACTAGCAAGGAGACTGGGACAAGGCTTAAAATCGCGGGCTTTTAACGTTTTATTTCAGGTTCGGAAAGTTTCTGTCAAAGCAGAAATTTGTGGTCGATCATATATATGTATAAATAATTGTATAACATTCTAGATACAACGCAAATGTTATATCTGCCTTTTTTTATTGATTGTCACATACTTGGTTTGTTTTGTTAGGGTGATACCATCTAAAAGCAGTAACAATAGCTATGAGAATGCCGAACTTAGAACTATAGAAAATTCTACAAAGAAATCAAAACATTCCAAAAGAAAATCTAGTTCAATTACTAATGAATTAGATATAGATGTTGCTAAGAATAAAAAACAAAGAAAATATTCTATAGACATACAAGAGGAAGATACAATTAAACCATCAAAAAAAGATGTAAAAGTCAAGTATTGTCATGAAGAAAATAAATCAGTAAAAAGTAGCAAAATAAGTAAAAGTAAACAGAGGCATGAAGAAATTCAACAAGAGATTCCTAAGAGTAGTAAGAAGAAAAAGAAAATAAGAGAAATTGAAGCAGAAAAAGATGACAATTCTAGCAGCACCAAGAAAAATATTTCAGGCTCAAATAAAATACATTATTTAGAAAAATCATCTGATGATTATAGGGTTACAGTAGGCAATTCACTACCTGAAAATGTGTCTTTAAGAAAAGTCACACCAGTACCAACAATAACTGATGAGTATATCAAAGAAAAAAAGGTTAATATTGTTAAAATTGATTATATATCCATACCAACAGAAACTGTCCAAAGAAATATAGAGACGCCTCCTGCAATAACTCTAAATATACCAAATACTATTTCTAATGAAGAAGATAAAACAGAAACTGATATAGACAATAATAAGGAAAAACCAATAAATTCTACAAATTATAAAGAAGTTAAAAACGTTTCTAATACTATGGTAAATGGGATGGAGGAGGAAAAAGTTGAAATGAAAAAAGTACCTCGTACTAAATTTTTCTTTACTCCCAGTTCAGCTAGAAAGCAAGTGGACAAACCTATTAAACAGAAAAAAAGCAATATGTTTAAGCTTAAAGACAGTCTTCTTCCCTTTATTAATAAAAACAAAAATATTGAAATTTCTCAAGAGTCTGGATCTGAAAATAATACAATAGATATTTCTAAGACAATTGCAGAAATTACAGAAAAAGAAAATGTTACAGAAACAAAACAAGTTATTGAAAATATAAAACCAAATCCTACCATATATGAAAATGCTGACAAGGATCCATCGACTTTTTACACTGAGGATAACACAGACATAATTTCACTCTGCACTCCTGAAATTGTAGAAAGCGAACCTGAAGATACAACAATGGAAGTCATGTATCCTTTATTTAATAAACATGAAGATACTAATTTTGAAGATATTAGTCAAATATCACCGCGTATAACTAACATGTTGGATACACCTACAGAAAGTATCAGCAAAATAGATATGTCAGGAATCGAAGTTATTAACTATGGAAAAAGCTCTGTGAGGAAACAGATTTCTGGAGTCGGTAAGTTTTATATTAACACATTTTAACCGCTTAACGCGTGAAAGAAATTTGGGATTTCATCTCTATTTAAAAATAACTACAAAAACTATTATTAAAACGAAAAAATGTTTTTTAAAAACACAATTTAAGCTTCTTAATAATTTCTTTTATAGTCAAAATCTTATTTTACCGGGCTAATAGTAACTTTAAAAAATGGTGACCACACATCAATATTTCAGGACACCTGTTGGATACTATCCGAAAAAGCGAATCCGACGAAGTTTTCAACGAGTCTGCAAATGGAGACGTAAGCGAATTCGTCACAAGAAGAAGACGGATTCGCGTTAGAAAGAGGAGAAACCAATCTAGAAATATTATTGAAACATCGTCACCTATTCAGAACTCTCCATCTAATATTCCTAAACCTTTATTGATTGGTGCTCATCCGAAGCAGCACATTAAATTTTCTGAAGACGACGAAAAAATCGAAGATAAACAAAATAATGGGGGATATATAATTTCTGATGGAAGTGAAGAAAACGGGGGGATTCAACTGGTGGAAGAAAATATTTTAAAAGCTCCACTGATGAATGATATGGAACCAAAAATTAACAATATTATTGCTTTTAAGGTTTGTTAATTTTGAGTCTAACGGAAACTTTATTCTTTTTTACAAATTTTAAATTTTTTAACTTTATCAGTCTTCGTTTTCTTCGTTGAAACGTCGACTTTAAGGTGGTATGATCATATGAAAAAATTAGGCACAAAAAAGTTTTATAAAAAAAAATTTTTGCGGGAGATAAAAATTAAAAACAAAAAAAACTATTTTTAGCGTTTTTCTCCACATTTCTGAGGTTATGTTGAAAGATGATAAAAATGTATTAATTAAAAGGATTTACAAACATTAAAGATTGTTTTATGACAGGGTTAATGTCATGGAAAGCATTTAGCATATACCTGTCACTTGTCAAAATCTTGACAGAAATGTCACATTTTAAATTAAGCATTAGTTTTTTACCACATAATAATTGTTATAAGCCTAAACTTGTTGTAGATACTAAAAATATCTGATCAATTCACCCCAGAAATATCTACCTATATCATAGGACGTATCATAAAGTTTATAGCGGAATCTCAACTAGTCACTTTGGAAGTAACATGTAAGTAATTTTAATTTTATATTTTGATGAAATAATTATTTTTTTATTCGTTTTAGTTGGCTTAGATCAGTTTGAGACTCCTAAAGGCAAATTATCACTGAATAACAATGAGAAAGGCACCAGTGGTTCTACCATACATCAAGAATGTTTATGGACTGATCTCATAGAACCAAGACTTATTGATTGATATTTTTTTACTATTGTTTATAATGTAATGTCAGTTTTTTTCAAATAGATTACTTTGTATTTAACCGTTCTTGTATAAAAATGTAGCTGTATCGGTTTAACTCAATTGATGTGCCCCATAATCCCAATATTGACTTTTCGGGGACACCAATGAGCTTACTTGTCAGCTGTCATGATTAAAACTTCTAATTTTCAGTCACATTCTTCATACATAAGATTGTCAAAGTGACTTTTACACAATTAATAATTTTTTCCGTCGACCGACCATTTATGATGTATTTTAACGCACTCAAAATCGTTGATTAATGACCCCTATTAATGAATGATTTTCTAATAATCAACGATTTTACTATATGCAACCCAACGTACATTGCTCTTATAATACATTTATATTGACAGTTACCTATGGTGTAGGCAACCAAACATACATATACATTTGAAATCAAGAAGGTGTGTTAATGCTATCTGTCATTGTATGTCATTATTTAATCTCATAAAATTCAAAAACTCTATCGGTCGACGGAAAAGTTCTGTAACGAACTCGTGAATTAAAATGGCGATTAATACACTTGTTCGTTCTCAAATGGAATCGACGTGGCAACAATGCAAAACGACTCGGAGATTTCCGACCTACTTACTGTTCCATAGCTAGTGTCACTTCCTAGCATTCTATGATTTAACATGACCATTTAAGACTGGTTTCCTTCAGGATTAAGGCCAATGTTCAGGAGTTCAAAGGGTTAACAGAGTAGACTTTGAAAATTCTTTTATTTAAATTGAATCGAACGCGAGATAAAAGAATTAAAAAAATTACGTTTTTTTTAACGATAGACAAATTAGAAATTAAATATTGCAATATGTTTATCAGAAATTCTTTAGAACTTGCAAATTATAGGCGAATTTTATATCGATTTGTATATCTAAGCGCATTTCGAGATTTTGATAAGAAAATATGTCGAGAAATGGAAGTAATACCAATGTTTATAACTTAAAAACGTTAGGTAAGTGTAAATTTTTAATATTCAATTCAAGAAATGAGTGAAATTATTTAATTGACGCGAAAAATAAAATTGCGACATGTGGTTACTATTTTTAGATACCAACTATAAAACATAAATGTTTTTTTCAATAAATACCCAAAATTTATAATTTTTTTAGATCCAAAAATTCAAGATTTGATTCGCAGAGCAACTGAAGCTCGTGAAAATGCATATTCACCTTTTAGTAACTTTAAAGTTGGAGCTGCTGTGCTTTGTGAAGATGAATCAGTGTACTCGGGCTGTAATATTGAAAATCGTTCCTTTACTGTAGGAATTTGTGCAGAAAGATGTGCCTACTCAAAGGCAATAAGTGAGGGAAAATTGAAATTTAAAGCCGTAGTCGTCGTAGCACAACAAGAAAAGTTTTTCACCACACCCTGTGGGGCGTGCAGGCAGTTTATGAGTGAATTTGGTTGCGTAGATGTCTATCTAACAAAGCCAAATTGCCAAGCGGATGTACTGGTGTTGACATTAGATCAATTATTGCCTTATCAGTTTGAAATAACTGAAAATACATTTTCTTAAAATGTATAATTCGATGAAAAAACGTTTCAAACAAAAAATTAATAGGAAATTAAGAAAATGATTTTATATTATTTATGTAAATTAATTTTTTATTCAATTTGTGATATAGAAACAGATAACTTATTAGATAAAAATAGAATATTTAACAATATATAAAAGTATTTAATTGTTTTTGTTTAATGGATTGTTAAAATAAAAAAAAATTAATCTTATGGAATGTTTTATTTAAATATATTTTAAAGTACAAAATAACTTTTATCTTAAATGATTTGATAAGATTAGCACAAGAGTGCAAAAAATTTGAACATTATTTCTCTTTATATAGTCTTTTATGCCTAGAAACAACTTAAAAGAATAAAAGTGAGTGAAGAATAATTGAATAACATTATTTTTTTGTAAAACAGCAAGCAGTTTAAACCTATCAAAAAAACATTAAACCTATTATTTTTACACCTTAATCTATTTACATATTTTTGATTTTTTATTAAAATTAAATGATACTTTTAACATTTTTAGTCCTAAAAAACCTATGAGCCAAATTTGGAAAAACCATAAGGCACAGTCAAATATATTTTCAACAAAGTGTGTATAATCATCACAAAAAAATTTCCTATCTTATGAGCACATGAATGTAAAAAGTAGATTTTCAAGACACATTGCATCTATCAGATCTTCGACTACTAGTAGCTGTTGTTCCTTGGTTTTCAGTTGCTTGCAGTTGCCTTGCTAAGGCCAAATCTAATTCCTCTTGCTTAGATTTACTGGTAGGTACACTATTGTTCATAGATAAAGCAAGAGCTCTAGCCAAAGCTTCATCTTCACTGAGATTCCCATGTATATTATCACTGAGATTTGGTCTTCTACGATCGCAGTTGTGATCTGTTGGGTGTCGATGTTTTAGGCAAAAATTTTTGGAACACTCGTTGCAAATCACAGGTACAACTTCTTTCTGTTTGCATTTGTTAAAAGAACACCGATTTGTAAACACTTTTCTTCTAGTTTTTGCTGGATCCGATTGACAATCATTGTCTATATGAGCCCCAACTACGTAATCAGGATGTTCCCCCTTTTTTATTGGTATAGGTTTACTACATAAAGGACAAGCAGGTACTTGATTGTTTTTCTCGTAGGCCTTTGAACAATTATGAGAGCTGTAACTATAATGTTCTTCGCAAAAAACAGATTTACAGGCGTCACATTCAATAGGCAAAAAATCTAGTTTGTGACAATCCGATTTTGAACAATGTTTGCCTAAATGTGGTAGTTCCATTTGGAAATTTGTTAAAAAAAAAAATATGTATAAAACGAAAATTCAAGGCACTCGGTATATAGCACTATTTTAAAACACACAGTGAGAGCATAACATTGTGAAACTCGTATTTATTTGAAATCGATTTGTCTAGAAAGTTCGTCTAATTGGTTCCTACAATCATGACTATGAAGAATTACAATAAAATTAAAATTACTATTTGACAAATGAAATATGCCAACATATTTAGAGGTTAATTTCTTCTTTCTTTGATTTGATCCTGACTCAGTTCATTTAGTAGGATGATTTGATTACCGATTTAGTAAATAGAAAAAGGCCACTCTTGCCCCGAGCAAACAAATGGGCTGTCAAATGCACTAGTATGCTAGCCATAAACGAAGCGAAGAAGAAGAAGAACCGTTAAGTTAAAGGTTTATAATAAAATAGATTCCATCATCTTGCAAATTTATTAAAAAAATCGATACAAATATATGGGTTCCAGGTCGAATAAAGAAGTAAATTTGCTACAATTCCACTGCGTAATTGAAGTATTATTTAAACACAGATAGGTATAAAAAATATAAAAGTAAATATATTTAGCTAGGTAAGTGTACCCTATTATCCAACATATTGATTTAACTTGTGAAAATAGAAATTCTGTGATAAAATTCTGCTCAAAAATTCACATATTTTTAATACTTAAACCGCAACAATTTTAATAAACGATTTAATTCTTAATATAGGGCGATTTTTAAGTACGATTCGAATAACATTTCTTATGTTATAATCACAATTCACAATTCATTCAAACGTCAATTTCTAGTCCTAATAAACTGTTTAAATATATTGAAAAGCACTTAATAACCACTCTGTATACTTTATAACTATATTTAGGCACTAAATAAGTATTTCTCAAAAAATTAATTTAACCTAGCTTTCTCTATATTTGAAATTTCGTTGGAGGAAAATCCTAAGATGCTTTGGATGGCCTTGAGATGACCTTGGCTATTTTCCTTATCCGTTAAGAAATAATATACCGCAGATTTAAGAAATTGAAGCGTAACCTCGGGATCTATCTTGTTTCTACTTTTGGCTTCCATTAGTTGCCTATACATAGCCTGTAAAAAAACAACATATAACTTCCAAGATATGTTCAATTTTAATGCCTCTATATTTATAAGAAAAAATTCTTCCTTCCGCCCATGTATACAGTTTGTTGGTGAGCGTTTGGAAGGGAAATTAAAAATGACCCGATTTCGACGGTTTAAACTTTTCGTGGATTAATATTTTTTGTAATGGGGAGGTTACATTTAGGGATTTCTTAAAATAATCGATATATTTATTATTCAACTTCTAATAATCCACACGCTAAATAACGAGTAGTGTTAAATTAGCTAAATACAATATGTAAAGGGATTATTGATTATCGTATATCATGTAGTCCATAAAGAGAGTAGGTATCCATTTTTTAAGAAAATAAAGTTTCTCCAAAATATTTTGATCGGAACTTTTGAACTACACTGTCTATCAAAAAAGAGGCATAAAAAGTTATATAGTCATGCAACAATAACTACCCAAATTATAGATAACGGCAAATATATATAAATAAATTTGTGGAAAAAATAACTACAAAAGAAAAAGTGTCAATAAGAAGCCCAAAAAGTAAACTAAAAAGGTGCAAAAGTTCTATATAATTGCGGTTAATTTTTTACCTTTCTTGCACCAAGTACCCATAAAGATAACGCCTCTTTTGCACTCAAGAGGGGTTGCGAATTATTAGAAGTTGACGCGTACTCAACATCCTGTAAAAACCAAATTTTGAAAAACCATTTTATATGATAACTTTGAGCACAACGATATTTTAGACACAACTCCAATTAGTATAAAAATACTTACCCTAATATTCTCTAACTCATTTTTTGTCACTTGTAATTCATTTAATAACTCTGGGACCGACACTCTACTAGGGTTTTGATGAGCTAATTCTATTAACTAAAAAAAAATCAATTTTTTAAAACTAAGCAAACGAATTAGTAATTTTACTGACCTTGGTGTGGTGCTGTATCAATGCTTCATTTCTGGTTAGAATTTCCTCCGATGTGGAACTGGCTGCTGTTTGAGCAGTTTGCTCATCTAATTTTTTGCTGGCTTCTTCTAACCTATGTTCCAGCTCTTTAATTCTTTCTTTTGCTTCTTCTAGTTCAGGAACCAGTTGCCAATATCTTTAAACAATTATTACGTGAAATAAAACAGTCTGTAAACTCAAAAAAAAAACACAAACCTCGAATTTATCTCACTGATCCTCTGTAGTAGTTCTTCTACTTTTTCATTGTGTTTCTGTTTCATTTGAAGAGAATCTTCTTCGTGAGTTTTTATGAGTTCCTGGAAACGCCTTTCGTATTCTTCTATTATTTTTCTGTGCTCTATTTCCTGATCCGTAGACGTTGATTTTTCTAACCTACCTAACTTTCCAAATGTACTAGGCTACAAAATGAAATAAGCATTATTTACGACTATACAATCTTCCTCAGATAAACATTACCAGGGGAAGTTGAGAAGTATTCAAAAATTTTGAAATTAAACTTACAGATCTACATTCATCGAATAACACAGATTCTTTAGAATTAACGGACGAGCTTGTGCAGTCTTCGAAATGGCCGGAATCTGCGAATGAGCTGGTTAGTTCATTTGCAATGTGATTAGCAATACCGTCTGCGATATCTTCAGGAGTTGTTTCGTCACTCGTATTTTCTCTAACGGTGACGGCATCACTTAAAAAATAAAATAAGTAATTGTTTGAGAGGTGGTTGTTTGATGCGAATTGCACTCTTACCTTGAGTTTGATTTGTCTTCTGGCGAGCCTAGAGCAGCTTTGTACAATCTTAATTCGACTACTTCTTTGGTTAATTTTAAAATATCACTATCTTTGTCTTCTAAATCTTTTTTAGCCTGTTGCAATAAATGTTTTAGTTTCTTGACCTGTTTTTGAGCCCTTTGTGTTGGGGTCAAATAATCCTCACCGACGGCTCCCGAGTGTTGATTGCAATGAAAAACATATCTTTAAAAAAAATTATATATAAATTATTTCATTTATCAGAGCTCGGTTTTAGAGAGAGTTATTTGTGCGCAATTCATCATAAATTATTCATGGACTATAGCCAACAAAAAAAAAAGAAGAAAATAGTAAAATAACAATTCTCTAGTCACTTTACAGCTGAAAGTAAATAATCAAGGTTTAGGTACCTGATTTTGAAGCAATTATTTCGAAAATATTTTCCTTTAACGTTTCGTTAAAGATTTTTTGCGATTTTTTTTATACATTTTGGTTTAGGACAGTATAAGATTTTGGATTTACTTACTTCATACTTCTTCCTGAAAAAGTGGTACCGTTACAGGCTACACTTGAATGATCGCAAGACGCCACGCTGTTAATACTACCTGAAATTGAAAGATTCGTTTCTAGCATCTTTTAACAAAAAACAACAATATAAACACAAACATGCATAACAATTAACATCAGTCGGAATTTATCGCATACCCCTCGTAATATAACTTTCCCGTTAGTTACGAGGGGATGTCTGAAAGTTGACTTACCAATACTATTTACACTTTCTGTATCCCAGCTATCTATAGCACCTGTTGAAAAGTTTCTGGCATCTGCTGTTATTAGACGATGAGGAGATGAATGTATTATTGAGGGAGATTTCGAGTTACTCGGTAATCTTGCGTTTGATAGGGATAGAGACTAAAAAAAATGTAGTAAATTTTTTAAATTTCCAAAGTGACTGATAGAAATAATTGAAAATGTTGTGTCCTTAAGTTTAACTTCAATTTATAAAATTTTAAATTAGAGAATGTTATTATACGATTCAGAATATTTGAGACCATGATAAGAACTATGCGAGGTCGTCACGAATATCTTAAATAATATATATTTTTTTAATTTCTTCGTGCAATAAAATAATTTCAGTTTAAATTCTAAATAATGCAATACAGAATTCTTTATTAATATATTATATCATTAAATTTTTTAGTTTTTTTATAGATATTTAATTTTTTTTTATTTTTTACGCACAATATCTAAAATTATCGACTTCTATAACACTGTTCAATGACCTTCACCTGTAGATGAAACAAAAACACCCCTTATAAATAATTAACGAATCAATCCTGATCTGTACTCACCAAACTTCGAAGCCTGCCTGGCGATTCAGGACTGTTAAAACTTTTTGGCACATCCCCAGGACTTTTATTCCCTATTTTCATCCTATCCGGTCTTCTACTTCCATTTTGCGCCCCTCTGTCGGTCCTCTCCATGAACGAATGCCCCCGTTTTAGGTGAGGGCTCAAGGAGGACTGCGTTGTTTTCTCAGCAGTCGAAAATCGATCGGGGTGGTTCAGATCCGTATTCAGCGAGTGGTTGGTATCTCGACGACCAGGGGCGGAATAAGAAAGTTTTTCACCTTTGAGACGGAGACTGTGTTGTCTGCGGAGGGGTTGGGGACTCGAGGGGATGGGGATTTTTGTTTTGTTTTCGGGTATTTTCGTGAACATGGTTGCGCTCATTATGATTTACTGGAATAGAAGATTTTAACAGTAAATTAATGGAAAATTCTTGGCAGTATGTAGGTGGTCACTTGTCCTATAGTCTGTATCAAAAATAATGATAGTAGGCCCTTCATATAATAAAATACGATATACCAGGGTCAGATAAAAATAGTAATTTATGTATCAAAGGAATTATAAGGGCCTTAATTCCCGAAGGCAAAGTTTGCATCCCGAGGGCCTCTACCTGCAATTGCCTGAGGTAATTAAGGCTCATTAATTCCAGAGGTACCTAGATTATTTTATTTCTGATCTATTTTAATCAAATAAGCAGCAATGACATTCACTAAATATAATGAAACGCTGACAGCAATACTCAACAAACGTCAAAATATCCTAACAACGGTAATTAAGCCTGACAACGGAAAACTAAGGCACCTCTAATATGCCAAGGGACTTATGACCCTGCTCGTAATAGCCCGGTCAGGAATAAAAAATATTTCATCTCCTAATCAACCAAATTTTATTTCCTGTCATTGTAGACAAAAACTCTAAAGTGGCAATATTACTATACCAATGATTATTCCTTACTAAATCAAATCCTTCGAGTTAAAGCTGTATCACCCAGTAAGTGAAAGTGCTTTTAATTTTTATACAATATCGTAACTCGGAAATGTCAAGTGTTATATAATATACAATATACAATATTCTAATTATATCCTGATGCATGTAAAATTAATTAAGGCAATATTTGATAAACACTTCAATTTTGCAAACTTGAAACTCACCTTTAAATTTAGCGGGGTTGATGGTCATATATTTGTGATTTTTTAAAAATCACCAGATTTGTTATAGCCCAGTCGACCTCGCACAAAATGTGATATCGATGAAACTTAGCACTTAAGTACTTGAATGGGTGTAGAAAACATTAAAAAATCTTTGCTGCTCTAAAGTGTATGCTAATTTCACAATTTCTAATTAATAGAGACTCTAAGCTTTCTCAAGAGGCCATTAGTTTTTAATTTTTTTTTGTTTTCTCATAGAAAATTTGAACAGAAGTTATAATTTCTAAAATTCTCACTGATTTTTATATATCTTTCAATAGAGGCATAACAAAAAAAAACTAATGGCTTCCTGAGAAAGCTTAGAGTCTCCTCTTTAAAATGCTTTCTTTTTTTTTCTTTGCGTATATTTTAGGCAAAGATACTCGAGTTTTTCCGAACGCCTCGCCTGAATGTTTGTATTCAACGGCTCGGCGCGCGTAGAGTTTTTGAATTTGCTTTCTTATTTTTAATAATTTTTTATAATAATACAATTTTTTTTTTAAAATAACGTATATTATAATTTTTAGTAAAATTTTCCGCTCTTTCACGTGGTGTTATTATTTTTTCGAATTTTTTTTCGAGACATAATGGAAAAACCAAATTTTTGATTTTATTTTCGAAATTGTTAGCATACACTTTAGATCAGCAAATATTTTTTTATCGTTTTCTACACCCTTTCAAGTGCCTAGTTTCATCGATATCACATTTTGTGCGAGTTTTTGGTCAATATCCTTCTCTGGCAACTGGGCTACTAAAAAACCGAGAAAGATCGTCAAATTTTAAAGCACTTATTTTAGAATTCTTCAAACAAGAACGCAAATATTTTGTTTCATTACACATGCCAGTTATTCCCAGGATTTTTAAAATCTACTTTTTAATATCAAAATATTTCTGGTAAAATGTTTTTAGATGATTTAAAAAAATGTTTAAAAATATTGAAAATATTTTTCTTTTTTTTTGTGAATTTTTCAGTTTATCACTCTTAATTTTTTGGAAATTCTTTTTGTATGATGAATTAATTTATACCTAATCTAATAAATATAGAAATATGTTGTTAGGAAGATTAAAACTTTGAATTGAGCTACAAAAAAATGGTATCGTTTGAAAAAAAACATTATTCATCCTCTAACTTTTAATTAAATATTTTTTTAATCCCAGATTACATCAAAACTTACTCTGAATAACTGAGAGAATGAGGACCACTAAAATGTCACGTAAAAAAATATTTTCGGGAAGAAAAAAATAAATAAAATGAATACATTTTGCAAACTTTGTTGAAATATATTTTACTACTTCATTTAGTTTACTAGAAATTTTACTAAAGGTGTAGATAAAAAACAGATAATTAGAAATATAGTAGGTACGTAATCTTATCTTTAACTTAAAAAAATATTATTTTTGTTAATTACCCTAAAAGTAAACAACAAAAAAGTATAAATGTTTTTTCTACAATTTTTATAATTCCGATATTCAATACGACGGTAGTAGTGTCGCAGTGTGAACAGCTGATGCCATGACACTTCAATCCCATGACATTTAGTGTCACGCATCACAGAACTGCCATTTTTGGTAACCTATATTGTGTTGTTTGGTTTTGTAGTTATAAAAATAGAGATAATATGAAAATTACATAAAAATAAAATTTATAATTAATTTTTGATAAGAGAATACACATTAAAAACACCAGAGAGAGAACAATTTAATTATTTTGTTTCGGATTTAAATTGAAAATTACAATTTAGGTACATAAAAACTACGAATATATGATTTATCGTTTATAATTAATTCTATTGTTAATGTTTTGATTGCTCAAATAAAAATATTTATATTTAAAGAATTATATTGAAGTTCCAGAATAATTATTTCTAACTGAAAACTAATCACAAAGTAGCTGACAGTCAATAAAGAAAAAGATAAAAATTAGCACTAGAAAAATCATACTGGAAAACTTTTCTAAATAACCATATTTACGACTTTACGACAGCTAAAAACATATTTACCATTTATAAACATTGAAAAATACTTCTAGAAAGTCCCAAAAGAAAACTATATGAATCAGTATATTTTTATCCCTCCCATACTTTCATCGTAAATACTAGTACCCACATCCCTCGATACCCGCGTCCTTGCATCCCTTAACCGCACCCCTACACCCCTTTTTATTACCATAAAACCCTTTTCAACTAATCAGAATACGATTTGATATTCTATTTTTCATAAATCTTGGAGAAAATGGGGTATTTCTGTTAGTTTTTGAACTTTTATTTTCAAAAAACTAAATCCTAGTTTCTAGATTTTATTTTAACCTTATAATAGAAGCTCAAAAGTATTTATTAGCGTGATAATAAAGATTATTCCTTTAAAGATAAGTTTTACAATATTGCCTAATTTGTTTATAAACATTTTACTTACGTGGACATATACGCAAACACTTTTTTTTTATAGACTCAATACTTATAAATATTTATTATTTTTTATCACACACAACCGTGGTTAAATGTCTATATTGGACTAATGAGGATTATCACTAATTTTTCCACAAACTTTCACAACATATTGCTATAATATTTTTATTTTAATAAATATACCTACAACGATATACGTGTACAATAACAAAATAATAACTACATACTGTCTAGAGTTTGACATAATATTTTGTTACGGTTTATAACCATATCCGTATTTCTCAAGAACCTCTCGGTTACCTTTACATTTATTGGGTAATTATTTTAGTTACCATGCTTGAAATCGTCTAATTTCGAAATCCGTAATTACTTGCGTCATTTTTCGTTTGGACGTAATGTTGGTTGCTTGTATTTTAATTTGCATCTGAGTTTGGGTATCTGCGAAAATGATAACGGAGTTTTAAAAATTATCTGTATATAGATAATTGGGTGACATGGTTTTATTTAATGATAATGTGATAGAATTGGAGCGAATTGTACAGAGTGCTTTATAAATTATTAGTTTACTTCAATTTTGTCATCAATTATTTAGCTCATCAAGTTAGGTTTCTTTAGGGAATGATTGATTAGTTTTTAATTCAACGGCGGGGAGGGGGCAGTAGCCAAAAAAAGTCCGGCAATGAGAGGATATTTCTCATATCTGCGTAAACCAAATTTTAATTTTTTTGGAGATTCTAGGTACATTTATATCCTAAAAAACTCGAATTTTTTCTTCAAAAATGGCCCAAACATTTTTTTTTCGGTAATTTTGACATCGCTAATCGTTTCTTTGACAAAATTAATTCTGCGTAAACCAAATTTTAATTTTTTTAGTTTTTTTTGTAGATTCTAGATATATTTATATCCTAAAAAACTCACTTTTTCGCTCAAAAATAGCCCAAAAATTTTTTTTCGATAATTTTGACATTGCCAATCGTTTCTTAGACAAAATTAATTCTGCGTAAACCAAATTTTAATTTTTTTGATTTTTTTTTTGTAGATTCTAGGTCCATTTATATCCCAAAAATCTCACTTTTTCCCTCAAAAATGGCCCAAACATTTTTTTCGGTAATTTTGATATTGCGAATTATTTCTTAGACAAAATTAATTCTGCGTAAACCAAATTTTAATTTTTTTGATTTTTTTTTGTAGATTCTAAGTATATTTATTTCCTAAAAAACTTACTTTTTCTTTCAAAAATGTCCCAAATATTTTTTTTCGATAATTTTGACATTGCCAATCGTTTTGTATACAAATTTCATTCTACGTAAACCAAATTTTAATTTTTTTTAATTTTTTTTGTAGATTCTAGGTCTATTTATATCCTAAAAAACTCACTTTTCCCCTCAAAAAGGGCCCAAACATTTTTTATCGGTAATTTTGGCATTACCAATCGTTTCTTAGACAAAATTAATTCTGCGTAAACCAAATTTTAATTTTTTTGATTTTTTTTGTAGATTCTAGGTATATTTATATCCTAAAAAACTCACTTTTACGCTCAAAAATGGCCCAAATATTTTTTTCGGCAATTTTGATATTGCCAATCGTTTTTTATACAAAATTCATTCTACGTAAACCAAATTTTAATTTTTTTGAATTTTTTTTTTGTAGACGACGTTGCCCCCCCCCCCCCCGAAATCTCTAGGCTGGAGATCCCCTTGTTTTAATTTCGTACGATTTTTGAAAATTTGAAAAAATCAAAAAAATAATTTTGTATAGTATTAATTATTCAAATTCACAATTATTCCGAAAAAAATCGATTTTGATATCAATTTTAAAATTTGGAGAAATTGTCCAAAGCTTTTCATTATTTTCCCGACATTTTCCACACATTTACCACAAAAAAATATTTTTACGTAAATTGTTTATAAGTATTTTATTATTTTGTTTTTACTTATTTTGTATTTTTCCAAATAAGAATCAAATATCAAACAATTGTTTATTTTACAAATTTAAAATTGGTATACGATATTTTTGGTTTACAAATAAAAAATAAATAAATATGCCTTAAGTGTATAAAAGAAAAGCAGCAAAACACAGATAACTAAAACTTTTGTCATGAAAAAATAACATTTAAAAAAAAATTCAAGTATACAAATTCTGTAAATATTATTTTAGAATAAACCCTACAGCAGGGGCGTAGCCAGAGTTTATATTAGAAGGCGCAAAAGATTTTCTTCTCTCCTTCTTATGGCTACGCCTAAACGCTATACAGGGTGTCCCATTAAGAATGGGACATAGAACAACCGCAGATTCTCCAATTCAAAATAAAACGATTAAGCGAAATATGCTTAGATAAAATGTTACTCGTTTCCGAAATACGGGGTGTTGAAGTTGAAAACTGAAAAATTATTAATGGCCATAATTTTTTTAATACACCGTATAATTTTACTCAAATCGGCATACTTGTTAAATATCATAAAATGCACCTAACAGTAAAAAAATAGTTCAGTACGCTCTACCAGTGGCGTACGGCAGGAGTAAGTAATGCTTGTACCCCTTCTAAATGTTACGCCGCTGTCTAAATTTTAATTTTGACTATAATTTTAATTTTTTTGATATTTTCTAAGTCAATAATGTACACTTGTTAGTTTGTTGTAAAGTCATTGTTTTTCGAGATATTCGCAGTTAAAGATAGATAGACATGTACTTTTTATTTGTATTATTATTAATAATATTCATTTTTACAATTTTGTCTTAAAACCAAACAAAGTAAAAACTAATGTAATGAAATTTTTACTTGTGGATGTGGAAAACGTAAATTTAGGTAATTCCGAACATCTAATACGTAATGGGTTGGCGCACCATCCTGCAAAAACCAGAAGTTATGACGTAAATTTAAATAAATAAATAAATAAAAAGTACATGTCTATCTATCTTTAACTGCGAATATCTCGAAAAACAATGACTTTACAACAAACTAACAAGTGTACATTATTGACTTAGAAAATATCAAAAAAATTATAATTATAGTCAAAATTATAATTTAGATAGCGGCGTAACTTTTAGAAGGGGTACAAGCATTACTTACTCCTGCCGTACGCCACTGGTAGAGCGTACTGAACTGTTTTTTTACTGTTAGGTGCATTTTATGATATTCAACAAGTGTGCCGATTTGAGTAAAATTATACGGTGTATTAAAAAAATTATGGCCATTAATAATTTTTCAGTTTTCAACTTCAACACCCCGTATTTCGTATCTAAGCATATTTCGCTTAATCGTTTTATTTTGAATTGGAGAATCTGCGGTTGTTCTATGTCCCATTCTTAATGGGGCACCCTGTATATAATTTGGCTTCAATATTTCTAGCCTAGAATGAATTTTTTTCAACTTTAATACCTTGAAACTTGAATTAAACAAATTGGAGACCTCGTCTAAATAAATAATAAAAACAAATTAACCACATTTGGAACGTTTCGTGATTAAAACAATTTAAACACACGCTATATTAAGCCTTGTTCAGGCGGCGACACCGATGTGTGAACGAGGCTTTATTATAAAAATGCCCTAAAGCGAAAGCTATTTAAAATACAAGGTAAATATAAGGTTTTTTTTTGTTTTACAAGCCTTTTAAATAAATATTAATTGGCTTAATTAGAAAATATGTTATTTCACTGGATGATTTACCAAATAATAACTTTTTATATCACAATAATTGTTTTGTTTTATTGTCAGTTTATTCATCAGTCTAATTTTTTGCAATGTTACTCAGACGCGCCGTAAATAATACAAACAGTAATTTTTATATTTTTCAGTTCTCAATATACAATTTTATTACTTAATTATTTTTTAAGCAAAAGTTAGCGAGAAAAGTTTTGAAAATTTACACATTTAAATCCAGAAAAAAAATCGTAATAATATATTTTTTATGGATGAGATTACGTCGTTATTTTATTTTGAATTTTCCAAAATTCTTTTTTATCGTATTCTTTAAAGATCAAGTTATAAATTTTTCAAGCAATTTTTATTTATTTACCTATTTAATGAGCTTTATTTTCAACAGGTTTGTCATTGAATTAAATACTTTATTAACGCAATAAAAAAAGAATTAAAATGAACAGTTCAATTTCAATTTTTTCTCACAAAATGGTATTTATGGATTTGTGCTACAATTTATCAACAAATTATTAAAGTATGCAAATGTAAAACTGATAAATAAAGCTTAGAAGTGACTTTTGACAACTTTACAGAGCAATTAATTCCCAACTTGTATTGGGGGTTGCAAATTTTTTTGACCGATTCTGGTCAAGATGTCACTCTCTTCTTCGTATCCCTTTAAAGTATCCTAAAAACTGTGAATTCTGGAATGAAAAATATAAAAAAGCTCGCCGGGATAATTGTTCTTATTGGCGGAATAGGAAATATGGGCGGAATATTTCTTAACGCACAATTAAAAAAAAATATTTTTTAACTGCAAATTTATATAATATTTCACTGGGAACCCTCGCAGGCTGACCGTTGTCGACCAGCGATGTTCAATGGGGTATTATTGTTTCAAATATATATTATAAGTGCTAATAAACGATTAAAAGTGTTATACAGGGTGTTTCTAAATGAAACTTACAACGTCTGGCTGTAGATTCCTCTCGTAAAATTGGACAAAATGATATAAGGAATGAGGGGTCGATTACTTTTCGAAATACAGGGCGTTAAAGTTAAAAAAAAAAATAAATGTTTTTATTTAAAAACTTTAAAACGGATTAATATATTAATTTGAAATTTAGCAGGTCGTTTTTAAATGTAAAAATACATATTTTAGTAAAAAATCATGTTTCATATCTAGATCCAGTGGCGTGCAGTTAGAAGGGTATATCCCCTTTTCCCAACCATTTTCTACGCCCATAGTATTTGAAGCTATTTTTATTTTTTTGTATTGCTTACCAGTTTTCAAGTAAAAAACGAATAACCTTTACATACCGAAAATCTTGTGGTTTTTAAAATATTTAATGTTTTTATGAAGTCTGTAAGATCTTTTATTAATGAAATAACCAACAATATTTTTCTTGGATTTCTTTAATAATTTTTTCTTAATTTTTTATAACTACTAGACTTTTGTATAGTGTCTAGTATCTAGTGGTTATTAAAAAATAAGACAAAAATTATTAAAAAAATGCAAGAAAAATATTGTTGGTTATTTCGTTAATAAAAGATCTTACAGACATCATAAAAACATTAAATATCTTAAAAACCACAAGCTTCTCGGTATGTAAAGGTTATTCGTTTTTTACTTGAAAACTGTTAAGCAATACAAAAAAAATAAAAATAATTTCAAATACCATGTGCGTAGAAAATGGTTGGGAAAAGGAGATATACTCTTTTAACTGCACGCCACTGGATCTAGATATGAAACATGATTTTTTACTGAAATATGTCTTTTTACATTTAAAAACGACCTGCTAAATTTCAAATTAATATATTAATCCGTTTTAAAGTTTTTAAATAAAAACATTTATTTTTTTTTAACTTTAACGCCCTGTATTTCGAAAAGTAATCGAGTTGGATCCCTTATTCCTTATATCATTTTGTCCAATGATACGAGAAGCCAGACGTTGTAAGTGTCATTTGGAAACACCCTGTATACCGGTCGAAATGTTGTACAAAGATAATTTGTTTATTTATAAAATAGAAATTAACAATTACATTTACCTCCGAAAATCTCAGCTACGTGGAAATTTTATAAGGGTGGGAAAATGGCACTAGAGTTCCCGAAAATCCGTTTTCGACGATATCTGCCGAAATATGACCCTTAGAGCATTTTTCTTTAAACAAAAAATGAAGAGCAGTTCATTACCTACAAAAGTTGTCCCTATGATTTTTTCTCTACACTAATATTTTTTGCAAAAACGGCGTTTCAAAAATTCGCGATTTTGAGAATCTGAAAATACGGAGCTTCCTTATCGAAATCTGGGATGCGTGGTCTAAAAATACACAGATTTTGAATATCCTACCAAATTAAATTGGGAAATTGGAACCTTTGGTTTATCAACTAAGTTGAAACACTATCGTCGACCACTCAACCAAAACACAAATTTTAACACACTCTACTATGTTGGCATCATGAGGAGTTGATGATAGACTATTCTTTCATTTGAACTTTAAATCATGAAAAAATATTAATTTGTGATTTATTGAAAAATTTGTAATCCGCTTGGAAGTGTCATTCCTTTAGAGCGTGCTCTCTAAATGCAGGGCAGGAGCTAAAAATGGGGGTGCGTTTTGGAGCCAGTTATCTCGAAAAGTATCATATTTTTGACAAAAATGATGAGGATTATTTTTGTAGGTAATGAACTGATCTTCATTTTCGTCCAAACAAAAATTCTCTAAGTGTCATATTTTCGGAAATATCGGCGAAAATAGGCGAAAAAAAACACATTTTTGAGAGTGGCCCCACTTTCCCGCACTCCCACAGCTGGTATTTTTTTTATTTTTTAATATTTATTATTTTTGTGCACTGGAACCGAATTATACTCTATTTGGTTTTCGCTTGAGCTCATTTATTAAGCAGAGAAACTAAAAAACATTGGCGCATTTTCATCATTCGCAAATGTCTTTCCTCTCTCTGTATAATTATTTTAATTTCCGCCATTCCCCCGGAGTAATTTGTTTTAAACCCAAACTCTTTGGTAACGATCATCATTCGGCGACAAATGATTCAAAGAAATAACATCCCTATTAGATAATCTATATCAACTGGTACCGTTTTGTATTGCTACAGCGCCTACTTGTTCTTGTAACGTCTTCAAAAACGCCCTGGGATCGTAGCTAGGCTCCTCCCCTCCCAATTCGGCGGGTAAAACGTCCTTATGTACGTGTTCGTGTAAAGTACTCAAATTATTCCCGTGCACGAATATTCGTTCCTTAACTTTCTCGTGCAGGAACGGCTTAATGCAAGCTAAAGCCGCGTCTACGTACCACGGTTGGCCGATGAAATGTATCCCCTTGAACCTAGCGGGGAAACAATCTTGTAAGCCTTCAATCATTAGTTTCAGAATGGATGGTTTGAGGTAGGTTGTTTGTCGGAATGTGAACTCTGTCCAATCTACTACAACCACGAAACCGTTGGATTGATTGTGGACGTGATCGGTGAGATGTTCCAGAACGAAAAGGAACGCCCTGTAGATGCTGTTGATGCTGTAACTGCAATCCCAATTGCTGCCGGTAAAAACGAAAACGCAACGTCCTTTTCTGTCCTTTTGTCTCAAAACGCCAGGTAAACCGTTCTCCAAACTTTTTTTAATATCGTAAGCGTTCAAATTAAGTTCTTCGAAAATTTCGGGATGTCTATGTTTGTACGAAACGTAATTTTTTAGTAATAAGAAACTTTCTTGTACGTCGAATTTTCTTGCGTAAAGAAATTTTTGAATCTTTTTGTCGTCTATCAGTCTCATGTCGTGTTTTAGCTCACCGTTGTCGCTTAGTTCGATCAAATTCCTTACTTGGATTGTCGTAAGTTTGTGTTTTTCTTTTTGATCGGTGAATTTGGGCATGATGACTCGAGTGAAGTCGACTGCGGGATGTTGCATGTTGTATTCTATGTATTCCGACATGGTGCATCTGAAAGAACGAAAATAAAAGTATTAAGCCGCGTTTACACCGTAGTTGAAAACATTTGTTTGCAACTTTTGGTGTTGGCAACAAAAATTTGGTTTACGCAGAATGAATTTTGTATAAGAAACGATTGACAATGGCAAAATTACCGAAAAAAAATGTTTGGGCCATTTTTGGGGGAAAAAGTTAGTTTTTTTGGATATAAATGGACCTAGAATCTACAAAAAAAATTCAAAAAAATTAAAATTTGGTTTACGCCGAATGAATTTTGTATAAGAAACGATTGGCAATGCCAAAATTACCGAAAAAAAATGTTTGGGCCATTTTTGGGGGAAAAAGTTAGTTTTTTTGGATATAAATGCACCTAGAATCTACAAAAAAAATTCAAAAAAATTAAAATTTGGTTTACGCAGAATGAATTTTGTATAAGAAACGATTGACAATGCCAAAATTACAGAAAAAAAATGTTTGGGCCATTTTTGGGGGAAAAAGTTAGTTTTTTTGGATATAAATGGACCTAGAATCTACAAAAAAAATTCAAAAAAATTAAAATTTGTTTTACGCAGAATGAATTTTGTCTAAAAAACGATTGACAATGCCTAAATTACCGAATAAAAATGTTTGGGCCATTTTTGGGGGAAAAAGTTAGTTTTTTTGGATATAAATGGACCTAGAATCTACAAAAAAAATTCAAAAAAATTTATATTTGGTTTACGCCGAATGAATTTTGTATAAGAAACGATTGACAATGGCAAAATTACCGAAAAAAAATGTTTGGGCCATTTTTGGGGGAAAAAGTTAGTTTTTTTGGATATAAATGGACCTAGAATCTACAAAAAAAATTCAAAAAAATTAAAATTTGGTTTACGCCGAATGAATTTTGTATAAGAAACGATTGGCAATGCCAAAATTACCGAAAAAAAATGTTTGGGCCATTTTTGGGGGAAAAAGTTAGTTTTTTTGGATATAAATGCACCTAGAATCTACAAAAAAAATTCAAAAAAATTAAAATTTGGTTTACGCAGAATGAATTTTGTATAAGAAACGATTGGCAATGCCAAAATTACAGAAAAAAAATGTTTGGGCCATTTTTGGGGGAAAAAGTTAGTTTTTTTGGATATAAATGGACCTAGAATCTACAAAAAAAATTCAAAAAAATTAAAATTTGTTTTACGCAGAATGAATTTTGTCTAAAAAACGATTGGCAATGCCTAAATTACCGAATAAAAATGTTTGGGCCATTTTTGGGGGAAAAAGTTAGTTTTTTTGGATATAAATGGACCTAGAATCTACAAAAAAAATTCAAAAAAATTAAAATTTGGTTTACGCAGAATGAATTTTGTATAAGAAACGATTGGCAATGCCAAAATTACCGAAAAAAAATGTTTGGGCCATTTTTGGGGGAAAAAATTAGTTTTTTTTTGGATATAAATGGACCTAGAATCTACAAAAAAAATTCAAAAAAATTAAAATTTGGTTTACGCCGAATGAATTTTGTATAAGAAACGATTGGCAATGCCAAAATTACCGAAAAAAAATGTTTGGGCCATTTTTGGGGGAAAAAGTTAGTTTTTTTGGATATAAATGCACCTAGAATCTACAAAAAAAATTCAAAAAAATTAAAATTTGGTTTACGCAGAATGAATTTTGTATAAGAAACGATTGGCAATGCCAAAATTACAGAAAAAAAATGTTTGGGCCATTTTTGGGGGAAAAAGTTAGTTTTTTTGGATATAAATGGACCTAGAATCTACAAAAAAAATTCAAAAAAATTAAAATTTGTTTTACGCAGAATGAATTTTGTCTAAAAAACGATTGGCAATGCCTAAATTACCGAATAAAAATGTTTGGGCCATTTTTGGGGGAAAAAGTTAGTTTTTTTGGATATAAATGGACCTAGAATCTACAAAAAAAATTCAAAAAAATTAAAATTTGGTTTACGCAGAATGAATTTTGTATAAGAAACGATTGGCAATGCCAAAATTACCGAAAAAAAATGTTTGGGCCATTTTTGGGGGAAAAAATTAGTTTTTTTTTGGATATAAATGGACCTAGAATCTACAAAAAAAATTCAAAAAAATTAAAATTTGGTTTACGCCGAATGAATTTTGTATAAGAAACGATTGGCAATGCCAAAATTACCGAAAAAAAATGTTTGGGCCATTTTTGGGGGAAAAAGTTAGTTTTTTTGGATATAAATGGACCTAGAATCTACAAAAAAAATTCAAAAAAATTAAAATTTGTTTTACGCAGAATGAATTTTGTCTAAAAAACGATTGGCAATGCCTAAATTACCGAATAAAAATGTTTGGGCCATTTTTGGGGGAAAAAGTTAGTTTTTTTGGATATAAATGGACCTAGAATCTACAAAAAAAATTCAAAAAAATTAAAATTTGGTTTACGCAGAATGAATTTTGTATAAGAAACGATTGGCAATGCCAAAATTACCAAAAAAAAATGTTTGGGCCATTTTTGGGGGAAAAAGTTAGTTTTTTTTTGGATATAAATGGACCTAGAATCTACAAAAAAAATTCAAAAAAATTAAAATTTGGTTTACGCCGAATGAATTTTGTATAAGAAACGATTGACAATGCCAAAATTACAGAAAAAAAATGTTTGGGCCATTTTTGGGGGAAAAAGTTAGTTTTTTTGGATATAAATGGACCTAGAATCTACAAAAAAAATTCAAAAAAATTAAAATTTGTTTTACGCAGAATGAATTTTGTCTAAAAAACGATTGGCAATGCCTAAATTACCGAATAAAAATGTTTGGGCCATTTTTGGGGGAAAAAGTTAGTTTTTTTGGATATAAATGGACCTAGAATCTACAAAAAAAATTCAAAAAAATTAAAATTTGGTTTACGCAGAATGAATTTTGTATAAGAAACGATTGGCAATGCCAAAATTACCGAAAAAAAATGTTTGGGCCATTTTTGGGGGAAAAAGTTAGTTTTTTTTTGGATATAAATGGACCTAGAATCTACAAAAAAAATTCAAAAAAATTAAAATTTGGTTTACGCAGAATGAATTTTGTATAAGAAACGATTGGCAATGCCAAAATTACCGAAAAAAAATGTTTGGGCCATTTTTGATAGAAAAAGTGAGTTTTTTAGGATGTAAATGGACCTAGAATCTACAAAAAAAATTCAAAAAAATTAAAATTTGGTTTACGCCGAATGAATTTTATATAAGAACCGATTGGCAATGCCAAAATTACCGAAAAAAAATGTTTGGGCCCTTTTTGGGGAAAAAGTTAGTTTTTTTGGATATAAATGGACCTAGAATCTACAAAAAAAATTCAAAAAAATTAAAATTTGGTTTACGCAGAATGAATTTTATATAAGAACCGATTGGCAATGCCAAAATTACCGAAAAAAAATGTTTGGGCCATTTTTGGGGGAAAAGTGAGTTTTTTAGGATATAAATGGATCTAGAATCTACAAAAAAATTAAAATTTAGTTTACGCAGATATGAGAAGTATCCTCTCATGGCCGGACTTGAGGGGGGGGGGGCATTGCCCCTACTGCTAAAATATGTTTATTTATTGGAAACGTTTTCTATCATATAAAATTTTAAATTACTTACTTTTTAGATTTTTTACCGTTGGAATTAAAAAGAGACCGCATATTTAAACGAATAAAAAACCAACTATTAAAAAACAAAAACTTTTATGTTCGGTAAAGATAGTATATGCTAATTAATATCGAAAAATAAAAAATGATTGCAGTAGGTATGTCTGGAACGTACATATAAATGTTTGAGTAAAATATCGTAAAATTTATGTACCTGTTTGTTTTATGACTTTGATTTAAAAATAATTTATGTTTATCAACATGATTTATACCGAGTAAATCAACAACATAAAATCATCATACCGGGTGATTTTGAATTAGGAGGATTAATTATAAGTTCTGTAAATATTGGGTGCATATTTTAAAAATCTCTCCGACCATAGAGCGCTCAAAAAATGATTCTATTTAGGTATTTTAGGGGTAAAAGCAATCAGTTTTTAACCTATTTTCTCTTTTCCAATATCTTGTTCAATAAGCCCATTTTCGTTATTTTTTATTTATCACGTATTCGCCAGTTTCAATAAATTAAATTTCATAAATTATCTATTTCCCCGTTGAAATATTTAAAGATAATGCACAAAGATTTTGGTTAAAGAAAATAAATGTTTTTGGAAAAATTCAGTGATAAAAACTACAACAAAAAATCTCAAAAATTTGACATTCCAGAAAAAGTAGCAATCAAAATAGAAAAAGTGACTTGAGACGGTAAAATCCCATATTAAACGCACTTATTTTATTTGCCATAAGCATTTAAACACAATTCGCCATGAGGACGGCCTTAAAAAGGTCGAAACGTCGTCAATTTAATATAAATTTGGTAGTCTTAAATCCATTTTATTTAGATTTTATGTATTTTAATTTCGTAAGCAATTTTCTTCGTGATCGATATATTTTTAACAAATTATATTTTATATTCTTGTTTTTTATTACTCAATTATTAAGTGCCTTAAAAAAGCGATCATTGCAAAAACATTTTACACATGCACGTCGACATATTCAGTTGATAATCGACTGACCAAAACCAAAACAACGAAGGTCAATTTTATAATTACTCAATATTACGATCATTAACTAATTAATATCTACCTGGTAATTTCAATACATCAAACTATGTACTTATATCTTCAATCTTCATAAAATTAACGGTTTCGAAGATGCATTTGTGCCGTTTTTCACTAAAAAAATCGGTGAGGAACTGCCATCTGTCGTACCATGCAACTGTATCCGTTTCTATACACACTACCTACGTATCTGTGGGCAAGTACCACCACTAAGCCAGGAGTTCTACCTGAATGACTCACGCCGCGCTGAAAACGGAAAAGTATACTCATAAAAACGTTGATTCGGCATTTAAAGCACCTGCATCGAGAATATTTAATGCCTGCAAGAGTTCAACGATTTTGGATATGGACAGTTAATATAATTTTTGCCATGTGGAGGTATGAAAAATTTGGAATCTGACTATATCTAGATAAAGGTAGATATTAAAAATCGATAAAATGTTTATCTGCAATTTAAATGAATTTGTAGATAGGTATTTTAATTAACTTATCAAGGACAAGATTTGTTAAATATTGGGTATCCATATATTTTTTCAAGCGCGAATGAATCTCCCAAAAACTGATAGTTTTGAAAAATTATGTATTGAAATAAATCAACAATTAATCTCTAAAAAAATTTATTTATACGGATAAAAAAAAATGTTACTTAACGATATACAAAGCGAACGCTAATAAGAACATTGATTGAATTAGAAAAAACCAGTTCTCTAACAAAATATTTGTACTATCAATTACAATTTGGTAGTCTCTAATTTATTGAAAAATTTTTGAAGTCATTAACAGTTTTAAAATTGTGTAAATTAAAATTAAAAATAACTAGTTAGGTAAACTTCTATCAAAAATAGAGAAATTTAGATTATTCAAATTTAATGAAACAAGTAGTGACATCTGTTATACGAAATTCAAACTCAAATCTAAAAATAGAAAACTACTTTTTTTATTGAATCAATAACAGATGCCGCTAGGTGTAACCATTTTCAGGCCACCCCAGCGTTGCCAAACCTGGTGAAATTTCACCAGATCTGGTGATTTGGGAAAACTTTTACAAAATACCTAATAAATGGTGATTTTTACTACTTTCTACAGAAGTTTCATGTTATTAAATGTGTATAATACGTATTACTGAAAATCGGTGTATACATATGAAAATGTCATTCGAAAAATCGTGTTGAAATTTTTTAGGAATTTTTTTATGTTAGAATAATTTTTTTCGTTCGTACAAATATCGAATCAATAAATAAAAAAAAATAATATCCTCCACTATCGTAATTTTAACACTTACAAAAATAGATAGAACAGAATACAAAAAAAAATTTTTCTATACGTGGTGGATTTTTTTTTTCAAATAAAATTTATAAAAAAAAACGGGAGATCCTCCATTATTGAAATTTTAACAGCTACAAGATTAGATATAAAAGGATACAAAAATAGTTTTTTTAATTTCTTTTCAAAAACCCTTTTTTATTCTAAAAATAAGTAGTGATGGTGATTTATTTTTTTTTCGTCTGGCAACACTGGGCCACCATAAATCATAACCTAATAGTTGTCAACACTCAAAATTCAATATTACTAAAATTTAAACAAAATATCTATTACTATTAATTAGAAATTAAACTAGGTAAACTACTGTTAATTCATTTTAACACATAATGATAAACTAATAAATTAAAATCAATAAACATACCTCAAATCATGTCACTGGTAAACAACATCGTTACAGAAAACGGTAAGCAACTCAAAAACATCTCATTTTTCCCTTTATTATATTTTTTATTAAAGGTGAGCAATTTATACCAGCTTCTCAAAGACCAGATGGCACTTGGAGAAAAGCCAGAAGAGTTAAAGAAGGGTATGTACCTCAAGAAGAAGTCCCTTTATACGAGAGCAAGGGCAAACAAATTTTGAATAGAAAAAGTGACCCAGTAGTTCTCGCTTCTGGGCAAGTTGCCAAGAAAGCTCCAATCCCCGGACTATACATCGTCGAAGATGACTCGGAGAAAAAGAAAAAGCCGAAAAAAAGTAAGCAAAATTTTCATTTCAAAATTTCTTGGTTAAATATATCACTTCAAATGTTAAAATGTTTAAATATATTCATAAAATGAACTATGATTAGTTTATTTCTTCTAGAAATTGAAGAGTTTGAGAAAACATTAGCAAATTTAAAGCTAGTGGATTCTTCCAAGCAAAAAGAACCGAAGCCGGCTAAAAAAGAAAATAAAATTGCTCAAGAGCCGCACGAACCCACAGATCCCCAAAAGAAGTTGAAAAACTTGAAGAAAAGACTTCGAGAAGTGGAATCGCTTGAGGAAAAAATTAAAAATGGAACGTTGGCCAAACCTGAGCCCGAGCAGCTGGCTAAAGTTAAAAGAAAAAATGACCTGATTGTTCAAATTCACGAATTAGAAAAAAATATGCAATAACCGTTTTGCAGGGGCAGAACTGTTACCAAGATTGTTTTGCAATAGTCGTTTGAAAAATATTAATAGGAATGCAAAATTTTCTAGATACTTATTTACACTTTCTTTGAATTATCAAGTTTCAAGTTCTGATTAATTGTTTGACTTTTTCTGTTTTTAATTGATATTTTTATAGTATTGAATGAATTTTCTTAAGTATGATTTTGACTTTTTTTAATAAATTATATCCATATTTTTGTTTTATTGCTTTTTGTTATCATTTAAAATGGCCTTCCTCCTATTCTACCAAAAAATAAAGTTTATCAGCTGTGCCCATAAATCGTGTATACATTATTCATAAAAACAAAATTAGATATTTCACTTTTATCGATATATATTACAAGGACCTGAACTTTTAAAGAAAAATTACAATAACTCTGTACTTTTTGTCAGAGCCGGCCTAAGGCGTGTGCGATTTGGGAAGGGGCGCCGATATAACATTTTTAGAGAGTTATCTATGCCCATTCCGTTTCCGAGATATTTGCGTTTAAAGTTTTTGAAAGAGATTTTTTTCACTTTCTGGCCCGAATTTCTGTTTTACATACAGAAATCGGAATGTTTGACAGAAATTGTGGAATATATAATAATTAGACATTCAGTTTACTACGGTATAGGCAACCAGTATTCCAGATCACTTTCTTAGTATGCCATCTCTCGGTGACTAGCCAAAGTTTAAGACAAGAATATAGCTCGCCGCCATTTTCAATCCAGCAAACTCATCTATATTTATATACAGGTCCGTGCGCAAGGGGGGGGGGAGGTTGGACCCCCCTCAAGAGGAAAATTTCTGTATCTTTACTTGAAATATTAGTAAAAACTTTTTTTTACGATGGACAAACTAGAGTTCCTTCGATTTTTTTTTAATGAAAACCCCCTCTCGCAAATCCTGCGCAAGGGCATGTTTATATATACTTAGAACATACAAGGTTTGTTCCAACAACAATTTTGTGACTGTACGTAAACTTGTCCACAACTTATTGTCGACGACATGTCAACGACTGTTAGTCGATGACCTGTCGAGGATCGGGCATTCAATTCGAAAGTGTTCCAACAAATTTTTTGTCAAATTTATACTGTCAATAACGTCACAACCAATGTCAAATTTTGAATTTGGGAAATAAGAAAAACTAATGAAAATATTTATAAATTTGGATGTCTACAATCCTAAATAATAATTATGTATTTACACAAGTGTACCTATTAAATAATATGAATGTTTACATAATAAAAATACAATCATAAAATTTTCAGGTTAGGATGACGTTAACTGACGTTTTACAAACTCGTTTTGCGCAAGTCTTGACAATTTGTACCTACTCAAACCCAGGAACAGATTTGACAGTACATAAACTGGTTTGTGATTAGTTTTGGTTGTGTTGGAACACTACATTTTTGTACAGGTTTGAGTCCGAAGTTTGTTGGAACACCAAATCTAGACTGCGCAGAATCCCGACAGTACGCAAACTGGTTTTGTGTTATGTTGGAACAAACCTACTAAGAACCCTGACCTGTTATGAAATTTTTCAAAATTTTAGAGGGGTAATTGTAATGGGTCACAAAACTCATTCTTGCACACACAACATTTTGCTCTTAGGCCGGCACTGCTTTTTGTTGAAAAAATAATGAATTTTCTCCATTTTAAATATTCCACTGTGCTCGTTTTATATTTTCATGAAAAAGATTGTAAAAGTGTTTCGAATATGAGTATTATATCGTCCACTCGCCTGAATTTTTTTGGCAATTTTTAGAGAAACTAAATAAAACCGCAAGACAACTTCTGTATCTAATTGTTTAAAAACGCACTTTTTTGAACTAATCATTATTTTCAAATGTTCAATGAAGCTTCAAAAATTTACTACACGATCACAATAAACTATAAAATTAAACACTTTCACCTGAATTAAAAAAAATGAAGAAAGTGACAAATCATTTTTCTGCATAAGCGCCCATTTTCTTATTCCAGTATGGTATAAAAGAGATAGTTTAGTATAATAATTTTTAGTGTACCAGTATCTTCTGTTTAAAATATATCAATCATAAAGACATTTTTGTTAAAATGAATTTTGTGAGTATACAAATATTGTTATAGACAGTTATAAATTCGTAAAGACATATAGTTTTATAATTTCTGTTTAATATAAAATAGAGGTATATTTAATACATAAAAGTATGAACTTTTGTTCAGTAAGTTTTTTGAATTTAACCCTCAAATCAAAATTAGTGATTAAAAATGACATTTCTGTAGTTCATAGTGATTTGTTCTTTTTTTTTAAATTCTAAATTTTAGTACCTCTTTTGCAGGTGGCAATTTTCCTTGTAATTTTCTCTTTGGTTCTCTGTCTGGCACCAGCACAATCTGAAGGTAATATTGGTTGCTTTTAAACTATATTTTAATTCTAAATAAAAATTATTTTTTTAGAAGATAGAGAAAGCCAATTTCGAAGGGGTAAAAGAGACCATGGTCATGGAGTAACTGGACCTGTTCATACATTTGTAAAAACGGATAAACACGCCAATTTCAAGTGGGGCGTTAGGCACCACGTAGGACACCAATATGCAGGCAGAAAATAAATTAAATAGTAATACGTAGGTTTTTTTGTTATTGTTTGTAAATAAAAGTTTTTTTAATATATTTCGTTTCTTCTATAATTTTTGCTTTTGTTTAAAAATTATTTTATTATTATTTATTTCACAATTGACGTTACGCCACTGCTACAATCTGTTCCCAACGTTATCACGTGATCTTTGTATTTTCATTTCATCAATGTCACAATGTCTACGTCTACAGTGGTATTTCACGTTTTGCGTGAATATATATCAAACATTTCAAAGTCTATAACAATTCATTAGTGATGTGACAGCCGAATAGAGTGAATCATTATTATTCGGTTTTTTGTTACCTGCATTAATTACAACACGTTTTATTAATTAGTGCCTTCGTAATAGCTTAAAAGGTTACTAACCTAATTTTCTAGGTTATGTTCTTTTGAGTCTAGTAAAATGTCTCGATCAGTGGTCAACGGTCACGAAGGTAAGAGTACAAAGTAATCGATATTTTATTAACGATATTTAATTGCCATTCTTTGTTTAAAAAGAAAAGTTGTGTTAAAGTTTCCAATAAAATTGTAACTGCAGTGGTGAACTTTTTATTCGTGACCTTGTGTGTTTAGTTTTATTTGTAATATTTGAATTAATTAGCTATTTAAAAAAATACAACCACCACAAATCCTTGTTATGACCACTATGTAAAATAATAATTAGTTTTAATGTCTGTTACAGTAACAAAGAAATATTTAAAATAGATGTAGCAAAATAAAAAATATATTTTCTAGTCGGTATCTAAAATAAAATAAACAGAGCAAAATAGGTATTTAAAAAAATGTAATTCTTTCGTCTACAAAACTAAAAGATATGTGGAAAATATCATAGGCGGGCTTAACAAAATAAATCATAAATTTGGAAATCGCTACTTTACATTAAAAAGACAATGATATGGGAAATGTCTTATGAATGATCATAAAAATTTTCAATAAAGTGTAACGTTTCAAAGATTCAAAGGTCATCTTCCATTATTTCAATCGCAGTGGTTGAATAATCTTCGGACTTCCGACATAGTACAGTAGCGCCATTTTACGGTCATGGACCCGGTTAACTTAATATATCCAAAAGTGGATGGAAAATAATGTAATCACGAATAACTTTTAATACATTTATTAATACAAAAGTTTCGAGGCCAAGTAAGTCGCAAAAATTACGCGAATTACGCGATCCGATGATAACTAAAATTATCATGGCAACTAGTTTAACGATTGTGACGTCGATTTTGAACAGGGACGGCTTTTTCAATCGATAAGATTAAACATTTTCTAAAACATCCTAATTATGACGAACGTTATAATTATTTACCGATTTATCTATTGTCTATAATTGGCAATGCATTTTAAGTACTTAAAACAATTATCAGATAAGTCCAAAAAAATGTGGGTATTAAAAAAACAATAATATCTAGTTATTAACTAATATTTGTATAGTTTTGTAGATAACTACTTATTCAAGTAATTATTTTAATTACTAAAATACTTTGGCAATGCTTTATTAGCCAATTTTGAACGAAATGGTGATTTGTTAAGTTGTAAAACTACTTACAATTTGTAATTATAAGCATAATAATAAATTTAAGGCGATTTAAAATAATGATATCTTTAAGTGAAGGGGTTTTATCTATTTTAGGTAAATCAAACGATTTCGAAGAAATTAAAGTACCAGTACCTTGGGGTCATATTAGTGGTAAGTTCAGTTTAGTTGAGTTAAAATTACAAATATGTTAGTTATCCGTTTAGAAACGAAAAAGTTAATTTTTTTTTTCGATTTCTTGATGTCCGTGGAATAAAAAATACCGGGTGACCCAAAAATTAGACTTACGTAAAAAATTGTCTTATACCCGTCATCTTGTAATTCAAGAAATCTAACCTAGATGGCTGCATATGAAAATGGTTCTGCTGCGTTGCCAGTTTTTTAAATTACTCCATACGCCAACCCAGCAACGCTCAAAGCGACATCTTGTGGCACGGCCCGTAAGTTAATAGTTGTGTTTCTGTACCTAAAATTCCGTTAGAGCGGCGCTCGTGTCAAGCGAAATGGAAATGGGCAGGCGTATTGTGTCAATTTTTTTGTTGTGGGATTTTAATTTCTTTTACAAAAAAACTTGAAAATATATCTTAAATTTTTATATTTTAGGAAAATGGTGGGGCACACGAAACGTTCAACCAGTGATAGGTATACACGGCTGGCAGGATAACTGTGGTACCTTCGATAATTTAGCTCCTCTTCTCGTAGAAAAAGGTATTTCATTTTTCTGCATTGACCTCCCAGGTCACGGTTTTTCTTCGCCTATACCCAAAGGTCTAGAATACTACCTTTGGTGGGACGGCGTTCATTTTTTAAGAAGGATCGTCAAATATTTTAACTGGAAAAATATCACGATAATTGGACATTCTCTAGGAGGTGGTATAGCGTTTTTGTACGCTTCCATATATCCAAAAGATGTCAATAAGTATGTTAGTATCGATATAGCGAGTCCGAGTATTAGGAATTTACAAAAAATGATAGCCTTCGCTGGTCCTAGCATCGATAAACTTTTGGAATACGAAAAAAAGGACTTGGATTGCATGCCTTGTTACGGGTACGAAGAAATGATTGATGTAATGCTACAAGCACACGATGGTTCCGTAGACAGACCCGGCTGTAAGATTTTACTCCGCAGGGGCATTAAACCTGCTCGTCACAAAGAAGGCTCTTACCTATTCACCAGAGATCCTAGATTAAAAATAGCAGCTCTAGGATTCTTTAGTTTAGACCAAGTATTAGAATTTGCTACTAGGATAACTTGTAAGGTGCTTAATATTAAATCGAGTGGGAGCTTGAGGCTCGATAATCCCGAGTATTATGATATGGTTTTAGACGTCATTGAAAAAACAGCTAAACAGTTAGAAAGGCATCAAGTTGAGGGTACACACCACGTACATTTGACCAATGCCGAAGTCGTTGCGCCTATTATACAAAAATTTTTAGTAGAATAATTTTTTTTGTGAATAATTTAGCTGATTTTTCTTCTTTTGTTGACTACTTATTTACATAATCAATAAATCGACCAATGTTGTGGCCACACTTATAATGAAAGGTTGTGGTCAGGGGCGTATCGAGCTCCATAAGTTTGGGGGGTGAGTCATGTTGGAAATGCCGACTCGTCAAGGAGAATTTACCGACTGTACAGGGTGTCCCAAATTGGTGAGTTTTGCAGGGCAGAGATAGAAGAAAAGCAGTTAAGATGTTATGACTTCTTTTTTTGTTAAAGTAACGATAGCCTAATTAAATCTTTAGTAACTCCCTGCAGTTGGAAGATACAGGGCGATTATTGAAAACTGTCGAAAACTACAAGGTACTATAACTTCTTAATTAAGAAAAATATAAAAAAACGTTATAAAAACTTTTGATAGATATAATATTAAAGAGTTCAGTGGCGCACAGATTATTTTTTTAGGGTGCTCACTAAGGAAATATAATGCAAACTTATGTTTTTTTAAATGGGACACCCGGTATATTTTGACGTTTTTCGTTTCCTTTTTTAATTCTCATTCACCTGATATGACATATTATATATCTATTTTCAATGGTTGCAGCTACAGTGCAAATAAACCATTTATGGATGTTATCAGGTGAAACACCCTTAAAAAATTGAACACTCAGTAACGAAATTTAACATTTTATTGTAAGGATACTGATGTGTGACAATTTTATTTATCAAAATTATAATTGATTAAAAAAATAAAAACAATAAACTTATGAAACAACAAGAAACATTGTAACAACTAATCTACCTATAACTAATTTTATTAGAATGTAAAAATTACATTAAATGTTCAAAATGCTCTCCGTTTTCATCGATTAAAAAGTTTTTCGTTTAAATAATCTCCAACCAATTCAGCATTACCAAAAATAAAATCATAAAATAATATTTACAAGACTAACTTCGAGAGTAGGGAAGATTTATTAAAAAATATTTATGCCGCATTTAGAAAAATAAAGCCAGTGCACATACTCAATTGTGTAAGATCAGTAAGAAAAAGGTGTCAATTATTACTACAACAAAACGGAGGACATTTTGAACATTTAATATAATTTTCACATTCTAATAAAATTAGTTATAGGTAGATTAGTTGTTACAATGTTTCTTGTTGTTTCATAAGTTTATTGTTTTTATTTTTTTAATCTGGTTTTATTTTTTATTAATTATAATTTTGATAAATAAAATTGTTACACATCAGTATCCTTATAATAAAATGTTAAATTTCGTTACTGAGTGTTCAATTTTTTAAGGGTGTTTCACCTGATAACATCCATAAATGGTTTATTTGCACTGTAGCTCCAACCATTGAAAATAGATATATAGTATGTCATATCAGGTGAATGAGAATTAAAAAAGAAAACGAAAAACGTCAAAATATACAGGGTGTCCCATTTAAAAAAACATAAGTTTGCATTATATTTCCTTAGTGAGCCCCCTAAAAAAAATAATCTGTGCGCCACTGAACTCTTTAATATTATATCTATCAAAAGTTTTTTTATATTTTTCTTATTCATTTCGGAAGCTCATAGTGGTTTTTATTTTAATTTCTCTCTCTTTCCACTGGATTAAAACCACTTAGTTGTTAAAAAAGTTTTTTTAATTGACGTTTCGGCTTTCCAGATCGAAAGCCGTTATCAAAATGACATAAAATAAATAAATTTACTAGAAACAGAACACTTGATAATCTTGCAAAAATATGACATCAACATAGTATACATAGAATAAGATTTTGAGATTGAAGATGTCAAAATCTGTTTCAATCATATTTTTGTGACGTTTCTGGGAACGAATTTTTGAAAGGATAGCGCATTTGCATATTATAAGAGAATTTATACTTCGTCATAAATGAAGTTTTCTTATTAATATTATCATAAGAAAAAACCAGATAAAAACTTATGATACTATCCCGATATAGAGGGTATCCTTTTTGCAATTAACTCTTTTTGTAAATATTTTTCTTAATTAAGAAGTTATAGTACCTTGTAGTTTTCGACAGTTTTCAATAATCGCCCTGTATCTTCCAACTGCAGGGAGTTACTAAAGATTTAATTAGGATATCGTTACTTTAACAAAAAAAAGAAGTCATAACATCTTAACTGCTTTTCTTTTATCTCTTCTAGTTTACGAGATACCCTGCAAAACGCACCAATTTGGGACACCCTGTAGAATACGACTAGCCGACTTCCTATTTCTCGAGCATGATGACTACGGCATAAAAATATCGACTCGGTACGCCCCTGGTTGTGGTTGTCATAATAAATTTTGTTTTTGAAGTGGCCCACTTGATTTTTACCGCTCCGATTCAAATTGTGTCTCGATTATTGATCGATTTCATTCGATCATGTAAATCCCGTATGATACTTTAAAATAATGAACAATTCAGATTTAATTGTATGACTGTTTTAAGAATGATAAGTTATCGGTTTAAGAGAAAGATTGAAATTTAACTGATCTAAACAGAGGGACATTCAAAAAATCTCTTTGTTTAAACATACGTTTTTCTCTTTTTAACCTATAAATTTATCGATACTACGTACTACGACGAAATTGTCGAACTGATTTAAGAACAAATAAGGTGCAGTTGAATATATGTATAAATCGAAATTTTATTTTGTGATAATTAGCAAACAGTATTTATTTATTGACTCCATTAGTAGATCAGCAAAACCGGTTCGTCACTATAGGGAATTCCATGTGTTAGAGAGAGAGAGAGAGAGAGAATGGATGTATGCTTCAATTTGACAAAGTTGGTGTCAAAAAATAGGGAAATATAAAAAACTTTTATTTAAATAATTATAGGCACTCCGAAGTTTCTCGATGCTCTCTCTCGCACCCGTCGACCCATACATCATCTCTCTCTCTAACACCTTTAATTTTGTGTATAGGTCATTTATTTTAGCGAGCCGGTGACGCAATTTCTAGTTATTTCTATTGTCAACGGAATAAACACTAAAGCACTAAGAACAAATACGATTTAAACTTAACGTGCAGGGGAAATTAACTGTTAAAAGTTGGTAACACCTCACGACGTTGCCGATGTGATATAGCGAAAATTCTTGATTCATACAATGAATGTGGCTACTCGCTTAGAGTAGTTACAAATTGACCTCCAAAGTGTCAATGTTCTGTAACATAATGGCATATTACAATAAAAATTCCAAAACTACAAACTATTAATTTTTATTTGAATCTTAAAACACTTCTTACTGAAAATTCTTTATAGTCAAGATTTCATTGTTCCATAGACTCTTTTTTTACATCCATTCCAATCTTCAATCAAGTTGATAGCACATTAGATGCACTTATAATACTTATATTCAAGCTAGGAAAAAAGTAACGGGCACAATTTTACCTTAAGTGAACGAAAAAAAAATCTACCTGGCAACGCCGCAGATTTTTGACGTGTGACGTCACTTACCACCCTAGGGATTCTTTTCATGTTGTGAATTTAATAAAAATGATTGCTAAAAAGTAGTTAAGATTTAATTTCTAAAAGAAAAAGCTTTAACACTTCAATGCATGGTGTATTTAAATAGTACGATTTAAAAATTTTGCGTTTGTAAATGGTTTAAAAACTAGATCATAGCAAAAAAGCGACTGACCATGAGAGAAGATTACATGTGTAAAATCTGTGTGATGTTTGTACGCTTTTACTGTTTGCGCCCCCAGTATAATGTGGCCTCTTCAAAAGAGTAGATGAAGAATTAAATGCAAAAAAAACTAGTGAATATTTAATATTAAATTAATTTAAAAAAAAAATTTTAAATGTGATAATTTAAAAATTAAAAACAGGTTCTTTATTACATAAACGATCCCAGTAATTTATGTAATCATTTATTTCTTAAAACTTAATTGCTGTAATATGTATTTTTTTTATTGTTCCATTGAATAAATGAAACGTTTTAACATATCTGGTCTTTGACTTTTTGTTTATAACTTCCTGTCTTTTATGCCTATGAATGATAATCCAAAAATAATTCTATTAATTGGTATCACTATATACAAATTTAATTTTAAAATGAATAACAAATCTCGTCATTAAATAGTTTTTTAACTCACGAATAAAAAAATTGTACTATTGTTTATGACGGCTTCCGGGTGCTCTTATCATGTGGGATTTACCCAGGAACTTCTAATGGGAACTCAGTTTATTGTATTAATATTAATCTTATTAACTCGTTTTATATTTACGCAATAAACTTTATTGTGAGGTGTAAATAAAACGAGAAGTTATATTTTTTAAAACAATTTTATTCATTGTATCCTGAAAAAGTACTAAAATACGTTGACAGGTGTCATACAATTTAAAATGGCATTTAAACTTGACATTTGACATTCTAAATCAGTGATGTGTTGACATTTGTCACTTATTTCGTGCCTACTTTAAGATTTCACATTTAAAATCAATATTTTAAAGCTAATTGTAATTTTCACACACAAAAGTGCTTTTCTCGTATTATATTTTTTAACAGTGGTACAAAATTAATTTCATAAGAAACTACACTGATCCCAGTAGCCAAAAAGTAAAAGGGTATCACAAATGACTTTGTATACAATATCGAAATATTAACTACTCACTTCTACGGTTTTCCCTGATTCCTTCGGTACAAAAAAATCGGCTCCTAAAAATGTCTGAGGGATTTCATTACCGAAATAAACTTTGGTGTTTTGGGCGAGGGCATCATATTTCTTTAATTCTATAAATTGCGGTGTGTGTAGGATCTTGTTCACCTCTGCTTGTTGATTGAATTTATAAAATTCAGCGTCTGAGTGACTTCGCTGCTGAGCTAAATGCATTTCATCTTCTATTTGAGAAATTCTTTGTAACGATTCTTTTTCCATTATCTTCTGCTCAAACTGAATTTTAGCCACTTGTGCTTCTTTTTCTGCTTCAATTATAGCCTTTTTTCGCTCTGTTTCTGCATCTTTTTCCACCACCTGTGACCGAAAGAAATAAAATAAAAAAATGTGAAACATTCTAGTAGGATTAACCAACCTTTTGATGTTGGGTAGCAATCAATAGTTTAGTTTTTTCTCCCTCCATTAGTTCGTAATTTTTTCTTATAACCTCTGGAATTTTTGGTTTTGTAACTCTGACAGCTTGAATGGTCAAACCAGGAGCCATTTCTAGTAAGTCTCTTTGCAGGGCCTGTTTTAAATTTTCGTCGATTTGGTCGAATAGATCGATATATACTTCGTGCAAAGTGTGTATACTACAAAACTGATTTAGTTCGTGGTGAACTTTGTTAAAAATCAGAGTTTTGTCGTAGTCGGCAGTGTAATTTCTTACTATATCTATAACTAAAAAGAAATTGCAAAATTTAAAAATGTTAAAATTGATTGGATCATTTAAAACCAGATTAAAATTATCATAATTCCCTTCTAATTAACTCCTATTCATCCATCCTTATCAAAACTATTTCCTGGTTGAGCAATAATACCTATTTCCTTTTGTTAATAAGAATATGATAAAAATGAGAAAACAATCTGTATAATGAACAAATAAACTTACCTAAGAAGAAGTGTATATACATGGTGTCCAGGGACACCCATACGAAAATATGGGACCTTGCGAAACGAGTATTACATCACAATACACATAATTTTACCGTTTACTTACCACTATTTTGATTAAGATGGTTAACTACTTCGATTCTATCAAAATATATCATAACTCCACCACTTGTCCCACATGGCACGTTTTTTACCTCATCAGTTTGTAAAGTAACCTAAATATTTAAATTATTTATAAAACGCTATAAAATTTGTAAACGTTAAAACAAACCTGAACTGCTTTGTGGCCAGTTAATAAAGGTATCATCATGTGATATCCCGGTAAAGTAACGTATGGTAAAAGAGCACCCCCCTATAAAAATATCAAAATAGAAAAAAAAGTAAACGTAAGTATAAAAAAATTACCCTAAAGTAGACACCGACATGCCCCTCTTCAATCCTATGTAGAGAGTAATTGAAAACTAAGAAAATGCAGGAAAATACTATACCGATAATTAAATGTTCAGTTAGTGAATTTGCTCGTGGCATTATAAAAACTGGCTTTATCACAAAGTAATTAAAAATAGTACTTTATAGTTACAAATTAACACTAATAAATGTTTTTAGTTCGAAACATTATTACTTTAAAATATTGTGCACAACACAATCACCAACAGAAACAGTTTTTTGCCGCTTTTGATAAGAAAAGTTTTATTAATTTTAAATTTTCTTTTTCTAAAATTTTGGACTAATTAATGTTGCCAAACAGATCTATATATATTGTAAAGAAGAAGAATATGACAAGCTGTCAATGTCAAATGTCATAAATTATGCAGTCAATTTGACAAATGTTTAGATAGTGGTTGTTTAAATGGTAAACTTGTTTTTTTAACATTTAATTAGAAAGAAAATGATCGAGAAAAAGGCCTTTCAATAAAACAATAAACTTAGTACTAAAGTTTGCATTCTAGGTTTAATTGGAATTAAAAAAATATGGCTTTTAATTACGCAAATATCCATTCAAACACTCGTCGCCACAATGCTGTACCTCCACCAACCAGTGGAGTATCAAAACAAGGATATTCTACAATGAACGCAATCAGCCAAAATGCCTTATCGGCAGCTTGGGGAGGTACTAGTAGCAGGAAACGAGCAGCTACTGAAGATGAGTATGTAATTCAAATTTCCTCAAAGAGCTGACTTATGAGGAGCTAATTTTAGGTATTTTGAGGAAGACGATGAAGAGCATGTACCCGATTTGGCTTACATTCCCGCACCAGGGAGTCCTACAAGAGTCGAAATAGAAAAGAAGAGACAGGTAGATGAAGAGGATGATGATCCTCTAGATGCTTATATGGCTGGGATTGAACAGCAGGTGAATAATCTAGAATAAATTTGCATCTTTATTGAGTTGATAAACCAATACATTTACTTTCAAATATATTTTTGTCACCAAATAAAACAATTTAGAGACAATTAGCAAAAGACATTTGTGTTGTCATCTGTAAATTTAATGAGTGCGCCCCTGTATAATTAGGATTAGGTAACTCAGGGTTTACAATCCTACAGGGAGTTAGAATAGCCACTTTTATATTATTTTGTGTTTTATTATACTTTAACCCTAGTTTTATTTAATACATTTGTGAATTTTACATTCAAGTGTTTAAATACAATATAAATATATATATTGAATACGATATAACTTGAAAAATTATTAGGTACAAAAGGAATCTCTGCAAATTCCACAACAACCTCAGCAACAGGGCATTAGAAACGATTTAGAAGAGGAAGATGTCGAAGAATCGTATTATAGGTACATGGAAGAAAATCCTAATGCTGGATTAAATCCCACTGAAGATGACTATCCCGAGGTGGAGTACGATGAAGACGGTAATCCTATAGCACCTGATAAAAAGAAGATTATTGACCCTTTACCTCCTATCGATCACTCTGAAATTAATTATGGACCTTTTGAAAAAGAGTTTTATCAAGACCACGAAGAAATTGAAGGTAGCAGATTCTTTTTAATTCAATGACTTGTACAAAAAATTTAGTTGGATTATTTCAGCATTGACAAACGAAAAAGTTAAGGAACTAAGAAAAGCCTTAGACATTACGGTTACTGGAAATAATCCACCCAAGCCCGTATCCTCCTTTGCTCATTTTGGGTTCGAAGATAAATTAATAAAGGCTATTATTAAGGCGGAATATTCATCCCCTACTCCCATCCAAGCTCAGGCTGTACCTTGCGCTCTTCTTGGTAGAGATGTTCTTGGAATCGCCCATACAGGTAAAAAACAAAAAAAATAATGTTTTCTTGATCTAAACTATAGTGTTTTTAAATCTTTAAGGTAGTGGTAAAACAGCTGCTTTCCTGTGGCCTCTAATCAAACATGTAGCCATCCAGAAGCCCGTAGAGGAAGGAGAAGGTCCTATTGCTTTGATTTTAGCTCCCACCAGAGAATTGGCGCTTCAAATATACACAGAAGCTAAAAAATTCGCTAAAGTGTACGACTTGAGAGTTATTTGTGCTTACGGTGGAGGTTCCAAATGGGAACAGAGTTTGGTAAGTACAAAATCCCTAAATTATTATTTTTCGGGCTTAATAAGCGGATTTTTATTGAGTTTTGACATTAGATACTGCCACAAATGTCACTTGTCATTAGATATTGTCAATAATGTCAGTTGTCATTAATCTACAGCTTGTTAACTAAATATTTTACTTTGTTAGGCTCTAAAAGAGGGTGGAGAAATCGTAGTAGCGACGCCGGGACGTATCATCGATCACATAAAAGGCGGCGCCACTAATCTTCAACGAGTGACGTTCTTAGTTCTCGACGAGGCCGACAGGATGTTCGAATTGGGTTTTGAACCGCAAGTGCGTTCGGTATGCAATCACGTACGACCCGACAGACAAACTTTACTGTTTTCGGCGACTTTTCGTAAAAGAATCGAAAAATTAGCCAAAGACGCTTTGACGAATCCCGTTAAAATATCCCAAGGTACGACGGGACAGGCAAACGAGGATGTTACTCAGCAGGTGTTGCTTTTGCCCACTCAGGAAGCCAAGAGAGATTGGTTGTTTAATAAATTGGTCGAATTGTTATCTGCAGGTTCGGTTTTGGTATTCGTTACCAAGAAATTGGATGCTGAATTGGTAAATTTCCCTTTTTTTATTATTTGGGATGTAGTATAAGTTCGTCATTTTATTTTAGGTTGCTAAAGATATAAAAATCAAAGAATTCGAGTGTCTCCTTCTACATGGTGACATGGAACAAGCTGAACGTAATAAAGTGATAATGTCGTTCAAAAAGAATGAATGTTCACTATTGGTAAGTTATAGTCACTTGTCAGCTGTCAATAGATTTAACCGTTGATTCTTTTAGGTGGCCACAGACGTAGCAGCGCGAGGTTTGGACATTCCTCATGTCAGAACGGTAGTAAATTATGATATAGCGAGAGATATAGACACACATACTCACAGAATCGGTAGGACAGGACGTGCCGGTACTCAGGGAACCGCCTACACTCTGTTGACAGTGAAAGACAAGGAATTCGTAGGTCATATCGTTAAAAATTTGGAGGCCGCTCATCAGGAGGTGCCGCAAGACGTCTTGGATTTGGCGTTGCAGAGTTCTTGGTTCAAAAAACAAAGGTTAGAATTTATAAACCACCAACAAAATCTTCCTAGGCTCTGCGTGCGTAATTTTTTTATCTTTATTTTTTAGATTCAGTTTTGTTTTTCCCCAGAATCTAGGAAAATTTTTAACACTTAAAACCTCTAGAAATTCTAAATAAACTTATGCAGAACCGATAAAGAAGGGGATTTAGTGTTTCTAGGTAAAAATATCTCAAGGTATAATTACCCGTTTCCAGAGAAATTGCAATTTAAAAAATAATTAATATTAAATCTCGGGGAAATCTAACCAATGGCGTGGCGATCTCATGCGAATAATTTCGTCGATGTTGTCATTTCTAGGTTAAATTCTATTAGCACGTGCTTATACTAGTCACCAGTTCGACGTAAGTCTGTCATAGGAAGAGTTGATTATTTATTTGTTATTTGTCGAATGTGAAATTCTGGATTGCTGTGTAATTTTTTTATTTCTTGACTATTTGTGTGATTTTAGTGTAATTATTTGTTTAAATTTTCCGAAAAAACTTAACTCACAGTATTTCGGAATAACTGAGGTTATACTTATATCCAAATGTCACGGCCGTCAGCTGATAGGTCAGTGCCTGGTTGGTTCTTAATCCATGTTGTACTTATAATTTTTAGAACTGTAGTTTGGGATAATTTTTCAATGTTCAATTTAGATTTAGAAACAAGAAGGATTACAATCCCAATGTAGGAGGAATAGGGTTAGGATTTAAAGAAAAATCATCAACCCCGATACCTACTTCTAGTGGAAACTCTGCAGCAACAGCAGCACCACCACCACCACCACCACCACCACAGGCGTCTAGGGGACCAGCGACTGATAGATTGTCCGCTATGAAACAAGCTTTCAAGATGCAATACGTAAATCAAGTAAGACAAATTTTCATTTATGTTAATCTATCAAAAATTTTAAGAACTTGGGTATAAAGATCAATATGATTAAATCGGGGGATCCTGATGGACGTTGCTCTGGGCTATATTCTTCTACTTCTACTCTAAAAGAATTGCCAACTTAAAATTTTAGTTAAATTAAGAATAATTTGGGCTTGAAAAATATAATTCGTTAAGTAGAATAAGTTATCAATTTTCTCAAATGTGGCCAAGAAGTTTTATGGAAAATAACGATGAATTGAAATGAAAAATAGGCTACTAGTTTCGGCTATAAACAGCCATCAACAGGCCTAGAAATCATTTCCACTAGGAAATTTTTTCTAGGCCTGATGATGGCGTTTATAACCGAAACTAGTAGCCTATTTTTCATTTTAATTCATCGTTAATAAATATATGTGGTACCGACTTTGAGCTGTTTTATTCCATAAAAAAATATATAATTCGTTGTTTTGTGGATGTTTTACTTCTATTGGTATGTTTTATTTTTTTTTTAGTTTACAGCGAGTACCGAGCAACCCCCTCCTATCGCTCAGTCAAGAAAAAAGACGAGATGGGAATGATTCTTTGTTTTTTAAGGTTTATTAAATTTTTGATTAAATGTACGTTATCTTTTTTTTACTTAATGAATAATTAATTGTAGATACCCAACTTTCAATACAATTTATTCTCTAGCTAACTGAATTTTTATTTATAGCTGCTTCTATATAGAAAGTTTTTGTTTTTGAAGGAATCTTTCTGATCAAGGGAAAATCCCGGTAAAACTAATATTATCTAAGCGTTGGTGAAACTTATTTAATAAGAATGATGTAAAAATATACAATTAACAAATATAGTTTAAAATCTAAAAAAAACAAAACAATTTTGTACAGATGCAGATATCACAGACAACACAAAACTTATAATAAGTCATGATTAAAACATTAAGAATTTCCACCGACAGCCCACACCAACGGTTCGTCACTTTTCTTGCTTTTTTTCTTTTTCTGATAAAATCTATTAGTAATTTTATTGTTGGCAACACCGTCTTCATCGTGATTTCGATACAAACCACCCGACTTTATTAAAGTCTTGTCTATTTTTATTTTTGGACTAGAATTATTGTAATTTTCGGTGAGAACTGGTGGAGGATTTTTTGACAGATAATCCCACATCTGGTCCTTAAATTCCAGTACAGAGTACCGGTAGGGGGTGTTATAAAATTTCTTGAAATTAGGTTCGTCTGCGACACTCTGCATGATCACCCACGTATGCGCTAATAACAGTGGAAACCTGTTAAGCCAGTACAAGGTAAACATTTCAGATGTTCTTCCTAGAAGATCTTGAGCTTCGAGAGAAAGTTCTCTAAAGTGATGTTTCTGAAAAAAATCAATAATAAGAAAGGCGTCAACACTGACAGATTTACAAACTGTCAATTGTCAAATTGTGTTGGATAAGATCCTAATTGTCAACTGTCACACTATTTCTACTACTAACCTTGTTTCTTAAGGCACGTAGTAAATCCCTGACAGATTCACCCTGATAAGACCGATATTTCTTGAGATCAGTAGCAACTTCATCGTCGATATGCGCTCTCCAATCATCCATGACTATGTATCGACCGTCTCCTTCCAATTTTTGTAAAACAACTTCGTCCGAATGGGATTTTTCGACCCTATCGCTAACTTCCTACATGAAACAAAAAAAAACAATTATCCCTATTAAATTGTCAAGTGATTTGACATACCTGAAAAAATATCAAGATGGTGTCATAATCCCAGAAAAGAGGGTGTTCCAAAACAGCTTGACAAGACGGTCTGTTATCGGGTTTAGCAGAAATTAAAGCTGTTATAAGAGTAATTTGGATTTGAACCTGCCAATTAAGACCTTTCAAATCTAATAAATCATATTTTCCCCATACTATGTTTGCTTGCCTTCTTATAGAATCCCCAAAAGGATGTTTGCCATTTGACAGTACGTAGTAGTAAAGACAACCCAAAGAAAACAAATCCACAGCATAGGTCTGAAAAATTACGAATTTTGACAGATGACAGTGCCAAATTGGACAAATGACATTGACTTACGGTTCTTTCTCCGTTAAGCATCTCGGGGGCTATCCAACCATCTGTACCTGTGATACCGGACCTTTTAGAAAAAGACATTTTACCTACCTGGAGTTTTTTGCACAAACCAAAATCCGATATCATCACCCTTACAAGTCTTTTATTGTCAGGCACTGATATTAACACATTATGGGGCTTGATGTCCCTATGAACTGAAAAATTAGTAATTATTGGCAGATTAAATCATACAGGAAACTAACTTACCGATATCCAATGAATGCAAGTGTTTTAAACCAGACGTCGCTTGTCTCAATATCTCCAATGGGGTAATGGGACAAAAATCGCAAGTGCCTTGTATGTATTCGGTTAGCGTAGCTTGGCAGAGTTCTAGCGCGATGTAACAGAACATGCGACATCGTTCCATGCAATAATAACGAATGACATTAGGATGCGCGTCGCTTTCCCTCAATAGCGTAACCTCGCGGTCGGCGAATGTAAAACATTCGGGTAACAAGCGTTTGACGGCCACCCTCCTGCTGTCAAATTCTCCTCTGAAATGAATACGAGTGATGAAAAATGGTTAAAAGAAAAAGGTTCACAGTTATTACCTGTAGACGAAAGTACCTTCGCATCCTTTACCGAGCAACTGGTCTGGTTGGAAAGTTATTTTTCCAATTTTTACGGTACCATCAGGTAATTCTTCGGGCATCGCTGCCACCCCATTGAAGCTAGCGAAATTATTTTGATTGCTTTGAGAATTATTTCTAGATTGGATTTGAAATTCACGCACCTTCAACACACAAGATTTTTTTTTAATTCAAAACAATTTTCAAGAGATATTCAACTAACCTGAATTTGGAGGTACCAAAACATGGCGATAACACATCCAGTCATAACAATAAGAGACATTTTAAGACCCTTATTTTCCTGTTGATTGATCCACAATTTTACACCCCAATATTTTTCTTTGCACCAATCTAAGTAATTTTTTGTAGATTCCTCTTCGTCCTTTCCATATTTTATGTAATCGTCGGTATTATCGAAATTTTGATTTACAATTTGGGAGACGTCTTTGTCCTTGTCGTGTTGGAAATCTATGAGATCTCTGTTGGGCGTTAACAATTGCTGATTGCTGTATGTAGGAAATTTGTAATGTCCTCTGTATATTTTTATGTGGTTCCCCAAATGGGGACAACTTTGAAATAAAACGTGGTTATCGCTGTCTTCACCTGCGTATAACACAAATATTAAAATACGAAGAAAAAACGTATTTAGTTTATTGGTTTACCGTGAGGAAGATAATAATTGTATCCGGGTAGGGGATATTGATGATGGGCCATATTGTCCTGTCTATGGGGTCCGTCTAGCAATAAAAGCCCATTATCGGTACCGATTACGGTCACGTGACTTTTGTCCACCAACGATGGTACGGCAAACAATCCGTGCGTATGCTGGCCGATATACAAAGTGGGACTAAAAAATACAAAGATCAGTTCACCGCACCGTGAAATGCATTTGGTCGCGTAACTGAATAATAATTCTGAACTTACTATAATCTAAAACGATTGATGTTCAAGAGGATGCCTTCATTTTCTAGAAGATCGTTTTTAAGCTGATCTATGGTATGATTAGCTAAAGCTGTGAATGGTATGGACAACAGTCCATCGTCGTCTAAAATATACACCCCTATTACGGGGCTGCTAAGGGTTGTTTCCCATATCAGATCTCCAGTGAGTTGACTCAGGGTTACAATTTGGCCTGTCGATGCTGACGTAAAATGAAGTTTATCTAAAAATTGGCAATGCATGTTATTTTTTTTTAAGTTTGTTCGTTTTTCTTTGCGATGATTTAAACTTTGTCAATTTTTTAGGAAATTGCAGGGGATTGACAGTACAATTCTGGTTGTTATTTGAATAAATTTACAACTTACCATAGTTATCACTGCATTCTTCTGCGTAAACATGAAAGAAATAATTAAAGAAAAAGTTATTATAATAATAATTATATTATATAATACCCTGTATAAATTGACGACTTACTGTAATTTGTGCACTTTTCTGATCCAATTGCTCTTGCTGTATAGTCATAGAAAGTAACGTTCCATTTATTTTCTGGCTTTTTTTCATCGACCATTCTTAGGGTGTATTGAGTTCTTCCGATATAAATAAATCGTTCAGTGTTTATAGGACATGTAGGGGTGTCATCCCACCCTAAAATTTGCTGTTTTCTACCTGTTGTGGGGTCTAATTTGAACCAAGAATCTTTTTTCTTTCCTAATCAGTCAAAAGATATTTTTTATTGTAAAAATATATAATAAAAATTTCGTATTCAAAATTTATCAAATAATATATCCAAGGCATTTGCTTCAGTGATAAAGTATATTTGAATTTTTTAAAATGTACATTTTTCCAAGGTTAAATTTTTGCATTTATTATTTAAAGATATAAATAAAATTAAATGGATCTGATAAAACCATAAACTCATTAAAAATATAATTAACTACATAAAAACAAATTATTCACACTTTATATTAATTCACAATGGGCTTTTATTACCTGTATAAAGAATTCCATCTGAACTTTTACACGGTGAAGAAGACACTAATTGTGGTATAGTAAATGGTAGTTTTTTGAGGGGCTTCGTTACATCCCCTATTAAATACAAAGATCCATCCCTAGGATCGGGCAGATATATAGGCACAATGGCGTTCGAGACATTAAGTGGTACCTGAACGATAGGTTCTAAAAACGTTTTTAAAGTTATCAAAATAAAAAATTAAAATGAAATTTTTACACACTTTCTTTGACTGTCCATCTAATTTTCCCGGTGTCTTGTTCAATAGCGCTTAAAGTACCATCCAAAGTTGAAAATAATATCAACCTATCGTCTTTGCGCCCTTGCACTAACTCTAAACCTAAATTGTATACATTTTCAATCTAAAAAAACGAAAAATAAATTTTTATATACTGTCAATCATAAGGAACTTAACAAAATATATAATAAATGTATTACTTTGTTATTAGCGCCTAAACAAGAGGCAAAAAATATAAAACTTAACACTACTATATTCATCTTGGTCCCACTTTTCTATTCATAAATTAAACTTTCTTTCTAAACCTAAAATTATTGATCATAGATTTGACCTTAAGAAAACATTATTTTAAAAGTATTGTCAGAATCGAAATAAATTACAACAAATGTTACTACTATTGCACTATTCATTAGTACATTACTAAATATTAAATATTTATGACTTTAATTTTGACGTTTAACTTTTAACCTCCCCACCCCCCGAAAGCAACGCCAAACAGCTCTTTTTTTATTGAATTTGGGCCTCTTATTATGTTGCATTTTATTCTTCAAAGTAATCAATAATAAAAGAGAAGACGAGACAACTATTGACATTAACGTACATTAATAATAAAAGGCTAGGAATTAGAAGAAGTAAATCCTGGTGCTATCTCTTAGCAAGTAGATGAACTTTTCGTGTTGTGTATTGTATCTTTAAGGCACTAGATAGCGCTAATGAAAAATATCGACTAAGAGAAAATGTATTTTTCTTTTTCATTTAACCAAAAAAACTGACAGTACCGAGTCCGTAAATTTTGTAAGTTTTTGAGATTTTGAATAATTTAAATAACAAATAAGATATGAGCAGTATTCTAAAAATTCAGACTACCTGTGTGAAGAAGTTAGTAGGTAGTTCATTAAAGGTGAGTTATTATTTTTTTCGTATTACATAACTGGTAAGGTGTAATTTAAAAAATAATAACATATTTCGTGGTTTATTTTTAATCCAGCTGCTTTCGGCCAATTAAGAAATCTTGTGATTATTGCGTGGATGTAATTTTAAAGTACTTAAATGATTTTTAAACGCTTTCCTCATATTCTAATAAATAATACACTTAATAAATCGTAAAAATTTTATTAAGCTCATAAAATACGTTTAATACACATATATGAATGCTTTAGAATATAGATAACCTATAAAATATGGCAATTATTTGCTATTTCAAAAATTTTAGATAAATACTCTCCTGAAACCGTTGGCATGCAGAAACGTGCATTTGCAGGTGGATCGAAAAAATGCAAGTCGATCAGATTCGGTATCTAAAGTTTACCCTATAGTAGATCACACTTACGATGCAGTGGTCGTGGGGGCGGGTGGGGCTGGTCTCAGGGCAGCTTACGGTCTCGTTCAAGAAGGCTTCAAAACTGCCGTTATTACCAAACTTTTCCCTACAAGGTCACATACTGTGGCCGCCCAGGGGGGTATTAACGCAGCCCTAGGTAAGTTTTGTATTGTAATATTCTACACTTTAATTAAAAAAGTTTCTTTACTTCATTTGAAAATATTAATTTTTTAATTTCTTTGCAATCACGTTACGTTTTAATCAGTTTTTGTCATGATTTCTGTATAATTTAGAATTTCCCTCTTTAATTTTTTTAACTGATATTTTGTGCAATTAAGTATTATAATTTATTTAAATTGAATGGCATTATTTACCAAATATCCATTGTTAAAAAACAACAATTAAGTGCTTTCTATACCATTGGTCAATATTTTAAAATTCCAGTCAAAATAAAAACTTAACCACAAACAATATCAGCGAAATGTTTAGACCAATTTTGATTAGGTTTGATACAAATGAGTAATATCGATAATGTATGAAAACAATTAATCATCTTAAAAATTTTGTTATTTTATTATTTAATCTTGGAAATGTTTACCTCTGTTATCAACATTTTCCACAGAGTTGGACTGGCCAGAAAACCCAACTAATTACCATTGGAATTTGTTGGTGTAGGTCATGAAATATAAATTCAAATATTTTTGTAAATTATTGCAAAGAAAAGGGCGATTAAACAAAAGTAATGTATTTTTATTTAACCTTTTCTCAAAGGAAATATGGAGCCAGACAACTGGCAGTGGCACATGTACGACACTGTAAAAGGTTCCGATTGGCTGGGTGACCAAGATGCCATACATTACATGACCAGAGAAGCCCCCAAGGCCGTCATCGAACTCGAAAACGCCGGTATGCCATTTTCTCGTACCCAAGAGGGGAAAATTTACCAAAGAGCCTTCGGAGGTCAGTCGCTGAAGTTCGGCAAAGGAGGCCAAGCTCATAGGTGCGTTCAATGATTGGAATTTTAAAAGGTTTAGCTTTCTGATATAATTTAAGTGAAGATAAAGTAATTATAAATTATTATCTTTGTTCCCCTTCAAGGTGCTGCTGTGTGGCTGACAGAACTGGGCACAGTTTGCTGCACACTTTATATGGACAGAGTTTGAGATACGATTGTAATTATTTCGTCGAGTATTTTGCGTTAGATTTGTTGATGGAGGGAGGGGAATGTAGGGGAGTAATAGCTCTTTGTCTGGAAGATGGTACTTTGCATCGATTTAGGGCTAAAAATACTGTAAGTTACACATTTTATTAAAATGCTTTAATTATTCAGTATTATTCTATTCTACTCTATTTTAAGATTCTAGCAACTGGAGGATATGGTAGAGCATTCTTTTCGTGTACATCTGCCCATACCTGTACTGGAGACGGTACAGCTATGGTATCTAGAGCAGGATTACCCAACCAAGATCTGGAATTTGTTCAGGTAAAAAGTTCAAGTAAAAAAATCACTTCTTCCCTTATTTACTTAATACTTTTTTACAATTTAGTTTCATCCTACTGGTATTTATGGTGCTGGTTGTCTAATTACCGAAGGCTGTAGAGGTGAAGGTGGATATCTTATAAATTCGCAAGGTGAGCGTTTCATGGAGAGGTACGCACCTGTAGCTAAAGATTTAGCCTCTAGGGATGTCGTATCTAGAAGTATGACTATCGAAATCAGAGAAGGTAAGTAAATAAAACATATTTCTAACCACGAGAAAAAAATTTTTTGTTCTTTTATATGTTCGTTTTCCTTTACGCTAGTTATTTGTAAATGTCAAATGCTTCGTGATTTTCACTTGTCAAATGCCTCGTGATTGTCACTTGTCAACAAGTGACAAGTATGATACGTCAACGTCAAATTGATTTTTGTATTGTTTTTGGTAAGGTCGAGGTTGTGGGCCCGAAAAAGACCACGTGTACCTGCAGTTGCATCATTTGCCATCTGAACAATTAGCTCAAAGGTTGCCGGGTATTTCCGAAACCGCAATGATTTTTGCCGGAGTAGATGTCACCAGGGAACCAATACCAGTTTTACCTACCGTGCATTACAATATGGGTGGAGTACCGACTAACTACAAGGGACAGGTATAGATATTTAATTATAAAAATGTTGAATTTATATTATTTACATTGAAATAGGTGTTGACTTCGGTAGATGGAAATGACAAGGTAGTTCGTGGTCTGTACGCTTGTGGGGAATCAGCTTCTTCGTCTGTACATGGCGCGAACCGTTTAGGTGCTAATTCTTTGCTCGATTTGGTCGTTTTTGGACGAGCTTGTGCTCTTACCATCTCTCAAGAGAACAAACCTGGTGAAGCTATTGGCAGTATTAAAGAAGTAAGAACTCAACGTTTCGAGAAAGTCTAGATTTATATTTATTTGCTTAAACGTATTCGTAGAATGCCGGTGAAGAATCAGTAGCCAACTTAGATTGGTGCAGGTTTGCCAACGGAGGAATAAGTACGGCAGATTTACGCTTGCAAATGCAAAAAACTATGCAGACTCATGCGGCCGTGTTCAGAACTGAAGAGACTTTGAAGGAAGGCATACAACTAATGCAGAATCTCTATGGAAAACTCACCGATCTCAAAGTTGCTGACAGTAGTTTGATTTGGAATTCAGGTTAGTTTAAATATCTATTATTTGTTGATGTTTTTAATAATTTTCTTCTTTTTTTAGATTTGGTTGAGACCTTGGAACTCCAAAATCTTATGATTAACGCCATGCAAACCATTGTTGGTGCTGAAAATCGCAAAGAATCGAGAGGTGCTCACGCTAGAGAAGATTACAAGATCCGTATTGATGAATTCGATTACAGCAAACCCATAGAAGATCAACAAAAGGTAGCTTTTTTATTTTTACCATAATCTGTCATCTGTCATAATTCGATGTGACAATGGCGAACCTAACCTAAAAAATTCGTAGAGTTGAAAAAACGGTTTTTTGTAAATAAAAAAGAAACTTCTCATTGAATCGAAAAATAGTAAATGAGAAAGTTGTAGATAATAAAAAGATCTTTCGATTGCCTATCTTGAGAGTATCGATTGTCGAATTACTTTTCGAGATATATCGATAAATCGTCATTTTGTGATTTTGCTATAACTTTTTCAATTTTTCCTATAATGTCTTGATATTTACAGTAAATATAGCTCTTGGTAACTCAAAAACATACATTTTTGAAAAATTGCAAAATATTTTTTGTTTTTTGAGTTATATCCATTTTTTGAGCTCTGAGGTAATTAGAAAGAAACTGAGTGACATATGACAAATGGCAGATGTAAATCATTATTTTTTTTTAGGTTCCTTTCAAGGATCACTGGAGAAAACACACTTTGACGCACGTCGACGAAAAAACCGGTAAAGTTACTATTACTTACAGGCCCGTAATAGATGACACTTTAGATAAAAGCGAATGCGCTACCGTAGCCCCTGCTATTAGATCGTATTAATTCACTACCTCTTTTAACCTCACTTTTTTTTTATTAGGTATGCAAAAAATTTACGTCCGAAAAGCACAATTTTTTAATGGCCCGTACTTAAAAGTAAATATCCGTTGTGTGCTATTTGGTTTTTCTTGTTCTCGACAATATTTTGTGATATATCAAAATAGTTTTGATCTTTACTGATTTCGAAAAAAAAAAAATAAAATAAAGGAAATTGCAATTAGTGATAGGTACAATCGAATGGTCACAAATATGAAGACACGAAAAGTGATCCTGGTCTTTTTTCGTTTTTCTTATACAATTAGAAAAGGATGTCAAATGAACTCATTCAATTAGATCATTTTTCGTTAGAAACAATGTGTTCAGATGTTCAAAATTTAGTCATTTAGATAATATTATATTTATTGATTTAAATAACTAAAAGAATCTACGAACCACAATGAGTTACATGTATAAACTAAAAATGTCTTATTAAAAACAAAAGGAAACACCAAACAAAAGAATGGAAACCCCCACTTTACTTTGTTTTCTGTCAGTTGTCAAATTTTATTACTGTCAGTGTCAATTGTCAAATTTGATTACTGTCAGTGTCAGTGTTCAAGAAACGAATTAAGATTTCGCTTGTTCTAGTCATATGATTTTCCAATCACTAATTGGAACATTTTAACAGTAATTACTAAAAAAAAACTGAAATTAGTATTGAAGTATTGGCATTTTCATCACATAAACATACATTAGAATAAATAAGTTTAATTTATTATTCCGTATTAGCTTGTTATTTATTTCACATTACCAAAGTGGTGTAGAATATTTTAAGCACACCAGAGAAATTTGAATTATGGTTTTTTTTGTAAAAAGTAAGTCGAATTTATGATGCAGGATGTTCCAAAAAAATGATAAAACTTTCATTTATTCTCAGAGTAATAATTCTGTATCGCAATAATTTTTTACCTTTTTTGGAACATGATGTACTTGTATTTGTACAAATGTTTATATAAGTTATTTTCCTAACAAGTGCGAAAAAGTGTTACTTTTCGCACTTGTTAAGGAAAATAACTATTTTTGTCGGTAAAATCTATTGAATCCTGTAAGGAAAACGAAGGTAGTTTTTTCAATGAAAAGTAATTTTAAGAAGTTTGTATTTGATGTACGTTACCAATTCAACAAATTATTATAAATATATTGTTTTTAAAAATCTTTTGGTTCTGTTTTATTTTGAAAATTTCAAAAAACTGAAGATCTACGGGTGTCAGTTTTAGAGTAATGATGTCACAAAAATGGGAATGTTAAAATGACGAAAAACTAAATATCGTCATTTTAACATTCCCATTTTTGTGACTTCATTACTGTAAAACTGTCACCTGTAGATCTTCAGTTTTTTGAAGAAATGATGTAGAAACGTTTTGTTGAAGACCGCTTTTTAATATCTCTATTGGTTTTAATAGGAGGAGGTGATAAAGTCGATATTTAGTTTTTCGTCATTCAAACACTCCCCGTCTTTGTGACTTCATTTCTGTCAAACTGACAACAGTAGATCTTCAGATTTTTTAATAAATGTTAAGAAATGATGTAGAGGAACGTTTTCTTGAAGACCGCTTTTTAATATCTGTATTGGTATTATTTATTTTGCCTGTGACGGCGTTTATGTTGAATTTTCAACAGTAAAGATTTTTGACATTCTAACATTCCCATCTTTGTGACATCGTTACTCTAAATCTGACATCTGTAGATCTTCAACTTTTGGAAGATGTGTTAAGAAATGATGTAGAAACGTTTTGTTGAAGACCAATTTTTAATATCTCGATTGGTTTTGATAGGAGGAGGTAATTTAAATGAAATAATTAAATATTAAAGTATTTAACTTCTGGTAACATTTAATTTTCATTAAATACAGAAAAAAATCAATAGAAACTTACATACTAATAATCAAAATAATTATAAATATTCCAACAATTTTACAGCTAAAACAGCCTTGTCATTCTTAGATATATAAAAATCAATCTTACTTTCTCCCAATTTTCGTTTTTTTATTAACTAAATCACAATTTTTTCTATCAATTCCACTTTTCACATTCTTCAGGAGGGTTTTAAATTGTATTATTTGCACAGCAGTAAACGATGGATTACTATGAGTTTCCAACCATTTTAAGAACTTTTCACCATGTTCGATCGCTTCATATTGGCTTAAATTATTTTCTTCAGTCTCTTCTTTATTACATGGCAAATTGTCGTTATTACATAACAAATTATCTAATACAGCTCTAAGTTTAGGACCAGTCTTATCATTATCAGGTTTTTGATTAATTGGATTTTTATTATCGCATATTATTGGTTCTTTTTCTGTTATTTGCCTTGTAAGTTGTTGATATAAAATCGTTTTGGTTTCTTCTTGTTGCTTAAAAGAAACTTCTTTAAACCAATTCCAAAACCAGGAACTTCTATCCGAGTTTATTTCGTTCATATTTAGACTTGTAGATGGAATTGTTGGTTTAGCAAAATAAACAGCATTGTTTGTTAAAGGATGTGATACACTTTGGTTTAAACTTAATTCCTGCCCAGTTCTATATAAACTATGATTCATAATATTATTAGGGGTTAAATTATGTTCAGACTTGTATGGGTTCCTAATTTTTTGAAGTAACAATTCATTCCACTGAGATAAAAGCAAATCATTTGTATTACAATTATTAGGGTATGGTGTATTTATGCTCATTTCTAAACTAAGTTTTGCAAGGTTATCTTTGGTTTTTTCCGATAAATTATTCTTATATTTAGGACTATTTATATTACCTCTTATTGGAAATTTTGTTTCTCCAACAATCGATGAAGCTTCGTCCAATTTCGAAATTTTTTTCTTAGGTTCAAACTCTTCATCATACGCGGAATACCTTTTTTCTGAGAGGTATGATATCTTATCTCCTTTTTTACACCATCCTCTTAAAGTAGATTCTGCAACACCAACATCTCTCGATACAGACGCTTTGGTTTCTCCGTTTTGCACTCGATTTATAATAACTAGTTTTTCTTCAGGAGTAAACATACGTGAAGGTTTGTTAGTTGATTGCGACATTATTTCACATTATCACGGTTTTTTTTAAACTTCATCGACCAAAACAATGATACACGTGGCTGTACGCCAATAAACGGCTTGCTTTTAATTATGAAGACATGCGCAATGTGGAAAAGAAGAATAAGAGGTATTCTACCTCAGAAGAGACACTTCCAATTTAAGATAGGTTCTCAAGAAAAAGCAACTTTGATTTTAAAGATGTATGGTGGTGGAAATTCAAGTTACTTTTTCAAAACAAGCAAAAGTGTAAATATTTAAACTGAGTAAGTTATCCATTTTTCTCAAATGTGGCCAATGTTTTAATAAATAAAACCCCTCCAAGTCAGTACCACAACATTTTAAGGGGGGCAATATTTAGACTAAAAATTATAGCTATGACTTTTATATCAAATTTACCATTCAGAAATCTGAAATTATTAAACTGAATCCATATGTAAGTTAAATGATGTGGTATAAAGAAAGAAAACTAAAGATAATAAAAAAATTTATTAAATACGAAAAAAAATACAATTTAGGTGCTCATCTAGGCTTCGTTTTTCTATCTTCTTTAACTTATCTTTCTCATATTTTCTAGCTGTTATCTAAGCTATTCAATATCTCTTCTAAGTCAAGTTCTTCATTTGCATTTGGTAAATAGGGACCACCATTCCCATTATTATTTTTTGATAAATATTCACTCGCGTTTTCGTTTTGCCCTATCGATGAACTAGAATTTAAATTCATTAATGCACTTGAAATTAGAGAATCTAAATCGAAGTCTTGAGGTGTGTTATTACCATCTTCACGAGAAGTTGCTGTTTTTTGTTGTTTAGAATTTTTATTAAATTTCTTTATATCTTCTAGTTTTCTTTGAACTAAGTAACATTGGCTATTAGTGGGGTAACTACATGATAAATTCGTGCATAAGTATATGGCCTCGGTGAGGTTAATTTGTTTTAAATCTAACGTTGAGTTGCACTGAGGGCAATTCATCTTTTTTATGAAAAATAAATACTTAACCGTATCCCTTCTTAATTAGTATTGCAATGTTTTGAGCAATTACTATAATAAATATCGTTTTCTAGATTTACTTCTACAAAACTAAACAAATCAAGGAATTTGTGATTTAACCTCAACTGTCAATTTCATCTTCTTTTTTAATTATTTTCTTTTCTGTTAATAAGTGGCCTTTGACATATACAGTTTCCAGTAATAATTTTTTTAATAAAAAAACTACATCAATTATTAATTATTTTATTATGTCACGGCCATACATTATTTTCAATCCAGTCTATATATCTAGAAACTCTGGTATAAACACCAGGAATTTTTCCTCCACAGCCAGCTCCGTAAGAAACAATTCCAACGACTGAAAAAGCTCCTGATCTCTGTCTGATTTGTAAAGGTCCTCCGGAATCACCCTGTAATAAAAATTTAAAAATCAAAAACTCATTCAGTTTTAGATTTGGTCTAAAAATATCTTACCCAACAGGCATCACTTGAGTTTCCCCATGCGCAAATCTGAGTCTGTTCTACGGTTCTCGTCCCTAAGGACGTCCTGACATAAGTGGTATTGCACTTTTGTACAGGTACAGCTACTAATTTTGCTTTTTGTAAAATTGTACTCCTATCATCTTCAGAATCTAAAAAAATATCACAAATAATGCAATTATCTCGATGAGGAATTCACCACCGGGATCACGAGACTCGATTGTCGAGTTTGGTAAATACTAGATAAATTTCTTTCACGAGATTCGATTAATCGACACGACTCTACAAACATTTCTCGACTGCGCTTGCGCTGGAGGAGTCGAGTTAATTATTTTTTAAGGTTATGTGAATGTTTTTTGTTGATTATTGTCAAAATTTGATTTTTTTATATCAAAAATAAGAAAAGATTGATTTCTATAGTTCATAGTGGCTTTATACCCTTCTTAATGGATATTAAAACCATTTGACAATGTTGCTATCCGATCCGAAGTTAGTAATGTCATATCATCGAGAAACTCGATTCTCTATTCGATCGAGGTTCGTGAACAACTGTACTCGATTTAATCGAGTCGAGTCTCGTAATCCTAGAGCATAAAAGGCGTTGCCAACTTAATAAAAAAAATCCTATTTTAATAAATTTCTTACTTATCGATGTTTTCCCCCACCCAGTAACTATCAGGCCCAATGGATCATCATGGTCGGCATAAAGGCAGGCAGGTTTAGTTCTGTCATTAAATGTAATGGTATTGGCAAGCTCTACGAGTGCAATATCTCCATGTTTCGATAGAGGATCATAGGAAGTATGTATAGTAATTTTTTTAATATCTATGTCTACGGGGTTTGTCTCGTTCAACCAAGTTACCCCAACTCGGGCTTTTATGGGAGGCGATCTGTTGACGCAGTGAGCGGCTGTCAGGACGAAGCGATTTGAAATTATGCAACCACCACATCTCCAGTCCATGGCACCTTCATCACCTTCGAATCCAAGAGCTGCCTACAAGAAAACATTTGCGGTTTGGAGTTAAAAAAAAAGGATAAAATATTTTCTAAATTACTTACCATGTGCGGAAATTCCTTTTGCTCAGCATCTTCGCCATCAGTAATAAGAAATATAATATTTGTTTTCGATTCAGTCTGTATTTCATCACAAGCTAAAATAAATATTGCAGTTTTAGACATTTAAAATAGTTTCGAGTCTATACAATTCCGCCTCTTGTTGTTTCATTTGTATTAAATGTACATACCCTGCTGGAATTTTCTTTTAGGGAACTGTCCTTTTGTGTCGGTAGATGGTGTTGATTCTTCTGAACTGTCGTCAGTAAAGGGTTGATCAATACTATCGATTCCTCGATTATCGGCGGTCGGACAGCAAACGATTTCGTCGAAACCATCGAATAAACATCGTTTTAGATTATGTTTGTGATATTTTCTTAACGCATCTATGGCGAGGGGGCATCGTGTGACGCTTTTACATATTCCTGGAGATCCTGCGTTCGTGCAGATGCTGCCAACTGAAAACAAAATGGTTTCTAAAATTTAAAAATTATTAGCAGCACCTAAATCAACGATTACTCTTTTATTTATTTATAAATGAAACGTGTATTAGGAAAATACGTATGTATGAAAAAAAAGAAATTTAATAATCTAAATCGCTAATTTATCGGGGATTCTTCCAATTTTTTATAAGAAAAATGAAAATCCCACAAATATTAATCATAATATATAGTCTGTTGTGTATAATTTGACTAGTTGGGAAAACACAAAAGTCCTCACATGATTATCTAATTATGGAATTAAATATTTTTTGTTTATTAGTGAAAGTATGACATATACATCAACTGCAACTAGTATCATTTCTGAAATAGTTGCGGGAACCTAATAAACGAACAAAAACCAGATATGCGACATAAATTAAATTTTTTTTGCGTTTATCAGCGACAGTATGATGACCTAAAGGTTAACTATTTGATAAAAAGTTTGTTCGTCATTTTTAATAATTCGTTTCAATTGTGTTTATTACATTTTGTCATGTTATTTTAAAAATAATACTTGTTCGCAAAAATATATTTCATACTTTTGCGACATACATCGAAATATTTGGTAAACTAATACAGGGTGATTGATTAATGTTATGAAATACAGTAAATCGTGTATTCCAGAAACGTAAATTCTTTAGCAAAGATAAATATTACTAGATATGAAGTGGAAATATAACTCTCTAAAGTCAATAATTAATAACTCTAGAGTGATCAAAAAACATGTGTAGAACACTGTAAACAGTTGTGGTGACAGCTGAAGAGTTTTTGTTTTGTTTTCGTAATCATGGAAACCCCTGGAATTAGATCAAAAACATGTAAAAATGGTTGTTTTGACAGCTAAAGAGTTTTTAATTTTTATTTTGTCACATAAGTCACTGGTAAATAGATTTTTTGGAGTTAAATAGGTTATCACTTATCAGCAGAACCAATTAAAATTCATTTTAAAAATGACACAGTTTTATTTAATAATATATGAAAATTACAATGTGGAATTTTAAATAAATTTTCTAGGAATACGTCGTTAACTACGTAAAATTTTTTAAAAACAATTTTAAGAAAACGAGTTGATATTTATACAGTGTTGTTCAGAGTGCCATGATAAAAATTCATTTTTTCCACATTAACTAATTTTTAAATTAAATACCACAAATTCCTTTCAAAGCTTCAACAATTAATATATCGAAACACGTATAAGAAATAACCCAAAAAATCGTTAAAACATTTGAATTTAACGGTTTTGTTAGCTGATCTCTTCTATATACCTAGTTAATTTTTAGTAGATTTTGCAGGTATATCAGTTAACTTGTTTGAACTTATGAGTACGTTGTTTTCGAATAACTTGTTTTATTTATCTAAAAACTATTTTTGACACACAAGAAAACCCCGTCAAAATCAATAAAAACCCACCGTCAAGATCCTCATACGCCACCGAAAAACATACGAAAGTCACAAACCACACAGCGTTTAAATGTTTTTCCATCACTTCAAGGCACTCTTAGTTATTTTTCACGTTCACTGCCATGACCGATCTAAGTAGTCTCTGGCTACGCTCATTTGTCCGGTTTACAGTCTTCACTAAGCTAACTTGATTGTAAACAAGTTGTGTAGCAGGATGATATTAAATTTATGCGCGCAAGTCCATTAACAAAATGAATAACAATAATTAGGAAATCCAAATTTCTAGTTATTAGTTTATAACATGGTCGTATCGGTTGGGGGTTACAGGTTTGTGCCCCCCATTGAAAACAAAGAGATTTATTGGGCTTGGTTATACAGGGTGGTTCATTGGGAAATGGGGATTTGTAGAGGTTGGATAAGCGTCGCCGAGGTTCATATTTAGAGGGTGTTTCAATATAATATGAAAACCCTAGAAAAAAAAATTCAGTACGTCCTTGTCACTTGAACGTTCTTGACATATAGAGAATCCGGAATTTACCTAATACAAGGTGCATTTCGGATTTTATTAATTAATTAAAGGCCGATTATCGTAAAATGCTAAAACCTTGATTGCGAGCGAATATTTTTTAGGACTTCTCAAGTTCTGGAAACGAAAATAACGCTAAAATAAAATATATACGTAGAGTGGTTTCTATAACCTTTTCGAAGAACGATTAAAAATGACGCTAAGATCGTGAAATTCCGTTTTAATATTTGAAGGTCTTTGAGAAAATCAAGTGGGGTTAAATCAGGTTAACGAGCATACTTAGATGTCGATGTTTTTTTATCGGAGGTTCATGGGATTTTCTGTCCTTTATTTGATTAATTGGATGAATTGAATGAAATTAATCCATCTTATTTTTTTAATAGAAATTATAGACGAATTTCATGTTAAAAATTGTCTCCTTCTCTTCTTTAAAAATACGACGCTATCGTGAAAAGACGATTTAATTTAAGAAAATCAAATGGGGTCAAATCTGGTTAACGAGCAGACTTAATTATCGATGTTTTATCAAAGATTCGAGGATTTATTACATCATTCATTTTTTAAACAAAATAATATATCAAACTGATGGAAAAATTACCGTTATCGCCCACATAATTTATATTGGCCGAAATAGTATTTGCGATAAAAATAAAGCGTCCCAGTATCATATTTAAAATAATTATGAATTCAAAGAAACAACAAAAACCGTTTATTAATGATAATTTTAAAATTGTTACAGCGTATTAAGTAAAAAAAATACTCGGTACTTGCAAAGTATTTAAAACCAATACCATAGGCGTAGTTTTTAAAATTGTAGGGGCTTTTGTCTTATAGTATTTGCCAAGGGCGGCTCCAGCCTAGAGATTTGGGGGGGGGGGGCAACGTCGTCTGCTGTGTGTCCAATTAAGTCGGCATCATATTCTCAGTTTTATGAAAAAAGTTATTCTTTATAAAAAGTGGTGCATGGTCTAAAACCTAATATGCAACCATCAGATATAAAAATTTTTTCAGTCGTATCCGAGATTTTTCAAAAATATGAATTTTGCTCAAGAGTAAAGTACCTTTATTTTTGAAATATGAAAAAAAGTTATTAAAAAAATTTGTTTCTAATGGCATTTTACGTCAACAATCCGATTTTGAAGAAGATATTCCAACTTTAAGAAAATTTTCATTTTTAACATTTTTTGATACACCCCCGTAACTGATAATTTTGAATTCATATGAATAATAAAAGAATTTTTCATTTGTTGTCAACTTTTTCAGACATACTAACCACACCATCGAACAATATTAACAAAATGATGATGAATTCAAAATTATCAGTTACGGGGGTGTATCAAAAAATGTTAAAAATGAAAATTTTCTTAAAGTTGGAATATCTTCTTCAAAATCGGAGTGTTGACGTAAAATGCCATTAGAAACAAATTTTTTTAATAACTTTTTTTTCATATTTCAAAAATAAAGGTACTTTACTCTTGAACAAAATTCATATTTTTTAACAAATCTCGTATACGACTGAAAAAAATTGTATATCTGATGGTTGCATATTAGGTTTTAGACCATGCACCACTTTTTATAAAGAATAACTTTTATTCATAAAACTAAGAATAAAAAAGTTTTACTGTATGATGCCGACTTAATTGGACACAATGTATATATAAAAGTTTAATATTTTGGGTTTGTTGATTTAAATGGACCTAGAATCTATGTTTGGGCCATTTTTGGGGGAAAAGTTACTTTTTTAGGATATAAATGGAACTAGAATCTACAAAAAAATTAAAATTTGGTTTACGCAGAATGAATTTTGTCTAAGAAACGATTGGCAATGTCAAGATTACCGAAAAAAAAAATGTTTGGGCCATTTTTGGGGGAAAAGTGAGTTTTTTACGATATAAATGGACCTAGAATCTACAAAAAAATTAAAATTTGGTTTACGCAGAATGAATTTTATATAAGAAACGATTGGCAATGTCAAAATTACCGAAAAAAAATGTTTGGGCCATTTTTGGGGAAAAAGTGAGTTTTTTAGGATATAAATGGACCTAGAATGTACAAAAAAAATTAAAATTCGGTTTACGCATTGTCGGACATTTTTGGGGGGGCGGCAATTGCCCCTAGTGCCCCCCCTTGGAGCCGCCGTTAAGTATTTGTAGTATAAGAATGCAATGACGTCACATATGTCAAAAATCCGCGGCGTTGCCAGGTAGCATTTTTTTCGTTCACTTAAAGATAAAATATTGACTATAAAGCATTTTCAATAGTAAGAAAAGTGTTTTAAGATTCAAATAAAAATTGTTTTGTAATGAAAATTACTGTTTTTTGTAAATTTTAAAGAAAACTGAATACACAACAATTCAAACGAAACAATCTAACTTGCAAACGAATGTTTATTGAAGACTCAAGAATTTTCGTTATGTCATATCGGCAACATCGTGAAGTGTTGCCAACCTTCAAAAGTTAATTTCCCCTGCACGTTAAGTTTAAATCGTATTTGCTCTAATTTTTTCCTAACTAATACGCGTAAAAAAAAACAATCAATTTACATTAACATCAGATTTTATTTATATAAACAAATTACTGAGTATTTACACATTAATATCAATATAAGTGTATAGATACAACAACATATGTAATAAACAATATATTAAGTAAATAAATATATTAGCATATTTTATTTTTTTCACAATGTCAAATTTGACTACACTGAAACAATCTACAGGTCCGTATTTATAAGAAATTAAAGTTTTAAACCGCATTTAAAAAAAAATAGGTTGATGATGGTTCTGAAGGGAAGAAACGTCGTGTCGAAAATTTGATACCTTGAGGTTAAAGACTATATTTTTACAATAAAAAAGTTCCTTTAGTATTTTTTATTATTTTTAAAAGTAAACTTTATAGGCGCGAAAAATGATTTTCCCTGTATAATTTGAAATGTAAATGTTCGCAAATGTGCTGCCATCTGTCAGTAAAACTTTTAAGCTTCATTTATCAGTTTTACTGATAGATGGTAGCAGATTGATGTATTGGATTCGAGAGCCCGATTGACGAAGCTGAAAGGCAGAAACCGGTCGAATAAATTAAATTGTAAATGTTATTCTCAAATCTCATTTATTATTTTAAATAGGCGACTTATGCGTTTACGATTACTAAGATCGCGATAGAAAAACACCCTGTATATTCTAGAATGTATTTATGAAAAGTAAAACACGTTGTAGATATATATATATATAAATGAATATAACTAAATAATTTTTTACAATGTGGTATTAATTGTAACACTAGCCTTAAAAGTTCCTATTCTACAATTAATTTTCTGTTAGTCTTTATACAGTATGTCTCAGTAAGTTGGAACCAAATGGGAAACTTTTTTATTATTAATTTTAGGAAAAAATTTATTCTTTATAAAAAGTTGTGCATGGTCTAAAGCCTAAAATGCAACCATCAGATATAAATTTTATTCAGTCGTATACGAGATTTTTCAAAAAATATGAATTTTGCTCAAGAGTAAAGTACCTTTATTTTTGAAATATGAAAAAAAAGTTATTAAAAAAATTTGTTTCTAACTACATTTTACGTAAACATTTTGAAAAATTAAATTAAATACCAATTTTTGTTAATAAATTTTTCAATGAATTCAAAATTATCAGTTACGGGGGTGTATCAAAAAATGTTAAAATTGAAAATTTTCATAAAGTTGGAATATCTTGTTCAAAATCGGTATGTTGACGTAAAATGTCATTAGAAACAAGTTTTTTCAATAACTTCTTTTTCATACTTCAAAAATAAAGGTACTTTTCTCTTGAGCAAAATTCATATTTGTTGACAAATCTCGTATATGACTAAAATAAATTGATATCTGATGATCGTATTTTACATTTTGGAACATGCAGAACTTTTTATAAAGAATAACTTTTTTCCTAAAATTAATAATAAAAAAGTTTTCCATATGGTTCCAACTTACTGAGACATACTGTATTTATACATACAATAAACAATTATTTTAGTCCCACGTAAGGACTGATATGGTAAAAAAAGGTGACTGGGTTACCAAATTTAAATATTAGGTGTAAAAATTCACACGATTTTTTTTTAAATTTCTCCAATTCATTGTTAACTGACCCACGATAATTTTGACACTTATTTAAAAGATGGGTAAGTAGGTTTAATTTATAGAAATTATTTCTATAAATATTTGCTGAATAACCATTTAATTTATTTTTATTATTAAGTTAACAATATTTTTTTTTGTAAAGCTCTCAGATAGACAGTATAAAATTCATTAATTTTTCTATACAAGTTTTGATCCACCCTGTACAAAAAAAAAGGTAAAATGTAAATTTTTAAAAATTCTCTTTTATTTTTATTCAATGTATGAACAAAAAATATGTTTTCTAAAGATCGTCCGACCCTGTATATCTAAAAACACTAGTAACTATAAAAAAATGACCAATAAATTATAAATGTTATAAAAACTGGAAGTCAATTAATAAAAATTGTTTTTTTTTCTTTATAATATTAAATAAATAGTGTTTTTCCTAAATAATATATAAAAAACTGGTTATATATTTGATTTTGTACGACTTTTTTAATTACTTTATTATCTTGTTGTTTATTGTTAATTTTCATCAGAAGAAAATTGGTACCTAGGACTCCTGGAGGTCACCCTGAACTCAACCGGCATATCGTAACATTTGCATATACAGCAAGACGGAAACTTGAACCAATCCGAAAAAATTCCCCTGCATTCGTTATTGGGATCGTAGGCCAACAATCTGTGGAGCCGGTACTGTTGTTCGCACCTGCAACCGTCTCTACAGTACATCTGGCGATGCTCGAAAGTGCATTTTTCCCAGTGTACGTATTGCTCGAAGGGGTACATGTTGAGGAGAGCCAGGACTTCGCCTCGCGTGTTATTCGCCCAAAACGGGGCTACTACTTCTTCTCGCACAGGGCAGGCGTTACTAGATATGGAAAAAATTGCGCTATAATTTGGAAAATAAGTATTGCAAAGAAATAATAGTAATAAAAAATATGTAGGAATAGACCAGTGAAACCAAATAAAATAATAGTAGGATGAAACTCGTTGGAAAAGGAAGAGAATATGACAAAAATGATAGGAAAAATAATTTACAGGCGCTCTGGGGTCGGGAAATGGAAGGGGGGAGTTTTTAAGGGTAGAAAACTGTTTATCTCGATTTCCGGCAAAACTACAAGTCCTATGGAAAAAAGTTGAATGGCAAAGTTATAGGTAATAAAAAGATCTACAACTTTTGTATTTACACTTTTTTCACATAACCTCAAAATTTATGTGAAAAATTCAAATAACCAAGTTTTTGGTTTTTTATTTTTATCTTTTACAAAAAAAAAATTTTTTTCACGAAATTTGGTGTAAACTTACCTTTTTATGTCCCAAACACTCTGTAATTTTTTGACTTAATATCGAAAAAGCAGACTAATTTTCAATCGAAAATTCTCACGTCAAAATATCTGCTTTTTTAAAAAACTCGGTGGGCTTTTTGTTCGTTGAAATCTCTACTTTTTGATGGAAAAAAAAATATACATTACTATGGTAAATGTTCTCAAAAAATGCAAATAAGAAACGAAGAAAACCGAATTTCTTTTTTTTTTAAATTATCATGTACAATTTTGAGCTATTTATTTAATGGGTTTCATCCTACTATTATTTTATTTCACTTTTTACCATTTTCAAAGCTATCTGCACTGGTCTAGAAGTTGTTAAACTACGTAAAAAAAATTTACTTACACCCCTTTCATATTATAATTTACGTGTAACTTTTTCTTATTATTTTCTTCATTATCCATATCCTGAAACAGCATAGTCTCCATATTTTCAACCTCATCGCTTTTTTTGGCCTCGGAAACCCCTTCCGTAGTAGTGGTACTAGTTGTGGTAGTAGTAGTAGTACTATCTTCTTTAGTATCGTTCACTAAATACGTAGTACTTTCAACAAAATTCTCCGTAGTACTAAATTCTGACGTATCCGAATAAGTTTCGGTGGTTGTAGTTGGTGGTGGTTCTTCAGACTTTTTCATAGGGGTAGTTTTGGTGGTACGATCGGAGTTATGTCGAAAATGCGGCGCCGTCTGTAGACCGGCTAGTTTTATGGAAATAATGGGTTCTTCTGAATAGATAAATTTGGTATTTAGTACGTCATCGTTAGCCAAATCGTCACGTAGAAATCTAGCCTCGCTCTCCACCTCGTTATCTTCGGTTTCCACTTCTTCGAAATGGTACCTGGAACGAGAAGAATAAGAAATTTTCGAACAAAAATAGAAACTTAAAATCTAAAGTGTTTTCCGGGCTTTGAAGCCGTGGTTCAATGGAATTTCTTCCTGACGTTTCGTCTACAGCTGCGGTAGACATTATCAAAGGCGATCAAAGACCGCAGAGATCCCCTATCAGCGCCCGGAGTTTATAGAGTTCCATGTAGCTGTGGGTCGGTGTACATTGGCACCACAAAGCGCAGTGTCAACACGAGAATTACGGAACACACAGAGCACGCTCTCTCTGAAGGTCACAATATTCTTTTTAACGAGGTGGAGATTTTACATCAAACGCAGCGTTACTATCCGAGACTAACCAGGGAAGCCATTGAGATATTTAAGCACGACAACAATTTTAACCGAAAGGAAGAAATTACGTTCCTAAACCCAGACTGGAAGCGAGTTCTTCGACATACATCAAGTACGCCGAAACCTCGCGCCACCACCACCACCACCATCCCCACCCCAGCCCCCCTACTGCAGCGCAACGGCGGGGGTATAAATACGACCGAGCGAACCACTGTCGAATCAGTCAACGTCGGGAAGCACGGGAGATCACTTCGCCCACTGCCTCATCGCCTTTGATAATGTCTACCGCAGCTGTAGACGAAACGTCAGGAAGAAATTCCATTGGACCACGGCTTCAAAGCCCGGAAAACACTTTAGATTTTAATTTGATCGGCCGTGAAAGCCTTCACAGTCTGAAAAATAGAAACCTATTTTACCTAGAGTATCTCAGGCTATTTTCGATAGGTACTAGTATTTCAGGCTCGTCTTGGAATTCAGTCTTAAGAACGTGTCCATGTCTTTGGTCTCCATACATTCTTCTCATCAGACCTTGGTTGTCTTTGATAAATTTACGAACGGCTTGCCATGGGTATGTTTTGCCCGCCGATGTGCAGTAGCCTTGTTTGACAAGGTCACAAGGAGGTAGGTACATCTTGCCCGAACGATATGGTCGACCGCAGGTCGCTTGGTCTCCACCTGAATCATACCCATATTCTAAGGTACCATGAGCGTAAAACTGAAACAAAAATTTAATGACTTATGGTTCGGATACACAAGCTGTGTTCATTGGTTCCACAAAACTACGAGTACTGAAAGTTCAAATAGCTTCACAAGGGGAGCGGAATTAGTGCCAGAGAGTAGGGAAATTAGAAAAATGTTAAAGGTTAAAGAGAAATTTAAAATTTTCATCGTTATTCACCCCGTGAACGCGAATTATGAGGGGTTAAAACAAGGGGTGTTTAGACCTCGTCCATTAGTAGCCATTACTCAGCCATTAGTAGCCATTAGTGAGTAGTCATTAGTGTACAAAAATTTAACTCGCGGTTTACCCCTCGGGTTAAAATAAATAAAATTAAAATGTTTAGACTCATGGTCCAAATGTGGCTCGCTAAACGAATCACTATCATCCACTGATGATGTTCATTATTATAATTCATTTTTATTTAATGACTTGATACGATTATCTGAAAATAATTATAAATTATAACGTTTCTTTTTCGAGAGGGAAATCAAAATGGAGTCTCTGGTGAAAGCAATAGTGTGTCGAATAAATAAAAACATTAAAACTAACCCAGTGACCTACATTTCGATTCTGCTTACCCGGTGCAGTGCACACAAATCGACGATTTATCTATGGGTTATGCATACAAAACTTGTAAATGCGTACAGTGAGTGTCTTTGGGCTGGAATCGTACCCTCCCACGTCCCATAAAAAAAAATTGAAAAAATTTGTTTCCTGTATTTTTTTCTACTTTTTTTTACTTATCGGATGTCCCAATAGATAAGAATCACTTTGAAATGTCTACACTGGTTCTCAACGATTATTTATTTATTAAATTCCCCATTTTGAGGAATTCCACAACAATTGGCAACACTGATTTTTATTTACTTTTGCATACCCATCATTTATTTTTCCACGACATAATTTGTAGTTGAATATCTACCCGAAATAATTATACAAATTTGTAAAAAGTTTTTATATTTTCGTTCAATGATTTTTTGCATATTTGATCAGGCGGCGTTGCAAACGAAGAAAAATCCTCCGTTCTGAGGAATTTTAATTAATCAAATCTAAAAATTTTAATTGTTAGTTAATCTAAGCAAAAACTACATTGTATTATTAAAATATTGTTCCAATTATTTAACAGAGTCGAAATGATTATTTCACATTTGCAATTTAATATTGTGTATATATACGAGTGAATGATAATCACAATCCTCTCATGTGGTTAATTCGTTGTTAGTAACAAACGGAAATGTAAATCAATTAAAATTAAATATTTATTAATGTGTGCTATTTGTTTGTTACAGTTCAACTTGATATTTCAGAAATATATAGGACAACATAAATCCACTAACTACGTAATAATTTACCAATTTGATGATGATATGTAGTCAATGTGTAAATATATACAGGGTGTTTACCTAAGCTGGCTAATAAGACCGCAATGCAAACTGGGTTTGTCAAGATATCGTGAATTGCAATCTGCTATTAGAATTTAAATTTGAGTTCATGTTTTCGAGAAAATTAAGAAACATTTTTCCAAAAAATTATTTTTTTATTTTAAACAATTTCTGATAAAAATTTACATCGGTATTAATATATAGAATATTATAAAAAAAAATTGTTGCGCTTGTTGCAAAATTCCAAAGTGAATTTATGTTAAAAAAATCTTTAAAAATATCAAACTGACCTAATGACATATTGCGGCTGTGTTAAAACAACCTTCTCGTATATTGAGCACACTTTGCGATTTAACCCTTCCCTCAATTTGAATTCTGGAACCGCGCCTTGTAGAAATTCTTTTTAAATAAATAAAAAACACTTTGAAACATGAATTTTATGGAATGTTTTAAACCAACCTATATATAGAGTGTCTCAATTTAAATCATCATCTATTTACTACAAAAATTATATCAAATTATGAATTATTTTTGACCCCGAATTTTTACTTACTAGAAGAACAAAACAAACTAGCATCTTGCATTTCACCAACGTCTCCAATTCACTTTTCCTCCAGAAAACCCACCGCTGATTCCAGCATCGTGTTCGTGTCAGATTTAAGGTAAACGCACACGCGCGATTTTGAAAAACAGACGAAAAAAAAAACAGAAAGAAAAACGTATGAAATGCTTGAAAGCGCGACCTACTAGCAGCGGTTCACGCTGTCACAGACTTAACAGTTTAGGCTAGTCAGTCAGCAGTGCCAATGAAGAACTAAAACTGTGGCCTGAAGAGTTCAGTAACAAGACGTAGTCAATGGTGATGGAATGGGTGGCCATACGCTGCTGTCGACGTGTATAGGATAATTCGATGATCTTTAGCAGCAAGATACTTTATATTATTTTAAGGCCTGGTACTTTGTCTTTTGATACTTTAATGGACAGTTTCCCAAACTTTTCTAAAGCGAGATCCCCTTTTTTGGCAGGAATTTTGTTGGTGACCTCCTCCCAATCCCAAATAGCGATACATTAGCAAATATACTTTTCGCAAAAAAACTTTTTTAGTTAGTTAGTTTAAATTTAAAAAAAATGAGCACTTAAAACTTGGTTATGCTGATCATTCTGCGCCTGTTTACCAGATTTTGTAACGAATTAACTGGCGCCATCTATTAACGAGTAGTGAAATATGTCTCGAGTTGGGCCGTTAGATGGCGCTGTAGACAAAATAAAAATAGATTAAATATGGTTTCAGCGTTATTTCCAGCACGTTGCAGTGTGTTATTTGTCGAGAAGTCCTGTCAAAAGAAAGTATGAAGCCTCTGGAACAATCCAAGAAACCATCACTAATGAAAAAACAATTGCTGAAGATCTGTTGGTACAAATAATGGTTGGTGAATAAGAAGCTGCTAGGTTAAAACGATATACCTCTGTCAAATAAGTTATAAAATTATGTCTTGTGTATAGATCTCAGTAAGAGGGGCGCAGACTTCTTCCGTTCCTATTCTTCAAATTGGTCGTAGTGTACGGCCAGCCATAGGTGACACATTGTTTCTGCTCGTCGTTGAAGTTAAATGAGGTTTCTCTGGTTTTCTGCTTTCTGCAGCAGCGATGTCGAAGAAAAAGTAAAGCAAAGTGGGCCAAATCGCTCCTCCCTCGTATGTCGGTTCTGGTTCGGCCGCGGGGCCATTTTCCGTCTTTTTTTAACCCATCAACTCGCTTAATTCGTAATTTCACGATCGGTGGCCTACAGGGCGACAAATTTATCAAGACATCATATCGCGAAGAAGCAGATTCGAACTTGACATCGAACCACGCATCTGGTGGTTTTGCAATGTCATGGTGATTTTCGGTTTTTAGCTGTACGAGATATTTGTTTAGGAAAACTGTCGATTGTGAAAAAAGTTATTGATCGAAATTTGTTCTGTACGGTTCTTTCTTGCAAACAGTTGTCCAAAGTCGCCTCTTTATATACAGGGCGTGACACATTAGAGTGAACAAGTCCAATCCTTATTTATTATTATTAAGAGATAGCCTAAGATAAAAGTTTTTAATTTTTTATATCAGCGGCAAAACGTCTGTTTTCGAGGATGCTGAATATGATGGTGGTGTTCAATATAACTTCCGACCCCCCACCAACATCTCCACAGATCAAATGTCTCTCCCGAAAGGGTCGTTTTTTTAATATCAGCGGCAAAACGGATGTCCCTCTGTTTTCCAAGATGCTGAAGAGGATGGTGGTGTTGAAGATTACTTCCGACCCTCACGAACCCCTCCATAGGCCAAAACTCACCCCCGACAGGGGTGTTTTTTATTTTTTATATCAAAACGTCTGTGGGTGAATTTTGACCTGTGAAGGGTTAGGTGAGGGTAGGAAGCAATCTTTAACATTACAACCGCGCTCAGCATCCTCGAAAACGGGGGGAAAGACGTTTTTTTACAGGGAAATGATGCGCTGCCCGTTTAACCCCTTTAGAGGGTAGTTTTTGGCCGTTTTAGGGGGTTCAGCAATCGAAAACAGTAATTCTGATACCGCCATCGTGTTCAGCATCCTCTAAAACGGGTGGGGGGGAGGTAATAGAACTTTATTCACTATAAATACTCTCAATCCTGATGAATTTTGGACGCCACTACAGATTAGAGAGTTACAGATAGGAAGGTCAGACAAGACAAACGAAATTAGAGAGAGATAGAGTCGCACGCCAATTTAAAACGCACTTTGAAGGCTGTCAGTAGTCTATGTGTCAAAATAGGCAAAACACAATATTCTTCTTCTTCTTTCTTCGGTTATGACTTGCATACTAGTGCATTTGCCAGTTCATAAAATCATTGTATTAACAGTTTACTTTGATTTTAAGTGTTTAATGTTTATTTATGCCAAAAATATTATCTCTCAGAACACTATGACATCAAAAACACAATATTTTATAATATATTTCTTATTTCTGACTCTAATGGCAATTGATGAATCAAATTTATAAGTTACATGAAAAGGCAACACTGTACCCGAGATGTTCCTTTCAGAACTGGCAACATGGGTGCACTCCAATGGAGGAGTTCTCTACTAACCTCCAAATCTAAAAAAAGTCTACCAACGGGGAAGGGTTTTATTGGGACAAAATCTACTTTATTATTTCCGCAATGATAACAAAATTCTACTCGGCTTTCCAAAATGCATCGTTAGCAAAAAATAATGATTTTTATAAACTCAATTTCTGATTGGTTGAAATTAAAGTTGGTATCGAGACTCGACGTGAGAGTTGACATGTTTTGTTGTCAAATGTCATTTTACTACATCATAACATCATTCGTTGCATTAGCCTAGCTTGTTGAATACAAGATTTGCCTTTCGTGTCTCGTTTTTTTCGCTTTTTTTATCATTATGGTTAGGCCCAGATAGTTTTCATTGGTCTTCTATCATGTATTTTTTTGTAGCATTTTAAAATGACTTCTTTGCTTCCGGAAGATGTTTCCGGTGCCATCTATTGATAATAATATTAATATTAATGATATTTGACAACGACGCATGTCAAATGTCACCCGAGTCTCGATACCAACTTTAATTATAACCGATCAGAAATGGAGTTTATAAAAATCATTACGAAAATAATGAAGTAGATTTTGACAAAAAATAATGCTTCCCCGATGGTAGACCCTTTTCTAGGTTGGCAACTTGGAAAGAACTCCCCCCGTTTAAAGGTCCAAGGTCACAGAAACCGGCAATCGAAACATCAAAGGAAATGGGCGGAGCTTCATATCTGTGCCGGAGGGTGGGGGTGATGGGACAAGTAGGAGGGGGGAGATATGGGGGAAACCAAACATTATTGAACCGCTTGTAACTTCCTTACTAATTGAGCTAGCGCAACCAGCCAGAGCTCAAATTGTTCACTTTTTCATCCGTTAAAAGATAGCACTACCCATTTTTTATTTCACGCGATTTTAGGCATGAAGGCGGTTGGGGAAGAAAAATTTTTTCACCTCTCGACGGCATTTTTCTTCTTTTATTTGAGCCCCGCCGTAACTCGATTTGATAATTAGGAAGGGAGCTATGGGCCGGCAAAGTATTTGCTGTATAGCGGGAGAACGGTGAGGAGTAGGAGTTTCTAATGGGGCTCAAAAGAAAGACGAGAAAATTTCCTAACCATTTATTCATTTTATTATTTTGCCATGTCCGTATCTTGCACAGAACTCATAGAACTAGAAGGCCAATACCGTTTAGCTGGGACGATCCCTATACTGTAGCACAAGGAACAATGATGAGCATGCGCAGTGAAACCGCTGCCATGACAGGGGTGTTTTAAGTGGAATTCATGGCCACTGAAATATAGACTTTTACCGTGAGTACTTTCTAAAGATGGAATAGTGAAGTAAATAGATACACGGACTCTGGAAAGGTACTGTGAAGTACAGATTCATATAAAAATAAGAGAGGCTTCAACCGCAAAAATTTGAATCAGTCGTAGCGAGAGACATAACGTTATCAGCCGAGGGTTAATTATTGAAAAAGTCGGTTCGATAGACCGACGTTATCAAATATTTGAAACCGAGGGTTAAATAAAAGATACATATAGTTTAAAGAGAATTTATTGTTCTAATAAAGAACTACTAGTAGAAAAAAAGGAGATCAAACATCTACTATTATAGAGCTTTAACTTTCAATTGCTTCATTTTTGGACCTCTTTTCTTTGCTTGTCTTTTTTCCTCTTTCAGTTCCCAACGTCTCTGACGATCGGGATCGTCTTCAGCCATAACCTTTTCCTTCTCCATGCGTCTTTTCTCCTCTCGGCGCGCCGCCGCCGCTTCAGCGCGAGCCGCGTGCGTCGATTTCAGGAAGGCTTCCTCGACTTTTTGGCGGTTTTTCTCCGCCTTTGTTTTTGCTAAAAAAATGTTAAAATAATTTTTTTCCCACATTAAACATTAAAAAATTATATATTACCTTCTTTCGACAGTCTGATACGTTTAACCTTATCTAAACAGTAGAAGACCATATTCATTAACGGCGTAAGTTTCATACAAGCCTCTTCAAGAGGCATCCCCTTAACAGGTACATTAAACCCAAACATAATCACCTGAAATAAACCATTTCATTATAATACAATTATTGAATCTATAAATTTTATCTCACTCTCTCAGTCTCGGGTAATTTCAACGCCCCACTATCCTCAGTTTGTTTGGCACCGGAATATTGATCGGAAATATGAATATAATCAATATATTCAGGATATTTATTGATAATCGCAGACACCTTGTGGTCCAATATGGCCGAAGTCGCTTCAACGATCTCGCTCATCACACTGAAGGACGAAGTAAGATTGAATTTGTCACCGGATTTACGTTCTGGACAATAAACCGATAGATCTGCCATATCTCTGACTAGATTGACTGCTGTCTTTTTGGCCGCGAGGCAAAATACAAACGAGTCCATGTCTTCTTTGTTCATTCTGATGGTTATGTGTAGTTGGTCCATAGTTGGACGCATTATACCAGCCAGAATTGCGACCAAGTCTTGGCGCTGCGAATAAGAAATTATTCTACAATTTTAAATTGTATGAAAGGATCAAATAGGGATAATGAAGGAAAAAATGAATTTTCATATAGCCATAATTATTGTAGATTTTTTTCTTTCAATATTGGTGTATTGTATTTAAAATGTATTGTATTTAAAAATTGTTACACCCTATAGAGAAAAAAAAATAATAAAAATTTTTGTCAGAAACCCTCCATAAAACCCTGAGATTAAAAATATTTGGTGCCCTATTATTAAAACATATGTCGATGACCAACGTGGGGCTCGTCACAGGAAAGTGAAAGAAACAGATACTTAGTATTTTTTTTTTGGAGTTGAAGGTAATTGTCACTTGCTGTGAAAAAAATTTAAAAATTCTTTTTGGAGTTAAATATAATTTGAGAAGATAGCAAACATGGAAGGACTTACAGTTGTTACTTAAAGATCTTAAGATAAATGAATTAAAATGTGAATTGGAAAAAGAGAGGTTTGGAGAAAACCAGATTTAAAGCAACATTGGTGGAGAGATTAAGAAATTTTTTACAAGATCAAGGGGAAGATCCAGAGGTTTACGATTTCTATATAGAAAAGGAACAAGTAGAGGAAGATAATGGTGAAGAAATAGCAGTAGCAGGAAATATGGAGAAGGAATCTGCAGAACCAATTCAAACAATAGAACCGAATGTACTAGAGATATTAAAAAACTTAATGGAAGAAAATAGAAGTAAAATACGGTATGGAGAAAATGGAGAATAATATAAAACAAGACATAAATCAAATAAATATAGACCTGAAGAAATCTTTACAAGATATACAAAATGAAAAACAAATAGAAGAAGATAAGAATGATGTAAGAAGAGTAGAGCTAAAGACAATGAATAATACAAAGGATATACAGGATATAAGAGATGAAATGAAACAAGGAAATCAAGTGAATATCGATATTATGGAACAAGAAAATTATAAAATAAAAAGAGAAATTGCAGAGTTGATGAATGAAGCAAGAGAAAAAGGAATAGAGGAATGAAAAGCAACCGAAAGAGAAATACAACAATTGAAAGAAAAATTAGAAATATTAGAACGAAAATAAGGGATTTCTACAGTTATAAGAGAACCATTCTTGGGAGAGAATGATATTTTTTATTATGGTGATTTAAAATATCATCCAATGAAATATTTGAAACGTACTGAGAGGTCAAATTTTTACAGAGATGGGGGGCCGGAATGATTTTTCAGGGAATTTTAAGTGGGATGGAGGTCATTCAAGTCAAAACAACAGACTTGACAAAGTTGATCTGCTCAGAAATGAAGAGAAAGTAGAAAAAATGATAAACAAGGGATGAAACAAGGTAATCATAGATTTTAAATTCGAAAAGAATAAATAGGTTAAACGATTGAAGAAAAGAAATTGATACAAGAAAAATGACAGCAAGATAAAAAGAAGGTATGAAATATGCAAATAGTGTAAGAGGTTGTTAGGGAATAAATAGTATACCGTACACAGAAATGAAAATTAGAAAATACCACATCGAATCAATATATCCCTATGATGAAACAAAAATAAATACGTAATAGGACTACAGTGAAGTCTATATTATTATAGTTAAAATAGATAGTTTAAAGTTATTAGAATAGATAATTGGTAGACGACAGAGAAGTCAAGGAAGGCATTAGAAAGATAGAATTAAAATTTAATTTGTATTTAGAATAGAATTTAAAAACACTCTGTAATGTAATGACACGATGTGTGCCTCAATAAAACCCTGAGATAAAACAGTAAATATATAAAAAAAATTACCTTGATTAATTTAAGCTCTACAAGCATGCCTTCGCAGCAAGTTCTTCCACTGCACCATAATGTAAAAACATTCTCACTCTCTTTGACTAGACCGACATTTTCGTTTCTATCTACGACCCCGTCATCTCCAACTAACGAAAAATTATCTTCCAACAACTGCCTGTGAGTATTGAACCAAGTGTTGGCTATTCTACTATTTTTGCTTTTTCCTGTTGCAAAATTTATGAAGTAAACTATTAGACCCGACATCATGAGTATTTCTAGGTAATAACTGTCCCAATTTTGTCTAAAATTAACGGGAACTTTCGCTATGGTAATTTTAGGTTCTGATTCGACGTTTTCATCTTTAACTTCGAATCCTTCGAATTCCTCTACGTCTTGGAAATGTTCGAATTCGGAATCGTCATCATCTACTACAACATCCCCTTCGTCATCTCCTTCTTGTAGTTTCTCCTCTGAAGACTTTTGTGAGGGATTATTGGTTTCTTCAGATACGACTGGTTCATCTTCAACTTCGAAATCTTCAAATTCAGCGAATTCGTTATCAGACAAATCTTGGTATTCGTTGGTTAGAACACCTTGTATGATAAAAAGCAGAAATAATAGATATTTCAACCACATTTCGTAAAAAATTATAAGTAGTGAATTGTATTTGTTTAACCCGATTCTGTCGAAGTCACGTAATTTAACCTAAAATCTCTCTTCTTCTTTTTAAATGTGCTGTTGTGATATCGACTAAGGTGTTGGCCAGCCCATTAGAAGGGTTATTGCAACACTGGCTATTAATAATTTTCAAATTACGAGGGGCGTCTGATTATTTCCACGTATTTTGATCTGAGAATAAAAAAATTGTGTCTCAAATACTTTTTGAGAAGAAAAACACATAGTCCACAACTCTTTCTAAGAAAATACTGTTCTAAAATATTTTTTTAAACGTATATTAGGTATCACAAAAATAGAGAAGAGCTGAATTGATGAGTGGAAATTTTTAACTGACTTCAGAAATATACACGTAAAACACCCTGTATACAAACTCAATTTCCCCCGTGGGTATCTTTCGGTGTAAAGGGCAACTTCCACATATTTTGTTTATTCTGTTTTGAATACGACCCTTTACAAGTAACCCATCAGTTTGATAAGGCTTATCGTACATCGCACTGAATACAAATCATATGTGTAGGTACGAATATACGAATAAAAATGGTCCGTGTTTGCGCACAATATTAGCACATTTCTTGACAACCCACGACGATCCTACAAAGTAATCAACCCCAGAGGCGTCGCAGATTGTCCCAACTTTTTTTAATATAGAATTGAACTTTAGTTATTAAAGTAAGTTATGAAATTGTCAATTTTTAACCTTTAAAGAATTTAACTTCTGTACAAAGACAATAAATAAGAAAGTAAAAAAAATATCAAATAAAAGTACGTCGTATGAAGTTTAGAGCGCCCGCCTATGGTCAACCCCAAATCAGGTCATCGGTAGAGAACGTGCAGGGGCGGGTGGAGAGCGCGTGCGCGGGTCCTGCACCCCGTCCAGACTCCAAATTATGGATAGATATCATCCCAGAGTTGATCGAGTAAACTTATATCGACTAAAATTGGTGCTAACAAATTTTTATAACGAAAAACTTAAAAAAACAAAACAACCATACTATATCTAAATAAACAGACTAAAATTTAATTATAAGATATACACAAAAATAAATAAAATTTTTACTATAAAAAAAAGCGAAAAAGCTGATCAGAGATTTTTTAAAATCGAGATCAATAATAAAATGGAATAAAATTTTTAAGAGTAAATAAAACATTTGAGATTTTATTGTAATGATTGTTTAAAAAAAGCTGAAAAAAATTGTGCTGCAATGGACATGTAAGTTATGAATGTTGTTAGAGAAGCATTAAACTAGGTGCCTAAAATTTAGAACAGTTTAAAAATTTATTAGATTTAGATATATATATGTTATATATTGCACTGATTTATCGAATGTTTTGAGAATATTTAGTATTGTGGGGCCAACGAATTTAAGTTCAAATAGTGTATATTTGTGCAAAAATAATAATATAAAAACTAGCCGTGGATTGTATTTTTTTATGTAATTTAATGTTACTAAGAGATCTTCTAAATAACACCATTTTTAAGGTGAGTAATATTTGGTTTATTCATTTTTTTAAGTTCTTTTTCTTCAAACTGTTTTTTGCAAACCTCTTCTTTAAGGACAGCAAAAAGGGGTAACTCTAGGGCTTAGTTTCTCAAATAGAGTATAGTGACGTTTTAAAATGAAAATTTGCCACAAAATCGTCGTAACGAAGATAGCTGCTTCCCTTTTTTAAGATAGAGAGCAGAGAGTAATGAAAGCTATGTTCCAAAAATAACTACCAACATACAGAGTGTCCCATAAATGTGTGACTTATCAAAGTTATGTTTTTTTTTAAATGAAATACCCTATATATTTTCACTCGATTGAATTCCTCCGGGAGATTGTTTCTCAAAAATATAGGGTTGTATGGGTTTCTAAAATTATGATGACATTTATGTCCCAAAATGGGTTCATTCAACACCAAATATCTCAAAATCAATAATTAGGAATAAGAAAATTTTTTCACCAATGTTTTCTCACTTATTTCAAATGGAACACCCTGTAAATAAAGTAATACCAGAATAGTCCACACTAGAGGCGTAGCCAGGAATTTTTTTCGGAGGGGGCCCACCATTTCTCGTAGATATATATACTTACATACTATAAATACTATAAAATAATTTTTTCCGCATGGATGGGGTTAAACCGTCAAACGTTCAGGATTAGTTTTTCAGGAACAAATAAGATTTTTTATTCTCATAATCATGTGTCCTAACTTGCTTCGTTTTTAGAACAAAAAAGTTTTTTATGAATTGCTCAAAAATAAGTAGGCTAATTTTGATAAAACTTGCTTATTTGCGGTACCAAGGGGCTTCTTTTAATATCATTAGAATTAAATTTTTCATTCCAGTGACGTCCCACAAGGTAATCTAATTGATATTAGGATAAATCATTGTACGTCACTGTTTTTTGTATGTTCGTTACTTTCCCTTCAATTTTATTCATATCTCGTAAAAATGTTCGGAAAAAAACAAGGATCTGCTACCTTTAACTCTTTGAAGTCTGTACGGACATATATATATCCCACACAAATTTCTAAACTGCTGCTGGTTCACACTGGACCCATTTTGTACAGAATATTTCAAACTCTGTCCAATCATAAATGTCTAATTGGGACATATATGTCCTATTCAAAATGGCGGTTTTTTGGTTTTTTTCGCAATACTATCTCTACTAACCACAAAGAATATAAAAACATCTTAACACCAATTTGATAAAAAAAATCCAACTTCAAAGGGTTAAAGTATCGACTGCACTTTGGGGAAGACAAGAATCTACTTTTGTCACTTCACTGTCCAAATAGCCCATTCACTGCGGAGAATAACCGCGTTTATTGTTTATAAATCATCTGAATATAACTTAATCGCTGGTTCAAAAAATAATTATGATTTATATAGTTAACACATTTTCTTATAAACTTATAGAAGTTTCGGGGGGGGGGGGGGGGGGGGCAGGGCTACGCCACTGGTCCACACTATAAGCTTCCAGAAAATGTAGGGTTCGTCTACTTGATTTCCATCGGTAATGTATCTAATTCTTAAGAAGTATGAAAAATGTAATAAAAGCAATAATGATGGATATTTGTACTCAATGATGGACAAATATGGTAACAAAATAATCTCAAAAAATGTAAAAAATCATTATTTCACACGAAATGTTCAAACAATCTACCATTTTGAGATATGCATACATTAAGTCTATCTACGATGGTTCTTCGAACTTCAGTTAAAGTTGATCTTGTAGTAGAGCGAAAAATTCTTCTAATTCTATTTTTCCTTCAGCGTTGTTGGTTTCTCGCTGTCGATCTATTCCTTAACATATCCCCAGATAAAAGAAATCTTAAGAGCATGAGGTCTTGGGACCTTGCTGCCCATTCCTCCCTCCAAAAATGTCATTTGCAATTTCCCTTGTAGTTACGTGAAAATTCACGATCACGACATCATCGCTAATTTATTCTTTTTCTTACACGTTTTGTTAACTTCTTATTTCACCAAACCTCTCCCTCGAAAACTCTCGAATCGCACATTCCTTGAATCAGGATATCGAACTGCATATACATTCTACTGGCTAAATCAGCTTCTGCAACATCTACCAGCAATGTAGATCATTTTATCAATTATATCAAATCACCCTTGGAACATTTGAATGTTACAGGAATTATCAACAAACGTGACCTTTAATTATCGAGGTGAATGTTTAGGGGGTATATCATTATTGCATTTATGACATTTTTCATACTTTCCTTAAGAATTAGATACATTTCTTCTTCTTCTGGAAGCTTATAGTGTGGACTATTCTGGTATGACCTTATTTACAGGGTGTTCCATTTGAAAAACTGAGAAAACAGTGATCCCGAGTTTTGGTTGCCCCTTTATATGGGAAAAGAGCCACTCATTTTTTTTATCAAACTTGGTGAAAACGTTCTTTTTTATGTTTTAAATAGGCTGTAGTTTTTTAAAAAAAAATTCAGCTTGTTATGTTACTTTATTTTAGCTGTATGGGCTGGAAAAGTGTCTCGGTCTCGAACAGTTTGACATAATCGGCAAACGGTTTAGTGCCGACCCTTCTCTTAATTCACGTTCTTGGCGTTAATTTGTTAGTCAGCTCTCCGGGGCCATCCGGGAATTACGCGAATTGGCAAGCAAACAAGATAGCAGATTTCAGGTTATGAATTTTGAGAAATCCTCTCTAAAACCCTTGTCACGTTCAACCCCATGATTGGTAAACGGTAATCCTTACTTTATATTCAACAGTTTGTCTAATTACATACTAACACCTAGATTTTATCTTGTACAAGCGTTCGAAATCTCCGTCGACAGTCAGTATTTCTTAAGTAAATATTTAAACGATATTTTGTACCTTTTGGGGAAGTTAGTATAGTATTTTATCATGTTAAACTTCCCATATTACAAGGGAGAGACAATGGGGAATTGTTTCTCGATACAGGGAAATTTGAAAACGATTTATTTTTATATGAAGGACTATTTCGCTGTTAAAATTCCGTTACAGCCGCATCAACTGTGATACATTTAAAGATTTTAGTGATGGTACATAAACGTAAGACAGTAGGTAGTTGAGTGGATAAAGAAGGATACCTTTTTTCCTTCGTTTACTTTCTACTGATGAAGCACAACGATGTCGAAACCGAATCAACGGGTTGAAAGGTCCCAACACGCGTCTGGACTGATGTAATTCAATACCCGTGGGGATAAGTAGGCCAAGGAGTAGTTGTTTTGGACGAGAAAGCAGAAATTTATAATTGATCTGTCGGTGGACAAATTTGTTTTGCTATAAGTTCTATTAGTTGCTGGTATTGGTTTGCGCATTTTATGCTTCTCGCATGGGCATTGATAGGCAGAATATTAAAAAAAATAATTTATAAACTAAAAATATGGTTTGTAAAAAATTATTATAAGTTATTTAAGCCGCTAGTTAATTAATAAACATAAAATATATTCTATAATTTTCGTTTATAGATTTACAGGGCAGACAAAGAAACGAGCTAATGCCAATGACATGGATTATCATCCTCCAGGTAAGTCTGTCATAAAATCAAGAAATTTAAAATTTTACGCAAGTAGAGCAGTACTTAAAAAAAATTTTTAAAGTGAACAAATATTGCCAGAATGAACCTCAGTTTTTTATATGTATTTTTCCATAAGGAATGATCCAATTTTTAGGTTCTTTTCTCACAAACTTTTCTTTTTTCATAAAGGACCCCGCACCATTCTTATGGAAATGGGGGCACCCTTCAAAATTATAATAGGTAAAATTGGATCCTATGGCTTGTTTCCGAGAAATTAAACGATTAAACTGTAAAAATATCAATTTTTACCAATAGCAACTTTTAGTAATAAAAAATATTCTAAACTAAATATTTTTACACACTATATTAGATTATATTGCACCGTTATATTAATTGGAGGCAGGCTAAAAATTCATACTTACAGGGTGATCTCACTTGAGCTTGTAAGTTGACAAAATCAACAAATCTAAAACAGCTACCAAACAATTAATAATTAATTGTTACCTTTTACTTTTTTTTTTTACTAAGTTAATCTTACAGCTATATCAGCCACCAGAATTTACAAAAATGTGATTTTTGAGAAGATGGAGATCCTTTACTATTTGCCTTAGATAGTAAGTGTGATGTAGTGTTGAAATCAGCTCATTGGGAGATTTTAAAAATGTTAAAATACATAGGGCGTTCCACTAAAAACTTTGATCTGGCAGAGCGTTATGAAACACCCTGTAACATTGTACCTAATTTTAAAATGTAAAGCTTAAAGCTGCCTACATTTTTCCGTATCTTTTATTATAACAGATCCACTGAGTTTTGTCACGATAATCAATCACCCTGTATATATAGGTACAGGGTTGCTCAGTATATTTTTTTGATACTTTGATAATTAAAAAAATGAAATAATGGTGTCAGAAACAGCTTTAATATCATAATAAAGTTTTAAACGCATATCGCATACATAGTGGATTGTTTAATTAATTACACTGTATTTTTTTCAGATTGTTCAATTATTTATTGGATTTAATAAACTACATAGGAAAAATATAATTTTCATGTGAAAAATCTCTCGTAAAAATTAAGAAACGCTATTAAATAAATGTATAGGGTGGTGTAATAGGAGATATTTCAAATCTCGATGGAATAATCGATTTTCCACAATTGCATATGATTCTCCAAAAATATCAGTGAAATATTCCTAAAAAGGAATAACAAGTAAACCAAAACGCTAGGGCTCTAACGCATTGGTGTTGTAGAAATGAGCTTAAAATATGTATTATGGGTTCGATAAAAAAAACTCAAATATACCTACCTATTTTTTTATTTATTGGAACAATAAACCTTTTAATTGTTGCCAGCTGTTTTAGATTTTTTGATTTTGTCATCTTACAAGCTCAAGTGAGATCACCCTGTAAGTATGAATTTTTAGACTGCCTCCAATTAATATAACGGTGCAATATAATCTAATATAGTGTGTAAAAATATTTAGTTTAGAATATTTTTTATTACTAAAAGTTGCTATTGGTAAAAATTGATATTTTTACAGTTTAATCGTTTAATTTCTCGGAAACAAGCCATAGGATCCAATTTTACCTATTGACTTTTTTTAATCGATATTTCAGGCAATTTCTGCATATTAAAAATACATACTTTGAACAAAAAGGCCTGTGGAAACATGGATCACCCTGTAAGGAAATATATTTTGATTTTATTTATTACGTATGTATTTTGACTACATAATATCCGCCAGAAACTTTTAAAAATATTTTACAGGAACTTTTTGATACACATTTTAAAATTTCGAGATCTTGAACTTTAACGTCCTGTATATCGAAATCTAGCCATACGATAGGATTGCGCCCATGGACACTATTGATCAGGAAATCAAGTACTATCACATATCACAAATTCAGACAATTTGACGGTGCTCCAGTTTCCATAAGAATGGTGCGGGGTCCTTTGTCAATAAAAAATTACTCCATTGTGTAGATTTTTATGTTCGTAAGATTTTTATTTTGATGTATTCGGGAGAATCCTAAATATTTTTATGCAGTTTCCTACTAATATCAAAATTTTATTTCATACAATTTTCACTTGTCTTGTTAATAAAATTTAAAAAAAATATATTTTTCAAAATCACAAGTCACGGAATAAGAATTAGGTTATTTAATGTTCTACAAGCCGGACCTGTACGGAAAGTTTTACGGCAAAGGTAGTGACCTAATGACCCATAACGTATTACGGAAAAGGTAATATATCATTTCCAGCAGCAAGACCATTTCTCTAGGGAATCACCCGGAACTGGATGCATTTTGGTTTTATGAAACTTTAAATACACTCCGGGATCTTTTCATGTAAAAATACCCCGCAATATTGCTTCGTTTATAATTCACCGAAAAGCCTTCTCTTGCAGATGCTGTCATGTATTTTTAAATATCAACAGTTTTTGTTTGAAGGTATGAAAGAAAGAGGGGCATAAGGGGAGGGGGTGGGTGCGTAAACTTTTATTCAAGGGTGCAGCTCGTTTATTTTCTTTGAGGTAGAAGCAATTTTTTCTTAAATAGAGTCTTAAAATATTCAAAAACTGATGTTCAGAGAGACCCCACCTTAGTAGTAAATTTACAAGTTCATGCATTTTGATTTTCACTTAGAGAAAAATGATTTTACTTGGTTTATTCATTTTTTCAGTACTTTTTTTAGTTTTTTTATCATTTTTTTGGTTCAAAAACGTATTTAAGGTGGGAGGTCGCGAATAGTCAACGAAAGAAGTTTTCATTAAACATATTTTTATAAATGTTTCTTTATGTTTAATTTTCAAAACAAATTAAACATATAAACTCAAATCAACAACATTGCATCTGTTTAATTTTCAAACCAAAGGAAACACAAACCCGTTCAACCTGACAACAGCGCTGAGACAGGAAGTCTCAACGAATATTTTTTTTCATTACGCTACGATCGTCACGTATCCAAATATCTGCAGCGCAGATTCTAACGAATTTTTCTAGGCTTACGCTAGATTCGTCACGTCCACCCAAAACTCATAACGACGTAATTAAATTAATCCTTGTCTTCTCAAGCGGGAGAGAAAGAGACAGACATAAAAAACTTACATATCTAACAAATCAATTCGCCCACTAGATAACGAATATTTCTTTCTAGAACAAACGGACGGGGGGGAAGAAACTTTGAAAAGATACAGACTTCGCAAACTTTAAAATCAGTGCCTTGTCAACACTCACACATACAACACCTCGCTCCTTAGTGCAGCAAATTTTATTTTCACTGTGGTACTTAGCTGCGAATCAGGCGGTCCACTTTATTGTTTATTGTTATTTTAAATCTAAACTCAGTGCTCCTTAGTGCAGCAAAAATCAGTGCTTATTTATCACTCTTACATACAACATCTAAAAATATTTTCTGAATGATGTGATCATTTTTAATTCTTTACTAATATGTGTTAGACTTTGTTAAACACATATGTTAACTAATAATTTGTCGTTGATTACTTATTAAAGTAATGTATTGCTCAGTCGTTTGTGACTCATTTACTTAAAAATTTAAATAAACCGTTAAATAAAAAGTGTTCGTTGTTTTTGTCAATGGAGTTGGGAAGATAAAAAAAAACTACAGCAAATATACAGTCCATTTAGAAGATACGATGCAGTTTAAAAAGGCTATAAGCTTATCTCGGTAGTCCTGGTAAACTGGCACAACATAGGGTTGGTTCCAGAACACTTTAGTTTTTCCATTTTCAATTGCGGAAATATAAAAACAAAATTCCCAGATGTGCCGAGAAGTTGCTTTGTCATCATTTTGTTGAAAATAGATAAACTGTATGTCTACTGTCCAAATTTTATGTTTCTAACTCCAGAAATATGGGCTGGGCGTTGATGAGCTACTCAGTCAACACATCTTGTATATACGTAAATTGAATTTACTCTTACCATGCCTGAACAAATTCTGAAACTTATCTGTAGGAGATTTCTTTTGTGTAACGTTATGTTCACTGATCTCCTTTTTTTGTTTTCCAATTACCTCCGGATATTCTAACATCAGCGTTCGAAGTTGAGGGAACTTTAAATTACCGGCAGGGCTGTCAAGGGCGAAGGTACAGGGGGAAAGCGGGTAAATATCATGGTTACAATGCAAGTTAAAATACTAAATAAATTTTTCGATGTTTCTAAAATAATTACGAATCACAAAAATCACTTTCATTCTCTTTGGAGGTCCGTAGTTTTTCAAAATAGAAAATAAAAATGATATTGGAAACCACTTTTTGTCAGTTTTCTAAAAATTGCGGTATTTTAGTTCTTAATTTTTGTAAAAAAAATTTCATCTCTTTTCGAATAAATTCAAGATCCATTCGATAGGTATTTCATTAAAAACAAATAAATGGTAATAATTTAAAAGTATATACAGTGTGTCCCAAAAAGTTTTATATAAATGGAGAAAAAGTTTATCTTACGTTTGACAAAAAAAATTATTCTTGATAAAAAGCTCTCTTGTTGACCCATAATAAGGTAGACATTTTTTAAAAGATTGTATGGAATATAGGGAAAACCAAAAGTATTGAGTTGGACGGAGAGCAAAATACGTACAAACTGTAATGGAGGGGAAAATGTTCATTGAAATTGTGAATAAGTAGCAAAAAATTATGAACAATTGTAGATTATTGATACTCCTAGATAAAAAAGACAATAAACAATTCAGAAATTGTTAGATAATTTATTGATAACTTTTTCTCCATTTGTATAAAACTTTTTGGGACACACTGTATATAAAATATTTAACGAAGCTGCTGAAAGCTCTGAAGAGGTTGAATAAAGCGAAGATAAACGACACTAGTTTTCTATGTACATATTCCGTGTGTACAAATTCGTCAAAACCATTTTCTACTTTAATAAATTATATAGTGGGAAAACTGATTGTAATTTTCCAATTAACTCTGTACACAAAGGCTGCATGGGATGGAATTTGTAATGGAAATCCCAACGTTTTGTATACCTAGGAAAGACTATGAATATTTGATAAGAAAAAATACAGGTCCGATTTACTTAATTGTTTTTTTTTTTGTAATTAACATTAGTTTGAAAATATTTGTTCTGCTTGTAAATTGAGAATTTGAAAAATATAGATGTCGAATTCGCAGAGTTCTGAAAATTTTAATTTTCAGGGTTGCCGGGTAGTACCAGGGTGGTACTTAACCACTTGGATGTATCTACACAGGTAAGTTTTGTTCACTGATATATAAAAAAATGTTTTTACTCCTTATTTTCCAGGCCAATATTCAACATAGTGCGCTGAGTTACGAATCAGAAGACGAGATGATGAGCAGACTGCACAAAGACAAAGATAGACGTAATACGGCCCACTACAACAGAGAAGACATCAGGGAGCAGTATTGCATCACCGATAGAGGCCTGGGCGCATTGGAAACCAAACAGAGTCTGTTCGGCTGCCTGTCCGCTCACCAAGGATCTTGTTCGAACAGAGGATCTCTACTAACAGCTTGTGTTAGACAAAAAGTTCCTTCTGACGAAAATTTGTACGACTTGTACAAGAGACATCCTTCTGAGTATGCCCCTTATCCGAGGAGAAGCAGGTAAAAGTTATTTAATATTTTGGTTATGTATTGATCGAGTGAAGTGCCCCAATCGGATTCAGGGAAGGCTGTGGGGGCTTTAGGTCATGTTTTTTATTGTAAAGAAAGATTACTAGAAGCTGAGAGGTCCTTTTCAATCCTTCGAAAGGTGAAGGACTGAATGAAAACAACCTTGAGAGAGCACAGACTTGTAACTATCCCTCCGCTGAGCAGTGGATATTCCATAACTTCCCCCTTGAAAATCGGCTGTATCCGGCCACGAGTGCCCCACGTCATCCATTGCATCTATTTCTGTTCATCGACACTGTAACTCCTACTTTTTGCGAGCGCGAAACAGATTTGAAAGCACCCACCGATTATTTATTAATTGCTTCTCAGTAATCCAAGGATATTTTTCTTTACTGTAGATATCCTTGGGGTCCTGTCATATCCGATATATACCATTACGACGAAGATTTGAAATCATCCTACTTCAGAAGAAAACCGATCATAGATCCGAGTCGCTATACTTGGATGCCGTCTGATGATGAGTCAGTTAGAATGGAGAAACCGAAGTCTATAATTGAAAACAACTGTCACGATCGAGTAACTAATTCTTCGTCCGTAATTCTACCAGGGTAAGCAAAACTAATTATTTCAAGAGTACTTCTGTTATTTATATTTTTTTGTCTAGGAAAAAACATGTGAGCTTTGCGAGGTCTCACACTTTGGCTTCTTTTGATAACGCATTATCTTCTTTGAGCTATTCCACAGGACATTTGAATCGAATAACAAATAGCCAAGAAAGGTTACTAGATGTTAGAAAACCGGATATCCAGCCTATCATTACCAAACAACCAGAGCAACAAGAGATGTTTTGTGGTAAAAGCAGAACTTTTCAACTTATTTTATTTTGTCTAACTGTATTAAATTGTAGACAAAATCAAAAGGGTGTCCATGAAGACTCAAGCTACGCAGACAGAAGTAGGTCTAGGAAGAAAACCATTACCGCCACACATAAATCTAAGCCCAAGAACGATGCAAAAGGTAAAAACACATCAATACTTTAAAATACTTTTAAAAAAATTAATAATTTTAGGTAAAAATGGTCTCGCAAGGAGCTCAAACCAATGGTTTCCTAACCAACGGCAGAAAACTAATCAAATCCTTCTCAGAAGCTGGAAATAAATGCGGAATTTCACCATTAAACGGTGAAGTAAGCTCGTTCGAAGCCATTCCCGACCACGAGCCTCTCCAAAGAACTCAATCTGATGAACCCCCACGATCTCCTTTCATCGTTGACAAGCCTCCAACTTTTTCCAATCCCGAACGATTGCAACCTCCAGACAGCGAAACATCTTCGTTAACGAAATCCGATCACGAATCTGAGGATTCTACAGAGTCAAAGAAAGAAATTTTTATCGATTTTAAACCACAAGTATCGCCTACCAAAGAAAAAGTATCTAAAAGAACTTTAATGAAGGCGTTATCTGATGGAGAGATACTTTTAGATCGAAGAAGAGTGAGAATTTCAGATGATTCTGTCGTTCCTGAAAAATCGATTCATTCTATAAGTCACGATAACGTCAACAATGAAGATGAAGAGGATAGAGTATTCACTCCTTATTTCCAGAAGACTCCAATCCAAAACGAAGGCGTTTGTAAACCTTTAGAAGAAAACATCTACTCTTCAGTGGATAATGGAATGTACGGACAAGATTCTATCGATGAAGATTTCCACGAACATCTAATTTATAATAAGACTTATTTAAATAGGGAATATAATGACGAACAAAGGATTAATATGGAAAATTGGTTAAAAGATGATTCTATAGTACCTTCTATAAGTTTCTTGCCTCAAGCCAAGCTGTCTCCTTTCACTTCTAACGACTCATTAGCTAATGATGCCAGGTAACTTTTTATATCAAGTACTTAAGAGTCATTATTGCAGTTAAAACTTTTTTCAGAGACCAATCTGACGGTATCTGGAACGAATCTCAAGCTACAGTCCTCCAAGTGGATTCCGGTACCGATAACGGAACAGTTCTAAGCAGCTCCGAAATAAATTCGGCTGCATCGCCTGTATCTGGTACGTCAGCCTTAACGCCATCCTCAAAAAGGAAACATATGCTTATGATTCAACACCAACAGAGATCTTCCATGGACACCGAGCTCCTAGACGAAGAAATTGTGGACCAAAATGTAATTTTTCCCAGAAAGGTTGTACCTACGAAACCGATCGAACCCCCCAGTACTCTATTTCCACGACAATACTTATCTGTGGAGAACGTAATTCCTATTAGAAAAAAATTATCTCCAGATACTCCCATGGGATCACCCCTTCCTGCTGTTGTTCCTGATTTGTTGCTTTCTAGAACCGACTCTTGTAAAACTAATACCGACGTTTCCGAAAGTACCACTACTGATGATTACATCACTGCCAATTCTGGTACGGATAGCTCTAGGAAGAGTGGTTCGAATAAGGTAAATTTTAACTGTCATAATTTATTGTTTCCTTTACTACATGGGAATGATTTGAGTTTCAGGGTACCGAGCTATACGCAAACCTTTCTCACCTAAACGATGGTTCTAGCATAGAAAGCGCCCGAGGTTTAGACCTTCTGGGTGACGATATGGTAGTGCCATCATTCTCGCCCCCAGCCTCCAGCGCGGGGAATTCCCATAGCCTCTGCAATACCCCAGTGCCTCAAATCCGCACCGGCCGATCAACTCCGTCCGAAGATACGAGCTCCTCATGTGGAAGTTACAGCGTGGGAGGATCCACACCCGATCTGCTGGACAGATTTACTGAAAAAGTGCCTTCAAGAAATAAAAAAGTCTGCCCTACAGTGTCTGATGATGAACGCAGCGTGCGGTATTCGTCGTCAGGGTATTATGAGTCACCTATGGAAGATGAGTAAGTTCCCTTTCCCTGTCATTTATTGGCGTATACCATTAATGTAAGTTTATATGTTTTCAGTACAACCTGGACTTCTCCAAAAAGCGATAAACACCGGAGATGCAAAGACTTTACCTTAGAATTATCAAACAACCCCAAGTCATATCTAGAAACATACTCTATTTTGAACAGCAAAACAAATAAACGTAATATCAAAGCTTCTCCATCCTCAGATAAACCTAAACGATCAAAACCTAGAATGCGAAGTCCGATGCAAGGAGGAAGAAAAAATGCTCAATTGAAAAAGTATCCTCATGTCTATTCAGCGGAGAAAGAAAATAAAGCCACATCAGATGAATCAAGTTGCGATATTAGCGGTAAACATCTTAGCAATCAGAATTCTCCAAGAAGAAACAAAAAAAATAAGGAGAATAATAAGAAAAAATCTATGCCAAGGTCACCGGTTAGCCAAAGAAGTAGCGCGGATAAGAAATCATCTAGTTTACCTGGAAGTTTATCCAGAAAAAAGTCTTCGAAACAATCCCCGAGAAATTCATTAGTTCCTGATAATGTTCAAACGGATAAAAAATGGTAGGTTTTAAGAATTTGCACTATACTTTACAGCACTAATGTTTCTTCGTTTTAAAGTTCTATAGGTTCTCCTTCTTCTCTACCCCGCCACAGTCCAAAAAAAGTGGAAGACCCCGCTAAGCTAAAAGCTCTAAGCGCAGAATCTCTACGATCTGTCAGTCCAGGAAGTGACAGCGTCTTCTATAGTGATCCTAGTAGCCAAACAGTTGATCATCAAGTTCACTGTCTACACTGTGGGAAGGAGGTTGATATTGTAACAACAGACGATCCTGACAAAAGCATCAGTAGCTTAGAGAATCCTGAAGAGATTGTACAGCCACCAGCTGGATTCGAGGATTCGCCGAGAATAAAAGCTAGCGGGAGGTTGTTTAAGAAGTTAGAAAGAAGAATAAGATCCGAGGAGAGGAATTATTTGGAGAATAAGAAGAATCGATACAAAACTGAAGTTAGAGCAAAGGTAAGTTCAAGGTTACAAGCTGGAGAACTAGAATTAATTATTTGGTTTGTTTTAGTCAGAAGAGCGAGGAGCAAATACGTATAGAAGTAAACTTAGACCAATGGCAAAATCCACGAACAGTAGCCAGGAACATCTAAAAGCGACAGATTCAAGTCCGAGTGTACTTCCTGGTGCTCCGGAAAATGAAGACGACACGGGTATTTACGATGTGCCTTATATTGAAGGTTATTGGATACATATTGATGAGAGAGATGAAGTTATATCAAGAAATTCTTGCTCTAGTCCAAGTGGTGAGTATTTTTTAAATAAATAAAATCTAGCGCCCCACGTTGGGCGCAAGTTGTAGAGATTCATTTATTATTTCATTATGTCATTATTGAATAATAATATTGAAGTTTATGAATTTCTGAATTTTAGAAAAACCATCGCGTAAAGATTCAGTTTCGAGTACTGAATCGGAACAAGAATTTCGAAAAAAATTTCAAGCTGTGACACATCGAATGGTTCATCGAAAATCATGTCTAGAAATGTATAAACGACAAACCAATAAGTCATTCGGTAAGTGAGTTTTGTTAACTTTGAATTACCTGGACAAAACATTGTATTTTCCCACCCTTGGACGTTAGCGACATTTTGTTATTTTTTTTACGTCAAAATTGATGAAAAAAAATTAAAATAAATTATTTTGGAAAAAATTGGATTGATGATGAAACATCATGCGAAATAACTTACTCAAAAAGTTTAATTAAAATTATTTTATGTTATATCTGGCTATCATAAATAATATGGACACACTGTATTCAGTAAAATGCTCAGATATTTTCTTATTTATAAATGTGGACCAAATCCACGATTCCCCAGCGTATTCGTTCAATATTTATGAGTGAGCTATTTTAAGATTAAAATGATGTACCTATGAAAATAACTTTTTAAAGATCTACAAGTAGTTTTTAGCCACATGCTTCAAGTTTTATATTAAACAATGTTCGGTAAGTTGCATTTTGATTATTCTAGATTGCCTAAATTTAAAAATAGCTACAATTATATTGAATTGGTTTTTTAATTTTCATTTATGCGAAGAATTACATAGAACCCTAAACGAAATGGCGGCGTCACTAGGAACGGATATACAGTGTGTTGAATTAAAATTGAGATTGGAGGAAATTTTGAAAATTATGTTGCTGATATGGTGTAGGAAAAAAGCTGCGTTACATGGTTTGTAAATGTTTTAAAATCCATATTTTTAACTAACAGTTAATACATAATTTAAGTTTTTACTAATTTGTTTCCTTCAAACTCAAAAATCCCTTGTGAATTGAAATATGTCAAAATTTCTTATGGGGCAACACAAAACCTGAAGGTATTTTTGACATTTACTTCATCTGACAAATGACAGCAGACTTCTGACAAGTAACAAATGACGTTAACACTTACAAATTGATAAGGAATACTCAAGCTAACCCTAAATAATCTGGATTTGTTTGCAGATTGCGACAAAACTGTAGTAGTTCACAGAGAATCAGGTGAATTTGGTTTTAGAATACACGGATCAAAGCCGGTGGTAGTATCTGCCATCGAACCCGGAACCCCCGCTGAAACTTCCGGTTTAGAGGTGGGGGATATCGTTTTGTCTGTCAATGGCGTCAGCGTGCTTGATAAAAACCACTCAGAGATTGTTAAAATTGCTCACGCTGGAAGTGACACGCTCAAAATGGAGGTGAGATAATGTCAATAGTTCGTATTGTTTTTAGATGTGCTACCATCTATGGTAAGAATAGAGTATTGACATTAAATTTTGACTGAATCTAGTCAAGATGTCACTCTCTTCTTTTTTATCACTTTCAGAGATTAATACAAAGTGAGTAAACCAGTAAGGAATTTTAATTTATTAGATTCGACATCCTAAGACCGGTTATAAGATAACATTTTTAGATGTGCTACCATCTATGGTAAGAAGAGAGTATTGACATTAAATTTTGACTGAATCTAGTCAAGATGCCACTCTCTTCTTTTTTATCCCTTTCAGAGATTAATACAAAGTGAGTAAACCATAGATGGTAGCACATCTAAAAATGTTATCTTATAGCGGATATAGCTATTGACTTGTACGAGTTTGGAATTTTTATTTATTGGATTCGAAAAGCCTAACTGATGAAGCCGAAAGGCAGAAACCGGTCTTAGGATGTCGAATCTAATAAATTAAAATTCCTTACTGGTTTACTTTAGTATTGTTGGTACGTGGGTAACAGCGAAACATATTTCACAGAAGACTTAAAAGATTAAATAACATTTTTACTTATTTATTTAGATCGCCAGAACTTGTTATGCCCTGAGTCCACAAAAAGAAGAAGATACTTCTAAAATAATATTTAGCGGATACCTTTGGAAATTGAGCGGTTACGCCAGTGGAAATTCGAATAATAGATGGATGAGGAGATGGTTTTGTTTAAAACAAAACGGATGCCTGTATTGTTATAAAACTGACATGGTAATTTTATGTCTTTAAATTTCATCCTATCTCTCTCTAAATCGGTTTGTATTGTAGGACAAACACCCTGTAGACGTCATGATGTTGCAAGACCAAGAAATTCAGCGAGTAGAAGCCGACCAAGAAAATTTTTCCAAACCAAACGTATTTGTAGTTCAAAAACATGACGGGGTTCCCCTGTACTTAGCAGCAGAATCTATTAGTTTGGAAGATAAGTGGATAGAAGAGATGAACAAACTAATGCAGGATAACAAAATTTTGATGGACGGTTTTTTGGAAAGAACTAAAAGTAATTTAGCTTTAGCTCCTTGTTCCATCAAAGAACCCGATTGTTTTGGATATTTGGTTAAATTGGGAACACAGTGGAAGAGTTGGAGTAGAAGATATTGCATTTTAAAAGATGCCTGTCTCTATTTCTATCAAGACGCTAATGCGAAGAGCGCTTTTGGTACGAATATTTTAATTGGACATAAACTTTGACTTACCCTTTTAATGTTTGGTTATAGGAGTGGCTTATTTACATGGTTATAGAGTGCAGCAGTATTTATCTGGGACAAAAAAGTACGCCTTTGAAATTGTACCATCGGATTCAACCAAAAAACATTATTATTTTCACACAGATTCAGATGCTGATAAAAAACGGTAAGTTCGCGCTTAAAAAAAGTTTCAAATGACAGTTCGAACTATCGAATGAAAACTATTCGAATTATAAACGACTAATTGCAACCAAATAATTGAATCGATTAAATTCGATAGTTTTTTAAAATATTAATTATTAAAAGTATTATTTTTTTATAGATGGATAGCAGCATTAGAATATTCGATAGACAAATGGATGAAAATTTAATGTTAACAACAAAGCATAGAAAATATTTTATGAAAAACTTAAAAGACTACCGTGACCACACACACCAAATATATTTGAATTAAAAGTACTAGCATTTTATTGATTGAATAATAAAGTATTACTTTGTAATTGTTGTTTTTTTTTATAAATATCCAATGCATTAAAAAGTCTTTAATATTGAAACGATGACATTTACCATAAAGACGGCCTGATAGATGGTCTGTTTAAAGGGTCAGATTTGATGGTTTGAGTAATGATTGGTAGATGGCGCAAATGGGAGAATTTAATATTATTGAATAAATTATCTTATTAAATATTTTTAGCGATGTATCTTGTTCAATTTTTTCATTTCATAAGGAATTAAGTGTCGAAAATTAATTGGTATTTAAAAAAATACATTTTCTACATTACCTAAATACTTAATGTAGAGCATTTCACAGATAGATGGCGCAAGGTGTAACAAATTTGATTTATTTGACTTAACGGTCAAATCTTTCAAATTTCAAATTGTAAGTCAAAAGTTTGCCAAGCAAACAGCCTTATTTTCATAAAAATTTTATACATAGTGAATAAAATTCCGATAGTATGACTTCTGCTGCTCAAAAAACGAAGTCTGCAATTACAGTTAAGGGCTCGGCAGCTATTGTTTGTGATTATTTGAGTAAGTAAAAACTTTTTACTTTATAAGTTGAGGTTATGTTGTTCATTTTTGTAGATTATGGTATCAATTCTATTTTATTTCAACGTGGATTATATCCTCCTGAAAATTTTAAGGCCGACGAAAATTATGGACTTACCATTTTAATGTCCACTGACAACAAAATTAAGGAATTTTTAACGAAAACTTTGGATCAATTAAAAGGTAATAACATTTGTAGTTTTAAGTTAATCATAGTGATATTTGGCGTTTTTTAAGGTTGGTTAGTAGAAAGATCAGTAAATAAGGTAGCCTTAGTGATAACGAATATTAAAACACTGGAAGTGATGGAAAGGTGGGACTTTAAAGTAGAATATGAAGAAGATACACTTACCAATCCTGATAAAGTGTCCGAAAAACCTCTTAAACAAATTAAAAGTGAAATTAGGGACGTTCTCAAACAAATAGCCTCTTCTATAGCATACTTACCTTTGTTAGATTGTCTATGTAGCTTTGATATTCAAATTTATACAAAACCAAATGTAGATTTGCCGAAAGAATGGGCCGAGGCTGAACCTGCAAACATTAAAAACGCTCAAAGTGTCAAAATGAGATCTTTTTCTACCAATATTCATAAAATGGAGACTGTTGTAACTTATAAAAATGAAGATTAATTAACGTTTTAAACTATGTTTAGGTTTTAATATTTATACATTAATTTTAGTAAACTTTTAATTAGTTTTTAGACCATAATATACATTTATGATTAATTTTAAAGTACCTACTTTAAGTATTATTCTTTCAATTTTTGCTGTTGGCGATTTTTTCTGAAAGAAAACAATTTTGGCGATATTAAAATAAAAATCGTTCACGTTTTAAATAGTTTTTAATTTACTGTAATTGGATACATTTTAAAATGAAATAAATCTCTCACTATACATTTTGGAGTTTGTGTTATAGTTTCGACAAATTAGTACCTACATATACTGGGTGGTAAAAAAATTAGGACCACAGAATTAGTTTTAATAAATATTATAAAGCTGTTTTAAGTATAATCTTTCGAGTTAAGTTTTTTCATTTAATTCTGGGGCAAAATTTTCGACCAAATACTGTTGGAAAAACATTTACATCGTGGTATTTTTGCGAAAATTAGAGGTACATTCTACAAGTTATACATAGCAAAATTATTGTTTAATTTATCACATCTAGCTTTCCTAAATATACAGGGTGAGTCACGGTGAACTGTCTATTGTGGCTAAACGGTTAATATTTTGAAAATTTTGTTTATTCATGGATATGTGGGTTCATAAAGGCTACATTTTAAAATTATTTCTAATTATATAGGTTATCCCATAAGATAAACTTTCTTAAGTATTCCCTATAGCTAATCTTTTTACTTTTTGAGATATTTTGATATTTCTAAAAATGGAAGCACTTATAAGAAAACCAATAACTTCGAAACCTATGAAATCAGCCAAATCCAATTTTAACTGAATAAATTAGACTAATAGTTGAAAGCAATAATGTATTTAGAGTTGTTTAAAATTATACAGGGCGTCCAAAATTGGGCGATTCTCTAATGACATATTCTAACGACAATATCGTTCTTATTTTAAATAGGACACCCTGTATTTTATAATCCTGTTATGTAGCAAATTCCATTACCTTTTAAAAATTATAAAGGTCTACTATGCCTAAATTTATTAATTTTGGAGTTATTTTTATTTTTGTTAAATTTTACATTATTTTTCCACCGTAATGCCTAAATATAACACCCTGTATTTGATCAGCTTAGACTATGATCCGAAAAAATTACAGATGAATTTACTTTTCATAATAATGGATTAGTTAACCGTCATAACTTTCATTATTATGATATTCAAAACCAGCATTTGTTCCAGAAAGTTGTTGTTTTAAGAAAAAGTTTCTGGGAACTGTTGGAAAATGTATCATTAGATATTAGACAAAAAATGATGTTGCAATAGTCTAAGCTGATCGAATACAGGGTGTTATATTTAGACATTACGGTGGAAAAATAATGTAAAATTTAACAAAAATAAAAATAACTTTAAAAGGTAATGGAATTTGCTAGCTAATAGGATTATTACAGGGTGTCCTATTTAAAATAAGAACGATATTGTCGTTAAAATATGTCATTAGAGAATCGCCCAATTTTGGACGCCCTGTATAAATTTAAACAACTCCAAATACATTATTGCTTTCAATTATTAGTCTAATTTTTTTCAGTTAAAATTTGATTTGGCTGATTCCATGGGTTTCGAAGTTATTGGTTTTCTTGTAATTGCTTCCATTTTTAGAAATATCAAAATATCTCGAAAAGTAAAAAGCTTAGGTATAGGGAATACTTAAGAAAGTTTATCTTATTTTTAACGTATAATCTATAAATACAACAAAATATAGGGTGTTCCATAAGAAATAATATAACTTTAATACACCGCACTTTTTTGGGACAACCTGTATAATTCAAAATAATTTTAAAATGTAGCCTTTATCAACCCACATATCCATGAATAAACAAAATTTTCAAAATATTAACCGTTTAGCCACAATGGACCGTCGCGTCTACCGTGACTCACCCTGTATAATATAATATATATTTCTCGCTACGAAATAAAAATCTAACAATTTGGCATTTTTTTAAAAACATGAATTCTATCTACATGCTAGAGGAGATTCTAATAACAGTTCGTAAGGTAAAAAGATTAATTTTTATTTTAAAAAATATTTCCCAAAATAGTTCTGCTTATTTCATATTTTATTTCAGTTTGTGAGTATATATGAGAACAAAAATATTAATAATATGAAATATGATTTCTGAACAGGAACTTGTTTGGTCGGCTTTTGTAGAATTTGTTATAAGGCAGTGAAATTTATAAAATTGATAGTAACATTTTGCGAACTGTAAGTTTTGCTATACAATTTAAAATTTCAGAACTATTTATTAGTTTTTTAGTTCTGGTACAAAATAATAGACGTAGCTACAAAAGCACCAGAAAAATTTTTACAAGTTTATATCCTTCAAGGTATAAAAAAGTAAAAAAAATATGAAAAAAAGTCTAAAATGTTCAAAAAGTATGACAAAATCAAAAAAAAATTGAAGTCGTTCAAAATGAACGCTCTAATCGCCGAAAAACGTCTAGAAATCCTTCAACAAAGACACTTTTGTGTCAAGTACTGGTGTTTTTACTTTATACAGTGTGTCCAATTAAGTCGGCAAAAGTGATGCATGGTCTAAAACCTAAAATGCAACCATCAGATATAAAAAATTTTCAGTCGTATACGAGGGTTGTCAAAAAATATGAATTTTGCTCAAGAGTAAAGTACGTTTATTTTTGAAATATGAAAAAAAATTTGTTTATAATGATATTTTACGTCAATATACCAATTTTTAACAAGATATTCCGACTTTAACAAACTTTTCATTTTTAATATTTTTTGATACACCCCCGTAACTGACAATTTTGAATTCATTGAAAAATTTATAAGCAAAAAGTTAGCCTGGATTAAAATTTTTTGATGTTACTTGTCTCCCACTAAATATTTTGTAAATTTAATTCCTGATTATTAATTATGAAGAATATTTTTTTTGAAAAATTAATAATAAAGGAATGTTTTATTTGTTGTCAACTTTTTCAGACATTAACCACACCATCGAAAAATATTAACAAAAATTGGTATGTAATTCTTGTCTTTTCGTTCCTTTTAAGCTTTCTCAATGAATTCAAAATTGTCAATTACGGGGGTGTATCAAAAAATATTAAAAATTAAAATATTCTTAAAGTCGGAATATCTTGTTCAAAATTGGTATGTTGACGTAAAATGTCATTATAAACAAATTTTTTTAATAACTTTTTTTTCATATTTCAAAAATAAAGGTACTTTACTCTTGCATAAATTTCATATTTTTTGACAAACCTCGTATACGACTAAAAAAATTGATATCTGATGGTTGCATATTAGGTTTTACAACATGCTCCACTTTTTATAAAGAATAACTTTTTTTCGTAAAACTAAGAATAAAAAAGTTTCCCATATGATACCGACTTAATTGGACACACTGTATACATTTTTGCGAGTTTGAAAGCGCTCATTAACCATATTTTTTATTTAAAAAAATCGACAATGCGTATCAAACTAGAAAATAAGTTTATAAATTTCTCTAAATACTAAAATTGGTACTGATTTATTTTAATTTGTAATAATTTTATAAAAAAAAACGATGCAAGGAAATGAAGAGAGATAACAAAAATTTATCATATACAACAACAAATTTCAAAATTTTTTTTAAACACTAACTGTTAAATATTTATATAAATATATCCATTAGCTTATAAATAAATAATTTTTTTACAAGCACAATAAAAAAAACTTAACTACAATACGACGAACAGCCAACAACTGAGATTCAATAAAAAATAATAAAAATAGTGGCTATTCGACGCTATCACATATTGCGAGTATCCTTAGACACATATTTACAAAAAAAATCTGTATCGGGTTCACAGCTAGTTAATTTCTAAGATCTTGTGATAGAAATCTGGCAACGTTGTAAAATTTCTATAAATTCGCCATTTTTACATTTTTTCGTTTGAATTTTGTAAAAAATAAGGTTAATAAACATTCACTGAAGTAATTTGATGTTTTTCCAAATAAATTGGTCACAAATCGAGCTTGTACACACAATTGAAAAAAATAAAGACTAACTGAAAACCCCGTACAGATTATATAGTACAATCTAGAACAAAAATTATTGCTTAGTTTTGACAACTAATAATTTTGGCAAAATTTGACTGTACTATTTTTTTTACATCTAGTGCACATACAGGCTGTGCATAAATACTGACAAATAAATATATATATATTTTGAGTATTTACATCATTGCGATGTACGTAAAAAGTCAACAAATCAATTTTATTAATTAAAATCTCTACATAGTCTGGTTAAATTAGTCATTTTTTTTTGAAAAAGTGGTATAATCATGTAAGTAATTTTGTGACTTTCCGTGTACTTATGCAAAACATCTTTGGTATTGGTTCTATTTTGTCATTTCTTCCTCAGAAGTTCCACCAAGGTTTAGTGTCGCTCCTTCTTTCTTTTGTTTTTTTCTGATTTCTTCTTAGGTGTCTGGTCCATGAAGAATCCTATACCAAAAGAAAAATGTTTTAAAAAACAAGGTTGCTATTTTTTTGCTTCAAGTTTAAAAACAAATAAAATAATAATAGACCAGGGTCGGTAATTTTTGAAACCAAAAAATAATAGTAGGATGAAACCCATTGGAAAAAGAAGAGCGGGCGCTCTGAGGTCGGGAAGTGGGGGGTCAGTGTTTAAGGGGTTAAAAACTGTTTATGTCGATTTCCGACAGAACTACAAGTCCTATGGAAAAAAATTGTCCATAATGATTTAAAAAAAATTTCGGATTCGAGTTTTTTTCGTTTCTTTGCATTTTTTGAGAACATTTACCATAGTAATGTATATTTTTTTTACTCCATTAAAAAGTAGAGGTTTCAACGAACAAAAAGCCCACCGAGTTTTTTAAAAAAGCAGATATTTTGACGTGAGAATTTTCGATTGAAAATTAGGGTGCTTTTTCGATATTAAGTCAAAATAAGGTGAAAACATAAATATTTTAAATCAAAAAAATTACAGTGTGTTTGGTACATAAAAAGGTAAGTTTTCACCAAAATTCGTGAAAAAAATTTTTTTTTTGTAAAAGATAAAAATAAAATACCAAAAACTTGGTTATTTGAATTTTTTACATAAATTTTGAGGTTATGTAAAAAAAGTGTAAATACAAAAGTTGTAGATCTTTTTATTACCTACAACTTTGCAATTTAACTTTTTTCCATAGGACTTGTAGTTCTGTCGGAAATCGAGATAAACAGTTTTTTACCCTTAAAAACTCACCCCCTTCCACTTCCCGACCTCAGATTGCCCGTAAATTATTTTTCCTTTAATTTTTGTTATATTCTCTTCCTTTGCCAATGGTCTATAAATGCAATGCATATTTAAAATTTTTTTTAAAATAAAATTTATAAATTTAAAATAACCTATGATCTGTTCCCTATCAGGAGAATTAAATAAACAGTAGGCACCGTTGAATTAATAATTTGAAAATTAACTAATAACTATGTGTATATGATTGCATTCTTTTTTTTCAATTTAGTACTATAGATGAGGCAGGTGTAAAGTAGGTAATTAACACATTAACAAGCATTTTAGAAATTTTGTGCTAATTTTAAAATGTCATTAAGAAGGGTAATTGTGTTAAGGATTGGGATTTCAGAAAAACTTCAATATAATTGAGTATTCAGGTCGTTTTATCTAGGATTATAAGGGTCGCCTATTGTACACTGAATGGCACTAATAAAGTGAAATAAATTTTACAAAATTAGATTTTTCTGATATCGGAAATACTATAATCGTTTATTAATAATCCCGTTCATTTTTTTGGCGACTGATACCGTATACTTTAACTACAAATATACACATTGTTCAGTGGCGTAGCCCTGTATACAGGGTGACCCAGAGTTAAACGTTAAACGTTCAGGATCGGGTTTTCAGGAAAAAATACGATTTTTATTTCCGAGTTTTTAATTTTTTTTCTCAAAAACTAAGCGAGATACGATAAAATTGAAGAAGCAAAAAATGTGTGTGTTCAACTGCTTAATCCAAGAAAAGTAACGAACATACAAAAAAACAGTGGCGTACAATGATTTGTCCCAATATCAATTAAATTACCTTGTGGAACGTCACTGGAATTAATAATTTAATTCTAATAATATTTAAATTATTGCCGCAAATAAGCGTGCCAAGTTTTATCAAAATCAACCAAATTGTTTTTTGAGCAATTCATAAAAAACTCTTTTGTTCTAAAATCAAAACAAGTTAGGACCCAAGATTATGGGAATACAAAATCTTATTTTTTCCTGAAAAACCGATCCTGAACGTTTGACGGTTTAACCCTGGGTCACCCTGAATATTTACCCCATCCGTGCTGAAAAAAGTATTTATAGTAAGTATTATCTACGAGAAATGGTGGGCCCCCTCCGAAAAAAATTCCTGGCTACGCAACTGACATTGTTAGTAAATTATTTACAACATTTAAAAAAAATGGAATAATTTAAAAATAAAACAACTTTTTTAAAAAACAAAAAACAGTGATTTAAGGTTCTTACCAAAAAATCTAACTATGAAAACTCACTGTAGTATATTCTGTATCTGAAAAAATCGAAAAATTAAAATATACTGAGTATCAAAAAAAAGTAAAAACTACAAAAAACTAGTATTTTTATATTTTTTTTTAGTAAAAAACTGAAAAGGCCTGTTATTTATTTGTAACTAAAAATGTATCTTCAACACAATTTTTTGTCCTTAAAACTTGATGAAAAAATCTCAGATAAAAAGTTGTTTCATCATTTTATAGATAAAAAATGTAGATTGACACCAAAATAAAACACGAAGTCGTCACCACATATATGTAATTAAAATTATTAAAACCTCAAAAGGGGGAGGGGGAAGTTAACTTAAAAAAAAATGTTTTTTCTACATAAATTTTTTACGTCTCAACATTTTTATACTTCTGTATTAACTAATTGTACTGATGATGGATACTTATGTATCTGAAAACATGTTTTACTCACAACGGTTATAACTTGGGTTTTTTATACTAACTTCCCCCCCCCCTTTTTTTTTTTTGAGGGTTTAAATAATTTTAATTACATATATGTGGAGACGACTTCGTGTTTTATTTTGGTGTTAACTAAAAAACTCCACTTTGAGTATGGACTACTTTCTTCAGAGAAATGTAGATTGTATAACGCCCCTTTCGATAATATAGCTATAGTTCGTTTCAAGATATTTGGTTGACTTTCTAAGTACCGCAATGTCATTTTTTGGTACTTTAAAAAATTGCTATAAACTTTTTATAGGATGAAAGTACAAGTTTTTCCGTAGAAAATAAGCTCAAGATCTATTCTCGAGCAAGAGTAGCCGATTTTCGCAAGCGCCTTTTTTTCTAAAAATCGAAATATCTCGAAAATTAATAAATATTTAAAAAAATTTGAAATACGCACTTATTCTACATGACACGATCTATATTTTTGTCAAGTATCAAATAAATTTATTTAAATTAAAAATAAAAATATGCGATTTTTGACGTTTTTTTCGATATATCTCGATAAGTTATATCTCGATCGAGACTTATAAAAAATGAATCGAAAGGTATTTTTATTATCTACAATTTTCTCATTTACTTTTTTTTATTGGAGTTATATTTTTTTTATTCACAAAAAACCGTTTTTGCGAACTTTGCGAGTTTAATGAAACAGACATTCATATAATTTTTTTTTCTCTATACGACCCCATTTTTTGTTTTCGGGTAGGAATTTGATTGGACTATTCATTTACTGATAGATGGTCGTACATTTGCGAAGAAAAAAACAACTTTCTTCTTGGATTTTTTCTTCAAACTGGACATTTTATACTCATTGGACGAATTTGAAATTTTGTGTTATAAAATTGTTCTACTTGAGTTTTCGGTTAATCTACAATCATGCATATACAGTGTGTTTAGTAAAAATACATCTGAAACTCACAACAAATCTAAAAGTAGAGGCTTCTAGTAGAAAAATTAGTAAGTTAGGTACTGGAAAAACTAAATTGTTAATATTAAAAAAAAATAAAATCAGGCAAAAACCTTTCATTACATACCTATTGAGTATTCCAGGAGGCTATCCAATTTTTTTAAGGTTTTTCCGAAATAACACAATTATTTTACTGTTGTTTTTTTCAAATTTTTTATTGTTTATTTATTAATTTTACAACTATCTTAGGTTTTGTTATAAGATTTATTTTCTCGATATCTTTGTTGTGAGTAAAAGATGTAATAAATAAATAATATATATATCTACAAGACTTTATACAAAATTATGTAAAATATCGGTCCCTGATATTTATAGGTATGCTCACCTTTTACCAACATTTTCAACCACCGTTGGTCTAAATTTTAGACTTCACCTCGTAAACGAAAAATAAAAAATCCCTAAACTATCTATGCAACTATTTTTTTATGGATCATGTACATGGTACACATAAATAGCTAAATAATTAGGGGCGATTTTATATATATAAAAAAAATCTGGTATACGGGGGTGCTTGGAAAATTTGGTAAAAAGTTCTGACTCATATAAATGACTGCGCTGGCTTTGAACCATCATTATTTTAACAGTCTTATATATTAGGATAGTTTACAAATATACACAGTTCTTTATTCTTTTTTTTTTGTATATGTACATCGGTAACAATTTACAAATTTTTTTCAGTTTCGTCTTTTCGAAAAAAGTCCACCACTCGATTTTAATTTTGTTTACAATTGTATTTTGTCGATAGGCCTAATTTACAAGAGTATAGATCAGGTTGGGGATACATACTGGTATTACTGGGTTTTTTCATATCGCATTTTTCTCCACTATAGTTTTCCGGACAACTGAAAAGAAAAGAAAAGGAAATTAATAACTTTTTTACGTTTTTTTATATGTTAACTCATTAAAGTCAATTATAGTGCTGATAAATTAGAGATACTATATCTCCTGTTCTAAATATAGATGATTATGTACAGGGTGGCCAAATAAGAATGCGAGGTACTGTATCTGGGAAACTATCCATCGTAGAGGCTTGCGGAAAAAAAAGTTATAACTAAAACGGCCAAGAGAAAAACCTGGAAAATATTTTCAAGTTTCTAAAATGGCCGCTAGGGGGCGTAACTGCAATCTTGAATCTAAGAAAGTGATGTTTCTGTGAATTCCGCTATATTAACCTAACAAAAAAATACATGATCTTTAAAGTAGAGGATAATCTGAATCTTTTTTGTTTGACAATTTTTGCTGCATCTCTAAAAATAAAGTGGTGGGGGGTATTCAAAGGTTTCAGTAAAAAACACCCTGTATATTCGAAACGGCTGAGCCGATTTTAACAAATTTGGGCTAGTTGAAAAGAGCTATTCTTGGGCTAAAAATGCTATAATATTTGAAGTTTTGTTAGTTTCAGATGTCGCCGCTAGAGGGCTTTTTTCGACATTTCGACAGAAATGGTTAATTTTCTCAAAAAAATGAAAAGCATTGGTATGATTTCTTTTTCATGAAAAAGTAGCTAAATGATGCCTAAACAAGCTCGCGAAAACCGCATCTCGGTATCTTGTTCCTAACCTAAAATTTAGGCCAAAGAAAATTTTATACGGAAATCTCTTAAATTTTTATTTTTTTAAACTAATTCCTTTTATTATGTAAGTTGTGGCCCTAAAAAGGACCGAATTAAAAAAGAAAGGTTTTTAATGTCCCCGTAAATGCTCGAAATTCTGAAGCTTCTCATGGGTAGACAAAACTGCAGCTTCAATTTCGGCTCTCGGTATGTTACGTAATGCATTACGAATCCGATTTTTCGTATCTCTCTGGTCGTAGGTTGAGTCTGAAAATTCAAGACAAGTTAAGTCTGGTGATCGCGCAGGCCATGGAAACAGACTCCCTCTTCCAATCCAACGCATTAATATGCTCTCACACAATAATGGAGAATTTTTATTTCTAATTCTTTGGACCGATGAAGCCACCTTTAAAATCTGCACAATACCGAGAGCCGAAATTGAAGGTGCAGGTTTGTCTACCCGTGAGAGGCTTCAGCAATGAATAGAGCGTGATAATCAGCATTTAGAGCATTTACGGGGGCACTAAAAACTTTTCTTTTTTAAATCGGTCCTTTTTAGGGCCACAACTTACATAATAAAAGGAATTAATTTAAGGGATTTCCGTATAAAATTTTCTTTGGGCTAAATTTTAGGTTCGGAACAAGATATCTCGAGATGCGGTTTTCGGGAGCTTGTTTAAGCATCATTTAGCTACTTTTTCATGAAAAAGAAATCATACCAATGCATTTAATTTTTTTGAGAAAATTAACCATTTCTGTCGAAATGTCGAAAAAGGCCCTCTAGCGGCGACATCTGAAACTAACAAAACTTAAAATATTATAGCATTTGTAGCACAAGAATAGCTCTTTTCAACTAGCCCAAATTTATTAAAATCGGCTCAGCCGTTTCGAATATACAGGGTGTTTTTTACTGAAACTTTTGAATACCCCCCACCACTTTATTTTTAGAGATACTGCAAAAATTGTCAAACAAAAAAGGTTCAGATTATCTCTACGTTAAAGATCAGGTATTTTTTTGTTAAGTTAATATAGCGGAATTCACAGAAACATAACTTTCTTAGATTCAAGATTGCAGTTACGCCCCCTAGCGGTCATTTCAGAAACTTAAAAATATTTTCCAGGTTTTTATTTTGCCCGTTTTAGTAATAACTTTTTTTTCCGCAAGCCTCTACGATGGATAGTTTCCCAGATACAGTACCTCGCATTCTTATTTGGCCACCCTGTACAGGGTTATTCATTATAAATTACCCACCCCTTATTATCGTTATTATTGCCTATAGAAAAAAAAGTTTCAAATAAAAATTGTATGGTTATAACTGTTTTTTGTTAAAATGCTATCAAATGTACAGTGGCGAGCAGATTTCAGGGGATACAAAAAAATAATATTTTTTTTTAATTGGGATACCCTATATATTTTTACATTTTTATAATCCTCTCGATGAGCCGATTTCAACGATGTATCACACTTGATGTCTAATCTGGATAATAAAGGATCTACAGCCACCTGAAAAATCACATTTTTTGAGTTAAAGTAGCTGTAGTAGCCAAACGGTTGAAAATCGAGAAAAACGGCTTACATGTCTCTATCCTAACTTTTCAAATTCTATACTTTGGCACTAAAAAATATTGTATACAGGGTGATTAAAAATCAGATGGGATTTCCAATATCCAAAAAATGTGATTTTCAGGTGGCTGTAGATCCTTTATTATCTAGATTAGACATCAAGTGTGATACATTGTTGAAATCAGCTCGTCGAGAGGATTATAAAAATGTAAAAATATACAGGGTATCCCATTTGTATCCCCTGAAATCTGCACGCTACTGTACATTTGATAGCATTTTAACAAAAAACAGTTATAACCATACAACTTTTATTTGAAACTTTTTTTTGTATAGGCAACAATAACGGTAATTAGGGGTGGGTAATTTATAGTGAATAACCCTGTACATGGTATTTTATAAGGGATGGGCCAAATTTTAATTTGCATTTTGTAGTAATTTTTAATTGACTCTCGAAGATACTCAGGTTTGGTTTTGTAAAAATATACTGAATTAAAGACTTACATGCAAGCAAATATACCCATTGTTACTTCAAAAAAACATGTTCCACCATTTTGACAAAATACTTCTTTGTATTCGTCCGGACATTCTTTACCTGGAAAAAACACAATTGAATATTTAAAAAAATACAATTCTTAAGAAAATTTTGTCAAAAATATATAAAGCAAATACAATATAGTCAGTTAAAAAGTATACAGGGTGTTTCCAAATGACACAACGTCTGGCTCGTAAAATTGAACAAAATGATATAAGGATTACTCGATTACTTTTCGAAATACAGGGCGTTAAAGTTAAAAAAAAAATAAATGTTTTTATTTAAAAACTTTAAAACGGATTAATATATTAATTTGAAATTTAGCAGGTCGTTTTTAAATGTAAAAATACATATTTTAGTAAAAAAATCATGTTTCATATCTAGATCCAGTGGCGTGCAGTTAGAAGAGTATATCCCCTTTTCCCAACCATTTTCTACGCCCATGGTATTTGAAGCTATTTTTATTTTTTTTTGTATTTCTTAACAGTTTTCAAGTAAAAAACGAATAACCTTTACATACCGAAAATCTTGTGGTTTTTAAGATATTTAATGTTTTTATGAAGTCTGTAAGATCTTTTATTAACGAAATAACCAACAATATTTTTCTTGGATTTCTTTAATAATTTTTGTCTTATTTTTTAATAATCACTATATACTAGACACTATACAAAAGTCTAGTGGTTATAAAAAATTAAGAAAAAATGATCAAAGAAATCCAAGAAAAATATTGTTGGTTATTTCATTAATAAAACATTAAATATCTTAAAAACGACAAGATTTTCGGTATGTAAAGGTTATTCGTTTTTTACATGAAAATTGTTAAGCAATACAAAAAAAAAATAAAAATAGCTTCAAATACCATGGGCGTAGAAAAGGGTTGGGAAAAGGGGATATACTCTTCTAACTGCACGCCACTGGATCTAGATATGAAACATGATTTTTTACTGAAATATGTATTTTTACATTTAAAAACGACCTGCTAAATTTCAAATTTATATATTAATCCGTTTTAAAGTTTTTAAATAAAAACATTTATTTTTTTTTAACTTTAACTCCCTGTATTTCGATAAGTAATCGAGTTGGACCCCTCATTCCTTATATCATTTTGTTCAATTTTACGAGCCAGACGTTGTAAGTGTCATTTGGAAACACCCTGTATATGAAATAAGAATCATGTGAGATAAGTAAAAAAATAAAGATGCGGAGAAAAAGTCCAAAAATATATAAAATTCCTTAGAAGTGCCTAAATAAATAAAAAGTAAGTGTTGAGGTAACACCACTTTGAAACCGATCTATAGGTATCTTTAATTTTTTTATTTAAAAAAAAATTGGAAGTTGCAAGAGTCAAAAGTGACAGGCGAAATTTAAAATATTTTTTTTTACGTATTTTTTTCTTTATGGCCTTTTTTATAACGCAAAATTTTTGGTGAAATTTAAGTTTTTGACAGATATAGAAAACTATCTACAAGAAATTTGAAAAGTAAGAGAGAAGATCAAATCATTATGTTAAAAAAAGATAATAACCAAGTTGAATTGATAACTTAATATTCGGATAACATATGAAATAAGAATCATGTGAGATAAGTAAAAAAATAAAGATGCGGAGAAAAAGTCCAAAAATATATAAAATTCCTTAGAAGTGCCTAAATAAATAAAAAGTAAGTGTTGAGGTAACACCACTTTGAAACCGATCTATAGGTATCTTTAATTTTTTTATTTAAAAAAAAATTGGAAGTTGCAAGAGTCAAAAGTGACAGGCGAAATTTAAAATATTTTTTTTACGTATTTTTTTCTTTATGGCCTTTTTTATAACGCAAAATTTTTGGTGAAATTTAAGTTTTTGACAGATATAGAAAACTATCTACAAGAAATTTGAAAAGTAAGAGAGAAGATCAAATCATTATGTTAAAAAAAGATAATAACCAAGTTGAATTGATAACTTAATATTCGGATAACATATCGTCCCTGTAATTGCAAAATGTCGTATGTCAAAAAGGCCACTTTTCAGGAGAGCAAAGAAACTTATATCTTTTTACTTTTTTGTTTAATTATTTCAGAAATCAGTTTATAGCTGATTTTTATGATGTAACATCATGTTATATGGCATTTAAGGCGTTAACATGACGTGTTTGTGTTTTATATGCACATACGGAATTTTTGACATACGACATTTTGAAATTACAGGGACGATATGTAGATGTTTAGATATTTATTTAAAACAAATGTGGCCTAACTAGCGCCCTCTACAACTTACATCGAGGTAGGTACCATATTATGATTTCTCGTTCCCAAAAACCCCCAGTTCCAAATTTTTACGTATACATATCCAAAAACGCTAAAGTTATTGCAAAAAATAAATCTTAAAATTTAACTTTTAACACCCTGTATATTCCTTATTAGTAACATTTTATTAGACCAAGTTGATTCAAATCGTAATATTTTAAAGTGAGGAATCTAACATACTTCTATGTATAATTACTTAAGAACCACCCTGTATAAGACAACCGCTCTCAAACTAATTATGAAATAAATATGCTGTGAAAGATTTTTCAATTTAGAAAATATGTATATATTGTTTATTTAATAAATGATCTTCTCTCGTTGAAAAATGAAGATGCGTAAACCAAAGTCAACTTTCAGTGAAGGAAATAATTAAAAAAATAAAATTTCCACAAGATGCCGAAAAAATTTGTACACTGAAAAATGGCATTCAGTAAATTACACTGAGAAAAACGATTTCTAAGATACATTAAAACGAATTTAACCTTACACTGAAAAAACAGATACGGTTTGTTGAAAGTTGACTTTAGTCGAACAGTACGACAGATAAAGAATGTAGATGCATAGATATACCGCTAGAAATGCTCTCACTAGGTTGAGGCGGCAACAGAGTGAAGTTTTTCGACGCCGTGGTTCCATTTAAACTTTCGGCGACGCACTCGTATTGGCCCAGGTACTCTGCATCCGGTTTTTTGATCACCAGCTTACTCTGCTTCCTAAAATCGAGAAAAATAAAAAAAATGGACGTACGCATAATCATAAAGAATCATTTCACACTTAAAGCGCTTTTATTTTGACATTATGCTTATTTGACGTTTTAGAATGAAGGGATAAAAAAACGATTATTTCGTGCAGATAATTTTTGAAACCAAATAAAATAATAGTAGGATTGGAAAAGGAAGAAAATATGGCAAAAATGATAGGAAAAATAATTTACAGGCGCTCTGGGGTCGGGAAGTGGAAGGGGGGAGTTTTTAAGAAAACGGTTTATCTCGATTTACGGCAAAACTACAAGTCCTATGGAAAAAGTTAAATAGTAAAGTTGTAGGTAATAAAAAGATCTACAACTTTTGTATTTACACTTTTGCACATAACCTCAAAATTTATGTGAAAAATTTAAATAACCAAGTTTTTGGTTTTTTATTTTTATCTTTTACAAAAAAAAAATTTTTTTTCACGAAATTTGGTGTAAACTTACCTTTTTATGTCCCAAACACTCTGTAATCTTTTTGTTTTAAAATATTTATTTTTTTAGCCTTATCTTGGCATAATATCGAAAAAGCAGTCTAATTTTCAATCAAAAATTCTCACGTCCAAATATCTGCTTTTTTAAAAAACTCGGTGGGCTTTTTGTTCGTTGAAATCTCTACTTTTTGATGGTAAATGTTCTCAAAAAATGCAAATAAGAAACGAAGAAAACTCCGAATTTCTTTTTTTTAAATCATTATGTACAATTTTGAGCTATTTATTTAAATGTATACTTTAATTACTCTTTTGTTTATCAATGTAACACGGAATCTTACGTTTTTCAAGTAATTAAAGTATAAATTTAAATAAATAGCTCAAAATTGTACATGATGATTTAAAAAAAAAAGAAATTCGGTTTTCTTCGTTTCTTATTTGCATTTTTTGAGAACATTTACCATAGTAATGTATATTTTTTTTTCCATCAAAAAGTATAGATTTCAACGAACAAAAAGTCCACCGAGTTTTTTAAAAAAGCAGATATTTTGACGTGAGAATTTTCGATTGAAAATTAGTCTGCTTTTTCGATATTAAGTCAAAAAATTACAGAGTGTTTGGGACATAAAAAGGTAAGTTTACACCAAATTTCGTGAAAAAAATTTTTTTTTTGTAAAATATAAAAATAAAAAACCAAAATCTTGGTTATTTAAATTTTTCACATAAATTTTGAGGTTATGTGAAAAAGTGTAAATATAAAAGTTGTAGATCTTTTTATTACCTACAACTTTGCCATTTAACTTTTTTCCATAGGACTTGTAGTTTTGCCTGAAATCGAGATAAACCGTTTTCTACCCTTAAAAACTCCCCCCTTCCATTTATCGTCCCCAGAGCGTCTGTATATTATTTTTCCTTTCATGTTTGTTATATTCTCTTCCTTTTCCAATGGTTTTCATCCTACTATTATTTTATTTCACTTTTTACCATTTTCAAAGCTATCTCCACTGGTCTAAAGGATGCGACATTTTTAGTAAAATATAGGAAAAGTATTTTTGCCGAAGCATATACAGGGCCAATTTTTTTATTTTAAGTAGTTAACTCAAAAATAGGGAATTGAAATAATGTCTATTTAAAGAATCAAGGACAACAAAAATGTCCCAACTCATGCGAGGTTGCCAGATCGATTAGTATTGCTTTATTTTGGGATAATTATTAATTTTTTGGGATTTTGGTTCATTACACCAAATTTTTTATATTTATTTTTGGTTTAGTGTCAAAACAAGAGAAATATAAAATAGAGGAATAGAAGACAAGAGCATATGATATATTTTAATAAATAAAATAAACTTATTTCGAAAATTTAGATTTAACTATTTGCATTTGGTAAAAAAAATAAGTAAGCCCTTTTCGAATGACAAAAAACAAACATAAAAAGCCAGCCAAAAGTCACCTTAATTCAAAAAAATGCAAAAATATAAAAAAAGCAAAAAAGCAAGTTGTTTTGATTTTTTTTTGTAATAGATGAATTATTTATATTTTTTTGGTAATTATACTTTTTGCATGTGATGTGCACTTAAGAATCCAATTGCTATGCCAATTTGATTTGTCAGCTTTTTGCTTTTTTATATATATAAAAAAAACTTACCAGTCTTCGTTACTGGTTTTCAAAAAAAAAAAAGAAAATGTTAATCAATTGTTATTTAAAACTCAAAAGGTCCATCCCATATTTATTAGACACACAAACAAATTTATAGTTACAATTTTTTTTTATTGCCCTGCCATTGAATGTGGAATGGACCTTATTTTTAGATAATTTCGGAAGATATACTAAAATAGATCCCCACAGTTTTTTTTGTTTATATTTTTTTTAAAAAACTCTAAAAATTATTGCATTTGTCCCCTTCTGAAAAGAAGAAACACCGCAATCTGTTTTCAACCTTATCATACATAAATATTTTGGTTTTCTAGGTTTTTGGGTGACTTTTACCATTTGTTAATTATTTCCGTTCTTAGAACCCTAAAAATTATTCCAAATTTCAAATCTATATATCTCCTTTATCCATTTTCAAACCCCTAAGTGCTATACTGTTACCGCGACAAAATTCCGATGTATGGTGGTAGTGGTAACTCTACAGAAATTATTTTTTAATTTTTTCTTTGTGTATCTCACCTTTTGTACAGCACATTGTAAGAACGGCTCTGATGCAAAACCTCGTTTCTCCGCCTCCATGTGATTTTTGGTGGTGGCAAACCTTTTACACTACATATGAGTATTCGATTTTTTCTTTCTACTTTTCTTCGCGATTTCGGTGACACTTCTTTTAATTCGACTATATGCGGTTTCGTTGGCACTGAAACAAAGAAAAAAACAAATAAAATATCTGGCAGAATAGAAAATAAAACATAGACCAATGGCTTATCGCTGAAGAAGGTTTTTTGGTCAAAAGAAACGTGCGAATTCCAGTGGCGGCTGGCCCAAGGAGGCAACGGAGGCTGAGCCTCCTCTGAGATATTTTTAATGTTAGTCCTAAACACAGTTAAAGTATTTTCTCTATTATCCCAGATTTTACGGCATGTTTTTAATATTTTAATATGGCAACAACGCGACTCTTGATACTCTTGATAGTCTTGATCCCAAATCGTCAATAGAAATATTTTCAGAGCTTTCACTGCTATAATGCATTAATATAAAGTCAAATCGCTATTGGTTGAGGCTAGCCTCCAACCAATAGCGGTACGCGAATTTTATGACGTCATTGCCCATAGCCAACGAGTGGACTGGACATTAACTGTCATATCTTAATCATGCGCATAATATAAATCACTTAAATCAGTTCTCTGTGAGTGTTTGTGTTTACAGTGGTTTTGAGGTAAGACTGAACTAAGGCAAATTTTTGTTTTTTTCCATTTGCCTCCTCTATGAGGAAGTTCACGAGCCGCCACTGGCGAATTCGTTAAAAATTGTCGTTCATTGGTTAGGGACATCTTCAGGACAAATTTAAGTACATTTTGTCGGGTTGCTACTAAAAATTCGGGAATGGTATTGGTCATACCATTTTCTGAGTGGAAAAACATTGAAAAATGGTTTAAACAAATAATAACCATAAACGATAATTCCTTTGTTGAGAAATATGAAACATCAAACAAAATCAACGTCAACTTTGATCGTTTTTATGATTGGTCGATATAGAAAATGTGACGTTTTATTAAAAACAAAATTTCTTAATTGGGTGTCCATAATTTTTATTTTTACAACTTCTCGCGTATCAATTGGGTTAATAGTTTCTATTTTCGCGAAAACCGGTGCCAACGCGACCGATCGTCCGTTAGAATTCGCTCGAAAAGTGTATTAATCATTGGGAAAAACTTTTCACCTATGCCAATTGTTATTTACCGTTGTCAGAGCACACTGGATAAAACATTGTGCACCGCTAAATGAGATATTCTAAAATTTATTCGGTAGTGCCTACTAGGCCGGGCGGATGGTACGTTTAAATTAAAATTGGCAAAAAAAATTAAGTTGTTTTTTTTGACGCATTTTTGGCGTTCGCAAAGATGAAAATGTGAACAAAAGTGACTGCTACTGTTCTATAATATAAAAAAATATGTTCAGTTCACGAAAAACTTTCCTGAAGTTGTTTCATAAATAAAATTTGTGAAAAAAGTGACTCAGCGTAAAATTTTTATTCACCAGGTGTATAGTCCAGTAAATTAACCCCAAATAAACCCCAAACCTGGGCATCAAGTCGGTCCGGCACCATTTCATAGGTACATTTTCCTTCGAAAATCTCAAGTACGTGGAATTTGTGGAAGGGTGGAAAAATGGCCCTCGAGTTCCGGAAAATGCGTTTTTCGACGATATCTGCCGAAATATGACCCTTAGAGCATTTTTGTTTAGACAAAAAATGAAGAGCAGTTCATTACCTACAAAAGTTGTCCCTATGATTTTTTTCGCTACACTAATATTTTTTGCAAAAACGGCGTTTCAAAAATTCGCAATTTTGAGAATTTGAGAATTCGCAAAATTATTGTGGTGAAAACGGAAAATTTGAATATCCTCCCGTTTTTGTCTGAAGACAAAAAAAATAAAATAATTTTTCATAGGGGTGAGAATTTTCTCAATTTTCTGGAAATCCCAAAAATATGAAAAAAAAAGTGCCATTGAAAAGGGGACAAGCTAACCGATATGGTCCTTGATTATCTATTAATTCCTGATAGACCCATTTTCGAAAACTACGGAAATCCAAAAAAATGCCCTCAAAAAAGAAAATACACAACAATAATTTATTGAATCTTTCTGAATATATTTAACACCTTGCAAGGCCCCATTATCCAAAAGGATTCGGTGAAATTAGTCGAATAATTTTATAGGAGGGTCAAAATATCGAGCAAAAACAAACTTTAGCCCGGTTTTGCAATAATCCAGAGAAATAGATAAAAGGAAAAAGTAACATGATATTATAGCTACAAGTTCCTTCTTTCATCTGAACTTTGAATCATGCAAAAAAATATTAATTTTTACGTGATTTATTGAAAAATATGTAATCCGATTGGGAGTGTCATTCTTTTAGAGCGTGCTCTCTAAATGCAGGGCAGGAGCTAAAAATGGGGGTGCGTTTTGGAGCCGGATATGTCGAAAAGTATCATAGTTTTGACAAAAATGATGAGGATCATTTATGTACTTAGTTACTGATCTTCATTTTCGTCCAAACAAAAAAGTGTCATATTTTCGGAAATATCGGAGAAAAAAGGCAAAAAAACCACATTTTTGAGACCAATGGGCCATTTTCTCGCCCTTCCACAAATTTTAGACCCATGAAAACATGCAAATTAAAAAAAATGGGGTTTATTACCTTCGTTTATTGGACTATATTCACTGTTGGGTTTTTATTAACAAGTAGCGCTGGGAAACAGTGACAAAACCCGCACAAAACACGAGGCTAATGACCATAAAAATAAAAGTTATTTTTGACATTGTTGGCTAGTAGATATTTCTATTTGCAGGTAAAATAGTAGAAGACATACTTGCGATTTACGCCGCGTAGTTGGTTAAAAAAATAAACAGTTTATTGACACTGAAAATTCACACATTTACAATAAAACGTATTGCGTCATTATACCACTCGAAAGTTAAGTGCTATTCATTCATAATTCCAAATGAATATATAAAAAAGTTTTAGGTAAATGAAATCGAGCGTGCGTACGTATATTAACGCTCGTCTGGAGATGCCTATTTTTAAGGCATGTTGAAAAATGTTTGTCATTTTTGTTAAATAAGTCCGTCGACGGCGAGAGGAAGTCGCGGGTTGAGACAGGAAAAACTCCAGATTAAATAATGGCTAGACTATTATAATTTTTGGCAGCTTCTCAAAAACACAAAGAGCATCGCGATAATCCGTAGACAACGGAGGATTCTTTTCTAAATGTTTTTTTTTACTGAAATAAGTAAAAATATAATGAGTAAACCAGTAAGGAATTTTAATTTATTAGATTCGACATCCTAAGACCGGTTTCTGTCTTTCGACTTCATCAGTTAGGCTTTTCGAATCCAATAAATAAAATTCCAAACTCGTACAAGTCAATAGCTATATCCGCTATAAGATAACATTTGTAGATGTGCTACCATCTATGGTAAGAAGAGAGTATTGACATTAAATTTTGACTGAATCTAGTCAAGATGTCACTCTCTTCTTTTTTATCCCTTTCAGAGATTAATACAAAGTGAGTAAACCAGTAAGGAATTTTGATAAGGGATAAAGGGATAAAAAAGAAGAGAGTGACATCTTGACTAGATTCAGTCAAAATTTAATGTCAATACTCTCTTCTTACCATAGATGGTAGCACATCTACAAATGTTATTTTATAGCGGATATAGCTATTGACTTGTACGAGTTTGGAATTTTATTTATTGGATTCGAAAAGCCTAACTGATGAAGTCGAAAGACAGAAACCGGTCTTAGGATGTCGAATCTAATAAATTAAAATTCCTTACTGGTTTACTCACTTTGTATTAATCTCTGAAAGGGATAAAAAAGAAGAGAGTGACATCTTGACTAGATTCAGTCAAAATTTAATGTCAATACTCTCTTCTTACCATAGATGGTAGCACATCTAAAAATATAATATTTTTAAGGGTTTTCGGTTCAATATATTGCAATGAAATAATCACTTTGTATATAAAAAAAGGTAACCAGGTAACGAGAAAAAAGAGGGAGGTGACAGATGCTTCAACAGAAGGAAAAGGGATGTCACAAAAATAATTTGGAGAATGTTAAAAAATTTAAAAATAGGAAATCTGCTAAGAGTTTTGTTCATGAAGAAGATTAATAAATTGATAAATTGAACTCTATGGATATGTAGCCGAATTTTGTATATTGGAGAGATGCTATAATAATATGCGGAATTGTGAATAAGGAGATATAAAATTGGAAAGGACTAGTTGATTTAAAGGAGATTATTTTTTTCATCTGTCAAAACAGTCAGATTTTGTGGTTTCAGCCAATAACAGCTCAGGATCCTAACCAATCATTGTGTTTTATACTGATAAAACCGCTTCGTCGTTTTTGTTTTTTGATTAAACTGTGTTTACCTTTTTTTAAATGTCAAATGTAAACATTTATCAATTATTATTATACTAAAATGTATTGCAAATCTATGTTAATACCCAAATTTCAAAATATATTTGTAAACTAACCTGTTTTTATTCGTTTATTGTAACACACAACACAGCTCCATCCATAAATTCGTTTAAAACTGATATAATGTCAAAACGTCTAAATGTTACACTTAATAAATAATCTTAAATGCCTACTACTAGATAGGCAACTTATATTACGTTTGTAATATTTGGCATTTAAATGTAAAAGAAAATATCGAACTTTTGAGTGTAAAGTGTCTTTCTCTGTTTTTAACACAAAATGATTCAAAAAATAATCTTTCAAAATACCACTCGTCCTGTCAAATTTTATAGATCAAATTTTCGGTTTCCATACTCAAACGCCTTTATTTCAGGCAAAACCACTCAAACAAACTGATTTGAGATAAAATCACTCGTCCTGCGGACTATTGTTTTTATTTTTTTAATCTGGTTTTATTTTTTATTAATTATAATTTTGATAAATAAAATTGTCACACATCAGTATCCTTATAATAAAATGTTAAATTTCGTTACTGAGTGTTCAATTTTTTAAGGGTGTTTCACCTGATAACATCCATAAATGGTTTATTTGTACTGTAGCTCCAACCATTGAAAATAGATATATAATATGTCATATCAGGTGAATGAGAATTAAAAAAGGAAACAAAAAACGTCAAAATATACAGGGTGTCCCATTTAAAAAAACATAAGTTTGCATTATATTTCCTTAGTGAGCCCCCTAAAAAAAATAATCTGTGCGCCACTGAACTCTTTAATATTATATCTATCAAAAGTTTTTATAACGTTTTTTTATATTTTTCTTAATTAAGAAGTACCTTGTAGTTTTCGACAGTTTTCAATAATCGCCCTGTATCTTCCAACTGCAGGGAGTTACTAAAGATTTAATTAGGATAACGTTACTTTAACAAAAAAAGAAGTCATAACATCTTAACTGCTTTTCTTCTGTCTCTTCTAGTTTACGAGATACCCTGCAAAACGCACCAATTTGGGCCATCCCTGTACTTGGTGTTACCATTTAGAATTTTTAAAATTAAATTTGTTATAATTCTGACATCTCGTTTCAATATACATAAACACGATAATTTAATAAAGTTTGGACTTCATGAATACGTTTCCACATCTTTATTACACATTTCTTCCAATTTTAAAACTTCAAAAACAAGTAGTTTTAAATTGACGATGATTTGAAGGCAACCATATGGAATTTCCTAAAATTCGGTCTTCAGAAAAATATTTCTACATCATTTCTACATATTTCTTCCAAATTTTAAACTTCTACAACAGGTAGTTTTCCGATTGGAATAAAATTATAAACAATTTATTAGTTTCGCCTGACTGGCCTATTAAATCCACATGAATAAACAATATAAAAGAAAAAAAAAATCTCTCGACCGCATACCGCTCGTTTACCAGAGTTCTCACAGCAATGAAAAATATCCCTTGCCCCCAATTAGACCCCCAAATCGGACATTTGAAAATTTTGTTTATTAGAATCCTATTGTACGACAGTCAATTATCGGCTCCGAACGTCATCTGTCAAAATTTATGGGCCTGCTGGATGCCGCTGCCGTCTCGGCGTTTCCGAAAATTTGAAAGAGGGTCCGAACGTCGAATTTTTGCTGCTTTTGTCGGCGCTTTCTGTGCCTTTTCGGTCCGCAGTGGATGTGGGGACGCGTGCTGAATATTAAATTTTGAAACAATGCTAAGGAATTCGCTAATAGTTCGGACCAAATATGTACTCGGCCTGACAAAACATGTCCTGCATCCAGAACAGCGGCGTAACAATTAGGTGTTTAACTCCAAATCTAACCTCATTTGTTTTGTATTTCTAATTACTCATACTTAATTACTTTCTACATAATTGCATGTTTTTTTATGTTTTTTTGCTTAAAATAGATAAAAACTAATATGAAAAGATTTGAGATTTTATGCAACTTTTAATACAGATACGTCACTGGTACGGTACTGATTTGCTTTACGGTAAACGATTAAAAAAGAAGAAACATAACAGACCAAGACCATCACTAGTTTCGAAAAACGAAGACGAAGAAGAAGAAGAATATAGAATAACGATTTTAAAGTCGGGAAAACACAAATACACTAACTTAGAAACAAAGAAAATACTATATACTAACTAAAACATATTAATAAATCAAAAATAAATGCAAAATCAAAAACCCACGCTTCAAAGAATGACATTATTGACAGTGACATTTAACAATTTTAACTTTGATTTCGAGTGAATTCGTTGAACTTTCGATTCGGCTTATATCTAACTTCAGTTACGCAACCAGGGACGTAATTTCAACAATTGCGCAATATTCAAAAGGCACATTATAAAAATTAACAAATTGCTGGTAAAAATTATGTATGCAACTAAAATTAAAAAAACATATTGTGTTGTTATTTATTCATATAGTACTTGTTATTTATAAGGTTTTAAATAGAATCTGAAAATTAGTTAAACACCCAATTTACAAACTTGAATCAATTGAACTTCATCGTATCGAGACAAATTTCCTACGATATAGTTCGACTCTCTACGATGAAAATTGAGTTATTACAGTTTTTATTAACTGAATTGAGAAAATGTTTACGATTTTCCAACGTTTTTTCTCCTAGAAGAAAACGGTATGTCGTAGAAGGAAAACAAATTGCCGCCCCATAAAACATACACTTTTTTAAAATATATTGTAATAATATTTCAATTATTATTACTTTAGATTTTTAACTTTTATTTTATTTATTATAAAATTTTTATAATTTTGATTTTGATTTGATTTAATTTCAGGTAAATGTTTTTGTTAATTTGTAGATTTAATTTGTTATACAGGGTGTTTCATAGTTAAACCGACATACGTTAACTGTAAATAGAGGGAACTTAGGCGATTCCAAATAACTTTGGTTAATTGGTCTAACGCCTTTAATAACCGAGATACGGGGTGTTTCATCCATTTCGGCCAATATTTTGATAAGCCGTAACTTTAGAACCACCCTGTAGATTTCTCTCATACTTGGAACGGGTATAGTGTGTTAATAGCCCAATCCTGTAGTGTAAGAATACAATTAAAATCCAGATCCGGATTAAGAAGAATTTATAAAATTTGAAAATCCCCAAAACAACACCCTGTATATCAGATTTTTTAAAATTGGGATGGATATTTGAAAAGAACGGAAAAAAATGAGTTAAAGTGAAAAATTTTTTTAAGTGCACATCCCATTCTACTACTGGAGTTTTAACGTCAAATTACATCAAATGCATTTTTTTCATTTTCACAAGCAGTAACTTTCGAAATACCTGGTAGATTTCTTTCATATTTGGTACAGTATCATTTTTTAGTAGCCCAATCGTATAATGTAAGCTAAAATCCAGATACGGATTAAGAAAAATTTGTAAAATTTGAAAATCCCCAACGCAACACGCTGTACATCAAATATTTTTTAAATTGGATCAGACATTCGAAATGAATGGAAAAAAGTGAGATATTCTGACATATTTTTATAAATGCACATCTCGTTCTACATATTACTAAACTTTTAAAGTAAATTCAATTAATGCAATACATATTGTCGTTTTCATTAGCCGTAACTTTGAAAACACCCTGTAGATTTATTTCATATTTGGTACAGGTAGATTGTTTAAATAGCCCAATCATACAATACAAGAATAAAGTTAAAATTCAGATCCGGATTAAGAAAAATTTGTAAAAGTTGATAATCTCTAAAATAGCACCCTGTATATCAGATTTTTTAAAATGTAATTGGATAACTATTTGAAAAAGGAAAAAAAATGAAAAAAGATGTGTTATTGCCGAAGCTTACTTGATAGTTTAATAAGTTTTGTATTCGGAATTAATCCGAAAAATTAAATCTGTATTTTTTGTTTGTAGAACGATCTTGTGCACTTATAAAAATATTTTATGCACGACCGGGCGATAAAGTCCAGATTATAGATACGTTTAGCGGGCGTAAAGTGTCACTTTACCGCCCACGGACTACTTTACCGCCCGCCGGGCGGTAAAGTAAATTTCTTTTTTTTTCTTTTAAAAATTCACATGTAGTTAGTAAAACAAACTTATTATTATTATTATTATTATTTATTATCATGGAAATATTTGGTACAATTAACAAAATATGAGTTTAATAAAGAAATTATAACTTTAACAGCCCAAACATAAGATCCTCAGACTTATAATTTTATACTAATAACACAATTTGAACAATTACTTATAGAAATGTTTGCTACCTTGCTCTGTTGTAAGTTGCTACGAACTTCTACTAACTCCGTATGATTTGGGTTACTGCTGGAAGGTGTATGCTCAGTAGTAATACCCCTAGGGCCTTGATAATACCGAGATAATTTTGTCATAGAGAATGCTGTAAGCGTGTTGCTTGATAATAGCCCGAGGCCGAAGGCCGAGGGCTATTATTCTTAAGCAATACGCTTAAAGGATTCTCTATGACAAAATTTTGAGGATTTATCAAGGCCCGAGGGGTATTCGATAAGATAATTTTTTACTTTGTAGATTTCAAAAAATTGGTTGTCAATCTGACGTTTAATATTTACTCATTTTTATTTAACAAAACTAAAAACTACAGGTATTAAAAGTATCCTGCTGTAATCTTTTACGTTTTGCATTTCTTGCATCTCGCGCATTTTTGAATATCACACTGGTAAACGGGTCGAATACAATTTTGAAGTCATTGAAGTATTTTTCCTGGAGTAGCTTACTCGTAGTATTCCAAATTGTTTTTACAGTCGCTTCTTTATATTCAGTTCCGTCAGCTTTTCTCATATTTACCACATAATCTCTCAATATATTAGCCAAATTAGGCAAACTCGTTTCAGCATTCAGTTCGTATTCTCTGGTCGCACAAAACTCGAGAAATATTTTCCATATATATTTTTTTGATTTGGTTGTATTTTTTGGTATATTACTTGATATAATATCATTAATTGCATCGTCAGATGCATTACCAAATCTTAGCGACATTTTTAAACTAGTTGTCAGTTTGACGTTTAATTAATTTTTAATCAAAAACTTGACTTGTTGAAAACACCAAACTGAAAACACCACATGTAGGGTGTTATCGCTGTAATACATAGCTGATTGGATGAAATTTGACACATGACTCTAAATTAAATAATTTGATTGGTTACTATAGTTAGTAAAAAATTATCAAATAAATCGGTATATAAATTTGAAAATTCAGCTGTGCGACTAGTAGAAGGCATATCAGCATTGACAATTTTTTTGGCGATTTTCATTTTATTTGCCACAGAATCTTCAATATAACCTTCTGCCACCGTTGTAGACTTCCAACCAGCATGTCGCTTTATGTTAAGGATATCCTCACCTGCATTAGCTAACAAAGTTGCTGAAGATCGTCTAAAACAATGGCCTGTGTAGTCTTTTGGAGTAGGCAATTTTAAATAAGTTGCTATTTTAAAAGGAATTTGACCAAATGTATTCTTTCCAACCACCTGACTGGAACATTTTCCATTACGATAATACACAAAAAAACGTCCGTGGTTGGTATTTGTCGTACGTAGTGAAGCATATTTTCGATATAAGTCGAGATAACTTGGTGATTCCTGCTCTTTGTCAATCACACTGAAAATGCGGTCAATTTTAGTTTTAGATGCTCGTATGGTTACCAATAAGGTTGTTCCTAAATCTTGAATATCGTCTATTGAAATATTAGCTAATTCCTCTCGACGACATGCTCCACAAATACCAAAAATTAGTGCAACCTACAATAAATAATCATATTAACATAATAGTCTAAAATAAAAAAAAACAATTAACTTACTTTTATCATAAGATATAAATTATCTGGAGCATCTACTAAAAATAATTCTATTTCTTCCCTGGTTAGAATTTTTGATTTTTTTGGTTTATAACCGTCTGGTTTCCGTTTTAAGAATGTCGTCAATCTTGAATATCTAGCGATGTTTATATTATTGTGCAAATTTACAGTTGCTTTTAACATCGAATAATATGACCATAGAGACGACGGCTTACGGCATTTGGACTTTTCCAGAAAAAATGCAAGAAATACATTTTCTGTATAGTTACCGTCTATAACATTCTTCAATTTGCACCAGCTAACAAATTCATCGTAGACCTTATCGTATATTCTCTTAGATTTGGCGGGTAGTAAACTTAATTTTGCATCTTCTGCTGCTTTAAACATTTCCGGTGGTGTTCCAGAAACTATTTCATCGTCACTACTGTCCATTACATAAACAAAATATATAAAACTTCTTCGAAAATATACTAAGAAACTTGCAATACGTGAAGTCGACTGTAAATAAAAATGGCGTCTACCTATTCTTCCTCCTATTGACTTGGTTGCTATGGTAACGCGTATAGGTATATAGATTATTGTTTTATCATCTTATTAGTTTCAATAAGACTTATTTTTATTTAACTATACAAATGATTTGTTATACAGGGTGAGTTATAATAATATCGAGGTATAAAATTTATCCAACTTGAAACATTTATAATAACCTACTCACAAAAGGTGAAAAATAGAAATAAAACATATTTATTAATAAACTATCATTAATACGGTCGTGCATAAAATTTTGTATATTTATTAATAAATGACTATTAAAACGGTCGTGCATAAAATATTGTATGTATTTCGGGCGTAAACAGCGTTTATGGACCTTACGTGTTAATAGCCCTCGCCTAGCGGCTCGGGCTCTTACTTACACGTTGCGGTCCATAAACGCCTGTTTTACGCCCTTGATACATAAATAACTATTAGTATAACACATCTTTTGTCTTTATTTATTCTTTTTCTAAATAGGGATGCTATTTTAGAGATTACCAACTTTTACAAATTTTTCTTAATCCGGATCTGGATTTTAATTTTAGTTCTTGTATTGTACGTTTGGGCTATTAAACAATCTACCTGTACCAAATATTAAAGAAATGTACAGAGTATTTCCAAAGTTATGGCTTATGAAAGTGACAATATGTATTGCATTAATTGAATTTACTTTAAAAGTTTAGTAATATGTAGAACGTGATGTGCATTTATAAAAATATGTCAGAACATCTCAGTTTTTCCATTCGTTTCGAATATCCGATATACAGCGTGTTGCGTTGGGGATTTTCAAATTTTATAAATTTTTCTTAATCCGTATCGGGATTTTAACTGTAGTATAATCCTTGCACTATACGCTTGGGCTACTAAAAATGATACCTGTACCAAATATGAAAGAAATCTACCGGGTATTTCGAAAGTTACTACTTGTTAAAATGAAAAAAATGCATTTGATGTAATTTGACGTTAAAACTGCAGTAGTAGAATGGGATATGCACTTAAAAAAAAATTCACTTTTAACTTATTTTTTTCCGTTCTTTTCAAATATCCATCCAAATTTTAAAAAATCTGATATACAAGGTGTTGTTTTGGGGATTTTCAAATTTTGGAAATTCTTTTTAATCCGGATCTGGATTTTAATTGTAGTTCTTACACTATATGATTGGGCTATTAACACACTATACCTGTACCAAGTATGAGAGAAATCTACAGGGTGGTTGTAAAGTTACGGCTTATCAAAATATTGGCCGAAATGGATGAAACACCCCGTATCTCGGTTATTAAAGGCGTTAGACCGATTAACCAAGGTTATTTGGAATCACCTAAGTTCCCTCTATTTACAGATAACGTATGTCGGTTTAACTATGAAACACCCTCTATAATTTTTAAATAATTTGTGAATATCGCCACGACTATGCTCAAATTGATGTTATATATCCTTAAATCTTTTTTTTATCTCAGGGATTTTTTTATTGTGAGTTCAAGTTCTTAGAACTCCCTTTTAATCTATACTACTGATATTCCTTGTACTTTTTAAGAAAATAAAATGTTGGTTCAACAATTAGACGAGTTTATTTTAATAGAGAATATAGAAAAACATGAACAAAGATCAGACTAAATTTACTAATATGAATTACTTGCACTCACACATATTCATTCAATGATATCTTATTTCTAAAAATGATTTGAAATTTGGCGCAATAAATTTTTTTTTAAAAACACCGATTTACTAAGACAGTGACTAATCTGTCTGCCTTAACCACAAAAGCACGTGTGTGATATAATGAGTTTATACCTTCAACTATTAGTGTTTCTTCTTCTTCTAACTCGTACAACCAGTGATATATTGTAACTAGACTTCTAGTGATGTGATGTTTCCAATTTCTGTTGATTCTTCAGGTGATATATGCTCGGTTGAGCAAATTGTTCAGAACACAATCCTCAGGATACACAAAAGAAGACCAGTACCTTCCAGGCAAGTTTTTGTTTGAATATTATTTGATATTATCCACTTACTAATCATTAAACAAAGTCGCAGTTATAATTAGACTTCCAGAATATAAATGCTTTTTATTTTATTAACTTATTCTTGTAAAATTTCGATAAATAATTTCCCAAATTTCTATACTAGACTCTCTCTACCATTTTTCAAAACTTACTCCTTTTAAAACTTTCTTAATTTTTATAATTTTACAAAAAAAATCTTCCTAAATTTTTTTAGACCAGTCTCTTATCTACCATTTTCTAACTTACTTTCATTTTTTTCTGTTGCTATGTTACCTTCTCATGTGAAACAAAAACTCTCAAATTATATCTGAATTTGTTCTAATTATTTCAAAATTTTGATTCTATGATATTTTATTATCAATTTTATGTGTTTTGATTTTCATAATTTTAATTATAACAATTAACATGCTTTTCCTTTATATTCTGGTGTCTATTTTTATACATTTCATTAATTAATAATTTAGTTACCAATGTTGGTTACTCTGGATTTCATTTTAAACAGTTGTCACAACTTTTTATTTCATTTTGTTATACAGATTGTCTTAAGATTATATTTTGTTATATCGATTGTCCCGAAGTTAAATTGTTGGTAAAATTTTGAATTTTGAAATTTTGAAATTCCCCCCACATAATTAAAATTTATAATTTTCTCAAAATACACCAAACTACTAACCTAACCTATATTTTAAATAACTCAAATCAATCCAATTTTCTTCTTTTCATATTTTCTTCCTCATTTTCCAATTATAAAACATCTTTTCAAAATTATTTATGTTGTCTTGTGAGTCATCTGGTTTACCCCATGTGGCGTTAACATGGTCAAAAGAACTGCTTCTTCTACGTCTGTTATAATGCCTCTTTGGTCTGTCATCACCATCTCTTCTGTATCCATCATTATTCCTGGAATTCCTATTGTCATCTTTTCTATTTCTATCTCTGTCATCGTTTCTGTCTCGAACATTGTTCCTGTTCCTATCTTTTAAACATTCGTTTAACCTTTTAACATTTTCCTTATTCTTCATTACATCCTCTTTTATTTGACATATTTCTTCAACACATTCCGTTTCTATTACTTTCATAATTTTCTGTTCCTGTAACTCTTCTATCTCTGTTATTCTTTTTATATTAGAAGTTATTCCTTTCTATTCCCATTTAAACAAGTTCACGCGGCGCCCTTCATGCTGTGGCTCTTATTAGCCAAGCATTTTTAGGGAAAAAACATAGTGAGGCACCGCACCAAGCATCGCATCATGCATCGCACCATGCATTGCACTAAGCTTGCCATCAGGCATTTACATAATCATGGAATGATCAGAGAGCACATGGTGGATCAGTCTGCATCCAGTAAATCTAATCACAAGATCTCGATCGCACCAATCAGAGTTCCAGTTTCAGGCATCAATGCCTATGGAAGTTCTTGAAATCAAATTAGTTTGATTCTTGGTGCTCGGTTATGGCGATGCTTGGTGTGATGCTTGGCGGGGTACCTCACTATGCAAGGGCCCATTTACCAGTGTGTATTTGTTCTAAAGCGAAGTCGATGCTTGGTTTGGCCTGTTTGATTAAAGGTAAAATGCTCAAATGTAATTGTTCAATTTTTAAATATAATTGTTGAGAATTTTAAGGTTAGATTTGTAAACTTTTTCAATTTTTGACGTGTCTAAAACAAATTCTTTCTTTCTTCCTTTCAAGTTTGGTGGCTGAACCACGATTTCGTTCAAAATTACTTCAAAAGATTTATTTTTACCAACCTAAGCGAACATATTTTATTTGACGTTTTAAAATTGACCTCCCTAGTTTAATTTCCGATTGATACGGCAATGGTTTGGAGTGCAGTTCGAGCACCGAGCGCCCCATTCCCATTATGCAGAATTGTATTTTAATTTTGTCGCGATCTCTCGTAAACATAAAAGGAGGCTGGATGACGCCCTTTTAACATTTCAAAACAACATTTTTACATAAATCAGCGCTAGTTTATTTGAAGAAAAATCATATACCGAACGTACAAAAAAACAGGTATATAGTGCAGCGTCTAAGAAGTATTCTGCTTTAGTTTATAGCTCGGGAGCCAGATTGGAAAGAGTGTATCTAAATTAAAAAATAAAAATATTTGCAATCGCTAAGTTGTAATCGAAAAATGGATCGGCTACCCGACCAAATGCATTTCACGGTACGGGGAACTTGTCTTTGCGCTTCATTTCAATAGGATGAGTCGGGTCCACGTGGGATCAGACAAAGGATGCCGGTTACGCTTAAAGGGTCATGTTTTTTGGTAGTATCAAACTGGGGATATTATATCCCCCTTTTTCCACTATATATAGAGCGATGGTCGGTTTTCGCGAATTCCAATAGCGGACTTTTTTATTTCTTATTTTGCTTTAACGCTTTTCTTGTTTACACTAAATTACGCGTGTAACGAATGTGTGGCTTAAAATAATTAAGCTACATTCCAAGATGAATTGTATATAAGTTGGATGTTTACTGGGGTCCCTATACCATATATCTCCCTACTCACTCTATAAGAGGTCAACGGTCAAAAATCGATTTTTGAAAGGTCGGGAGAAGTTGAAAGTTTTTCTGGAAATCGCTGAGATTTTTGAAGGTTTACGCGATTTTCCTATACCGAGTGACATATGGGGTACAGATATTAGACAAGAAAGTAACAAAAAATCCGGTAATAATTATACCCTATTCGAAAATGTACATGCAGCGAACTTTATAGACATTTAATGGAAAATACATTGGCTGGCGTCCTAAAAACGTAATAGGCCGTTGGCTGGTTATAATATACAGGGTGTGCCAATTATTTCCACTCGATCTCTAGCACCGAAACTAAAAGAGATATCAACAAGATTTTTTGTAGGGGTAGACAGTGTCACTCGGACTACAATTTTAAAATATTTTGATGTATACAGGGTGGCTAATTTTTGTGGAATGAAAATTAATTTGGTTTTTTTAAATATATAATGTCTTCTGATTCTACTTAATATTAGATTTACGGTAGTTTTTTGTATTTGTAAATCCGACGCGGCGTTGACAAGTTATTCCTATTTTAAGCAGATTTAATGAAAAAAAAACACTTCAGAAATATTAGCACAAAAACCACATTTTTTAAAAAATTCCTCAAAAAAGCTACTATGATGTAAATGAAACATGCACCTATCACAATAATCACACAACATCTTCACCTGTTGCACAGGGTGTTTGCCGATGGCGTGCCAATAGTCTAGTTTTCAAATGGCAATAACTTAATTTTTTCAAATGGGACACCTTGTATATTTTTCTTCAGTTATAAGCTCTCCCTAATACGCATTAAAAAATATAGGGTTTTGCACATCTAACTTTTGACGTTAAGTGACAAACAACATATTTTACACAATTTTTAATAAGTTCAAAATTTTACAAAGTTTAATCGTAAGAAAACTACAATAGTGAAAGTAAAAATTTATAGTAGGTGTTCAAAATGTCTTCCATTTTCATTTATAGATTTTCTTGCCCTTTTTTTCATTGATTTACGCACATCTCTTAGCATTGCCGGGGGCACCTGTCTAAATGCTGCAGTAATTCTTTCTTTCATATTTTCTTTTGTGGTAACCTCTTCTTTGTAAACAATATTTTTAATAAAACCCCACAATAAAAAATGGCAAGGTGTAAGGCAAGGCGATCTAGTAGGCCAATTTATAGGTCCTCCCCTTCCTATCCAACGATCCTGAAATTTCCTATTTAACCAATTGCGAACATATAATAGGTAATGTCACATTCATAGACCATCGATACTGTGATGTGGTTCTAAATAAATGTTCATTGTGGTCCGAATAATAATGGAAGTTGTGTCTATTTACACAACCGTTCTTATGAAACGTGGCTTCGTCGGAGAATAAAACTTTGTTTAAAAAGTTACGCTCTGTATTTATCTTGTTTATTAACCATCTACAGTATTTCACTCTACGCGCGAAATCACGTAGTAACAATTCTTGGTGAAGCTGAATATGATAGGGGTGATATTTATTCTTTTTTATTATGCGTCTAATTGTGGTATTGGAAATATCTAACTGATTGCTTAATTGCCTTGTGCTTATATTGGGATCTTCAACTATACTGATCATTACCTTATATTCGTTGTCAATAGTAACAGCTGTAGTTTCACGTGAATGTTTTTCATATTTGACGGTTCCTGTTCTATCAAATCTATTCTTTAAATTCTCAAAAGTATCCTTTTGTGGATGACATCTTTCTGGGTATCTTTGACGATAGACCCTACTAGCAAGAAACGCATTTTTTTTGACATTCACCCAGTATCCATGTCATATCAATATTTTCTTGAACACTATAATTCTTATTAAAATCCATTTTTTATACACAATACCGATTAAATATAGTAGACGTGATACAATACAAAATTTTATGTTCACAATTAATGCCATAACAAAATATACCTACTGTCATTTTCATAGGTAACTTGGTTTCTTATTAAAAATTGTGTAAAATATGTTGTTTGTCACTTAACGTCAATTATTAAAATAAATAATAAAGTTAGATGTGCAAAACCCTATAGTTTTTTAATGCGTATTGGGAAGAGCTTCTAACTGAAGAAAAATATACAGGGTGTCCCATTTGAAAAAATTAAGTTATTGCCATTTGAAAACTAGACTATTGGCATGCCATCGGGCAAACACCCTGTGCAACAGGTGAAGATGTTGTGTGATTATTGTGATAGGTGCATGTTTCATTTACATCATAGTAGCTTTTTTGAGGAATTTTTTAAAAAATGTGACTTTTGTGCTAATATTTCTGAAGTGCTGTTTTTAAAATAGGAATAACTTGTCAACGTCGCGTCGGCTTTACAAATACAAAAAACTACCGTACTAATATTAAGTAGAATCAGAAGATATAATCGTATACAGGGTGTTCAATTTAAAAAAACCAAATTAATTTTCATTCCACAAAAATTAGCCACCCTGTATACATCAAAATATTTTAAAATTGTAGTCCGAGTGACACTGTCTACCCTTACAAGAAATCTTGTTGATATCTCTTTTAGTTTCGGTGCTAGAGATCGAGTGGAAATAATTGGCGCACCCTGTATAATAAAGGAAAACACGTAAATCAAGTAGCAGACATGAATTTTGGGAGTATGCCTAAAACAGTTGCATAATTCTAATTTGTATTATTTCCGCAGGTCATTGTATTGGCTAGATTGTTGGAACAAATATCATATCAAAAGGAAGGTAAAAATTAATGGTAATAGAGAGGTAACAATCACCAACCTCACCGGATTTTGTCCCGTTGGAATTTTTTCTCGTTTATGAATGAATTAACGCATTGTTTATTTTGGCGATGCATCGGTACAATAGACACTCCGTTTTCTATGTAGCTCACTCACCTGAATCCTTGAGGCACTATTTTTAACCCACCTTACCCTATTTTTGCAATGCTATCCGTTTTACCTGCACTTGCAAAATATTCTGCGCTGATTGGAAGTATTTTTGGAAAAATCACCGGAAGATGATGACAGACCGGTCACATTTTTTGCATCGGTGGGATTTTTCAAGAAATATTCAAGCTTTAATTGATAAACGTAGATATAGAGGGCCATGGTAAATTTAAGTAATTAAAATTAATTCTAAATAATGAGGTGGAATTATATAAAAGTCTTTAGCGGTAGATGACGTATTTTATATTTTAATTGTTAAATTAAACACTCTAGTTTATCCCTCAATTAATTAAAAATTAGATGCCCGAATGGTATTTGACAAGACTATTTCATGAATAACAGATTATTTTGCATACACATAGCTTACAAAACATAATACCTATTATATATGTATTCATAATAAATATGTAGGTATTAATTTGAAAACTGAAAAACAGGTAATTTATTTAATCACAAAATACTACAATAGTACATTGTTTACCTAGTAGTAAAAGCGATACATTCCCGGACGACAATGCAAATCGTTGGCCGAGGCGTTAAGCCGAGGCCAACAAGCATTGAGAGTCTGGGAATGTGCTTTTACTACTAGGTAAACATACTATTTTTTCTGAAATAGCAATCAACATTATCATAAATTAAGAAATTTTTATAAATGCATAACGAATCGTATCCATGACAATCACTGTTCGTTTATTGTGATGAGAAAAGTCAGAGATTCACTACTTAGTTCGGTTTAATACCTACTTATACTTATAATGACTTTTCAGGTAGAGTTCAGCCCATGTTTAATAATTGTACAAACTGCAACATAACTATAGATATATAAAAATAGTTATAATAATATGTGTTATAATATATTTAATAAATTTACTTAAGATGAGTTGGTTGTTTGCGTTTATTTATTTACTGTCTTAAATGTAGGGGGATCCATTTTGATGACCTTGTACAGCAAAAAGTTTGACCTTGTACGGCAATAATTTTGGACCATAATTGCATGTTATTTTTTGTGACAACAGCTGTCAAGTTTTGCCGCGGTTAACTCGAAAAAACTACTGACAGGAGCTGTCATACAGTTTTTTCATCTAGAAACCATTTGTAATTCAAAATTGCGCGTTTTTGATTGGTGGAAACTAAGACTAGGGAAATAGTCGACAGTAATATCCCAAGACCTTGACAAATAGCCGACTATTTTTATTGTATCTAAATTTTGAGTTTATTTTAGGATCAATTCGTCAAGACTTAATTTTGGCATTAATAATCTGAATAACTCCCGAGAGCTTTAGCTCGAGGGAGTTATTCTTTGATTATTAATGCCAAAATTGTCGAGACAAATTGTAAAATATACGAGTAATTTAGTAGCAATAAAAATAGTAGCTAATTTGTCAAGGTCGCGTTATATTTAATAAGATTATTTCCCGAGTCACAAAAAATTCTGTACGTACGTATAAATTATACTAGTTTTGCTCTTTACTGTCTTGGCAGGTACGTTTAATTTAATTATATTATCAATTTCTTGAAGATTTTTACTCCCGAATCTACTCATTGTTAATACTTTTTAACAAAATGTGTCAAATTTAATTCTGTAATAAACTTTAATGGCAAACTGTCAAAATTCAGATGACGCGCGCCTACTATGTTTGTCGCAAAATGGACGGTATTACATAGAAAGGAACGAATGAATATATTTATAGTTTCAGAAAAAGTGCGAAATCAGTTGGATTTGTGTATTTGCTACTAAAAATCGATAATTTATTAACTATAAGCAATTTTATAATACCATTAGTATAGGTTTTATTTGAAAAATTTGAAATTTACGGACGGCTTCGTTATTGTTGGATACCGTCCTTCAGGTGAATATTGAGGACGATGATCAAATAGCCGAATATTTACCACCAAGGTGAATAGTCGTTTTATTTTGTTTTGATTGGCTGCGTCAAATCAGTTTCCAAGCACGTGATTGGTTAAAAATTGATATTTGACAGGCAAGGGAAATAATCGAAGATAAATCAATAAAAAATACGGGCAATAGCAACCGATATACTTCTTCAGTGAAAACTGTCAACGTTTTCTTATTGCCGTTTTTTTTTCTCAAAAGGATTTTTAATAACAATCCAAAACCGACATGGGGAATCGTCAAAATGCATCGAAGTCAGCTCTGAAACATTTGAAGAATCTTCGCTGTCATGATTAATTTATGAAGAGCACGTTGTTATCGTCGGTGTAGACGCGAGGCCAGACGATTTACAGTTACAGGACTAGCTGCAGACCTGCAGTTGGGGAATTACAAAAATTTCGCCTTTATTTATATCGAAAAGATATATATTTCTTTTGTATTGACAGATTTAAAACAAATACCTTCAGAAATGGAACGAAATTTCTAGGAAAAGTTTCGTACTGAACTATTTTGCATTTAAAGTATTTTAAGAATGTTCCCATAATTAAATATCCAAATTATCGATGGGACAAAATCAGGTTATACTGTTGGCTATAAAATTTTTTTTATACTCACTTTTTTACAAGAAGAATAACAGAAAAGAAACATTCTCGCTCTTGAGATTGAAAGAAAATTCGTCTCTTATGTATTTTATACGTATTTCATTCTTACTCTAGCGTCAGAATGTTTATTCTGTAACACCTAGCTGTAAATATTACGTCCGCTCGTATAGACTTGTTACAGAATATACTATAAAAGATGTTTTAGAATATCTCTGCATTTCATAAAAAAATATCCACATACAACGAATATAAAAATGATGGCTTACTTCTTTTTCCAGAAGGTTTCATAATACCTTCTGGCTACAAAATCCAGCTTTCAGCATTTTATGTACCCGACCCTTTTTCAAAAGAAAAAAGTCTTTAGTTTTCATCATGGAAAGCTGCTTCAATCTTTTTTTACGGCGTTCATTGCGCTAAATAATCTGCTCGAGGCGAAAGCTCATTTCCCCAAGTATCCGCCTAATTTTCTGCATTTTTATGAAAAATCCCCAAGGAGGACAGCGTCGGACTTGGTTTTTTAAACATCAAAATTCAACCTAAGGTTGTGAAATAAATCACACTTGTTCCCAACAACAAAGTCATTACAACTACTCCTTGGGCTATATGCCCCCCCAGGTATTGAATTACGAAAGTCCAGACGAGGGGCATATAGCCCAAGGAGTAGTTGTTGAAGTCCAGACGCTGGTGCAGTGTGGGACATTTAATGTCTTTGTTCTTGGGACCAAGTGTGATTTATTTCACAACCTTAGGTAGTTTTGGTACGCCCATGGTCCTTTTTTGGTATTTTTATGGTTACAAAAAATTCCATCGTCGTTAGAGTTTTCTATAGTTTTGTAACCTTTGATTTTATTATAAAAGTGAAGGTTGCGTTGCACTCACCTCCTCTTTCTCGACTTAACCGTTTGTACTAAGAGTTGGTGGGTTCAAAGCGATCTTCAGAATTTCTTTAGAGATAGAAATTCGAGCTGCTTCTTACTGAAGAGGAACAATAATTCCGAAACCGGTCTAAGAATGGCAAGCTCCTTTAGTAATAAAATCAAAGTTTTTGGTTTAAAGCCCCGACTTGGTCGGGCGCCAAACCACGTCTGGACTTTCGTAATTCAATACCTGGGGGGGCATATAGCCCAAGGAGTAGTTGTTGAAGTCCAGACGCTGGTGCAGTGTAGGACATTTAATGTCTTTGTTCTTGGGAATAAGTGTGATTGGCTAAAAGTGTAGCCGACCTCATGTCGAATGTGCACAGGTAGCTGGAAGGCTAAAAAAGTTTCTCCAAGATGCCCAATATTCTGATGGGTCTCCGGGAACTCCTTGGTATCCTCCGAGACGGGAAAATTCCACCTCAAAATCGTAGCTGTTCATGTGGGGCGTAGGGGCCCAATTTTGAGGGGGGAATTTAGAGGCGCCAAAAAAAGCAATTTTTCAAACGATTCAAAATATTTTTCCTGGCATTTGGGTGGGGGTTTAATGAGTTTCATATCAAACGCTTGCTTATGTGGCCATACAGAAATAATTTGAGAGAACTCTTGCCAAATTTTCGCGTGATCGCGCGGAAACTCATTAGTGTATTTTCCGCTAGGAAAGCGTATCCTCCGCTCCCGTGTCCGGGCTCATTAATGAGAAAAATTTAAGCGATTGCTAAAGGCTTTTGGTGCAGTATAGATCGTGTAATACATATAGTAGCCCCGATTTAACAGCTTTAAAGCGGCGCCTTTGTTGCTACCAAAAAAAATGTGCCAAATCCAGTCACAGTGCAATAAACCTCCATTTGTTTCAGGAACCAGATGATATGACTGTTCTTGAAAAATGCGTGATGCCGGAATTGCATATATTGCAAGGTTTAGTTAACCATATGTTTTAAAAAGGTCTTGTGCCTCTTTTGGGAAAGGATTTTTCAACACACTGTGGTAAAGATCATATTTAGTGTGAAAACATTTTGGTACTTTTTTTTGAAACCTCGTTTTGGGTTTTTACAATCCTCTACAAAATGAAAGAGCGATATTAATTAATTTTCTGTTACGCCACTGCTAAATAGATGTTTTATAGAAATTCAGACTTCTGAAAAAAACTCTTTCAAGACCATTGTAAGATGTTTTCCCGTGATCTAATATATATTTTAAATTTTTATTAATAGCTATAATTTATCACCGATTATTTACCTGAGCACGTCACTGCGTTTAGTTAATGAGTGTAAAAATTGGCAGATCGCCACAGCTCACTCTGATTCATTTTGGCTGAAAGCCACTTTCGAACCAGACATTGCCACCAGTTTGTGTGTGTTTTTTTAAATACACCCTTTCAAGAACTTGTCTGAAAATAAAAAAATGCCAAAATATTTCAAAAAAATTACATTTTACCTATTGGATATTTATAAACAATAGTGGTTTAATAAACAACAGGCTTGTAATTTAAATTGAGGCAAGGAAACCCCATAATTTGAAGAATCAGCTGTTTATTAGATGTTTTCATACAGGGTGATTTTTGTTGGTACATAGCGGTTACAAATTCTGGAAAATATCAAAATTTCTTCCATAAATTTCGCCCGTACGGACCTGTAGTTCGTCCTTCTATAAAACGCGTCTTCTGATTCTATAAGTATTGACATAATTTCAATATGACTTTATAGTTTAAAAAGATTTTGGCACCTCTCCAACGTTTCTACTCATAGATAAAGGTGAGTCATCATCAGTGTGTATTCGTATTGGTAAAGTCACGATGCGATTAAAAAAAAGACAAACAAGTTTAATGAAATGCCAGGCCAGCAAAAGGCCAATATAATATACGGTAAGAGAGAAAAAGTCACTTGAAATAATATATTCATTATTTTGTTTAAGGCGTTACTTGAAAATAAATTTTTACTGTAGAAATTCTTGTTTGTACGTGAATTTTAATTAAAAAAGTATGTAGGTACTAAATCTGGTCATCCGACTGGCCAATAAATTTGAAACATTTGGATTGAAGTACGTACAGAAGTGGTTATTTTTTTGTGCTTCACCGTGTAAGTGGCTGTGGAAGTAACAATAAGTGGCCACACCTAAAAAACTATATCTAATTATCGACACTTATTGAGTTCTCACAATGAATATGAGTTAATATTTATGGCTTTGACATCGTGACCTCCTTCTAACGAACTAAAACATTTTACGTTAATTTCCGGAAATGGTACTTTTTGGATGTGATTAATCTTAAATCGAGATTTATATACTGTGTTTGAAAATCCATGATAGCACAGTTTTTATGGCAAAGGGCTTTATACAGGATTGTTCAAAGAATAAGTATAAGGATAATATAGTAGTATCGCCTTACGGATTTTTATCAGTAGGACAATGTAGACATATTGTAGATGGCAGCACTTCCTGTGAAAACAAGTCATGTCTTTAGGTTACGTCGTTTCTTGAGTAAAATTATAATTTGAAATCTTCTTTTTCATTTCTGCTTGTCTTTTGTTAATGTGTTATTTAGTTACAAAGTTACAAAGAAAGGGAATTGGAAGGCGTTTGGAATTGAAGGCCAAACATAATCAATAATCCCCTTCTTATTTTATCATCTACTATAAAAAATTATTAAATATAAGAAAGCGAATTCGAGAAGCCACAGTTGACAATTTGTGTATGTATTTTACTAGTCTGTAAGTAATTTTGTGAGTAAAGGGCAATTGTGAATAAAATTGCGAGTAATCAAAAGGTCAGTAGGATACTATCGATAATGGTAATTATGAAAAATTCTGATAATTTATTAAATGCGTTGAAATTTTAAAAAATCTTTACGTTTAGGAGTCAGCATATTTTGAAGCTTTTTACATTACAGCATACTCCTAATGGTTACTTTTAATACTTCCCTGGTCAAACGCAAATGTAGAAAGAATATTTTCCTAGCTCAATAATATTAAAACAGATCTTCGGAACAATTTAAAGAGTGAGTCGGTTGTTGCTCTTACAGCACCAAAAGAAGGGATAAAAAATAAGGGATGTTTATTATTACATACGTAAGTGCAATATTACAGACAACAACTTTAATATGTGAACGAAGTACATGATAAAGGCCATGTGAAAGAACATGTAGAGTGCGTGATACTACTATAATATCTTTATACAATGATATTGATAGCTTCTTAGCAGAATTTTCACAAACTTTTGTAAGCCTTAAGCTGTTGTCCCGAATAAAAACTGTGAGTTAGTATGCAAATTTATAGAAAAGAGGTTTCTATACAAGTTACTCATATTAGTTCCGTTCGCGCTCAAATTCAAATGCTCAAATGTCAAACTGCAGATAGACAAACAAACATTACGCGTTTCGGGCAGTTCAAATTAATACCGCTAGATCGCATAAATTTGTGTTCATGTAATTGAAATCTAATTTCCATCCACGACTGAAAATGCTACGTCTAGATGTCGTCCTTATCCGAGAATTGGTAACTATGCAACCGCAAATACACATATGTATTTCATGCTGCGTAACAATTTCTTTAGACGGAGGTTCAGCGACGACGTAAGGGGCGAGGATTTCGAGGTTATGTATGAAATTGATAGAGTTGATGGGTATAGAACACTCTTAATGTGAATACTTTTAAATGGATTTACTGCATGTATAAATACTTTAGAATTAATAAACTACTGTTTTATCATGTTCACAATTTCATACGAGAAGAAGATAAATATATTATTCTCAATCGAGTTTTCATCTTTGACTTTTCATGTATTTGTAGGTTAGTTTTGTTGACATAACCTTAAATTCAGTCCTTCTTCTTCTCCTCTCTTCCTTTTATATTGGGAACTCGGGTTATAACCTAAATTTTAACTTTGTGTTTTCTCTATCCCTCCCAAAACATTTATTTCACTACAGCCATGATGGTTTTTAATTATTAAAAAAATGATTGGCTAATTTTACTCTTATTATAGCTGGAACACTATGTTTTTTATTATTATTTATGTATTTTTAAAGGCAGTTTAAACGCCGTTTAATAATTTATGATATAATAAATAAACAAAAGGTCTTTTTCGGCTTTTGAGGGAGCCCAAAGAGAAGAATAAATGTTGATGTTTAATTTTGATAAGACTAACGATCATTTGTTTGCTTTCTAACACGAAATATAAACACACGTTTTATCTGTAAATATTTGGTTTTCTTACCGATATTCACTACAAAGATTTACTTTTTAAATAGCAGCTACTGATTTTTTTTTTGATTTTTCAAAAGCAGGCGATGTTTTCGGTGAAGAAAAATCGAAAAATTAAACAAAAAAAAACCTGCCTAAAAAACTAATTAGAAACAAATTCTAACTCGTAAGCCTTTCCAGTCGGATGCCGTGATAACTTTTGTAGAAAAAAAAATCCTTTTTTCTCCTCGACGAATTTGTCAATTAAACGAACGTTGAGCCTTAAAAACGGAACGGATGGGGCTATTTTCGGTTTCGGTTTCTATTTCGCTATTAGATTTTTTCGGTACATTTGCCACCGATACGCTCTATTTATTTATTAAAGTTGAGTTCCAGGCTACCTGGATGATGTAAGTATAAAACAAAGATGCTCAAACGTTCTATATTTCGAATGTTGAATATTGTTTCACGCCCACCAAGATAGCAGCGACTAAAAACAATACGAACGTACAGAAACGGTGACTATAGAACCGACTCCGGATTTTTAGGATAATTTAAGGGGAGATTCTTGGAACATTTTTAAGATAAAATTGTCATATGCATGTAGGTCCGCAAAGGTTTCCTTTTGAAGATACAGGACGTTGAAAAAACAATGTTTATAACGTTTTTTCTAATTATCTCGAAAACGCGTTCAAATATTTGACCAAATTTTGCTGAACGTTAGAATGGCATAACTGTGCAATTTTTTGGTTAAGACAAAATTTTTCCACTTACACCAGTGGCGTTCGTTTAACAAAGTGAAGACAAATTTTGAAAAGAAAACGTGGTACGCCACTGGTTTTTTTCGAAATAGAATTTTTTTTCTTTATAAGTAGTCATTTCTAAGTAAAAAAGGACCCTTGTTTTTTTTCGCCTGATGCATTGTTTTCGAGTAAAAAAAAAAATGTTATTTTTGCATGTTCCTTTAATATCAGATATTATGGTAATAAATTCATTTAACTTTGAATTTAAGTCAAATTTTATGTAGGTAGCTGGATATGGTTTTTTTTTATATGAAATGTAAACGTTTTCGTCAAAAAAATGCACAGTTACGCCATTCTAACGTTCAGCAATATTTGGTCAAATATTTGAACGCGTTTTTGAGATTAAAAAAAATGTTTTTTCAACGTTCTGTATCTTGAAGAGTAAACCTTTGCGAACCTACGTTCATATGACAATTTTATCTTAAAAATGTACCAAGAATCTCTGCGTAAAATATCGGCGTTCAATTAAAAAACACCCTGTATATCACCACAATAACGATTTCAAAAAATCCAAGAGATGTCGAAAAACGTAGAGACAACGTTTAGGGAAGTAGGATCACATATTTCGTCACTTATAGGCAGTGGCGGATCCAGAGGAGGGGCCCAACAGTCTTAAATTACTATTTTTTTCATACTTCGAATTTACTTAATCATTTCTATACTAACATGGGTCTTTAAAGAAGTGAAAGTAAACGCGAGAGCGGGAGCAAAAAATTAACATTAAAGCATGTAATAAAAACATGGTGCCTGCTGGAGGAGGATTCCCCTAGATCTTGTCTTTGGCTCCGCCACTGCTTATTTATTAATTTATTTTATTTTACAGTGCTAAAATTATAAAAAATGGTGACAACAGTAACATAGTACATATTAAAAAGACAAATAGAACAACATATTACACGTTAAAACTAAAAATTAATCAATGGTTAAAATTGATAGGGACCATATTACACATATATTATAAAAGCAATAGTTAATTTAATAAACGTAGTACTTGATTTTTAAATCTTAAGACTGACTTATCAAAATATCATGATGTCCTCCAAAGAGTTTGCAAATGTTCTAGGGATAAAACTATTGAACGGCAACATAAAAAGTTTGTGACTGCCTAGTAATTCGTGATGGAACTAGTAGATTGATCTTCCAAAAAAGTTCAGGACAATTACAATGACCATTAAAAATTTTAAATAATAATACAAGATCTGTCTGTCTTCTACGAACAGACAGAGAGGGGATATTTAAAAACTGTTCAATATTGACATATTCGCAGTAAAATCTTCATTGGAAAGCTACGTATCGTAAAAAATTATGCTGAATGGCATCCATCTTGTTTATATAAGTAACATAGTGCGGAGATCAAACACAAGAACAATAGTCTAAGTGAGTTCTAACCAAGGAACAATACAATGTTTTGATTGCTAAAATATTAGTAAAATCACAGGTAATTCTCTTTATGAAGCCCAACATTTTCATCGATTTTGGAAACACCAATTAAACAAACTATTTAAATCTGATTGCAAACTCAAAGCGTCCGCAACAGTATTTATGATTTTGAAGCATTTAAGGTCATCAGCAAACAATAAAGCACTAATTTCAAGGAAACAGTATGTAACGTCATTAATAAATAGATTAGATAATAAAGGTCCAAGGTGAGAACCCTGAGGAACTCCGGATGTAACTGCAAAAGTATGAGAATAATAATGCGGACTATTTGTGATCTATTTGTAAGACCACTGTAACCACTGTAGTACCAATCTATCAACACCATATATGCTGAGTTTATGAAGTAAAAGTTCATGATTTAACCTGTCAAAAATCTTGAAAAAATCAGTGTAAACCGAATCGACTTGTAAACCCTTCTCCAAGGCTTCTGACAGAAAAACAATATACGTAAGTATAGTCCCAACTCTGCAGACTGATGAGAAGATATAATACTGGAAAAGTCATAAGTAAGATAATCAGTTATGATGATATAGGTCACTTATAAGTGATATTCGTTCACTCTGTACACGTCGAAAACCTTGCACGAAGCTGACTAAATAGAAATAAATTTGGCAAAAATTCTGCAACCTACGGATGCATCGTTAAAAAGTTAAAAAAACACACACACACAAGTCATAAATGAGACATAAAGGTAAGCCAACTTTGCGAATTATATAATCGCGCGTTTCCTATTTCGAGTAGGCTATGCATGAGTACGGTCTCGTGAAATTTTTATCCCACACGCCACTACCGGCTTACTATGATTTGTATTTTATTTTTTTTCCGATTTGCGAAAAAAGGGAATTCGCGGAGGTGTCAAAACAGTAGGAATTTCCGTAGAAATACCACTTTCGATTTAGTGTAAGCGGTGTTGCCGGATTCAAATTAATTTAGACACCCGTCGTTTTATGCTTTTAATTTTTCTATGCTCAATGTAGGAGAATGTATTTAAAACTTTTAGGAATTGCTTCATTATAGTCAAATAAACCCGGGCATCAAGTCTGTCCGGCACCATTTTTTTTTTAATTTAATGGGTACATTCACCCCCGAAAATCTCAGCTGTCTGAAATTTGTGGAAGGGCGGGAAAATGGTCCATTCACCGATATTTCCGAAAATATGACACTTTTGGACGAAAATGAAGATCAGTTCATTACCTACAAAAATGATCCTTATCATTTTTGTCAAAAATATGATACTTTTCGACATAACCGGCTCCAAAACGCACCCCCATTTTTAGCTCCTGCCCTGCATTTAGAGAGCACACTCTAAAGGAATGACACTCCCAAATTTTTCAATAAATCACGTAAAAATTAATATTTTTTCATGATTCAAAGTTCAGATGAAAGAAGGAACCTGTAGCTATAATATCATGTTACTTTTTCCTTTTATCTATTTCTCTGGATTATTGAAAAACCGGGCCAAAATTTTTTTTATCAAGACTAATTTCACCGAATTCTTTTGATAATGAGGCTTTGCAAGGTGTTAAATATATTCAGAAAGATTCAATAAATTATTTTTGTGTATTTTCATAAACAACATGTTTTTTTAGAGCGTTTTTTTATTTCAGGAGTTTTCGAAAATGATCGGGTCGATCGGGAATTTAACTTTGGATTTTCGCAGTGATATACACAACTGTTACACCCGGCAATCAAATAATTTAAATTTATTAAGATTTTCATCCACAAATGGCCTAAAAAGCATATTTTTCAGAGGTATATCCATATACAATAATATGTTAACAAATATATTGTTGTAAAATAACAAATTTTACAATTTAATTCATTATAAAAAAATTTACTTTTAATTTAATTTTAAATTCTCAGGGTTTGTGTGAGATATTTTTAAATTTCTAAATTGTTAAATAAATATAACCTGTAAATTGTTTAAATTTAAATTGAATTCAAATTTTTAAACTCCCTCGTAATTCCTAAAATAATTTCCAATTTTAATATTTCCTTGAAAAACCTGAAAAATTATTATTATTCCTATTTTTTTCCCAAAATTTAATACAAGATAAACAAATATTATAATTTTATTTTATAAACAAATGAGAATAACGAAACTTTTAAAATTATTAAAATTTACTATCTAATTATCCAAAATTTAAATTTCTTTCATAAATTCATTTACTCCTATCCTTACTTAAAACTAAAAGTCACTCTACTGTCAAAAAAAATAATATTGTCAAACTCTGAACATTAATTAAAATTTAGATTAAAAAAAATATTTAAAACTTCAATTTTATAAATATTATTAACTGACAATATTATTCAATTAATAAAATAGAACACAATTAAAATAAAAATGAATTAATGTTAACACTATGACAGTTTTGCAAGGTGTTAAATATATTCAGAAATATTCAATAAATTATTTTTGTGTATTTTCATAAACAACATGTTTTTTTTGGATTTTCCGAGTTTTCGAAAATGTTCGGGCCTATCGGGACCATATCGGTTTTCAACGCACATCATTAGAAACATTAGCTTGTCCCCTTGTCGATGGCATTTTTCTTTTTTTTTCATATTTTTTGGTTTTCCGGAAAATTGAGAAAATTCTCACCCCTATGAAAAATCGACATTTTTTTCTGAGGATTATTTTCTTTGCGCGCTAAAATTTTTTGGGGTTAGGAATTATACTAAAAATTTACTGAACTATTAGGCCACTGTAAAAAAACAAAAAATAATTATAAACTAGATTTCTACTCCTGAAATCCGTATAAACTGAAAAGTGAAAAGAAAAACGTAAAAATACGGAGTTTAATGTACTGAAACAGCCTTCAGAACATATGGTTTGCAAATCACGAAATAATTAAATTTTCTGCCAACAAATCCAGATGCAATTATTTTGCGTAAAAGTACGTAATTTTATCCTGACACTAATATCGTGGTTGTTTCATCGAAAATTATAGCAGCAACGGTGGTTTACAAAAAAGTTTGAATTCTAAATAAATTTTGTTTTTGTAATTTTCTAACAATCTCAAAAACTTTTTTTGATTTAATAATATTATGAGAGATCGGGCGAAAGTTGTAGGTTTACGATGATTTTTTTTAATTAAGAAAAAAATTATCCTAAGAAATTTAGAGTCACTACATTTTTTCGAAAATTTAACGCTTGTTGCTTGACTTTTTCACTCATTTTCTTACTAAAATTGCTCTTTTCTGGACTTTATTTATTTTCGTAGAATTTTTATTTTGGGATTTTTATTTTTCATTTTTATACTTTTGTTTCTCAAATTCCGATTTTTTCTTCAAAATCTTATACACAAGATATAATTTCATTCTGTGGTTATTAGTATATAGGGTGACTCAATATTCCGGCCACAAATCTCTTATCTGTGTCCAATTATCTATATTTTGAAAAATGAAATGAAAATGATGGTTATTTCGATTAATTTTACTAGTTTCTTTCATCAAAACTTTGGAATACCAGTGACTAATTACGGCGAATCTTACATATGACAGCACCTGTCAAGCGTTAGACGTTTAAAGTTGAACCTTTGCCATCTTGACTGCTTTTGTCGTTGTATCATGTAAGTAAGTGAAGAAAAAACTTAAGGAATCAAACCAAAAGTCGCAAAATGTGAAGGAAAATTCTAACGGTAAGAACAAACTGAATAAGAACAAAGAGAATGCAGCAAAAAACAGAAATTTAAGTCGAAAAAGTTGGTTTACAAATTTTCAATTTTTCAACTTTATTAGTGCTCATTTGCCTTGTTGAAACCTCTACTCTAAAAATATATTGTTCCTATGAAAAATTATGCAATATTTTTAAATTTAAATTAGTATAAAATCCAATAATAAATATTTTGCTTTGAAAAAATTACAGCTTATTTAAAATACAAAAAAGAACGTTTTCGCCAGGTTTCATTAAAAAAAAATATTTTTTGCGGGAGATAAAAATTAAAAACCAAAAAAAAACAGTTTTTAGCGATTTTTTCGATAATTTTGAGGTTATGTTAAAAAATGATCAATAAAAAAGTTTTAGATTTTTTAATTATCTACAACTTTTACAATAAACTTTTTTTAGTAGGATGCATATTTCAGCCACAAATCGTAAAAAACCAATATCCCATGGGCGGAGTTAGGGCTTGTATGTCGGAGGGGCATACTTACCCAAGCGTGAAGCGGGGGGTCCTCCCCCGGAAATTTTTTGAAAATTTGAAGCTTCAAAACGTAGTTTTAAGCCACTTTTCACCAGTTGAACTGTTCTACTGTTTTTCAGCAGACTTATCCAGCTTCTGCTTCCTTTCTTGGAAGTCATCTATTTGCAGCATAGCCTAGCTCCATCTGGGATGGGATCAGTAATTGCCCCCCCATGCTCCCCGTAACTCCGCCCATGATCCCACCCACCCCCAAAACATTTTTTTCGACCACCCACGTACTGCTAAGAATTTTTCAAGAATTCTTGTATCTAAATGTTTCCTTATAAAGATCGTGATAAAACAAGTAAGATAAAAAACAAAATAGACAAAATTGTTGATGATTTTTTGTTCACCGTGAATTGAAGGACCTTTCAAACCTACTCGGGACCTCAGAATGAGAACCGTTGCTTCAGATCCTTTTCATTTACCTTAACGTATTTTCTAGTATCTCTTTCCTGATATACAAAAGTAGAGAGGCGGTAAAAACGGTTGGTGTTTTTACCGCAGGCCCTAAAATTGAGTTCCTAATAAATCGAAATCGATTATTGTGAAGTGAGCATTTTACGATTGCGGCGGTATCAACAAGGCGCGAGTGGCAAAAACGCGCTGGCAAAAGGCAAGACATATTCAAAAACTAAATTAGTTTTGTTTATTGTTCACGCCGTGGTTCGCACGCCAAAAAACTAAAAAACAACGACATCGTAGTCGCCTTGTCCGACTTGTTGGCTAACAAAATTTTATTAGTGCATTTCGGCGGTGTAGCGGGTGGTCTACAATGGCGTACCAAACGAAAATTTTCTAGAAGATAAAACTAACTTTTTTATAATTAACCCCCAAATTTCACACTATACGTATGCCACTGTAAATTTCGAACCATTTAGTGTTAGAATCTATAGAAAATATAGAGTCTTGCAAATTCTTAGGAGTTTGGCTGGATAATGGATTGAAGTTTGACATATTCAATCTCAGCAAAAAATTGTCCTTAGGTTATTTTGCCATAAGGATTGCCAGCAAAGAACTGGGCCTGTTATCTCTATTGACGGAGATTAAATTTTCAACTTACTGCACAGAGAAAAATTAAAATCTATATTCAAGAAAAGCTTTGTACTCGGAAGATTATACTTCTTTAAAGTAAAGCACAGTTTGCGGCAAATAATATTTCGCGATACAATAAGAAAATAAATGTTGAATCAAATGTAGTTTTAATCTTGTATTTTAAGATTTAAAATAATTAATCTGAAACTAAATTATTTCATCCAATTGTAGAATTGTTAACAAATCCAAGAATGCTTTTAAGTTTGTTGTAAATATAATTTGCTCTTAAAACTGACCAATGCGTACTTGATCCAATGGTTTAGGACTCAATTCAATTTTATAATGGTATTAAATTCAAATGGAACTAATATTATCTTAAGCATTAAAATTTCAGAGCAAGAATTAAAAATTCGAATCAAAAATCTATGTACTTCACATAAGACTAGTGAGAATAAACTCATCAGCATCACGCGTTCAATGTCCCAACAAGATCCAGTTCGAGACAGTTCTTTGTTCTTTCCTATTAGTGCAGATTGCATTGTATTTTTGAGAGAAATTAGTGAAATTGAAATGGAAGAATTATTAACTTCTTGGGACCTGGGTGAGCTAATACCGATATTGAAATGTAAGTAAATTGAGTTCACTTACTTGTAGATAGGTAAATACAATTATTTGAGAAAACACCTTACTTGTTATACTTTAACTTGTTGGTTATACCTACATAATGCTTTGCAATAAATAAAATGTCTTATTATTTTTTAAGCACATGACATAAATCTTGAGAACATCTTCAAACTGGATGAGGAGTTAATTAAAGAAATTATCCAAATTATAGGCCAGAGGATTAAATTTTTACAAAAGTGGAAAGAATTAAAAGAGTTATCAAGCTTACCAGTGGTAATATTCAACCAAAATCAATCTATTTTATAGCTAGTATTAACATTTTTTGAAACAAACTTAGTTGTACTAGATTTAAGAACAACGTATCATTGAATGTAATTTATATTAAACTTGAACCATTAAAATATATCTTGTTATAAGATAATAGTTTCTTGAATGAAAATAAAGTATATTTAAAGAAGATTTAAGTGTAATTCATTTAAGATTAGAATATACTGCAATTGAATGTCAGATAGTCTTAAATTAAATGGAGACATTTTAGTTAAGGCAACTTGATTTTAATCTTGAAGCAAAATTAATTATCTATTGTTGAACAAGCATTACTATAATCTTAAATTAAGACTAGTACTACTTTCGGCTATTTAAACACAACAAACCATTGAAATAAGACCATTCATCTGGAATATAGTACACCTTTTCTTCTGTGTGTAAATAACACAAATATTGCTCTCACGTCAAAACGTTCTGAATACTTATACTGTCAAAAATGTCAAACTTTAAGATGGCTATGACAGATTTTACCTGGCAACGCCAGTATTGCCAGTTTTCAATGTATAAATAGCAACCCTCGTATGAAGACAAAATAGTACATTAACCAACGCATTTCATATGGCACTCGATCGATTGACATACTTCTTAAACAAATCATCTCTGACAAAAAAATAGTTTTCGTAAAAAAATTTCAAATTTAGTTATTTTTTTATTTATTTAAAATTGTTACTACTCTTTCTACGCGCCGCCTATGGTGAGCCCTTCCACGGGTTCACGTGTGAAATAGGAGGCGGCGATCTGTGCAAAGTCGATTTCCTATCAGGGTAGGCGCTTAGACCGCGCCATATCAAATTATCAAGCGGTCGAATGGACCACAACAAAAGAATATCGTACTTCGTAGTATGAGATCCTTGTATTGTTTAAAAACCTCGATAGAACGTTAAAAAGTATTTAGAAATCTGTTTATGTTACAGAATAATAGTTATTTATGTACTTACATACAAAAAATATATAAAAAAATAAAATATATTCCTGCTATTTCTAACATTTTCCAACGAGGAAATACAAGACGGGTTAAAATTAAATCCTCTTTGGAAATCGATCTCGAAAGTGTTTACACAATTTCTAGGAGTTCTAAAAAGCGGATAACCAAAGGAGTGAAAATTCCTGCAAACGTCTCGACTTCGGTGTAGCTAAATTAATACTGAAAACATGTGTTCTGATAAATTTGTAATAAGGAAATCGTATAATCTCTTTTACGACGATGACTTAATCTTACACTGATCAAAATTATTTCTGCTAGCATTCGCAGTGGTGGCGAAAGTACAAAGAAAAATGATAGTCTTGTGTACTTCCAAATCTTTTTGTACTTCTTCTTTTGGTATTTCCTGGATTTTTATCCCTATACACTCTCGGGCCCAAACTTTTTATCTGTTACTAATTTTATGCATTATATTTCCTTCTAATAATGTTAACGCATTAAATTGTTTTCATTGTTTAATTTTTTAGCTTATTAATAAATCACCCCAATCTCATGCCGTGCTGACACCACTGGCTAAACTGTTGAATAAACCATTTGCGTTTAAAAATTCTAAAATAAATATTCCCACGGTATCATATAAAGAAAATAGTCACTACTCTATTTGGACAATTAATCGCTGCTATTTAACTATTCTCAATAGAAAATAGAATTGCTAGGACACTTGGTAATGAACTCTTTTAGCTTTTCCGACACTTAAGATTCAAGGTACGATTAATAGCACTTTGTTTTCTATGCTAATTTATGTCTTATTTTGCTGTCTCATTTCGAAAATATTTCTGTGTGAATTTCTGCAAGTGGATTTCCGTCCATTTGGGTTTAAAAAAAAATACAATGATAAGGTACTAAATTATTCCCATTTAGAATCACTATGCCAAAAATCGCGTCAAAAACATGTAGATGAAGATTAGATTTGACAAGTTGATGTCGACGAGTTGTCAAACTTTCTATTTTGATTTTGCGTCGGGAAAAAATAGCTTGTATGTATATTTCTTAAACCGCGAGTATACAGTTAGTGCGCGCTTGCATTTTTTTCTAAGATTAGTCCTGAAATTCTGCTCTGAACCCGTTCTGACCATATGAGCCGAAGTGGAAAGGACAAATACGTATTCATGAGACTTTAATGTTATTATTGAGGTCACGTGATGAATACAGACCGCATTTGAAGTTATACAGAGTGGCCACACTATATAAATAACAAAAAAAATACATCAAAAGGCTTTACAAAAAAAAACCACAGGTGTTAATTTTGAATTTTCGCTTATTGGGATATTATTGTTCGTCCTCATACAAAGTCGTAGTAATAATAAGGTTAAATTACCTTAGTAGGAGGGAAAACTCCAAAAAGGTGTGAAGAAGAGTGTGGAAAAAGTAAAGAATCTTACAGTTACATTTGGACTTGCAGAAGCTCTTGATTTTTTCAAAATGTTTAGGCAATTTATTGCTTTTAGATTTGTAAATGCAACAGTCCAACTAATACAAGCGAAACAACCACTCGGCATAAATTTAATTCAATAAAAAGCAGAAAAAATTGTTAATTTTATAAAATTCTCAAATCCCTATTATCTCACTGGATTCAGTCTTGTGGTTCCAAATAATTTAAAGGAGATTAAATACTATATAGAAACACATTTCCCTCCTTTGGACGCGTTTCACTAACCATGTTGGCATCTATGAGAGAAGATTAGTTACACAAAAAATCTAGGAACCATTTAAACTCACTGGTTTTCATAATAAACGATTATGTTGCTATTATTCAACGAATCACCCTGTAGATTTAAAGAGAAGCGAGTTTATAGTTTTAGGTAAGGCATCGCAAAAACTGGCACAAGTACGAATTGGCCAGAGATGTATCGGGTGAGGTCTCTGTTTTGCCATCATCTTCGTTCTCTCTCTACCTTACGGTATCAGCCGTCATGGAGTCTAACATTCCATGGTTGACTTTGATTGTTTGTATTTATTGTACGCAGTCGAGGATTCGCGTGATCTGCATTAAAAATTACCGAAAAATTCTTTTTCTTCTTCATTTCGTATAATGACAGGAATATTTTTGTGTTGTTGGGTTTTTTTTTTCAATTGCGTCGAGTTTCAGATTGAAACCACGGTCAAGGATAGCAGTGTTAAGCCGAAATCTAGCGCAATGACAAACAAGCTAAATAAGAATTGAATCGTCAGTCTGGAACGTACGAAAAAATGTTACTAAGATGAATTATTATAATAAAATCATTGAAATCTTTGAGATCGACCTTAATTGCATTTTAAATAATTACAAACGCCTGTTTTGAAGGGATACAAAAAAATAATTTCAGAGGAACTCTTGCGTGATGAAAAAAGACCGGATGGTAATGAAGGGGTCGCCAAAAATGACCTAAACCGATTAAGAAAGAGACAGAACGTTTTGGTAAATTAGAATCCGACATACGTCTTGACTGTCTTAACAGTCTTGAGATATTTCCAGAGTTTTATAAATAGAGTGCACAGCCGACTATCGTGATGCTTTTCGTTTTCTCGTTTTCACTTCAACTGGGAAATCTCGTTTCATAATCGTTTCCAACAAAACGAAAACTTTACTCCAGACGTCGTTAAAGTCTGTAAATTTCATCGTCTGCGAACTCCGAATTATCTAGAGGTTTTATGAGTTCATCCTAAAACACAAGTTGCATTGGCGAGACTCTTTTTGCTACTACAAAAAATTATGAATGGTACTAAAAATTTATTTTTCTTCTACTAAAGGACGTACACATTAATGTAAAAACGTATTGGAAACTATTGTGCTCTATTATCCACCAAGATGTCCGTATCTGACTCCTGTTGACTAAAATGATTCATTATTTTATTGCCATGGAAAAAAATAATAAAAAATTACATTTACAGATTCAAACTCTCTATAATTTGACTTGTTTTATCTCCCATCTCTATCACATTTAAATATTTCAAAATGAAAGAATTTTTGCTCAATGTTTAAAATATGACAAATATACGCAACGCGGTTTATATAAAAAACTTGATTTTCAGAACATAACATATTACATATAAAAGCTTTGCAACACACAATGCAAATTGTGTATGCAACCCCAATACACCGGGAATTTTTTGCTTTTAATAATTGTCAATACTCTCTTCTAATCATAGATGGCAGCACATCTAAAAATTTTATCTTATAGCGGATATAGCTACTGACTTATACGAGTTTGGAATTTTATTTATTGGATTCGAAAAGCCTAACTGACGAAGCCGAAAGGCAGAAACCGGTCTTAGGATGTCGAATCTGATAAATTAAATTCTTTACTCGTTTTCTAACTTTGTATTAATCTCTGAAAGGGATACGAAAGAAGAGAGTGACATTTTGACTAGAATCAGTCAAATAAAAGCTTTGCAACACACAATGCAAATTGTGTATGCAACCCCAATACACCGGGAATTTTTTGCTTTTAATAATTGTCAATACTCTCTTCTAATCATAGATGGCAGCACATCTAAAAATAACATATTACGTTTCAAATACTATAAACATTATTTATACAACACCTCATTTTTATCAATCTTAGTTATGGCTCTATTTGTACCATTCCTCAATTTTGTCGTTCTTAATTATGAGATAGTTTTAGGTGGAATTATGTTGGTACTAGTGACGGATTTGATTGTTGAGATAACGCAATTTCAAATTTACGAAATCTTACAAAACTACACCCTTAAAATAACGTTTTTCTTAATAATTATTTTACCGAATAAAATATTTAAATTCAATTAGGTATACTTGCAAAATCTTTTAAATTCGGCACCTGCCTAATCGTTGTAAAAATTCATGTGTGTATGGGTGGTAGTATGTTATTTGGTCATTTCGCATTGTTTAGTTGCGCAGACACTAATCTGCTCATTTGGATAATATTATTAATATCATATTATAGTTTTCCATCAAGTTAAATAATATGAATGGCTCTTATTGTTCATACATTGTTTATAGTGAATGTTCAAATATATTTCCGAGTGTTAATTCTACCTAAGTGATGTTTTGTAAAATTATTGTGTGTGGATGAGTACTTAGTGGGTCCCTGTACAGTTGACAGTTAATTGTATGTGGTAAATTTATAATTTATAGGTTGGTAATTTAAAACTTCCGGAAGTGGGAAATGTCACTTCCGTCATCTTCAAAAAGATTTAGAGAAGACTGGTTTGGTACTTAGCGTGTTGGATATTTAGTGTTGATTATTAAGTGTTGACGATTCGTTTTAGTGCCGGAAATATGGCCAAAGTTGCCAGGGAGCAGGATTTACCTGACGAGGTGAATTTCAAAGGACGGACTTCAACTACGGGTTAAAAGCAGGTGAGTTGATTTTGTTGTAGCTCCGCCATCTTTCTCCTGTTCAATAACATCTAACTTTATTGATTTGCTACTTAGTGCTTAGTGTTGATTACTAAGTGTCGATGATTAGTTTTAGTGCCGGAAACATGGTCAGAACTAAATGATACTGTTTATTTTTATTTTACCAAAACATTTTATATTCATTGCCACGACCGGCGTGAGATGAATCTATTGATATGGAAGAGTTATAGTTCATCCATTTTCCATTGGGATCATTTTGTTCTGCAATTGAAAATAGATAAGCTGTATGTTCTTTTTAAATAAATAAACTGTCACCCTATTGTAAATACTTATAATTAGCCGGAAAATCACCTTACGCTTACAAAAAAGTTTTAAGAGCCGACCCAAGTCTATTGTAAAGAAATTATTTCAAATTTATATTTTTTAAACGAACACACGTCCCTTACAAACGACCGAAAAAATGTTCCTACAAAAAATGATAAACGACACCAGAAACATTTTTTCTTCGGATTTTTTTCAAAGTGAGGCAATTAACAATCGCATCCGTTGATAAAAAGAGAAAGATAAACACTACAGATATAAAATGTGAAATGTATAGCATCCCTTGAAGCTGCTAATCATTTGACGAATTAACTACCCTCGCCAGACAAATATAAGTGGCTTTCGAAGATGTTCCAGATGTCTTTGAACTAGACTAACTAATTTACGGCTACCGGGGATGTTCAAAAAGTTTCTTCCAGTAAATTTTTAAATAACTTTTTAAAATAGTTCATATTCTTTGAAAAATAAATTAGCTGGTATCAAAGATTGATACTTCTCTTGTATTAATTTTTTTAAAATATTGTTTTGACGTAATAACTGTTTAAAAATGAGTTTGATTTGGATGTACAACAAAGGTTTACAGGTATTAAAAAATAGATAAACTCATTGTTTTAGAGAATTTGTTGAGAAAATTTAAAAATACTTAATTATAATTAAATAAAAAACACAATACATCACGAAAGTAACATTATAAGACAATAAAATAGATAAGTCACAAGTTTCTTTATTAGGAAAAAAATAGGACCACAATGTTTAAATTTTAGTACATTTTGTATCTCCTAACTACGTTTTTTTAAATAATGTACAAACACTTTTATACCAAAAATTGATTATTGTTATGATTAAAAAACTGCATAAAAGTGACTTGTTAATAATGCACTTAAATGTAAAAAACGACCCGATCAAATTTTCTGAAACTTGGTATGTTATAAAACTCGATTCACTGACAAAAAGTGTCCATTGGCCCGAACCAATCCTATCGCTAGTTTTCGAAGTACAGGGTGTTAAACATCGGAAATACCACTTTTTTGTAACCATATTTCTCAAAATATTATAAAGTATTTAGCATTAATATTTTATAAACAATCACCGTAGAATTTGGTTAGTTACAGGGTGGTTCGAAAATAAATAATATGGTTTTTTTGAAGAAATCATTTTTTTTATAACAGCTTTAAAAATTACTTCTTGGTGCTGAATCATACTTTATACAGGATCACTCACAAAATGAGGTTACAGAGGGCCGGTAGTGTTTTTAGCTTTACCGAGTCACCCCGTATAAATGATGTGTTATAAAATTTTTGTATTATATTAAACAAATGTACGATCTGTCATTCTGTCATACAGGATGTTTGCAAAAACTTTATAAATTAGAAAAGCTGTGTTTTGTGCACTACCCTGTATTTTAAAAGTTTTTTCGATTTTTTACACAGGAAAAATTAGATGCTCGAATGGTATTTGACAAAACTATTTCATGAGTAACATATTATTCTGGATACACATAGCTTACAAAACATACTACTACTACTACTACTACTACAATAAATATGTATTTTCACTACATAAGCTGACTAGCACTGTTTAAAATAGTATATTAAAGAACGAGTTTCATAAGACGATGTTTATTGTATGAGTTCGAATACAATAAACGGATTATAAAACGAGTTCTTTACGCTATTTTTTAAAATTTTCGCCTATTTTTATTATATAATTAAAAATATTTCGTACTTTTAATAGTAACGTAGTTCCTTAATTTTGTAGCAGTTGGTAACAATGATTTGACATTTATACTTGACAGTCATTTCAAGTTTGAATTTTCATTTTTTCATTTCTTGTATTTTAAAGTTTGTAGAACCTATGTGAAAATGAGTGATGAAATGTCGTGTACGTCACCAAAAATTAAAAAAATTGCGGAAAATAGTACCTATAGGTAATTTAATTCCCGACAAATCTCGGCATCTTTATGAGAAAGCATATAATAAGTTTCAAGATTGGTGTCGTGAAAGTAATATTGAAAACATCTCAGAAAATGTGTTACTTGCATATTTTGAAATCAACGCCAAAAATTTAAATCATCTAACTTATGGACGACTTACTCAATGTTAAGATGTTGTCTAAATTTATACAAAAATGTTGATATATCAAAATTTAATAAATTGCAAGCTATGTTAAAACGAGTATCTACAGGTTACATTCCAAAAAAATCAAAAATTTTAGAACCAGAAGACATTAACAAATTTATAAACGTAGCTGAAGATAAGATGTATCTCGCAATAAAGGTATGTTTATTAAAAAATGATTTTTAATTTCTTTGTAGTTAGATTATGTATTTTTTACCTTTATACTTTTAACATTTATACTTGACAGTCATTCAGAGGGAAATTTAGATAGCTGATTTGACATGTAGGAAATTATGCTACCAACTGTGAAAAGGCGTGCTATAATATGCCCGTTATGGCCTATTATAGCACTACTTTTAGTGTTATAATAGCTATATTATAAAAGAAAATTTTAAAAACAATATTACAAAATTTATTGACAATAAAATCAGAAAAATTGTTTAGCTTCTGGTATCCTAGGAGACCATAATTACTTGTTATCAAAGGTATTGTAATTTTTTGTGACAATAGCTGTCAAGTTTTGCCGCGGGTAAACTCGAAAAAACTACTGACAGGAGCTGTCATACAGTTTTTTCATCTAGAAACCATTTGTAATTCAAAATTGCGCGTTTGTGATTGGTGAAAATTAAGACCAGGGAAATAGGCAAATTATATTACATAATTAAAAATCAACAAAAACGAAAACTTTCGCTTAACTCTTCGTTTTTTTAAATACGGAAAATACTGAAATGTGGCTACTTTTCAAACTCAAAAGTGTTCTTTATCTCTCTCTCTCTCTCAATCAACACCTGATAGCCTATCTGTATCTTGGGGCCGTCATCAAAGAATGAAGTAGTTCAGAAGTAGCATCTGGTAGGCCGAACGAAGCCCGCGAGTAGTCCAAACGTTTAAAAATACATCCATCAAGAAGGCCGCGCTTCGTCTGGTAGATCGAAATATAGTACGGGGCGCTAAAATACAATTTTCATTTAAAAAATTAATTGATTCAATGAACTTTGTTATCAAATCATTTTATTTACACCTCGGACCACCCTGTATATTATAAAACCCAGACACCGTATCTAAAAAACTCTTATTGGAGCGATGATTCGTCGCGTTCACTTCAAAAGTGTTTATTTATTTACATGGTGAAGTTGAAAGAACTCCACAGTCGAACATTGTGTGTGACCTTAAGATTTTGTCAATTAAATATAATTTCAGAAACATAAAAGTAATTTAACAGTGTATTAATTAATCAGTCCATAGCGATGTGCTGATTAGTCCAGTCCCATCAGCAAAAATGCTCGCTTGGAACATTATTATGGCTCGTTGCGAAATTTGTCGTAATCTTTTTTGTCCACTGTGGAAAATTTTTTGCTTAACAGGGTTCCCACAGACCTGGAAAACAGGGAAAAGTCAAGGAATTCAACCAGTGTATATGGAAAACCATGTGACTGCACAAAGAACACATCAATGGTTTTTTTTCCTTTTACATTTCATCAGTGCCGGCCTAAGAGCAAAATGTTATTAGTTTCGGCGCCCCTTACAATGAAAAGATGTCATTTATTTGTGCTATAAAACAAATTTGTCAGAACTTAAAATAATTATTGAATTTGACATTTTCAAAAACTAAAACGTACTTAATAAATTAAGTAGTACTTAATGAATAGTAAATGTTGAAGTTTTCAGTAGGTACTTTTTTATAATTTTTATTTTTTTAAACAATTTCTGCTACTAATTCTTTTCAAACTTTAATAATAACTTCCTATTTTGACAGCCAGAAAGTTTCGGCGCCCCTTCCCAAATCGCACGTGTGCGAACGCACGCTTCGCACACGCCTTAGGCCGGCCCTGCATTTCATTTGTGAATTCAAAGATATTTTGGTTTAATTTATCACATCCACAAATATGCACACTTGCAAGGGATTAGATTTTCATGAGGTTTCTTTATCATTTTGTGTCATTATATGCCATTATTTTCATTTACTTATTTGTATTACCTACTCTATAAAAGGTGGATTGTTGTACTGAAAAAAGTTTGTGCATGGTGAAGGAAAGCCAGGTAAAGTCAGGGAAATTTTTCTCGCTTCATTGTGGGAACCCTGGTTAAGAATCTTTATAATCAAGTTACCGGGTGTTTGCTATTACAAATTTGACCCCTATAAAGTTAACAGAGTCACTTGCAAAAAAATCGATGAAACCTATTCCAATAATTGTCTAGAATTTGTCGTGAACGAAAAAAAAATTGTTACTGGTCGTTAGGATCTACAGGGTGCGCCAATTATTTCCACTCGATCTCTAGCACCGAAACTAAAAGAGATATCAACAAGATTTTTTGTAGGGGTAGACAGTGTCACTCGGACTACAATTTTGGTGGCTAATTTTTGTGGAATGAAAATTAATTTGGTTTTTTTAAATTGAACACCCTGTATACGATTATGTCTTCTGATTCTACTTAATATTAGATTTACGGTAGTTTTTTGCATTTATAAATCCGACGCGGCGTTGACAAGTTATTCCTATTTTAAGCAGATTTAATGAAAAAACAGCACTTCAGAAATCTTACCACAAAAACCACATTTTTTAAAAAAATCCTCAAAAAAGCTACTATGATGTAAATGAAACATGCACCTATCACAATAATCACACAACATCTTCACCTGTTGCACAGGGTGTTTGCCGATGGCGTGCCAATAGTCTAGTTTTCAAATGGCAATAACTTAATTTTTTCAAATGGGACACCCTGTATATTTTTCTTCAGTTAGAAGCTCTCCCTTTGCACATCTAACTTTACTATTTACTTTAATAATTGTCGTTAAGTGACAAACAACATATTTTACACAATTTTTAATAAGAAATCAAGTTACCTATGTAGGTATATTTTGTTATGGCATTAATTGTCAACATAAAATTTTTGTATTGTATTACGTCTACTATATTTAATCGGTATTGTGTATAAAAAATGGATTTTAATAAGAATTATAGTGTTCAAGAAAATATTGATATGATATGGATACTGGGTGAATGTCAAAAAAATGCGTTTCTTGCTAGTAGGGTCTATCGTCAAAGATACCCGGAAAGACGTCATCCACAAAAGGATACTTTTGAGAATTTAAAGAATAGATTTGATATAACAGGAACCGTCAAGTATGAAAAACATTCACGTGAAACTACAGCTGTTACTATTGACAACGAATATAAGGTAATGATCAGTATAGTTGAAGATCCCAATATAAGCACAAGGCAATTAAGCAATCAGTTAGATATTTCCAATACCACAATTAGACGCATAATAAAAAAGAATAAATATCACCCCTATCATATCCAGCTTCACCAAGAATTGTTACCACGTGCCATTTTTTATACACAATACCGATTAAATATAGTAGACGTGATACAATACAAAATTTTATGTTGACAATTAATGCCATAACAAAATATACCTACTGTCATTTTCATAGGTAACTTGATTTCTTATTAAAAATTGTGAAAAATATGTTTGTCACTTAACGTCAATTATTAAAGTAAATAGTAAAGTTAGATGTGCAAAACCCTATATATTTTTAATGCGTATTAGGGAGACCTTCTAACTGAAGAAAAATATACAGGGTGTCCCATTTGAAAAAATTAAGTTATTGCCATTTGAAAACTAGACTATTGGCACGCCATCGGGCAAACACCCTGTGCAACAGGTGAAGATGTTGTGTGATAATTGTGATAGGTGCACGTTTCATTTACATCATAGTAGCTTTTTTGAGGAATTTTTTAAAAAATGTGGTTTTTGTGCTAATATTTCTGAAGTGCTGTTTTTTCATTAAATCTGCTTAAAATAGGAATAACTTGTCAACGCCGCGTCGGATTTACAAATATAAAAAACTACCGTAAACCTAATATTAAGTAGAATCAGAAGACATAATCGTATACAGGGTGTTCAATTTAAAAAAACCAAATTAATTTTCATTCCACAAAAATTAGCCACCCTGTATACATCAAAATATTTTAAAATTGTAGTCCGAGTGACACTGTCTACCCCTACAAAGAATCTTGTTGATATCTCTTGTAGTTTCGGTGCGAGAGATCGAGTGGAAATAATTGGCGCACCCTGTATATAACGTACTTGGTGCATAAATAACTATTATGGTTTTTGTTACGTGTCATTATTGACAAATATAAATTTGTTTATTAAACTTCCTATTATCCAGTAGCAAAAATACTACGTTTTAATGCTAAATATAAAAAACAACTGCATATTTCTACATCCTTTCTTAACATCTCTTCAAAAAATGAAAGGTCGAGAGCAAGTATTTTAAGAGTCGTGAAGAAAGAAAGATCAAAATGTCATAAATCGAGAAATTTAAAATTTTCTGGACTTCGACAATTATTCGACAAATATTCATAATAATTGTGATATTTGATTTTTATTTGTGCTAACTTAATATTTAGTTAGCAGAGCCATCCCATATAAACAAACCAACAGGGCGACACATTTTTTTAGTTCACGACAAATTACCGACAATTATTGGAATAGGTTTCATCGATTTTTTTGCATCCAGCTCTGCTAACTTTATACTGGTACAAATTTGTTTTTACTAAGAGGGACCTGGACAACAAATTTTATTTATACAATATCCATTACTACAAACACCAGAAAACGTCTCACTTCTTTAAAACTAACGACTGTAGATTTTTTTTGGAAGAAATGTTAAGAAAGGATTTATAAATGTTTTATTGATAATATCTTTGTTGGTTTTGACAGCAGGACGCGACAATGTCGAAGTTTAGATTTTCGTATTTAAATAAAATTCAGGCATAATTAATAATTATAAAATTTCTTATAGACCTTATTGAATACAATGTTAAAATTAAACAAACTCCTGTAAGTCGATATCGGTGAAAATTCCTGATATTTCTTGGTAGAAACGTTATTAGAGATGACAGTTTTCCATAATCTTTTATTTATTTATTTATTTATTTATTTTAAAAGGTGACAAGACCGCTTAGAAATGCCGATTTTGTATCACAAACTGAGGATTACGTCTCTAGGAAAAGATGAACATTGTATAATTCACGTCACTAAAAATAATAAACTCAATCTCAGTTCCACATGATTCAAACATGTGCATCTGTGTTTGTTAATTGAAAAAAAAAATTACTTAAAATAAAGTATTTTTATTGGAAAAGGCAACTATACATGAAATTATAAATTGATGCATTTTAATGCGCAATTTGTTTTGTATAAAACGTTATTTTCTTTGCGGCGTTGCCATGTCTAATAGGAAACGTTTTATTCAAAATATTTTATACTGGTTGAAAGGTAAAATGTCCTGCAATTTTGAAAAATTGGTGAAAAGTTATAATTATAGTACAAATAATTAAATACGGAAAAAATTTCTCATACGTTTCCTAGAAAAAATTTGTGTCAAAAATGAATTTTGTCGAAACAAAACTATTGAGGAAAATAAAAAATTTAAAAAGTAAAGAAAAGTTATAAATTATTGTAAAAATATATAAATTCAATATCAAATTTAAAAAAAATGGCAATAAATTAATAAAAAAATTGTAGTAATATCATAAGGGCATCTAATTTTTCCGAAAAAAAATCGAAAAAACACGTTGCTAAGTAATGTTTTAGTAAGAAGCATGAGTACGAATGCATTTTGTTAAAAAAATCTTTGTTAATTTTTTGAAGATACAATCATTTTTTCAAAAAACTAATGCCGGAAACCAAAATTTTATAGAAAAAAAAACATTTTTTAATATTTTAAGAATTCAAAATTGGAGAGAAGCAGCAAACAATGAAAAAATATTGTCAAAACCATAAACTTTTAGACCTATGATGATTTATAGACACTTTTTAAACAACTGATATATATATATATTTCTACCGAAATATTTTATGGGGTATTGTTGGACATTGAATGTCAACGTTGCCACAACGTCTGGACTTCAAACAACTACTCCTTGCGCTATATACCCCAACAGGTATTGAATTATAGGATTATAGAATTATAGGAACTGGGCTAGTCGGATCCACTGTCAGACTTTCATTAGAGATTGAAAGTCGAGCTTGTCTTACTCCATACTGAAGATGCACAAGAATGCCGAAACCGGTCTATGGATGACGGGCTCCTTTAATAACAAAATCAAAGTTGTTGGTTTAATGTCCTGATATCTCAGGTTCCAACCAACCAACTAATTCAATACTTGTTGGGGCATATAGCCCAAGGAGTAGTTGTTTGAAGTCCAGACGTTGTGGCAACGTTGACATTCAATGTCCAATTCCTGGGAGATTAGACTATTTTTCTTTTCATTTGTGCACTTCTTAAACAATTTGAAATCAATTCATATAAATTATATACTCGGAAAAAGAGCAATTCATTTTAAATTCGAATTATAGTTCTGAATCAGGCCGTAAAATACGGTCCAAATCCATACAGTGTGCGTATTTCGAGGTTCTCCTCCCAGACACGTTGTCGAGTTGTATAGTCGGTAGAAAATTGTCCCAGAAATAAATTGAACGTTCCGGTGAAATAACCTCATTTTTAAAAGTTCCTGCGACTTTTGAACATCATTAAATTAATTGATAGTTGTATTTATAGCACAGACTAAATAATGCTCCAGATGTTTAGAGCAATTTCAGTCGACCATTTTTGTTTACAGGCCGTTTCAAAACAATATATATTTTTTGCCTGTCCCCTGGATCTGTTTTTATGTCCTCTTATTTTTGTTTTTTTTAAGCGTTAAAGTTTTGCCAGGATTTCCGATATAATCTGAGTACAAATTTGATACAATTGGAAAAAATAAACGATAAAAGGTCATCCCAATTCCTTTTGGAAACGATTAAAACTTGATATAATTAAAAATTATAGTATTAATTTAAAAAAAATCCAACTTTCTTTTCTCTCTTCCTTTTTTGGTTTGAGAGGCACCTGGAAGTGCTACACCCTTTATAGTGTTTGTCCTGGATAATGCCGACTTTCATTGGTCCTGGAAAACCTCGTGAACCTCACGAATCAGAAAAATTATTGAAAATTAAAATTGTGGTGCAGGAAAGATTTTCCTGCAACGAAATCTGTTGTCAACTATTAGGAAAACGTCTAGTAATTTCTGAAATAAATTTTTTTCTATATTAACAATGGCAAAAATGATCCAAGAAATGTGTTTTACAGGGTGATTCATAAATAATGATAAATAATTTAAGCGTAGGTTCAGAGGCTTCAAATACTAATATTTTTGCTAAATATTTAATATTAGGTTTTTAAAATTGAAATATAATGGATAAAATGTCTAGTAATTTCTGAAATAAAATTTTTTCTATATTAACAATGGCAAAAATGATCCAAGAAATGTGTTTTACAGGGTGATTCATAAATAATGATAAATAATTTAAGCGTAGGTTCAGAGGCTTCAAATACTAATATTTTCGCTAAATATTTAATATTAGGTTTTTAAAATTGAAATATAATGGACAAAAAAATGTACAAAATGTCTAGTAATTTCTGAAATAAAATTTTTTCTATATTAACAATGGCAAAAATGATCCAAGAAATGTGTTTTACAGGGTGATTCATAAATAATGATAAATAATTTAAGCGTAGGTTCAGAGGCTTCAAATACTAATATTTTCGCTAAATATTTAATATTAGGTTTTTAAAATTGAAATATAATGGACAAAAGAAAATGTACAAAATGTCTAGTAATTTCTGAAATAAAATTTTTTCTATATTAACAATGGCAAAAATGAGCCAAGAAATGTGTTTTACAGGGTGATTCATAAATAATGATAAATACTTTAAGCGTAGGTTCAGAGGCTTCAAATACTAATATTTTCGCTAAATATTTAATATTAGGTTTTTAAAATTGAAATATAATGGACAAAAAAAATGTACAAAATGTCTAGTAATTTCTGAAATAAAATTTTTTCTATATTAACAATGGCAAAAATGATCCAAGAAATGTGTTTTACAGGGTGATTCATAAATAATTTAAGCGTAGGTTCAGAGGCTTCAAATACTAATATTTTCGCTAAATATTTAATATTAGGTTTTTAAAATTGAAATATAATGGACAAGAAAAAGTACAAAACCCACCTGCAAATTTAATTTAATGCTTGTATATTGAGACAACCTGTACAAGCAGCGATAATTTTAAAATAAACTCATAGAACGGAATATTAGTTTTTATTTGGATTTCACCGTAGGTGATTGATTATTCTTAAAATATATAAATGTATTAGTTTTAGTGAGAAGTTAGAATTCTCGGAGAATTTTTTGATTGAGGTTAACAAACTCGCAGCTTTATTTATATAAAACTATAAATTTATCACAGCTTAATTAGAACAGTGGCGGAAACTGGACTGCGTTATTTTCTTGGTAAACGGGATAAAAAAATTGAATTTTAAAAAAGTTACAGATAACACGAAAAGTATATGAATTTTAATCCCAAAAGAATAAAACTCTTCTGTGTATATATTGTAATGAACCTTATTTTCGCAGTCAAAGAAAATTACATATTAAATGAAAAGATCAAAAGTAATTAATAAATATTAAATAATCTCTCGTAAGGCATCATTTTCTTTGTGGCAAGAAAAAGCATTATCATATGCAAAATAACAAATTTTTTCAACCACCCTGTATTACCCCTACAAATCTAATATTATTTTTAGTCAAAAAATCTACTATCACGGATTTTTTCACATCTTTAAACGTAGTGGGCTACCCTTAAAAATTGATTTTTTAAAATTACAAAACAAACTTGGTTTAGATGCAAAGTAATTATTGTAGCCGCATCAAATGTTATTCGTGGCCAGTGGCGTAAAAAATAGGGGGGTAAAATTTGCTGCTAACCAGATAGCTCTGTATTAGATTTATTTTTTTCTTCAAAATATCACTTTTTTAAAGATCAAATTGTACCAAATATAAAAAAAATTGACGGTACACATTTTTTTGCTTCATTGATCGCTACGCCACTGGATACATTCGTACGTAGTAACATTGTATGAGATTGCAAGAGCTTGTTAGAGATTAAAACAAAATGTAAAAATAAACGTATTTATTTTTTCAGCACTCACTACCGAAACATTTTCAGATTTTCTAGGTCTTAGTTTTCATGTTTCTAGGTCACTCGTAATATTTCTAATTGCTCATAACCACATAACAAGATGATCTTGAGACACTTTTTTTTTTTCGTTCGTGAATGTTTTTTTTTCGTGAGCGGTTTCTATACAAGTTCAATTGAGTGAGATATTAAGAAAAGTGTATGCCATAAACATTAAAATAAGATCATTGAATGATAATCTGCAGACATTGATTTTTTCGCTTAAATTAATGAGGTACAATTTTACAAACTATATTTATGAAATATTGGGTCCTTCTGTGATCTCAGCATAGCATTTGACAGGGCCGATCGTTTTTGTAACAAAAGCTTAAAAAATATTTTGTGTTATTAGTAAGTACAGATAAATGAAATCATCAGTATAACATAAACCAGCAGGTGTATGCTAGAATGACTTTGATCAATATATGTGAGCATTTCTAAAAATATTTCTTTAGATTGTGTGTATTGAAATTTAACAAATAATTTAGTCATTCGTATTTGTCGCGTATAAAAGTAATTATAGGAAATTTAAATGTGTATTTCTTTTTTTTATTCTTAAACTTCCCCAAAAAATTATAATTTCTCATATTCTTGCATTTACGCTCTATATATTTCCCAAAATAGTCGAGAAAAAAATCCCGATTCTTTAGACTGACTAGAAAACCATTTTTATCGAAAATACTCAAAATCGACTAATTCTAATGCCAGAATCGAATTCGGCATCCCCGAAAACCCCCGAGTAACGATTTTCTTAAAATTATGCAATTGCAAAATGCATTTATTGCACCAGAATGCATTTTTCGAAAAATGGCATAACCGCACCATACAGACTTTTTTCCTGGAAGCTTTCTGAACACAATGCAGAAAAATTTCTTTCTTTATTTCGGTCGATTTTGATCTAAATATCCAGGACTATTAAATAAATATTATTTCCTATATAAACTAAACAGTAGACCAGATTGAGTGGAACCGTTCGCAGCATGGAAACCAATCACTGATCGCCTATTTTTATTGCTATTCTGCCGTCTGGAGTAATTTATGACATGCAGAACAGTGGCGTACCGTGTATAATATTTAACCAAAAATACGCAAAATTATATTTTAAATCCATTAATGTTTTTATCGGTTTTTTCAGCTCATTCAATTGAGTTTGGGAGAACTATACTTCCAAAAACATTTTCGTACAAAATTTTACAGTGCATTTTAATTTTTTTATAATCGAAATTCTCCACAACTTTTTCGCTAACATTTATTTTCACCCTCGTATACGTCTTATCTTTTTTTTTGTCTTGGATTAGTATTTGTGGCAATGTAAATCACAATGTTTTGACTTTTTAAATAAGACAAATTTTATATCTGGTACAAATTTAGAAATACGGGGATTTGGAAGATTTTCGTTTTTATTTTTTTGATTCTTTGTTTGTTTTGGCGAGTACCTACTAGGTGTGAATAAATAAAACAATTTTGTTTTTATTTTTTTTTAAACGTCAATATCACCTGTTTGTTGTTTTTATTTAAAATTAAAAAACATTAGTAATCATTCTGTTTTCACAAAAAAAACACTGGGTGAGGTATGGGAAAAACATTTTTTAGATGGATTAGGGAAACGGTTACATTTTGAATTTTAGGAGATTGAAGGAAAAAGGACGAAGATTAAAATCTATAATAAATATCAGACGGAACTGAAAAATGGCGGTGGGAACAACTAAAATAAATTGGACAGAAACAGAAATTATTGGTTATATCAAAATCGATAAAAAAAATTTTTTGGATCAATTTGGAAGGGTTTTTTGAAAAAAAAATGGGTTTAAACAATATATAATAAAAAATTAATATCAAAATGACGTTTCTTGATTTAAAATACGTGCATAAAAATTCATCATTGTCACTCATACTCAAGTCCGAAATAAAAAACTAAGATTGAAAAAAATACCGTAGAAAGTTATCATTCAGCAGAAAAGTGTCTTAGATTTGTGATTGATTGAAATAAGTGAGAATTTTGAAAACAATGCAGCATTTACTATAAAATATAAGGAAACTAAAATTCTGCTACTGGAATTGAGGTTATAAAAAGATTCCCAGTATTAAAAACGCGAAAAAAACATGTTTACTAAATTTTCATATACAAAAATTGACAGGAAAAATCATCTCATCGAAATCCAGGCTGGTTGATACCGCTACAAAAAAAATAATTTTAGGAGATGATCACATACCACCCAAAATTACATTTTTTTTTAAATTTACGATTTACCTGAGTCCGAATATTAGTCTAACGCACAAATCAGTCAGCTGTGCCATAAAGACAGTCTGGCTTTTGAGCCAAAAAGTGATTCACCCGTCACTACGATTTAATTAAAGTGCCATATGCTCAAAAAAAATAAAAAAAACATCATTCCAATCAGGTCGTAATTTTTGATAGAAAGATATATTGAGTGTTGCGATTTTTATGACTTTTGTTTTTGTAAGTTATTGGCGAGTCGCGATGTTTCAAAATTTATTGGGAACGAAATAAAAGTAGATATTAAAATAAAAATATTATTTGTTTTTGCTAAAAATTTATCCTAATTTGCTCTATTATTTTAAACTTATTTTTCTCATTTTAAATTTGTGTTGATTTAAAAATGTTGTCAAATGAAGACAACAACAATTGAGTTTTAAATGGTAGATACGTTCATCAATTCGCTCTTCCTGAAACTCCCATAAATTTTCATAAATTCTCTATCCCGAAACCTGACAAATTTTCAGCTGATCTTTTTAAGTACCTTTCTTAAATTTCCTACCCCTTGCTAGGCACTTAACACTCTCATAAACAAATAAATACCGGGAGAGAGACACAAACACGTGCCACGGATTTGGGATTTTAAGGGGACCATTAAACCAACGGGACTCGATATTTTCCAGAACTATTTTTAGAACCCGATGATCGAGATAAATAGTTTCGGGATAATTTTGATGGGGAACTAAGAGATCGTTAAAATATTTCAATCCTCTATTATCAAGAGCCATTCCATAATATATATTTATTTTCCTAAAAAAGATGGAAAATGAGAATAAATAGTTTTTTTTTATGTAACTTCTTCTTTTTTGTTTTTTAAATAAGCTGTAATTTGAAAACCCAGATAAAAAACTGACGATACTATTCCGATATACAATTTTTTTTTTTTTTGCAATTAACATAAGTGGTTTTAATATCCAAAGAAAGTATTTGAAGTACCAAGCTATCATGAACTATAGAAATGATTTTTTTCCGTAGCAAAACACTGTGGGAATGTTTTTCTATAATTACAATCTGATCAAGAAGATCAATAAGCAATTTTGTTCTAACCTAACTTAACTAGAATTTTTAAAGACTAAGGTCCTACTCACTAGTGTACCTTAGGGTCTGATAATTTTAGTAAAACTCTGTTTCTAACTAGCACAGTCACTGAACTAATCCAAAAGGCTTGATCCTCTTGAGTCTTCTTACTAAATTAGTATTATCGAGGAGCTGGCAGACAGATTTGGATATAGTCTTGTCAACAGTTTCTACATCAAGGTCGCTATGAAGATCACTGTTGCGACAGTACCAGGGTGCATGGAGGATGTTCCTTAATACTTTATTTTGAAAGCCCCAAAGCTAGCTACCATACGTCCAAACGGGTTTCAATGTCTGCTTCTAGAGGAGCAGTTTGTTATGTATGGACAACTTGGAGTTTCTTCCTAATAACCAATGCATCTTTTTATATTTTATACCAAGCTCTTCACGTTTCTTTTTAATGTGGACTTTCCAGCGAAGTCTAGCGTCGAGTGTCATTCCAAGATATTTTGCTGTATTAGTATAGGGAATCTGAGCGTTATTTATTCTTATGGGAATGTCTTGGTTTCGTTTATTAGTAAAGTTAACATGAACAGATTTATTTTCATTTAACTTAATACGCCATTTTTTAGTCCAGGTGTTAATCTGGTTTACAGATGTTTGTAATTTTCGGTTAGCTTCTTCATGGTCTTTTCCAAAAGCCAGAATGGCAGTATCATCAGCTAATGTTGCAATAGTATCGTGCTCAAGGTTAGGAATATCACTGGTATACGGTAAGTAGAGTAGTGGACCTAGTATACTACCTTGGGGTACTCCTGCCTTAATTTCTCTTAGGTCAGAATATACATCTTCCTGTTTTATTCTGAAATTTAACTTGTGGTTAAGACCCTCATGCCAAACTTTATCAAAAGCCTGGGCCACGTCTAGGAAGACTTTCTTTTCCTCTAAAGACTTTTCAATTATGTCTGTGATTCTATGCACCTGGTCGATTGTTGAGTGTTTTTTCTAAAACCAAACCTATTATAGGTTTTAATCTCTTCAGAAGCAATTTTTTGTAGAGTTTCGAAATAACAGCCAACACAGAGATGGGTCGGTATGATGTTACTTCTTGGGGAGGTTTACCTGGCTTAAGAATCATTATAACCTCTGCTACTTTCCATAGCTGAGGTACGTATCTCATCCTAAATGATGCATTGATAAGGTTGGTCAGTTTGACAACAGCTTTACGTGGGAGTTGTTTCAAGATTTCCCCGATAATGAGATCAAATCCAAGGGATTTTTTAGGATTTATATTTGTTTCGATTTCCACAGAAACTTCTTTTGGAGAAATAGGTCTAACGACTGAATCTTCCTGTTCTGGTTCATTCCAGTCTTGGGTCTATTCACCATTGTTGGTCTGGAAAGTCATTTCTAAGTGTTCTGCGAATCTGGTTGCTTTTTTGTATATTATTTCGTGCCCAACTCCCGTCTTCCTTTCTAATTGGTGGGTTATATATAATAGGCCTCTTTAATCGTTTGGTTGCTTTCCAGAGGGAATAATCTGTACTGCTGTCATTAGTTAATTCGCTCAAGTACTCACCAATCGATTCATTTTTAAGCTGAATTTCGCGTTTTAACTGTTGTGTTGCATTATTTAAAGCTGTTTTATCAGCTGGTGCTCTGGCCTGATGCCATTTTCTTTTGATTTTTCTTTTTTCTAGTATAAGGTCTCTGATCTCTTTTGGATAATTATTTCAGGGGTGTGTTATCAGGGGTGTTCTCCCAAGCTGTTTGTTGAATATATTTGACAAAACGTTCGACTTCCTGATCTAGTTGTTCTTCTGATCTCGGAACCGAGAGATTAATTAACCGTTCAAGTTTGATTCTGAAGCTTTGCCAGACCGTTCGTTTGTTGACTAATTTAGCAGTTGATTTTCTTTTTGAATCACACTTAATGTAAGAAGTATGGGGGAGTGATCTGAGTTCATGTCCCAAGCCTCTACATGTATATAATTTGATAATCTATAAGATCAGGAATTTTGCTGGGATCTGTGGGCCAGTATGATGGCTTTCCAGTTGAGAGTGTTTCACATTTGAGATTGTATGCTGTTAATAGTTCTCTACCTTTAGTTGTTATTAGTCTAGATCCTCAGTGGGTATGTTTCGCATATGAATCTATCTTCTTGGCTATCCAGAAAGTCAACATATTGTTCTCTTTTTACAGCATGGCTCGGTGGGGTGTATAAAGCTGTGATTGTAACTTCGTAAGTCTTTGTTTTAATTTTAACAGATGTGGTCTGTATGTCTACCGTTTGGTAACCCATTTCTTGGTGATGTAATATACAATCCTTTATTATAACAGCACTTTGCTACATTGTCTGGATGGATAGTATGATATACCTTACAACCCTTAAATTTGATAAATGAGACAGACATCAATTTTTTCTAGTTCCAGGATTGTTTGTAGTTCTTGTTGGTGTTGTAGTAACCCGCTTGATAGAAATAATCATGTTGAGAATTATAAATAAGTACCGTTAAGCCTTCTTGGTAAAAATCCAGACGGCGCTTCTGAAAAGTGCAATGGTTTCCATCACATTTAGTTACGCAAACCCCATCCGCCTGAATATAAACTGAACAATTATCACTATAGTTGATACCTATAAATAATCTCGGAATTATCTAGTGTAACATCGGTTAACCGGGATTAATAGACGAGAATTCCGAAAACAAATGAAGTTTACGCGCGCCCACGCGCCTACGTTATTAAAATTTTTAACACACGTGAAATTAGGATTTTTCGAGTTTTTATCGGATAGTTAAATATTAAATAGATCTTCCCCTCCGGTTATATTTTTCTCGAATCCATAGAAGGCGCCCTTAAGGGTCGTTAGCATTTTGAATGTCAGATCTAAAACGTTGCAAAATAATTGAACCATTTTTGAGTTATTTATAAAAATGGGCTGATAGATATGAAGTATGATAAAATCCTTTTGAAATATGTATAGTTTTTCATATAAAATAATGTTTTCCTTTGTCGAAATTATATAGATAACAGTACCCATTGTGGTATTGTGAGTATGACAACGTGGCCGATTAAAAAATTGGAATTCCACAAGACATCTTCGATGGCAGTAGCCCGATGTCGACTGTTTGTGTACAGTCAGCTATCTGGCTTTTCCATTTACAGTGATTCTCTCCATATATGATATA